>OZ024798.1:9093899-10293899 GCA_964017045.1 Omphiscola glabra | reverse complement strand
ACGCGGCCGTAGAACTGTTAGAAGAGTTAACAACGATTGAACGATTGAACAATTCAGGAAATAACGGATTAAAAACGAATAATCTAGAACAGTGATTCTCAACCTTCCTAATACCACGAACCCTTTAATACATTTCCTGATGTTGCGGCGACCCTCAACCAATAGGATCGCGACCCACAGGTTGAGAACCACTGATCTAGAAAATGTTTACCATGAAGATAGCATCTGAACACTGACATTTATTTAGAAGGCAGATTCTTTTTTTTTTATCTTTCATTTTTGGTAAAAAAGAAACAAAAAACAAAAACCAACGTATATTTTGTCAAAACCCCAGGGCCGGCGCTAGGAGGCTGCGGGGCCTTGCCTTGGGCAAATTGAATTTTGCGGGGCCGTTGGCGTTATATATTCCGCCGATAAGATATTAAGACACGTTGTAGTCGTACTGGGGCCTTGCTGGTCATAATGGGACGTGTCGTACTGGGCCTTGCTGGTCATAATGGGACGCGTCGTACTGGGGCCTTGCTGGTCATAATGGGACGTGTCGTACTGGGGCCTTGCTGGTCATAACGGATATTTGTTCACTCGCTTAGTTTCCGAAATTTCTATTTTTTCCAATAATTTTGCCCTGGCCCAAATTGTTCATCGCGGCTCCATTGTTACCAATATCAAGGTTGTCAAAAACAAATAACGAAAACACGAAGCTGACTGACCTTCAGACCATTTGACCATCTAACTAACATACTTAAGAAAATCAGCAGACCATCGAGCCAAGGCTCATAAGGTCTTCCTCAACACACCTCCACTGCCCCCAACTGGCATTCAACCACTCCCCCCGTGGTCTTTATTCCAGCCAGGCCGCGAAGCGGCATGCCGAGGGCTCCCCGCCCCTGAGACAGCCCCACCCACCCTTCCACTCGATTGACTATGCGAGTGAGGCCGCATCAGAGAAGGGACGCCTGGCCAGCCGGGTTGATGCTTACACAGCAACCGGGCCGGACTTCCTTGGGCTGGGGTGGATATAATTTACGTCTCTAAAGACCCCCCTTCCCACCCCGGGGGGACTCGTAGGTGTTAACAGACGCCCTCTAATAGGGTTTACGTGGTTTTCTGCGGCATGACTAATTCACACCGCAGCTGGGAAATGATAAAAAGAGAAGGTTGCCTAGGAGCAGTACCCTCACGTCTGCATATTTGGAATCATCGGCTAGGGTCGCCACACGCCTTCGCCTCATATCCATGCGGCAACTGTAATCATATCCCGACCTGTTTCTACGTTATTTTCGGCTGCACTTGGTAGGAAACCATGCAGTCGTGCTCTTTCTAACGCAGTTTCCGTGCGTTACCTTTGCCTTTCGGCGCGGGTCCCCTACACGGTGATCATTTGACCATCTAATAACTCCGAATGTAGTGTTGACTGGATTAGGAACTATTAGTTGGCTTAGGCGTATTATAAATATACTACGGCAACGCGCGGGCCCCCGCAAAAACGCCTCGGGCGGTCGCCCACTTCACCATCCCCTGGTGCCGGCCCTGAAAACCCAGACCGTGACTGGTGCATGATGTTATGGCCGAGACTGTGGCAGATGTATGATGTTATGGGCGAATCCTGTGAATGATCATTATGTGTGCAAGCCCCCCCCCCCCGCACCAACCCGAACCTTGCCCCCTCAATCCGGCCCCCACAGTCTGTTCGGGCTATTTTCGGCCATAAACGCTATAGGTCAGCATGCTCTGAAGCTCACTAACGGCTTATACGGCGTGGGCCACTGACGGCCATAAACGCTATAGGTCAGCATGCTATGAAGCTAACTCACGGGGAAAACTATGGCTCACCATAAATCCTAGGAGCTCTGCACTCGCCCCGGGATGGTTTCTCAACGAAGCAACGATACAGCACAAGAGAATCATCGATTGAACTTACATTCTTATTTTGATCACTTCGTTACTTCGTGTGGGTGTGAGTCCGTCCGGGGAAAAAAAAAGGAATTTTTCTTTATTTTTAATATTTTCTGGAGGTTGGGTTCCGGGGCCCAATATTTTCTTAAAATGTAATGTACCACATACGAAGCATGCGTCAATGGCTAAGTCACGCGCGCTGACGTCTGGTCACGAACACTAATTCTGCCACGTCTGCAGAATATGACCACAGAGAAATCCGAATACCAACTTGTTTTCTCCACCATTGTTGTTGCTAAGTGTGGGAGTATTCATTATTTCACAAACAATAGTTTTGCTTTTAACCAAAAAAGGTGAGGTGGGGGTTCCACGCCTATAAAAATTTGACCCAAAAAAAAGTTTGACATAAAAATAGTTTGTATATATTTTCAGTTTTCTTTAGATTGACAATGTTCATATCCTCCCTCCCCCCAACCCCCAGGTATTTTTTCATAAAAAAACAGCTACAAACAAATTAAATTTTGTACTTTCAATTTTATCATTGGTTGAAGAATGGCCTCAGATTTGACGAAACCACCCCCCCCCCCTTTTTTTTTTTTTTTGCTGAACGAACCCAGAGCTGCAATGGACAGCATACACTATCATTCTGAAGATATCTGTCCCACAGTTAAAATTCCGACGAGTTTATATAGAACTATGTACGCACACGACAATCACTTCGTCATATCTACACGCAAGAAGCCTAAAATTAGATTACCGTATACGCAAACAAACTTAAGAAATTTTTTTATTAATTTTTTTTTTTTTTTAAATAATGTAAAGGTTCCCTATTACACGAGCCAAAAATTGAACACACGTCACTTTGGTTTGAGTGTACATTTCTTCTTTCTTATTACGTTATCTCACTTTGAACAACCCCAATTGTGTTTCTTCGTTCCGTCTTCGGAAACCGTTGACACCCTCACTAACCTGTCCACTGTAAAGTATCTCGTACAGAGTGGCGACAAAAGAGACCCACACAATTTCCGGCATGTTAACGAAAAGCGATCAATCAAAATAGGAAATCGGTTGTTAAACATTGGACGAACCCTTAAGCCACGGTTTAAAAAAAAAATAAATAAACGTCCAGCGGCGTAGAAAAGGGGGGTGGGTGAGAAGGGGGCGGTCCGCCCGAGCGGCCCCTTTATTTCTTACATGAAGGGGGCGGCATTTTCGGCCAAATGTAAAGTTTTTCGAGGACGGGATGGGGGAGGCAAAGTTCTCCGCCCGCCCTGCCGGCACCAACCCTTGCTACGCCACTGATCCTGCCCCCAACCCCAGTAGAAAATGAATATGGTATAATTAAATAACTCTTTTTACTACTAAAAAAAAACCCAACTCCACGGCGTTGATAATGGCGACCACCATCACTACACCACATCACCATCACTGCACCACATCACCATCACTACACCGCATCACCATCACTGCACCACACCACCATCCCATGAACTTTGACCTAATCCTTGCACTAGCAATTTGTTGTTTATGGGGGGAAATTCGCATTACGCAAAGCCGTTTACACATGTCGACCACTTACAATTTGCTTTGACACCACTACATCCAAATGAATTTGCTGTACATACAATATCCACGTCATCTTCGTATAAGAACGATATCCATATGTATATTCTCTAAGCAAAATACGATAGTTTAAAAACAGTGTTTAGTCGCCACCCAGCAATACTTCAAATATTAACCCACTTGAAGGTGTTATAAAGCCACGACACTTACACAGGCTAACTTGAAATAATTGCTATGAGTTCCATGAACCTTTAGAACATTTCGGAAACTTCCGAAGCTAAACATAGAAATGACTCTCACTGTCTACCTACAATAATATTGTGCGACAGGACTTCAAATTATCACTTGACTGATACGGAAAGGAGGCTATTTTGGATTCTTTAAAAAACTATTACTATAATTTCATACGAACAAGAACCCAGTCTCGTGATTTCATTTTCAAGAGTTCGCCCCCAGAAAAAGACCAGACTTTTAATTCTGCGGCGATCACGCGCGGCCTGGATCCGTGAGAACTCTTTTAACGACATTCCAAGACGCACCATTGAGTCACGTGTGTCTAAGAAGTTGACGTCATGTGGATTTAGCGTGTTGTTGTTTTCTGCGTGGAGAGCTTCAGGGGTTGTGTAACCTCGTTTGCAAAATGACACGGTATTTAGGGCCAGTGGTTCCCAGACGCTTTTAAACTTGCTGCACAGCAACTTAAATACGTGAAGTACGGAAAGAACCAACAAAGATGGTTACATTTAATCAAGACATGTATACAAAAGGTGTCTCCCTATAGCTAAGCGAAATAAACTATGAAGAAAGAGAAGAAAAAAAAGGCCAAGTGCGAATCGAAAACAATGACACTGAGGTCAAGGCGAGTGAGTAGGGAGATTGTAAGAACCAGTCAAGCTGTGACACTGAGGTCAAGGCGAGTGAGTAGGGAGATTGTAAGAACCAGTCAAGCTGTGACACTGAGGTCAAGGCGAGTGAGTAGGGAGATTGTAAGAACCAGTCAAGCTGTGACACTGAGGTCAAGGCGAGTGAGTAGGGAGATTGTAAGAACCAGTCAAGCTGTGACACTGAGGTCAAGGCGAGTGAGTAGGGAGATTGTAAGAACCAGTCAAGCTGTGACACTGAGGTCAAGGCGAGTGAGTAGGGAGATTGTCAGAACCAGTCAAGCTGTGACACTGAGGTCAAGGCGAGTGAGTAGGGAGATTATAAGAACCAGTCAAGCTGTGACACTGAGGTCAAGGCGAGTGAGTAGGGAGATTGTAAGAACCAGTCAAGCTGTGACACTGAGGTCAAGGCGAGTGAGTAGGGAGATTGTAAGAACCAGTCAAGCTGTGACACTGAGGTCAAGGCGAGTGAGTAGGGAGATTGTAAGAACCAGTCAAGCTGTGACACTGAGGTCAAGGCGAGTGAGTAGGGATATTGTACGAAACAACCCAGCTGTGACACTGGGGTCAAGGCAAATGAGTATGTAGATTGTAATGAACAACCCAGCAGTTACCGATCTCCCCCCCCCCCCCGGGAAGAGCTTTAAAATGACAACGTCATCACCAAACATTGCATATAGTAATGTATGGCCACCACCCCATTGCATATGGTAATGTATGGCCACCACCCCATTGCATATAGTAATGTATGGCCACCACCCCATTGCATATGGTAATGTATGGCCACCACCCCATTGCATATAGTAATGTATGGCCACCACCCCATTGCATATGGTAATGCATGGCCACCACCCCATTGCACATGGTAATGTATGGCCACCCCATTGCATATGGTAATGTATGGCCATATGGTAATGCATAGCCACCACCCCATTGCATATGATAATTCAACTCCACCACCATATCCATAGACGCATAGTTGTATGGCCCATGTCACACTAACCCTTACCCGTGCTTTGATACTCAAGGCTACACAAACGACAGCTGACTAACAGCTCGCATTCATGCAAGGTGAATCACCGGTTTCAATGAGTATCGCCAACAGTGTCCAGACGTCGTGGTAGTGGTGTTTACACGTTGTAGAAAACGCGTACTTGACAGCTGAATGGAGAGCTACAGAGCGCTCTTGTTGGGATAGTATCTTGCGCTCTCGCTAAGAGTTAAACCCGCAGGACTACTAATGAAACGTCTCAACAACAAACATAAGGGGCTGTAGCGGCTCTGGGATGGATGACATTATTTTAATGGGAATAAAGAATTAATACAATTTCTTTAGCTTTAGCAATGGCTTAATTGGTTGAATAGTTGTGCCATTTTATGTAAGGAGTTATTGGTTTCGACAACTGTCATCACTCACCGCACCATATCCTAATCTGATCACATTCATTTAAGTTTCAACAAAAAAAATAATTTAACCAAATTCACAATGTAAGTGTTTTATTTTGTCCAAAAATTTTTTTTTTAGGGTCTCCTCAAAACGTTGTTGCTGCAACTTTGAAAACAAAACAAAAAAAGAGTTACAAAACTAAAATTTAAAAGATTAATAATTCTGCACACGCTCACGTATAGCTTAAAAATAAGGCCGATATAGAAAAGAATAAATATCATAATCTTTCTTCTATAAATGATGGAAAGACAATCTGGGTGTCATTTGAATGCTAAAAGTCAGTCCTGTCAAAAAAGTGTGTTTGTGTGTGTGTGTGTGTGTGCACGTTAGATGTATTGAAATTCTGAGCTTGAGTACCGGTAACTAGATATTTTTTTTTTGTTAGGGGTCCCCCCGGAAGTACTGCAATACTGGGGGTAGTCCCTCTACAAAGTCTGCCCTTTCGGGTATCTTGGCCTTGCGGCTCTCTCATTTGCTCTTACTGATCGTACCGACCAGGGCCTTATAAAACCAGGCAATATATCACATTTCCCCACCACAGATTTTGGTAACCCGACGGGATAAGGACAGACACCACATCCTGATCTTACCCAACAGGTCGAGAGGCGATCGGATTCAACCAACCGGTAACTCGATACAATAAATTCGAATAGAAAAAGCATATTTGTATTGATATAGTTGTAATTAAACTAAACTACAAGAATCAACACTATGATTAAGTACATCATTGAGTTTCTTTACGAAATCGGTTCCATCAAGTGTGTTAAATTTGTGAAGTGATTACATTTATCATTACATTTTTGCAGTTTTCAGTCGCCTCGATGCATTACATACTTCATTCATACAGTTGATTCAAGTTAATTCTTTGAACCGATCTTCAAACTCGAGTAGTAATCATTAACACGATATTACATTTCAATGTCTCTCCCACGCACAAATATAAACCCATATGCCAGTGGTTCCCAACCTTCCTAATATCGCGACCCTTTAATACAGTTCCTCATATCGTGGCGACCCCCAACCACAAAATTATTTTCATTGCTACTTCGTAACTGTAGAGTATATGTGTTATCCGATGGTCTTAGGGGACACATAGGTTGAGAACTGCTGCCCTAGGCATAACCAAAAAAAAAACACACGTTTCTTTAATATACAGGTGACTGGCAAGACGCATTCAGCTCACTCACAATAAAAAGAAAATAGAAAGGATTGAAATTTGACACTACTTTTGTCTCATAAAATAAAAGCTGACTGCGTCGATCGTGACGTCTTTTTTTGTGCTATAAGTTTCTGCTTCAGCTTTCTTAACATTGGCAAAAACCTACGCATCTTCAACTTCAACCCAATGGATTCCCTTTGGTAGAGTCCAGCGGTTCTCAACCTGGAGGTCGCGACCCCTTTGAGGGGTCGAACGACCCTTTCCCATGGGTCGCCTAAGACCATCGGAAAACACATATACTCTACAGTTATGAAGTAGCAACAAAAAATTATTTTGCGGTTGGGGGTCGCCACAATATGAGAAACTGTATTAAGGGTCGCAGCATTAGGAACGTTGAGAACCACTGGTATAGTCGAACAGCACCACCTAACCCCCCCCCAACTTCGTGCTCTCCATCGTCCACTAAGGCAAACAAACGCGCCCCCCCCCCCTTCCCCACTCCCAAGCGGGGGGGGGGGGGGGGGGTTTGGGCCGCACTGCCCACATTTAGAGCCACCGCGGCTTGTGGTAATATTTACAGCCATTTATAAGTCTAATGAATTTGTAGACATTTTCAGTCGAAACTCGTGGGCAGGTGTATTATTGTCTTATCAACAACAACAGCTTGGCAGTTTACTTGAAGGGGGGTTTGTAGAAAGGCGAGGTCAGGTCGACAACGTAATAAACCTGAAGGTTGTTTTTTTTTTTATGTCACCGCGTGATACTCAAGACCAGTGTTTCTCAACCTTTTTAATGCCGCGACCCCTTAATACAGTTCCTCATGTTGTAGTGACCCCCAATCATAAAATTATTTTCGTTGCAACTTAATAAATATGTGTTTTCCAATGGTCTTAGGCGACTCCTGTGTAGGGGTCGTTCGACCCCAGAAGGGGTCGCGATCCAAAGGTTGAGAACCGCTGCTCAAGACCAAAAGAAAACAAAAAACAAAGTTAAGACGGGGAGGAGTGGGAGAAACAGTAAAAAAAAAATAGTAAACTTTAAACACGATTATGACATTACATAAATGATTTCATACTTTATTAATATATAAGTAAATAAATAAATAAAAATATATATATATATAATTTTTATAATACGAACTTGAATCTTCACTTTCCCAATGTTCTGATTTTCAGGGACGAAAAAAAAAAAATTACAGCTGGGTTCCAAAACACAAGTTCAAAGGTCGCCATTTCATAAAAAGGCCAAGAGGTCAAATTTCATCGCTTCTAATTTCATCGATACATGGATATACTCGATGAAACAAAAAAACAGGGTGGGGGTTAGTTTGTATTTTAAGTCCCCCCTCCCCCCACCAGCGTCCAAGACTGAGTAATGGTCAAGTTAACACTAGAGCAATTGATCTCGTATTTACTGGCCCGAAAGCTGTCATGGTAGACCTCTCGCCGTTTATTTATTATGAACATAAATCGAGATCATTATTTTTAAATTCTTTTAAGGTGATTAGATGGGATATCGCAACCCCCCCCCCCCCCCCCCAGCTGCCAACTCTCCAAACACTAGATTCTTTAGAATACGGCCCTCCTCCATTCTCCTTACAAAGCACAACCAGCGAAGGCGTCTCTTGTTAAGAGAGAAAAGGCTACACATTTTGGCACGTTACAAGGCCCTGGAGTTAGGCACTCTGTCCATACATCGAATGCGCAAAATGGTACTCAGACAAAAAACATATCAATTAATTGGATAGCAACGGAAAGAATTGAGGTATATTATAGATTCCCCTGGTTAAAAGTGTCTTAACCACACACACCCTGGTTAAAAGTGTCTTAACAACATGACCTGGTTAAAAGTGTCTTAAAAACATGACCTGGTCAAAAGTGCTTTAGCCACACAGCTCTGGTCAAAAGTGCTTTAAATAAAACATTCACTGCAAATGAAACTAATAGTTCGACAATGGTGGTCGTTATACACTTTTCTCGGACGTTCTGACTTCTGAACAGCAACAACAATTTCCCCTTATGAGATCAGGGAAAAAAAAGGTGGGGTGTGTGGGGACCTGATCAGTCTCCATCAATGGAAAATTCGCTCCTGTGTTTGAAACACCCAGCTCCAGTTATTCGTTCATGAAACATGACTGGGAACATGAAGGTGATCCATGTCATCGGATCCCTACAGGAAGGCACGGCTGGGGCCTCAGCTGGTGTGGGAGCTGCGTCGTTGTGGACATCGAGCACGCAGATGGGATTCGTGGTGGGGCCCAATTACAGTTTGGAACGTTTTACCAGCAACGGTACCGAGCAACGGACTGCCAGCGGCCTTCGACTGGTGCGGCCGGCACACACGGCGACAACGTCGTGACGTTGAACATTCGAACAAAGGACACATCTCTGTTAATGCGCAGTTCAGACAATCAAATTTTCGTCAATTTTCTTTTTTTTTTTTTTTTTGAACGCACTATTTACTTTCACTAAAGAAATTTGAAGCAAATTCGATGAAAATTTGATCGTGTGAAATGAGCATTAGAATGCTACATGCGAACACGAATAAGATTTTCTTTAGAATGATCAGTGTTTACAAGCAAAACGCACGCGTTTACATTTGATGCAGGTGTGCTGGTGCTTATAACGGTTCATGTGTACAAGTGTAATTTCATGTTTATAATGCTACAGGTGTACAATCGTAAGTTCGTGTTTATAATGCTACAGGCGTACAAGCGTAAGTTCGTGTTTATAATGCTACAGGCGTACAAGCGTAAGTTCATGTTTATAATGCTACAGGTGTACAAGCGTAAGTTCGTGTTTATAATGCTACAGGCGTACAAGCATAAGCTCGTGTTTATAATGCTACTGGCGTACAATCGAAAATTCGTGTTTATAATGCTACAGGCGTACAAGCGTAAGTTCGTGTTTATAATGCTACAGGCGTACAAGCATAAGCTCGTGTTTATAATGCTACTGGCGTACAATCGTAAATTCGTGTTTATAATGCTACAGGCGTACAAGCGAAAGTTCATGTTTATAATGCTACAGGCGTACAAGCGTAAGTTCATGTTTATAATGCTACAGGCGTACAAGCGAAATTTCATGTTTATAATGCTACAGGCGTACAAGCGTAAGTTCGTGTTTATAATGCTACAGGCGTACAAGTGTAAGTTCGTGTTTATAATGCTACAGGCGTACAATCGTAAATTCGTGTTTATAATGCTACAGGCGTACAAGCGAAAGTTCATGTTTATAATGCTACAGGCGTACAAGCTTAAGTTCATGTTTATAATGCTACAGGCGTACAAGCGAAATTTCATGTTTATAATGCTACAGGCGTACAAGCGTAAATTCGTGTTTATAATGCTACAGGCGTACAAGCGTAAGTTCGTGTTTATAATGCTACAGGCGTACAAACGTAAGTTCGTGTTTATAATGCTACAGGCGTACAAACGTAAGTTCGTGTTTATAATGCTACAGGCGTACAAACGTAAGTTCATGTTTATAATGCTACAGGCGTACAAGCGTAAATTCGTGTTTATAATGCTACAGGCGTACAAGCGTAAGTTCGTGTTTATAATGCTACAGGCGTACAAACGTAAGTTCGTGTTTATAATGCTACAGGCGTACAAGCGTAAGTTCGTGTTTATAATGCTACAGGCGTACAAACGTAAGTTCGTGTTTATAATGCTACAGGCTTACAAACGTAAGTTCGTGTTTATAATGCTACAGGCGTACAAACGTAAGTTCGTGTTTATAATGCTACAGGCGTACAAACGTAAGTTCGTGTTTATAATGCTACAAGCTTACCAGCGTAAGTGTGTGTTTATAATCGTACTCGTGTGCAAACAATAGCTCGTATTTATTTCGGACTGGATTTAATTATCATACTATATTTTTTATTGCATCAATGTGTACCCCCTGGGGAAAAAAAAAACCTAAGGCACCAAAATTAGAGAATCACTGTCATGGATAAAATACCACCACACCACCCTATGGTTTATTTACAACGTCAAAAAAGAAAAAAAAAAAAAAAAAACAGCGGTTCTAATCCAAGGATATGAGAGTTCCATTTAAACACTGGCCGGCATCGATCCGAGTGAATATTCTCCGATATGTCAAGGGTCTAGTAGCCGATTACACTGTCGCCACATTTAGAGCTGTCCTCGACCACGGCGGTCACACAGATACCTATGGGCGGGGTGGGTAAGGATGTTAAACAAAAACCGGTTTTTTTATTTTCAAAAACCGGTTACCGAAGAAAAAAATCAAGAATAAGAATATAAAAAAAAAAATTCGTATATAAACAAAATACTTTATAAAAAAAAAACAAAAAAACTAAAGATGTATAAGGCATGAAATTGGTATGAAAAGTGGACGCCTTGCTATTGAAAGAGTTTATTCTTAGATAGATGTCACCAAGCAGGCAGATGGCACTATCCAGGGCCGGATTAAGCCATTCTAGTGCCCAAGGCACAAACCCACAAGGGGGCCCCTGATCTTTCACTGACCGTGACCGCTTGTATGTTCAATATTATGCAAAGAAAATATTTTCATAGCACTTGTTCAATTTTCAGTTGTTTCTGGACTTAAATTTGTGTTTTTTTTTAAATATTTCTTGAGAACTTGTGGTGCCCCCAAACGTTTGGTGCCCAAGGCACGTGCCTTATTTGCCTAAAGGTTAATCCAGGCCTGGCAATATCCCATATCCCCGCCCCCACACCCAAACCAAAAATATTGTTTTTACATTAAAAAAAAATACAATGTAAAGCGAAATCAAAAAAAAAAAAAAAAAAAAAAAAAAGCTTTTTAAGAAAAATAAAGTGGACTAACAAAAATCTCGGCCACTCAAAAGAAAAATTAGCCTCATATCCCTCCCCGTCCGCTCTCCCTAAGTCCGTGGGTGGTGCTGTCTTATAAACATAAATGTCGACCTTACATGGCTGTGAGGAGAGGTCTGGAATGCATGTCCCAAATGAGGCTAAGTCCTGGGGGGGTGGGGCGGGGGTGGGTGTGTGCGCGCGTGGGAACTCACCCCCAGACCCCCGTCTCTCGAAACAAATATTTAAATATGCAGGACAAGAACCTTGATCGTGACACCCCCCCCCCCCCCCCAAACAAACCAAACAACACAAACCAACAGCAAACCAAAAGTTTGAACATCCCCGGTGGTGTATGGAACTTGAAACCGGATAGGAAGTGGTTGGTGAATAATGTACGAAGAAACCGTCAGAGGAGGCGCCCCCCCCCCTCCCCCGTGCCCTCGACCTTATTACCAAAGCCCTTCTCTCCCACATTCGCCTTGGCCCATTTCACTCAGAGCAGTCAAGAACAATAACATTACAACTTACACCAAACGTATAAGAAGTGCCCAGACCTGGCGAAGTGTAAATATTAGGTGGACTAATTAATAATGTAGGTTGCGCCGAGTGCTTAGGGTCCTTTATAATGACTATATACATATATACACCTTGTTTTTGATTGTTTTTGTTTGTTAGTTTTGGCAAAGCTGTTGTTTTAGGAATTCCGGTTATAACAGAGACTTGCGAGACACAGGCGAATACTAGCGACAAGTCAGGTCCAAAACCTTTCCCCTGTCTCCAAATTAACCCACCCCGAACCCGAAACCCCTTTCTCTCCCCTCAAACCCAACCCCATCCCGCCCACCCCCCTGGGAAAGACTGGTCAGTGGATACATTGAATAATAAAAGCTGGATCTTTCCAACCTAATAATACAGACATCACTAGATAGCAAAACAGACATGACCAGTGAGCAACACAGACATGACTGGTGAGCAATACAGACATCACTAGTGAGCAATACAGACATGACTAGTGAGCAATACAGACATGACTGGTGAGCAATACAGACATGACTGGTGAGCAATACAGACATGACTGGTGAGCAATACAGACATGACTGGTGAGCAATACAGACATCACTAGTGAGCAATACAGACATGACTGTTGAGCAATACAGACATGACTGGTGAGCAATACAGACATCACTAGTGAGCAATACAGACATGACTGGTGAGCCATACAGACATGACTGGTGAGCAATACAGACATCACTAGTGAGCAATACAGACATCACTAATGAGCAATACAGACATGACTGGTGAGCAATACAGACATCACTAGTGAGCAATACAGACATGACTGGTGAGCCATACAGACATGACTAGTGAGCGATACCGACATGACTGGTGAGCAATACAGACATCACCAGAGAGCAATGCAGACAGCACAAGTGAGCAATGCAGACATCACTAGTAAACAATGCATACATCACTAGTGAGCAATGCAGACATCACTAGTTAGCAATGCAGACATCACTGGTGAGCAATAAAGACTTCACTAGTGAGCAATACAGATTTTACCAGAAAATGACGTCACGCCTAACGACGGCGTCACGCCTGGTGTTGCTAGGTTCTAATTATTTTCTGTATGAGTGTGGGGGTGGGGGGCATTGTTCAGAGACCGACACACGCTACCCCTGGAATGGCACATTTGTCGTCTCAGCTAACGCAAGACCCATTGACAATGCACTATTCTATTAATCAGCTTTAATCATGTCTGAAATGGGTTTGAAATTTGTGCCCGATGGCCATGCTCGGGTCACAAATTACCACATGTCAAGGGTATGAAATCATTGTAGTTATGTTTGTACATAAAATGTGTTTAGTTAGAGATTATAGGTTTAGCTTTGTATATTGTGCGAGAATGTCATGACGTATTTGGGTAGGGGAAGTGACGTATTGTCTACTCCGTAGTGTGATGTAGGTTTTAGTCGTGCGGCAGTTTTTGTGTGGAACATTGTAGAAGACAGATAAGTTTCTTGTGGCTCCAGCCTTTATTCCTGATAGATTATTAAAGTTATATTATAGTTAGTACTAAAAGGACTTGAGTTATTCACTAATAATTGGAATAGTCTAGGCACTTCCTCCCCCACCGGCTTTTTACAACAATAAATCTTCCCTTTAAAGTTAACTGCCCCCAAAAATGGCGACACTCAGCAGAAATTTCATAAAATCAATGAAAAGCCCATCGCCACCAATGGCCCGGCAAAAACGACGAAAATAGACACCCCTCCCCCCCCCCCCAAGAACTTTATCTCGCCGCCCCAACTACCTGAGCTCCGCCTGAGAGCTTGAAACTGCTACACAAACAAAACCCGATAGAAGGAGCCCTTCCCTCCACCCCACCCCTCGTCTGAACTAGACGACATTTTCCTCATCTTGAAATATGAAAGTGAGGTATCGCTGCACAGTACTATGTTATCCGGACTAAGTGTGCCCGGGGGTGGTCTCGGTTTAATAATCCGGATAATCGACATCTTAATGTATTTATTTTCTAACTCTGGGGCTCTGCAACTGAGAAGCTTTTGTGGTGAACATCAGAGTTGACCTCAGTGACGCTGTTGCTTCCCATTGGCGGACGTAGATTATACAAACATTGAATTTTATTTTATTTTATTTTATTTATTTATTATATATTTTTTATAGGGGGGGGGGGGGTGGAATACTAATATGATTAAGATATCTAGACGTCCGGATAATCGTGTTTCTGCTATACGACGGATCTTTGTGGTGGTTAACTTTAGTGATATATTATTTATTTGAAGGTGATCAAAAAATGAAATAGAACAATATGGAAATGAACAAAAAGTTACAAGAAACTTAACCAAAATATTACAACTTGAGTAAGAATAATTAAAATCACTCCATTGTCTTCGTTGGAACTAGGTAACGCGTTATCATAAATATCCATCCACCCCCCCCCCCCCCCCAATCCAAACAATATTTATATATATAATTACCATGTCCCCCTCCAAACCTCGCAACAACAACAAATAAAGCTAATGTCGGTTTCAATAGACCAGTTCTTGACGTCACTCACCACTGTTGTGCACAACCAGCGGGTCTCGGGGACTCCTTATCATGAATGCTTGGATGGCCGGACCACAAGTTAACCACAAATCATGACTGTAATGTTAGGCCCGGGGGCGGGGGGATTCAGGTAGGTGACTCAAACACTTTGTTTGAAGCGGAAAAATTATTTTATTCGGTCACGATTTAATACAGCTGTCACTTTAAGTGGCGTAGCGAGGGGGGGGGCAAGGGGCATCATGCCCCGGGCGCTACTCACAAAGGGGCGCCAAATGGTATATTTTACATATAATATTGTATTGTTTTCGAATAGGGGGGCGCTAAAAAGGTATTGTGCCCCGGGCGCGAGTCAAGCTCGCTACGCCACTGGTCACTTACAATAGATACATTTTTTGACTCGTCTATTTGAAACTACGGTTCAAAGCAGACATCTTTAACGCTTAAGGAATCAATTGATGTTAAATGGTGATCGTTGAGAATAATTATCATGTTAGTTTGAAAAAAAATTGGTTACATCCTGTTCCCAACCCAGCAATTTAAAATTCGACACAACGTTTATTGAAAGGAACCAACACTTCAGCGGCGTATTTTCATATTATAATCGTGCACGATATTTCTTTTTCATTGTTCAGTTGTTGAAAATCCACAGAGACAAATGCCATCCAACTGTGTGTTTGAAGTAGTTAATGCCATCCAACAGTTTGTTTGAAGTAGTGTTTGCCATCCAACTGTGTGTTTGAAGTAGTGCATGCCATCCAACTGTTTGTTTGAAGTAGTGCATGCCATCCAACTGTTTTTTTTGAATTAGTGCATGCAATCCAACTGTTTGTTTGAAGTAGTGCATGCCATCCAACTGTTTGTTTGAAGTAGTGCATGCCATCCAACTGTTTTTTTTAAGTAGTGCATGCCATCCAACTGTTTGTTTGAATTAGTGCATGCCATCCAACTGTTTGTTTGAAGTAGTGCATGCCATCCAACTGTTTGTTTGAAGTAGTGCATGCCATCTTACAGTTTGTTTGAAGTAGTGCATGCCATCCAACTGTTTGTTTGAAGTAGTGCATACCATCCAACTGTTTGTTTGAAGTAGTGCATGCCATTTTACAGTTTGTTTGAAGTAGTGCATGCCATCCAATAGTTTGTTTGAAGTATTGCATGCCATCCAACAGTTTGTTAGAAGTAGTGCATGCCATCCAACTGTTTGTTTGAAGTATTGCATGCCATCCAACTGTTTGTTAGAAGTAGTGCATGCCATCCAACTGTTTGTTTGAAGTATTGCATGCCATCCAATAGTTTGTTAGAAGTAGTGCATGCCATCCAACAGTTTGTTTGAAGTATTGCATGCCATCCAATAGTTTGTTAGAAGTAGTGCATGCCATCCAACAGTTTGTTAGAAGTAGTGCATGCAATCCAACTGTTTGTTTGAAGTAGTGCATGCCATCTTACAGTTTGTTTGAAGTATTGCATGCCATCCAATAGTTTGTTAGAAGTAGTGCATGCCATCCAACAGTTTGTTAGAAGTAGTGCATGCCATCCAACAGTTTGTTAAAAGTAGTGCATGCCATCCAATAGTTTGTTTGAAGTCATGCACGCCATCCAATTAAAATCTCTATCTAGCTACAATCAGCCACGTCAGTAACAATTATTTTATATTGTGAACAGAAAGTGTGAACATTATCCGCACGTGATCTTGTTGAACTTTCTTTTAACACGAATATCATCGATACCCACTTTACATCGACCAGCAGCAGTATCATTAGCTAATGAAATCTGTCTTCTCCCCGTTGGCATTAGAAGTGTGAAGGGGAATCGATACTTGTGAATTATCCGTGACGCCGATTACATACGATAATGCCGGGTTTGGGGTATCCTTGCACACACTTGACCATCAGTCGGGATGGCCACTTGACCATCGTTGACACACACCAGAGCTTGACCACTTCAGGATGGCCACTTGACCATCATAGACACACATCTGAGTTCGACCACATCAGGAGGGTCACTCGATAATCATTGACACAAATCAGAGCTAGACCACTTTTAGGATGACCACCTGACCATCATTGACACTAGGAGACCGACCGAAAGACTTAATGAGACTTAAGGCCGAAACCGAAATATTTAGATATTTTAAAATTCGTCCACGCACACATTCTGCATACATCGAAAAATGATTTGCGTGGGGGGGGGGGGGGGGGGGGGGGGTGGTGTTCAATATTTACATTATTTTTTTCAATAAATAAATGAATTGTAAAAAGCCTAAGTTTCCTTAATTTTTTAAAATTTTTAAATAAAACAAAAATAACATTGAAAACAATACCTTTTCCTATGACAACATTGATGGGGTCGATAATGATCAATCAAAATGAATATCACAAATGAAGGAATTGATTGAAACCTTGGGTTACACATTTTATTTTTGGAAAAAATTAAAACAAAAATAATGATATAAATATTACCATTCCTTTTGTTTTTCTTCCACAAAACTGTTTACATTTAATTTGTCTAAGCCTAATTGAAATCTAATTTTTGGGGAAAAAAGGGACAAGTGGGTCATCATGGTTTTCGCAAAGTATTAGTCATATAAAATACGATGACAGCAAGGCGTCGAGCAATAATGAAATATCAGATTTCCGACCTAGTGACATACAGTCTGACTTCTGGTAGATGACCGAAAAGCTCGGTCACTTTCGGCCGAAACAAAAATTAAACCGAAATTTAACTTTTCTGTTTCGGCAGAAACCGAAATAAAACCGAAAGTTAACTTTTCTGTTTTGAACAAAAAAGAAAATAAGCCGAAATTGATCAAATGGCAACTTTAGGTGCCGAAACCGAAAATTCTTTCGGTCGGCCTCTAATTGACACAAATCAGTGCTGGACCATTTCAGAATTGCCACTTGATGATCACCACTTGACCATTGTCACGCATCAGAACTTGACCACTTGATGATCACCACTTGACCATTGTCACTCATCAGAACTTGATCACTACTGCCACACACACACAGATATTGACCACTACTGGTATAAAAATATATCGACCCTTTGATGCCGGCTACATAACCACTATTGGCACACTACATGTTGACCCTTTGATGCCGGCGATATGATCACTTGTGGTAAACTATAACTTGATTGTTGCGGGCAGTGCCGTCTTAAGGCATGGTCAGTTGCCCAGGTCCTCAAGCTTTAGGGGCATCGTGCTGCCCGTATTGTTATTGATTATTGAAAGATCTTTTGGGCAATTAATTTGTGTTCAACGGACGGGTTTTGTGGAACAAGTTTTAGATATATTTATTTTTATTATATTTTATGTATTTTTTTGTTAATACTTTTTATTTTTGATAGGGTGTCAAAGTAGAGGTCAAGGTAAAGGTCAAAGTAAATCAGAGCTCATCCCGGGCGACGGTTTGCCTAATTTATACGTACCCCCCTTCACCGATTAAATTGAAAGAAAAAACTGGTTATAAAGCATGGGCAAACTATGAGGTCCAAAATGATGTTCTTAATATTAATTGATAGGTTAGAGAGGACTAGGTGGGGGGCCTCATTGAATTACTTTTCCAAGGGCCCCACTATGCTGTTAAGACGGCCCTGACTTTTGGCACAACAACAGTTCATCATGATAAAATAGGCTGACAGTATGTATGGCATCCTTCCGTCTTCGCGAGACGATGGCGTAGCTATGTTGTAGTCCTACACTTCGACGAGTGGCTCACTAGGCCAATCCTAGAGTGACATTCTCGACTGCATTTCGCGCAGGAGAATGATGATTCCTGGTTAATTTTGGCCTTCCGTGCTGTTCTTTTTGTTGCAAGGGCTTCGTTCCGCACATCTTCTGCCTTTTTCACTCCTTCGTACACTGCCGTTCGCCAGCTGGAACGTTGTTCGGCAATGATCTCCCATTTGATGACTTCAATGTTCGCTTCCTTCATGCTCTTTTTGCAAACGTCCATAAATCTCAGGCGTGGCCGTCCAATAAGTCTTGTCCCTTCTACCAACTCTCCATACAACAGCATCTTTGGAATACGGCCTTCCTCCATTCTCCTTACATGGCCTAACCAGCGAAGGCGCTTCTTGCTAAGAGCGGAGAATATGCTACACATTTTGGAACGTTCCAAGACCTCTGTGTTAGTCACCTTGTCCTGCCATCGGATGCGTAGAATGCGACGCAGACATCTTTGATGGAAGCTGTTGAGTTTCCGCTCGTGACTGGTATATGTGGTCCACACTTCGCTGCCATACAGGAGCGTACTAAGCACGCATGCCTGATAGACACTTAGTTTTGTTTTTTCAGGCCGACGGTACAACTTAGCATTTATCAAAAGACCTCAATAGGGTGTCCCTGAGAGGCTGAGATCAAAGCTACACCCAGAAAATACAACTATCTTTGAGAGTCTTGACCTTAAAGCTACACCCCAGAAAATACAACTATCTTTGAGAGTCTGAGACTTAAAGCTACACCCAGAAAATACGCCTAGCTTTGAACGTCTCTTAAAGCTACACTCAGAAAATTCACCTACGGGTCACTTCCGCATCTATCACAATACGTCATAGGTTACCTCTGTGAGTATGAGATTAAAGCTATGCCAGTTCCGCCGCCCCATTCTCACATCCGAATCCACAGCGACGCTTTATTAGAATTCTTCCTATTGCGAAACATCACGTTTAACCCCACCAACCCCTTGCCAACCACGACCGACCTCTCCCACTCCAGTCCCTGTATGATTTGTTGTCGCCTTATCTGCTTCAGACAGAAGGATGGGGTGGGCAGACAGCAGATGGGGTGGGCAGACCAAATACCCCAACCACGTCATCGTAAATAATTTGTCAATCGATGCCCCCATACCCCCGCCCCCGATCACGCCCGTGTGCCATGTTAATATTTTAAAGCAAAGGCAACCCCCTTTAAAAGGGTATTAATGTATCATCGAAGTGAAGATGTCTGTCAGTTAACGCACATCTATCCCGGAGTATGCGATACTATGCGCAATTATGCGCTAATATGCGTTACGCTGCGCTACTGTGGCATGTTTCAGTTACAAAACAGCAACCTGACATGCGTTAGTTCAGGGGTCGGGTGCCAGCGGTTCTTTGAAGTACGGGTATATCCACGGGGTACTTGCTGTGTTAAGAGATCAGGACGCGTACATTGAATCTGAAACGCGACCCAAATTTAACAAGCACAAATCAGGTTTACTTAAATGAGCAAACAAACGAAAGGAGACCAATAGAGACCCCCTTTTGATCTTTCTGGTGCAGCTCTGGGATACTACTATAGGGTTACTGGAACAAGTGAAGCTCTGGGATACGACTAGGGTTACTAGAACAAGTGAAACTCTGGGATACGACTAGGGTTACTGGAACAAGTGTAGCTCTGGGATACTACTATAGGGTTACTGGAACAAGTGAAGCTCTGGGATACTACTAGGGTTACTGGAACAAGTGTAGCTCTGGGATACTACTATAGGGTTACTAGAACAAGTGAAGCTCTGGGATACTACTAGGGTTATTGGAACAAGTGTATAGCTTCTGGATACTACTAGGGTTATTGGAACAAGTGTAGCTTTGGTATACTAATAGGGTTACTAGAACAAATGCAGTTCTGGGATACTACTAGGGTTACTAGAACAAGTGTAGCTCTATGATACTACTAGGGTTATTGGAACAAGTGTAGCTTTAGGATACTACTAGGGTCACTAGAACAAATGCAGTTCTGGGATACTACTAGGGTTACTGGAACAAGTGTATAGCTCCCGGATACTACTAGGGTTACTAGAACAAGTGTAGCTCTAGGATACTACTAGTTTTACTAGAACAAGTGCAGTTCTGGGATACTATTAAGGTTACAGGAACAGTGTAGCTCTGGGATACTTATAGGGTTACTGGAACAAGTGTAGCTCTGGGATACTACTAGGGTTACTAGAACAAGTGCAGTTCTGGAATACTACTAGGGTTACTGGAACAAGTGTATAGCTCCTGGATACTACTAGGGTTACTAGAACAAGTGTAACTCTGGGATACTACAAATGTTACTAGAATAAGTGTAGTTCTTGAATACTACTAAGGTTACTAGAACAAGTGTAGTTCTATGATACTACTAGGGTTACTAGAACAAGTGTAGTTCTATGATACTACTAGAGTTACTACAACAAGTGTAGTTCTATGATACTACTAGGGTTACTAGAACAAGTGTAGCTCTGGGATACTACTAGGGTTACTAGAACAAGTGTAGTTTTATGATACTACTAGGGTTACTAGAACAAGTGTAGCTCTGGAATACTACTAAGGTTACAGGAACAAGTGTAGTTCTGTGATACTACTAGGGTTACATGAACATGTGTAGCTCTGGGATACTACTATGGTTACAGGAACAAGTGGAGCTCTGGGATACTACTGGGGTTACAGGAACAAGTGTAGCTCTGGAGTACTACTAGGGTTACTAGAACAAGTGTAGCTCTGGGATACTACTTTAGGGTTACTGGATCAGAATTGTAATACTTGGCTCTGTGCCATGAACATGATACCGGCCACTGCGTTAGTTGATGCATGCACGATTGCATGAAACCGACAATGAGAAATAAGCCGAATACAATTCTCCACGTCACCCAAAGCCCCGCAGCAATCCTCGAGACAGTAACAATAAAATGAAGGGCGCATCAGAAGATAGCATTGTATTTGTAGTTCATCATCCGCGGGTGACATTTGCAGGGGCGTAACTAAGACATGGCGCAAAAAAGAAAAATATGCATTTTCAGGGTGGCTGGTACGTTACTTACATATTGTTGGTGGGATGATAGCCACCGACGGGAGTAGAAAGAGGGGGGCGGTCCGCCCTGGTCCACATTACATGGCTCAGTGGTAGGCAAACACATTAAAGAGCCAAAAATCAGCAGCAGGACGATTAACAATTTTTTGAGAGCCAAATAGAACCATGTTTTTTCGGAGTCTAACCTGTTTTTTTTGGCCGAGCGTCACAAACTCTACTCCACTATTTAGCCACATCCTGCCCCCAACAACATGTAAGTGTGACAGATAGGGAGGGAAGCCACGGGGGTACTTGCTGTGTTAGTGGCGTCAATCTAAAGCGTCACAAACTTTAGCGAGCACATGGCTGATTCTTTAAATAGGAAAAACTGATGACACGCGTTCAGTATAAACTTTGGGGAGAGAAAAGGGGGGGGGGAAGTTGGGGTGGGGGGTGGGGGTGTTTACAGCCCACGACAGCTATTGAAAAGATTATTATGACAAACAAAAGGGATGTTATGAACCAATAAAGAAAACAGAAGTTCACGTTATACATTGTGCGACATCCTTTTTCAATGAATACATAAACCCACGGCGGTTCCCAAACTTCTCGGATGTTGCGTTACTTCAAATGAGCGTTGAAAATAGTTCTACAAATTGTATCTTTCTTTTCTGAAGATTGTACAATTTCTTTAATTTTCTTCATCCGCACTAATTTTATACTTTTTCTTTCCTTTATTTAAAAGTAGCCCACAGCTCCCCCCCCCCCCCCCACCCCAATCCTGTTAAAAATGCGGTGATGTAATTTTGCCGTTGTGTTACACTACCAGACTAACTAGACCAGAGGTTCTCAACCTGTGGGTCGCGACCCCTTTGGGGGTCGAATGACCCTTTCCCAGGGGTCGCCTAAAACCATCGGAAAACGCATATACTCAACATTTATGAAGAAGCTGGGGGTCGCCACAGTATAAGGAACTGTATTAAAGGGTCGCGGCATTACGAAGGCTGAGAACCACTGAAACTAGACAAACCACAGCCACGTGTCATATGATATGGCAGCACGGAAGGAGACTGACAAAGTGTGTCACCTAGAAAGTGACAGCGTCGTGGCACAATGGCACAACATCGACAACAGGGCAGACGGACTGAGACAAAGGTCACGTACACGGGCGGACACACAGTTTTTGACGGACAGACACACAGTTTTTGACGGACAGACGCACAGTTTTTGACGGACAGACGCACAGTTTTTGACGGGCAGACCCACAGTTTTTGACGGACAGACGCACAGTTTTTGACGGACAGACGCACAGTTTTTGATGGACAGACGCACAGTTTTTGACGGACAGACGCACAGTTTTTGACGGACAGACGCACAGTTTTTGGCGGACAGACGCGCAGTTTTTGGCGGACAGACGCACAGTTTTTGACGGACAGACCCACAGTTTTTGACGGACAGACCCACAGTTTTAACGAACAGACACACAGCTCTTGACGGATAGACACACAGCTCTTGACGGACGGACACATAGTGGGATAAATCTCAAGTACACTGGCGGACACACATTTTTTTTTTCTGTTTTAGCCACAACATTGCAGGAGCCATTCAATAAATGTTTTTTTTTTAAAACACTAAAACACAACAGGCTCGCGGAGCACTTGGGGAGACACCGCACGACACCGGTGTGCCGCAACGTGACACAACTCGAAAGGAGAGCCACTCTTTTTCCAATGACGATAAAGGTAAGGATTCACAAACGTGCACACGCGCCACGCCAAGTAATCTCAAATGAGCATTCTTTGAATCGGCCAGCATTGTCCAGCCAGTATAGCTTTTTATAATCGCTAGGACTCTGAGGGGAGTGGGTGGACGGGAATAATCGGGGGGGGGGGGGGGGGCGCGACACTTGGCACGGAATCAAAAACAAAAAAAAGATGATAAAATTCTTGTAGGGTGTATCCTCTAGCTCATTGGTTCTCCTCAACCTTCCCAATGCCGCCAACCTGTAATACAGTTCCTCACGTTGTGTGAGACCCCCCCCCAACAACCATAACATTGATATTAGTTGCTACTTCATAAATATGTGTATTCCGATTTTCTTAGGCGACCCCTGTGTAAGGGTCATTCGACCCCCCCCCCCCCCGAAAGAGTTCGAGACCCACAGGTTGGGAACCACTGGTCTGGCTGGGTGAGGGGCAAAAAGGGTGGGGCATTTTGGCTAAATCTCTAGGTTAGAGAATGTATGGCTGCCCCTGGATGACCCCCAAGAGTAATGGAGGGTGTGTGTCATTGTATTTCCCTTAGCCAATTAAAAACAAAACGAAGATGTCCCGTATTTGCATAAAGTGACAACCAATCGCTATCTGGAGTTTGGGGGGGGGGGGGGTCTAAACGGGTGAAAACGATTACGATTCTCGTGTCAAAACAAAGAAAATATTTTTTTTAAAATTGTATCATTGGGTATAAGATAACTATATTATTAGATATGACTTAAGCATCTTTGTGGGGGCATAAATCTCACCAGGCCCCCCCCCCCCCCACACAAAAAACATATTTTCTTTTCCCATTTGAAATTGTCTTTTCTGGAAAGAATCTGGAAACATAATTCTCTACGTAACAATGTCACTAACGCCACCAGATGGCGCTGATTTCACTAAATAAAGTTCCTGTTAACTGCCGGCAAATGGGATTCTTTTAAAAAATGCATGCAAGTGAGTTTTGGTGAGTAATATTTTCTTTTGTTTTACGGAAATAGTAAGATGTAATAAATGAGCAGCGTAATAAAAAAAAAAAAAGAAGCGGTGCATTAGAATACTAGTATAGTTCAGGGGCGGTCGCGTGCGGGATGTGGGGAGGGGTATTACTTATTGGGGATCTTATATAGTGCGTTACTTGAATGCATGTTTTTTTTTCAAGTAACTTCAGTCGATGGGAAGTTCACGCATTGCGGGCCGCTATCGTTTGGCGGGCTATAAGATAGTAGTTAATACATCACTTTGAGCAAATATGATGCTACACTATGTTAAAAAAATGGTTTCCTCCGCTGATGGACCCAATTCCAGCAAGTACCACCCATCATATCAGTGGTTCTCAACCTTCCTAATGCCGCGATCCTTTAACACAAATCCTCATGGTGTGGCGACCCCCTAACCACAAAATTATTACCGTTTTTGCTTCATAACTGTAGAGAATGTTTTCCGATGGTCTTAGGCGATCCCTCAGAAAGGGGCCGTTCGACACACACACCCCCCCCCCCAAGGGGTCGCGACCCACAGGTTGAGAACCGCTGCATCATATCATCCTTTTTCACTTCTGTGAACGCATCGCGCTAAGAGCTACGCACCGCTGACAGACGGACGTACGCGTTCAAGATACGGAGGTCTCGGTGCTTTTCAACCTGGCGTGTCACTATTGTCTATCAAGTTTAATTTTATTTAACTTTAACTACGGAAAACAGTGCACGTTGACTTTGCTCGTGTCAAAAATCCCACCAGCCATTTTAACCAAATACGTCTAGGGGAGCTAAAGATTTGGACCTCCCCCCCCCCAACCAGTGGCGTAGTGAGGGGGGGGGCAAGGGGGGCATCATGCCCCGGGCGCTACTCACAAAGGGGCACCAAATGGTATATTGTACTATAATATTGTATGGTTTTCGAATAGGGGGCGCTAAAAAGGTATTGGGGGGCGCTAAAAAGGTATTGTGCCCGGGGCGCGAGTTAAGCTCGCTACGCCACTGCCCCCAACCCCCATCCACAAAGAAAAAAGAGACACAAAAGGAGAAGAACTGCTTACTTTGAGAACCATTGTGTCCTTTTTCTTTATTAAAAAAAAAAAAAGAAAAAAAAAAAAGAAATATTTATATCGTGAAAGCGAATTTTACTTTGAACAGATCCACGGCAACGCATTGAAATCATTGCAGACAATATCAATTTGAAGGACATTCATTTCATTATGGATAAACGATTTCTCGAGCTAAAATAACGCGCTACGACACAGCTACTGTAGTGGTTGTTTGTCCGGTGTAGTCTGCCCATCGGCAAACCCGCCTTAATCGATAGGAAACTCATCAGGAGTTACGTACGCGGTGGACAAAAGATGATGTATCTTTTGTTGGTTGCGGGTGTGGGGGTGGGGGTGGATTCGGTTAGTTCTTTTATTTGACCCACCGCGTATCCTTCCATAACAACACCCCCCCCCCACCCCCCCAAACACCCACACTGTTGTGGTAGTGATACACAACACATGTTTTGTTCTATCAGAACCGGATTTTCCACTGGGGTAGAATAGCTGATGAGGGTATCAAGAGGTGAAGGAAAAAAAAAGTGGGTGTGTGTAAGGGGGGCATAGTGCCCTGTAGTGTAGAGCAACGATGCCGAGTCCGAAATATATGCCCATATTCGGAAATACATATTTGAGATATATATATTGTGATGCCATTTCTTGTATTTTCTTCATACGCACGATCATAAACCTCTTCTTTACTTTATTATTTAAAAAATTTAAGTAGCCCACAGCCACCCCCCCCCCCCTTTTTTTTTTTACATTTGACAGTGATAGAATTTACTAGAAAAGCCACAGCCACATGTCATATCAGGCGACTATGACGGCACGGATTGAGACCCACAAAGTGACAACGTCATGGAATAACATCTACAAGAGGGTGGGCAAAACTGATAATTCTCAAGTAAACGGAGAGAGACGCACGCAGTTTCTGGTTTAGACAAAATGTTCAGTATGTTGTTGTGTCGTTATAAAAAGCTGCATCCGAGTGAATGGTTTGACTGGGTCACAGTTTGGAACTCTGTGACTACCACGGTGGGCCAGTGGTTATTGGTGGTGGGCGAGTATGTGGAGTAGCGTTAGTCTGGGGCAAAAAAAACTGAATAGAATCGATGTGTGTATTGGATAGAATCAATGTGTGGGTTGTATAAATTCAATGTGTGTATGGTGGACGCATCAAGCCAAGACCCCCCCCCCCCCACCAAAAAAAAAAATCACCAATGCTAGCAACTAACAAAGGGTCAAGTTGATCGATCTTTCAGAATTCAGAGCAGCAGTCGAGACAGCACTTCCGCTGGTCACATAAGTGGGGGCGGGGGGGGGAGTAAATTGCCCCTAAGAGAAATCACCAACCTGTTAGTTGAGCCGGGGGAACTTGCTGAAAACGTTTTGCCACATGCATTAAACATTGCTCTAACAGTTGACAGACGGTGGCGTGCAGAAAAGGGGCAGAGAGGGGGGAGGGGGGCAGAGGATGCGACCTCATGCATCCATAATATGGGGCATCCAACCAAAGAATGAAGTAAACAACACATTATTTTTAAGTGTCCATGTTAACATCTTATATGAGGCCTCTTCATTTTGGCTCGACGCTTGGTGCTAAGGGAAATGCAATCAAGGAGATGGAACCGGGCACCACCGCCAAACCTCTGAACGCCACATTTGGCAGATGAAATAAATGCAATCTCTAACTAGGCAAACACTGCTGGCAAATAGAAAGGGCCCTACAAGTGGACTTCTTTGAAGCGCCTGGGGGGACACACACACAACCTAGATTTTTTTTAAAGCCATAATTTAAACAAGGTCCCATTGTCAGCGTAAGAAAATCGACTAACTCCTTAGTCGTAGAGACATAGTAGACCATGGTGACAGGACTGGCCAGTCTCGTGTCCACGTACAGCGGACGCTAGACATGGGTTCGGTGCCAGTCTCGTGTCCACGTACAGCGGACGTTAGACATGGGATCGGTGCCAGTCTCGTGTCCACGTACAGCGGACGTTAGACATGGGATCGGTGCCAGTCTCGTGTCCACGTACAGCGGACGTTTGACATGGGATCGGTGCCAGCCTCGTGTCCCCGTACAGCGGGCGTTAGAAATGAGATCGGTGAAGACGTAACACCAATGTCATTAAGGCAAGACGTATAGCCAGCAACATTTCAATGAAACACGTTGGATTTTTCAAGTCACTTGATTTTTTTTACTTTTGACATTGGTGTCCTTTCACAGCGTGATATCATTGTCACACCCTGTCATGTCGTACGTGGCTTCATTTTTTGTTAGTTTTGATACAGCAATTATTGCTATTTTTCGTATACGGAAAATTGATCGAACGGAAGTTTAATCGAACGGAAGTTTGATCGAATTTTTCTTTCCAGTCCACTCGATCAAATTTTCGTCAAATTTCATTTTGAACGCACTATACCATATAGTAAAAACAAAATAATGTGTTCAAAAATGAAATTTGACGCAAAACTTGATCGTGTGCACTGAAAAAACTTCCGTCGATTAATTTTCAGTCGCCGAAATTTCTTGCAAACAAATTTCCGGCAACCGAGACCAGAGTGCTAGCTCCAGCGACGTAGACGTGATCTACCTCTGACCCGGAGATCGGAGTGCTAGCTCTAGCTACGTAGGACGTGATCTACCTCTGACACGGAGACCGGAATGCTAGCTCTAGCTACGTAGGTCGTGATCTACCTCTGGCCCGGAGTGCTAGCTCTAGCTACGTAGGTGGTGATCTACCTCTGACCCGGAGATCGGAGTGCTAGCTCTGGCTACGTAGGTCGTGATCTACCTCTGGCCCTGAGATCGGAGTGCTAGCTCTAGCTACGTAGGCGTATAATGCGTGTTGACTGACGGTGACAGACATTCTGATCAGATGTGATATAGTAGCTATACCACCTGCCAAATATTACAGCTGCTTTGTAATTTGTTTAAAATCTCATGTGTCATTTTATGGCATCTTACGACATCTCAGGGCTTCTCGTGACATCTTAGAGCATCTCGAGGCACCTTAGGGCGTCTAATGACATATTGTATGTCACTTTTCTCTGCTCGTGCCACCGTGCACTGAATCTTTTGACATGTCTCCTTTAACAGGTGTCCTTTGACAGGTCTCCTTTGACAGGCCCCCTTGGACAAGTCTCCTTTGACAGGTCTCCTTTGACAGGTCTCCTTTGACAGGCCCCCTTGGACAAGTCTCCTTTGACAGGTCTCCTTTGACAGGTCTCCTTTGACAGGTCTCCTTTGACAGGCCCCTTGGACAAGTCTCCTTTGACAAGTCTCATTTGACAGGTCCCTTTTGATAGGTCTCCTCTTCGTCGAGTTTCGTATTGTAAAAATCAACGTTACTTTCTAATTGCCGCACATTAGCGAAGTTCTTGATTACGTTAATGAGCTGGCAACGAATACAGGCTTTGATGGATTGATTTCCCAGAGTGGGATTTGGCATAGCCACCGACAGAACTCCTGACAGATTGGACACGTCGTGTCAGCTAGGATCAGGCTTGTCACGTTGGGGGAACCACCCCCTACGCAGATTACCACAGTAACACACGCCCTTGGCCAACGAATGGGTGTGCTACGCTGTCACCGTCAGGCCAACGGATAGGCGTGCTACGCTGTCAGTGCCCGAAGACTTTGTTTGCGATGTAATGGCAGCGATTACATTCACCAATCTCACAGTCATAACAACGTTATAACAGCAGCAGAGAACTGATTTGACGCCCAACTGACATCTTATGCAGGGCTGATTGATTGATTGGATATTTATACAGCGCTGGTATCCGTGCTACATTAGCATGCTCACTGCGCTCTGGTGTTCCTTAAATCTATTTAAACAAAAAAGTCTTTAAATGTTTCTTAAATGATTGAGGCAAACTATTCCATAATTTTGGCGCTATCGCTTCAAAAGAGCGCACTCTGTAAGACTTTTTTCTGTGTTCATCCACACTGGGAATTTTCAGTAAGGACTGTGATGAAGACCGCAGGCTCTTTAAGGATACGTGTTTATGAATCAGTTCTGTAAGATATTCCGGTGCAGAGCCTTCTATGCAGCTGCACGCCAGGGACAGAATTTTGTGGTTAATGCGCTCACTCACATCGATGCCATAAAATGTTGAATTGAATGACGCCCTACTAATATCTAATGTTGAATTCACTGACGCCCTGCTAGTATGTAACGTAGAGCTAGAATTGATACGACTGATATCTGACAGCTTTTCGTAGGAGACTTATTACAATATTTGTTGTGACCATTTTCTCTAAAGCAATATGAAATGAGGGTTGCTCGTCGCGCTCGCTGCCTTGTCCTTTAAGTTGTGTGCCTTCGCGTCTCCAGATTAGATTTAACATTAGCTACTCACGCACCGCTAAGCTTTTCCCCAACTCATTGCAAGGAACCAATTATCTCGCTAATAACTCAATTCTGTTTTCACATGGGAGTCTCTTGGGAATTACCCTTTACGGCAACTCTCATGTGATTTTTTTTAAAGCTTTTTCTGAACGTTTCCTTGTATGTCGTAAATATCATTTTACCCCCACCCTTATTTTTTCTCCCCCAAAGGGTCTATCTCTCCAGTCCACTTTCTTTCTCTACGTCTCTCTCGCAAATACATTATCTCTCTACCACTCTCCCCTACACCTTCTTTATCTACCTCTCTCTCCTATACGTTCTTTCTCTACCTCTCTCTCCTACACGTTCTTTATCTACCTCTCTCTCCTACACTTTCTTTCTCTACCTCTCTCTCCTTCACCTTCTTTCTCTACCTCTCTCTCCTACGCCTTCTTTCTCTACCTCTCTCTCCTTCACCTTCTTTATCTACCTCTCTCTCCAACACCTTCTTTCTCTACCTCTCTCTCCTTCACCTTCTTTATCTACCTCTCTCTCCTACACCTTCTTTCTCTACCTCTCTCTCTCCTACACGTTCTTTCTCTACCTCTCTCTCCTACATGTTCTTTCTCTACCTCTCTCTCCCCTACACGTTCTTTCTCTACCTCTCTCTCCTACACGTTCTTTCTCTACCTCTCTCTCCTTCACCTTTTTTGTCTACCTCTCTCTCCCTTACACATTATTTCTCAACCGCGTCCCTTTTCTCTCTCTCTCCGCTAGACTTTCCCTCCATTTCCCTCGCCACTACCGCAATATCAATACCCTCCTCTTTCGCCACTGCGCCTTCTCCACCCTCTCCACTATACCTTTACTCCACCACTTTAATATCACTAAAACACCCATCCGTTCTCTTCATCGTCCTACCAAAATTGTGGTGTCCAACAATCCCCTCACCCCGAATAAATCATCCCTTCACACACCCCTCCCTAACCTTCACACCACTCTATCCTCACATTCCATCTGTTCTCTACCACTCTATCTCTCTCTCCTACACCTTCTTTCTCTACCTCTCTCTCCCCCCAACACATTCTTTCTCTACCTCTCTCTCCCGCAACACCTTATTTCTCTACCTCTCTCTCCCCCAACACCTTCTTTCTCTACCTCTCTCTCCCCCAACACCTTCTTTCTCTACCGCTCTCTCTCCCCCCAACACATTATTTCTGTACCTCTCTCTCCCCTACACTTTATTTCCAAATATGTCCACCTAGAATATGTTATCTCCACACCTTCCCCACATTGTTCCCCCCCCCCCCCCGTGCATTACATTGATGTTCCCGGGCCCACATGTGAGTGGATCTCGCAACGCGTGTTTATTCCCTGGTTATTGGTTTGAAAGTACTTTCATGGTGTGCAGTGTTGTCCGGCGTGAGGACAGATACTTTCATGGTGTGTAGTGTTGTCCGGCGTGAGGACAGATACTTTCACGGTGTGCAGTGTTGTCCGGCGCGAGGACAGATACTTTCACGGTGTGCAGTGTTGTCCGGCGCGAGGACAGATACTTTCACGGTGTGCAGTGTTGTCCGGCGCGAGGACAGATACTTTCACGGTGTGCAGTGTTGTCCGGCGTGAGGACAGATACTTTCACGGTGTGCAGTGTTGTCCGGCGTGAGGACAGATACTTTCACGGTGTGCAGTGTTGTCCGGCGTGAGGACAGATACTTTCATGGTGTGCAGTGTTGTCCGGCGTGAGGACAGATACTTTCACGGTGTGCAGTGTTGTCCGGCGTGAGGACAGATACTTTCACGGTGTGCAGTGTTGTCCGGCGTGAGGACAGATACTTTCACGGTGTGCAGTGTTGTCCGGCGTGAGGACAGATACTTTCACGGTGTGCAGTGTTGTCCGGCGTGAGGACAGATAATGACGACATCAATATTAATACCTAAAACGTGAGTGCGCAGCGGAATGTAAGGGGTCCTGGGTAGGGGGGGTGTAGAGCGGTGGCGAGGGTCCTTACAACCCCCCCCCCCACGCGGCTGTGGGGTGGGGGTGGGCGCTCGGATTTTTTTAAGTGACCCAAAGTTACAGGAAATGGAGGCGGCGTGATACAACTTCCAGCAATGGGCTTTGATTAGAGAGCAAGATTCCCAAAGACACATTGTCAATGGAACTCACTTTTAAAAAAGCTGGCCATAAGACGGCAGCTCCCGCGGCTCGCCTCGCTTGTATCTGTTCCGTGCATTTAAATTGTGCGATAGACACACACACACACACCAATCAATAGCTACTCCGGTACTTGGCGTGACGTAACTTTATTTTCTGACGTCGGGAGTTTATTCCCGCGAGGCCATCGCTGTTAATATCCCCCATACTGGTTTAAGATTATTTTAATTTTATTTATACATTTTGATTGTGAGGATAAAAACGATATTATACCAGGTGGCCCCTGTGTGACTAGGATAATAAAGAGAGAGAGAGAGAGAGAGAGAGAGAAGTGGCTTTTATTGTTATTAACAATCCCGTGATAAAACTGGTACGTTTCATGGGAGACGTTCTTCGTGATTCAATCAATACTCAGTGGCGTGGGAGGGGGGTGGCGCAAGTCCTGGGGTGAAGAGGACAACCACAACCCCTCCTCGAAATAAGTAATTATGTACTAAGAATTTATGTCTTGGCAAAAAAGAAAGTACAGGAACGCCGTTCCCACAGGACCCGAGCCCTGACTCAGTAGCATAAATATGATGTGGTGTGTTTCTACAGTTAGTGACGCTCTCGGTGGTATTTCCTTTTGCCACCCCAAACGAAAACCCCCAAGCATACCACATTTAAACAAAAATAACCTTTATAAATGATGTGCGGTGGAAAGAAAATGCCCCCCCCCCCCCAAAAAAAAGAAGAGATGTGGTACATTAAATCAGAGCGGCGCAATCGGTGAGCCGCACAAAATGCCCCCCCCCCCCAAAAAAAAAAAAAAAGCACATGGTATATGTAGGCACGTAAAATGTAATATGCTACAAAAGGCTAGCAATGTATTCACAGAAATAAGTCCAATGCGGAGAGTTCAAATGGAACGATACAGTGTCATCCTTATCTAGTACAGGCCACTATGAATGGTAGATAAATTCTGTTATTTCGTACATTTTTTTTTTGCATAAATGTTTTTACATGTGGTGTGCCGCGGCGTTTTTTGAAAGGCCTAGGGTGTGCCGAGCGTGGAAGGAAAAAAAAAAAAAAAAAGTTTCTGAGCGCTACCTTAAATTGTCTCAATTTATTGTACGCACTTACGGTTATTTGAGGGAAGTGCAAAGAAAGAGCATCTCACACTTTGGATGCACAGGGATAACAAAGTATATCCTTTAAGGGCAAACGATTTTTGCAAAGGTGTCACAGAGGTTTTGTGATACCATTTTGAAATGGTCGCCAGCAAACAACATGTTTATGATTGCAAGGGTAGTCATTTGCTCTACTACAGGGCGTGGCTCAAATTTAAGGCGAGTTTGGGACAGCCTAGATGCGGCCAGGGCGCCAATGTGACAGCCTAGATGCAGCGAGGGCGCCAATGGGACAGCCTAGATGCGGCGAGGGCGCCAATGGGACAGCCTAGATGCGGCGAGGGCGCCAATGGGACAGCCTAGATGCGGCGAGGGCGCCAATGGGACAGCCTAGATGCGGCGAGGGCGCCAATGGGACAGCCTAGATGCGGCGAGGGCGCCAATGGGACAGCCTAGATGCGGCGAGGGCGCCAATGGGACAGCCTAGATGCGGCGAGGGCGCCAATGGGACAGCCTAGATGCGGCGAGGGCGCCAATGGGACAGCCTAGATGCAGCGAGGGCGCCAATGGGACAGCCTAGATGCGGCCAGGGCGCCAATGTGACAGCCTAGATGCGGCCAGGGCGCCAATGTGACAGCCTAGATGCAGCGAGGGCGCCAATGGGACAGCCTAGATGCAGCGAGGGCGCCAATGGGACAGCCTAGATGCGGCGAGGGCGCCAATGGGACAGCCTAGATGCGGCGAGGGCGCCAATGGGACAGCCTAGATGCGGCGAGGGCGCCAATGGGACAGCCTAGATGCGGCGAGGGCGCCAATGGGACAGCCTAGATGCGGCGAGGGCGCCAATGTGACAGCCTAGATGCATTTGCTCTACTACAGGGTGTGGCTCAAATTTAAGGCCCATTGGGACAACCTAGATGCAGCGAGGGCGCCATGGGACAACCTATAAGAAAGCTGACATGTAGCACAAATGCAGCATGTAAGAAAACTGATATGTTGCACAATTGGAACATGTTATAAATCTGACATGTAGCACAATTGGGACATGTTATAAATCTGACATGTAGCACAATTGGAACATGTTATAAACCTGACATGTAGCACAATTGGAACATGTTATAAATCATGCTTTAAAAATTATGATGTGCAAGGAGAGAGGTGATGAAATTGTGTGTCTTGGGAGAGGGGAGATTACGGGGGTCAACTGTTAAGGGCAGGTTAAACACCTAAAATCTTAATTTTTAGTTAAAAAAACTAATTTTAGAAAACTGCTTATCTGTGAAGTATATTCATTTCCAAACACAATCGTACTTTTATTTTGTAAATAAAAGCAATAAAAGTATTTTAATTAAATTTTTGAAATGTGCAAGGTATAAACAAAATTACCTAATTAATTATGCAAAATTTTAAAATGTTTATATCTTTGCTTGTAATTATCCGATTTAAATTATTTTTTCACCCACATTTATGAAATTTAAATCCATACCATTTTATTAAGGGAATATACTATGTTGTTAAATTTAATTTCATTGGTTGTTAGAACAGGATATCCTTTGCCAAAAATAGTTTTCAGCCAATCACAGCGCTTCTTTTAAAACCACTAGGCTCACTGGGCCTACCTGCATTGTTTACATTTTTCAGCAGTTCATTCACACGCGGTGGAAGTATTTCTAAACTGTGTTGGATTTTTCTGTTTTAAAAGGGCCTCCTAATTTTATTTGATAATAATCTTACAATAGCAATGGATAAAGTTAAAGCAAAAAAGAATGGAAATAGATATCGCTGTAAAAAACGTAAATTTCAGGGAAATAGATACACTAAAAAGGATAAGCCTAGTGGTAGTGAAACTACCACTGCTACTTGTACTCAAGTAACTGTGTGCAGGGAAAACGTTCCTGATAATAATATCATCGAAGATATTGTTATGGACACTGTTGATAATAATTTAAAACCAGTACCCACATCTTCTTCCTTTCAAAAACTTAACGATTCATTAAATATTTGTAGTCCAAAATTTCCTGAAATTAGTGGTTATCGCTTAGTAGATGTGGGATTAATTATAACATTAGTACAATCATTTGCTTGTTCATTTTGTGAGCAGCTTACAAATTATTCTGTTAGAGAAAAGCTAAATGGGGTGAGCAGTATTTTATATTTTAAATGTACAAAGTGTAGGCATGAAATTGAATTTAAGACATGCACCGAGAATGTCAACCTGCGATTGCAGTTAGCGATGAACAGCATTGGCTGTCATCAAGAGAAAACCAAGAGATTTCTTGGGAATATGGACATGCCTCCCCCTGTAAGTGCTCCTATTGTATCTAAATACAAGGAGAGAATTCATTCTGCTACTAATGAAGTAGCAAAACAGTGCATGTCTCAGGCTGCATTGGAATTGAAAGAAGCCCAGGGTACAGATGTTACTGTTTCCTGTGATGGGACCTGGCAACGGCGCGGCTTTGTTTCGAAGAATGGAGTAGCTACTGTTTTGTCAGTAAATTCTAATAAAGGGCCCTCTAAAGTAGTTGATACTCATGTGAGTAGCAATTACTGTGATAAATGTGCCAAGGCCAAGAAAAGATTTCCTGATATTTCTGATTATCAGGAGTGGTTTGTAAACCACATGGATGCCGGTGAATGTGATTCTAATCACCAAGGTACATCTGGTCAGATGGAACCAAAAGGCATATTAAAAATCTTTCGCCGTTCTCAACAAAAGTATAATCTCACTTATACTGGCTATTTAGGGGATGGGGATTCTAAAAGTTTTAAAAATGTAGCTGAAGCTAATCCTCCAGTTTATGAAGGAGTTACTATATCAAAATTAGAATGTTGCGGTCATGTCCAGAAGCGAATGGGGAAACGCTTGCTAGATAAAGTTAATGAAAATAAAGGTAAATTATTTGTGGATAATGGTAAAAGTTATAAAGGAATAGGTGGGGCAGGCAGATTAACTAAATCTGCTATAAAACGCATTCAAGGACATTATGGTGCAGCAATTAGAAAAAATTCAGGGGACATGGGTAAAATGAAAAAAAGTATTTGGGCAATATTTCATCACCGTGAGGGTAAACATAGCGATTGCGGTAGTTGGTGTCCCAAAGATAAAGATTTGATAACTGCGAATAAGAATGTTCTTCCTTCCTTTGTTATAAATATTATTATGCCAGTATTTAAGGAGCTTTCATCTGATGCTCTTTTAGCAAAATGCGTTCACGGGGGGACTCAAAACGCAAATGAAGCATTCCATAATTTAATTTGGTATCGCTGTCCGAAGACCTCATTTGTTGGGAGAAAGAGACTAGAAATAGCTGTAGATGATGCCACCATAGTTTATAACAATGGTGAATTAAAAAGGGGGGACATTTTTAAAAATTTAGGTTTAAATTTTGGAAAATATTGTTTTCAGACATTTTCTAAAATCGATAAAAAGCGTGTATCATCCTCGCTTATTCAAAATTTAGATAAAAGTAAAGCTAAAAGGGCTAAAAAGTCTATATTATCTAGTAAGGAATTGGATCAGGAAGAGTTTTATGTTGCAGGAGGGTTTTAATCTTTGTAAATTTCCCTAAAAATTGTAAATTTGTAAGTTTTCTTTAATTTTCTCAAAATCTCATTTTTCATTAAAAAAATTCACATCAAACCCTATAACTTCTAAATTACTAAATGAATTACTGCATAAATTGGCAGGCATTTTCTTTACATACTTGTTGTGCTAGTGTAGTAATTTTAATTAGATTGTTTTACAAGTATAAGAAATATTCAGGAAAATGTTAACCCATACCCCAAGATTTTTTCATCGAAGAACATGGATATCTATAAAATTCAGGTAAATTACATTTTTTACTTTACTACAAATATTTTAGTAAACTATTACAACACCATTATGAATTACAACATATCAATTTTGTAGGGTTCTAGGTCTATCTCTTCTTGAGATATCAAAGCCCACAATTTGGTCATTTTTATATATTTTCGCAAAGATTTGCCCTATAATTGATGAAAATCATTATTTTTTACTAACCTGGATTTTTTATATATTTTTTTAATTGATCTATAAGATGATTACTAACAACTGAAACAAAAAAAATGGTCAAATTCCCTTATTTCAATTTTGGTGTTTAACCTGCCCTTAAAGGTAACAGGTACAGTCAAATGGGTCAGCAGTTAAACGTAGTTTATACCATCACGTCGGTCAACAGTTAAGCCTGGTATATACCATCAAGTGGTTCAGCCAATAAACGTAGTCCATAGAGTCATGTATGCACGTACACTTTTTAAAAATTTTAAATAGCAAATTTTTGGCATATATCAATGTATACGATAAGACAAACTGCAAAAAGCAAACAATTGTGTATTTTGTATATTAACTTAAACTAAACTTTTTTTGGAGGTTGTCTTTTCCATAAGTGAGTTTCAGTTCAGAGACCAATTAAAACAATCAATAAAGTCTGTTTAAAAAAAAAAAAAACAATAACTTCAAACAACTTCAGGTTGAACAAGGCTGATCGGTGAATTTAAATTGTTGCTGTGCCCACCTTTATTGTACTTAATTCATGCAACAACAGGCAGTATAATGAAATGGTCCTGGTTAGGCCTCAACCATATGAGAGGTCAGCCAGGCCTATAGACCCCAGGCCTCGTTGCCACAGAGGCCTTAAATTTTAAACAACGAATTATAACGTTTAAATGTTCACTTACAATGCTCACATACAATGTTCACATACAATGTTCACATACAATGTTCACATACAATGTTCACATACAATGTTCACATACAATGTTCACATACAATGTTCACATACAATGTTCACATACAATGTTCACTTATAATGTTCACATACAATGTTCACATACAATGTTCACTTATAATGTTCACATACAATGTTCACATACAATGTTCACTTACAATGTTCACATACAATGTTCACTTATAACGTTCACTTACAACATTCAAAATGGAAAAATTCAAAATTCTCTCAAGGGAGTAATGAAAGAAGCTTTATAAAAATATTTTTGTATATGTTATAGTTATAACCTTGACATTTGGCAATTTGACAGTGGTTGTTATTTGAAATTTGTAACAATCTACCCAGTGGCGTAGCTAGCTGAAGTACCGCTCGGGGAGGGAAAAAATTTTTTGCAGCCACCCTTTCATGAAAAACTTTGCAGTTAGCTCAAATGCAACCCCTTCAGTATAAAAGAAAAGTGTCGCCCGAGCAGACCGCCCCCACTGCACCCGCTTTCCTACGCCAGTGAACCTACCCAAAGGGGATGGGGAGACTAACAAAGGGGAGTGGTCCAGACCTTTCTCAAGATTATAAAGGCACTGATCTAGATTAGGAGTGAATTAGAGATGTATTAAAAAGATGCAGAAGAAGATTCTGGGTAATATTTAGGGTTAATAATAATTTAACTTCCCATATATGCAAGCAAAGAACAGCTGCGGAAAGTGTGCAAATTCTTCACCGCGTTGTCAGACAGAAGAAAACATGCGCAAATGGTTACTGAATCTGGATGACCATATTGATAAACACTCCCCGAAACCCACAATATAAACATAATTCCAGTGGCGCTCCCCCCACACCAATCCCCCCCAAATTATTATTTTTACAAAGGATGGCCATTCAAAGTTTGCTATCATGCATACACTGCAAAACATTAATTCCAGAAATATTTTCAAATAATTCATAAGTTAATGACTCCCACAAGTTGGCTTCAATGGAGAAAAAAAATGTAAATAAATAATGTGTTCAATGTGATTGAATAGAGCTACTGGCTACAACTACAATTAAGATCTATCTACAAAAGAAACAAACAGACAACAAACGTTTTAAAGGGTCAATAAAAATTACTTCCGCTAGGTAATCTCTCCATCTCTAGTCTCAAGTACTTGGTTACTTTAAGCACTCTGGTACAGCCTACTCACTGGAAACCACAGTTTTTAATGTTCAAAGATTATACATCATTTAATTGGTAAAGAGTGCTTTTTTTTTTCTTTGCTGATGTATTTGAGGAGAAAAAAAAGACATTTTGGTTGAATGACTAAAAATTTTGTTCTGCAGGAAATAAGAAACTGACTGCGTAAACAATCTTGCAATGTGGAATGTCCAGAAGAGTTCTCCGAAGGATGATGACTTACTAATAATAGTTTTTATCAGCAAGCTGATAGCCGCTATCAAAGATTCTGTTGTATGCTATTTTTATAGTATAGTGAATCTAGATTGACCTACAACACACACTTGAAAAGTAAAACTACATCAGGGTATTGTTTACATAGAGCATCATTATAGTTGCCCAGCATAGAGCCAGTAGCAGCTGAAGTTTGCTTTGGCTTAATAAATACTATAGCTTCATAATAAGTCTGACCTTCGAACCATTTAGCTTAATTTTGCAGATTCATGAATAACCAAAAACCAACCCCAATGGTATGACAGTTCTTATCAAGTATAAAGCTCAATCTTATTAAATTCACTGTCACAGTTGTAAAATAATTCTTTGCTTGATTGAATTCAGACTTACATTTTTAATTTATGTAAATGAGGGATTTATCCTTTGTCCGCCCACTTGGTGGGGACCATGAGTGGACAGCAATAGTCCAAGCCATAAATTATTCAAATATGCATGCTTAACAAACAGACACTGTTTTCAACGTATCCGGAAATTTGATCGAATGAAATTTCGTCGACGGAAAATTGATCGAACGGAAATTTGGACAAATTTTTTTTTAGTTTATACGTTAAAATTTTGCTTCAAATTTCTTAAAGACAAAAGAATTAAGTTTAGTTTATGGATAAGGTCAAGGTAGAACAAAGGTATAGTCTATATTTAAGTATAGTTCTAATACAGAATATGAATAAGCTACAGATTATTCAAATTTTGTCCAAGAATGCCTAAACAAATATTTTATATTAGGTTACTATTGAAATCAAATATATCAGTAGTTCAGTAAATCTATCAATCTGTATGACAAAAGTTAAAAGACTATTAAAGTATAAAATTTGAGATGAAGTCATAATGAATGTGAATGAGACTTGAGATAACACTTTAATTAGTTTCAGAACATTATCATTATAAAATAGTTGTTTAAATTAGTCGTAGTGACTTAATTATAGTTGACATTAAAATATATATTTTATTTGTATGTATACAAACTAAATACATTGACTTTGACTCATTATAAGAATTGAACTTTATGTTAATCAGGGATTTTTTAAAAAATTAACAACAATTACACTCGTCCCTTCTAATTAAAATGATAAAACATACCTGAAACTGCCTGTGAGCAAATATGATTATCAACTGTTTTCCCCATAATTATTTGATTAATTTGAAATCAACAAAGTAATAGAAATGTGCACCTCAGCCTCAGTCCTGCGAAACAAGATAATAGCTTATCATAAAGTTATGTGTTTTGCAATAATGAAATATCAGATATCACTGTTCTTCGTTCATCCTCGGTAAAGAAATCTACATAATGTTATGTTGTCCGGCAAAAAGGAGAAACGAATCCCCTGACTGAACTGTATCGATCTTGCAGGAGAGATTATTCTCCCTTCAGCTTTTTCCCCTCACGCGCACTATCGATCCATCCTCTCGCAAAGACTCAAAATTATGAATGGCAAATTGGTTGTCGTTGGCTTGGAGAGTTTCCGATCGTTGACATCCTACACTATTAATTCTACTGTCATTAAATTTTACAGTGCTATTTCAGTGAGGTCAACACCTTACCGTAACGGCTTGTTTACATTTTTAATGTAGCAATAATATCTTAAATTAAAATTCGTTACTTACTCTTAACTCTTAGTCTTAGGCTAGCATAGAAGTAGTAGAGGAAAACAAATAATTATAATTTGATTTTTAAAAAAATACAAATAAAGTACGCCTCCCTTCTATTATAAGTTTACTAAAAATTAACAATGAGTTTTGCTTATTACCATTTGAATAAGTTGTAATTTAATTTTATTATTAGTATTTTTTTTATTCCACACGAATAACTTTCAATTTGATATTGATTGATTCCACCGAGTAAGGTGAGTTAATAAGCGAAGTTAACTATTGATTTCGTTTGTTGACAACTATTTGCCCATTGTTAGAATTTTCGCAATGATGGAATGAAACACAAAACAAAATTGTTAATTACATTACATAATAATTAATTGGTGTGGTTCTTTTAATATAGAACTGCTTAGATTTTATTTTCAAATATTTGTTACATATGTATATATTAAAAATTACAGAAGATTTCCTTTCTTCCTTGATAATTTTATAATGGGTTTAAAACGGTGAAAGGTTAGGCTATCCTTTCTTATCACAATGGCTGCACCTATCACGATTTGGGGTAGTCTTGTCACATTTTTACGTTTTCTTTTTGGAGAGTTCTTTTAATTTGTAAACAGCAACTTGCGAAATGCCTAAGCCTAATTATTAGAAGAAGGTTATTTTTCACCATTAAATTATATTTAACAACCGTTAACAGTTTTATGACCAGAATTGGTATACTCCAGAATCTTCATCTTAAAAGGTGAATTAGTGATCATAAAAAAACAAAGTTAGCTTGTCTACTTTTACAAAATTAATATTTTTTTTGACATTTTTATTTTTGGGATGTACGTGACGTAAGTGTAAGACAACATTTTGTCAACATCGACGTCGTCAACGACTGAGATATGTCAGACAGAAGTATGAGTGAGAGAGACAGTGACTGATGCAGTCTAACATTGACCTTTACAGGAGCCCGAGAGGAGGCTGCTCATTCAGTCACTGTGCTCACCATGCCATGTAATTCTGTATAGACAGTTCCTTCTTATTCTTAGTTATTTACAGTGTATGTTAATTCATAATTGTTTTATATTTCAGTCAGTCAGACACTGACTCACAAACCTGACCTACACCTATGAATTATGAACTATGAAAATATACATAATTTAAATTTAATGCAATTTACAAAATAGATGCTATTATGAGCATTGGCATTATGTTTCCTTTATCTCTCTTTACACACTTTTACACAAGTACCACTTTCACTTATATTAGTGTATTTTACATTTCTTGTGTGGTGAGTAAAAGAAGAAAAATAAGAGCAACCAAATCCCTATTGCCACTTTTGGAGTTTAAATATACCATTATCTTAATGATGTGTGTTTGTTGGGGATGCACTTTTGTAAGTTCACCTCTTGGGTTAATGTTAGTGGTCAATGTACTTCACTGGGTCATTAGCATTAGATTGCTTGTTTTAAATCATATCTACATTTCTTTGTAAAAAAAAGCACTGTGTAATGTGTAAAAAAAATATTCTTTCTTCTTTAAAGATTGAAATGAGCATGGCTTCAAGCAAATATACTTTAATACCAATGTCGGATCATGAGGACACTTTTGACTTTAAATCAGTTTTCACATACAATGATGGAAAAGAAATTCAGAGGCAAAGCTACAAATCTATCTTTACTTATAGTGGAGATAAGATTGAGGCACAGACCAATGAGATTGGTAAGCATATAGTACTTATAGTAGTAATGGTTTTCATTAGAGTATTAAATATCTTAACAGTTAATAATACATTTTATTACATATATTATGTAGGCAACTGAATTTTATTTTGCATATTCCATAGCATCAGAACTTCGCACAAATAGGATTGCAAGATTTTTTGTGATGTTGGGATATTCCATTATTTTTGTTCTTGCATTTCCACTGATGATATGGTTCAGCATCAAGGTAATGAGAATTAGTTAAGGACATTTTTTTAAAAATAATAAATCGTTGTCATTTAGAATTGCTTCAGCTTGAAAAAAAAAATCCAACCTCCTTCGTTCCTTGGACTTTAATAATTAGTAGTTCATTGTAGCTTATGTTGTTTAGGATTTCACCTGGGGGCCTCAAAAGAAATTTCTTTTACTGAGATCAACAGGTTTGATAGATGAAACAAGTATAGTTTGTAAATTATTAAAAGACTTAAACCATCTTTCAGCACTTGTCTGGATGCACATGACCCTGCTTGTTTTAGTCATAGTTTAACCTTTTTATGTTTTCAAAGTAAAGTCAACAAACTCCATGCCATTGGCCACGAAAGCAGAGTTGTGGCATCTGGTGTCTTGTGGGACATGAGTAATATAAAGACAAAGGTTACCGGTATTATGAAAGGACATTCAAACTCTTACACTTTTTTAAAAGCTACACAGCTAATCAGGGCAGGAAAAGAAATTGATGCATCTTATAGCTCAACTAAGAATTTGTATGTGAAAGAAGCACTCCCAGGTCTTGAATGTGTATGGGGAAATATAATAAAGCGTTTCTTATTTGTGATCAGATGGTGTATTTAAAAAATTATGTTTGATAGACTTTAAATTTCAAATAATTTTTATTCACAGAAATAATTTTTATTCACAGAAAGTACCTTATAATGAGAGGCTGGTAGTATATAGGTTGGGTCTTCTTCACAAGTCAAAAGGTCCAGGTATGTTCTCTTGAAATGGAAAGATTAAGAAGCTTTTTTGTTCTTGTACTTTAATCTCTAAGGGATTTCTTCGCTACAAATTTTTAAGCCAGTAACTTTGATCAGTTATTTAAAGTAGGGAACAACCGGGTAGACATTTTTATCAGGCACTGAATCCAAGTTTATTGGGACTATTATTTGCCATATCCGGGTTTGAATTTTGAGTACCATTTAATCCATTGACAAATTATTCATGATTTTTCCTGTAATACCTTTGATTTTGTTAAATATTAACATGTAGACTATGACACATCCAATCAATTTCACTAGTAAATTATTTATTCTTGTCATTTCTGCTAATTTAATTCATTGATATAAGGTGTAAAGCACTTTGTTAAATTTCAATTTAATTTCTTAATTTGATTTAATTTACTTTAATATTCATCTTGAATTCTTGATTTATATCATGAAATTATGAAATCAGTTTCGGAGAGATTTAAGTAACACATGTTCCCTTAACAGTTTTGCAGTCAAGAGCTCAACTTAAGTTAGAAAATTTAAATATTCATCAAGTAAAAATAATGAATTAAAAGTAAATTATCCACATAGTGCAAAGAGTTTTTAAAAAAAACAACTCCTGTCCACGTGTACTTACCCAAATTTCTTGTGGTTAATATACAAGACGGTGAGCTCAATAACTTTGTCAAGGCCAACAATATATTTATCTCACTTCGTTAATTTAATTACAGGAATCTGTATTACAACAGCTAACATAATTTAACGATGAAATATCTATATTTTCTATCCAATCCACCGTGTGAGTCCATTTTTGAAAAAATTACTACCGATTGGTGTAAAAAAAAAATTGATGAAAATCAGACTTTATCGAGCCATTTTTTTTTAAAAGTTGCGATTTATTCATTTAGGTAGGATGTAAAGATGTTAGAATGCGTGTGCAGCTAAGGGGAGATTATTCATGAATTTTTCTTGTTGCCATGTTATAGCTTTTATCTAATTATTATTAAGTAAGTGTTGAAGTAGCATTTTTGTTCTTGGCAAAAACTATGGGGTGCTTCTGATGTTTGTTTTCTTCTTCTGGGTTTTGAACTCCAGCCAACAAGTAGTTTAAAATTTAGAACACAAAGTCATCCAGCCGCCCATTTTAATATGCGAGTTCATTGAATTTCTTTAAAATTCTAACTTTGTTAATTAATATTGGGATCGGCATGGATAGATATAGCATTATTTGCAGACGAGAATATTTGACCAATGTCTGAGGCGATTTCCGGTTGTTCCCTAATTCAAAGTCTTTCTCCTTTCTTGCTTTTTAATTACTTGACACAATGGAAGTCTTATTTCTTACAGTTCTGATATAATGCAAGTATTTCTTTTTGCATTCCCAAGGACTTGTGTTGGTGTTGCCACTGATTGACCGTAGTCATAAAGTAAATGTTAGTCTAAAAGCATTTAGTGTTCCACCAAAACAGGTAATTTCAGATAGCTAACATTTAAATAAATTTTAACTCATAACCAAAAATTTTTGCTAAGATTGTCTTTTCTCAATTTAATTTAATAAAATGTAATTAAAATAATTTGAATAGACAAATTCATATGTCTATGATACCATCATAATGCAAATTTGTTTCTAATGGTAGCACCAAACAAAGTATGTGGGGATTGTGAAAGGGTCAGAGGCACAAATGGTTTATTCTACATTCTATTAAAAAAAAATTGTTTCTTAAATATTTTCTACTTTTAAAAATCTTATCACAAACTACATGGGGCATCTAAATGGAAAGTGATGTGATTAAATGCCCCCCCCCCCCCACCCAAAATCCTTTATTACCCATTGAACATATCTAATCGCTTGTTCATGTTCTGGCTTATGTTCATGTCTATTTGTCACCCATCTAGATTATCACTGGAGATAAAGCCATTATAGAGGTGGGGGCAGAAATCTACTTCCAGGTTGTGGATGCGGAGAAGTCGGTGAGCAATGTCCAGAATCTTGACAGATCCACACGCATCCTGGTTCAAACAGCTCTCTGCAACATGCTAGTCCAGAAATCATTATCAGAGATAGAGGCAGAGAGGATGTCAATAGCAAATGCTCTGATGGTAATTAAGAAATTGGTTGTTTGAAATTGTCCATTCAATGAGTGTTTATAATTGAGTAGACAAAATTTGAGGCAGTAAATTCAATGATGTATTTTTCTAATTTTCTTAAAAAATTTTTTTTAGCAAAGATTCTTTTTGTAGCTTCTTTAGTAAGGGTAACTCTCTTGTGGTATTCTACTTCTATATATTAAGGACCCACGATCAATTTATTGATCATTATGGCTCCTATGAATGTAGATGGGATTTGCAATGTCTCTGTGCCTGGTGTTGATGAGGATATTCCACTGGTCACAAGAGTACTTTTCCGTTAACTTGGATGACACAAACATCGTTTACTTCTACAGGTTAACAGCAACAAAGCATGTGCTAAATGGGGAGTTTACATCTCAAGAACCGAACTGTAAGCACTACACTTTGGTTTCACTTTGTTTCTTTCCTTTTTTTTTTTTTTAAAAATATAAAACTGATTCTGTCAAAACACTGAAACAAATAAAACAAAAAACAAAATTTGTGCAACACTGAAACGCTTTCTAATGGATAAATCACACACACACTTTTGGATTATAGGTCACAGATTAAAGTTTTGCAAGGGCCGGCTCCCAAAAAGGCGCCAACGGTTTTCATGCCGCCTGGCATGTTTGGAGCAGGGGAAGGAACTGGAGCTTTGCCATCCATCTTTGCACAGCTGGCTCAAGCTGTCACTGAAACCCAAGGCAGGTCTAGGTTTCCAGTACATTTCATTAATTCGTATCCTTCACATATATTTCTGTCTTGTCCAGAGAAGTGTTACTGTTCTTGTGTGACGTGAACTGTACTCTTAGAGATTGCACAGTTGTGTAGTTCTTGACATGAACTGTACTCTTAGAGATTGCACAGTTTTGTAGTTCTTGACATGAACCTTACTCTTAGAGATTGCACAGTTGTGTAGTTCTTGACATGAACCCTACCCTTAGAGATTGCACAGTTGTATAGTTCTTGACATGAACCGTACCCTTAGAGATTGCACAGTTGTGTAGTTCTTGACATGAACCTTACTCTTAGAGATTGCACAGTTGTGTAGTTCTTGACATGAACCTTACTCTTAGAGATTGCACAGTTGTGTAGTTCTTGACATGAACTGTACTCTTAGAGATTGCACAGTTGTGTAGTTCTTGACATGAACCGTACCCTTAGAGATTGCACAGTTGTGTAGTTCTTGACATGAACTGTACCCTTAGAGATTGCACAGTTGTGTAGTTCTTGACATGAACCGTACCCTTAGAGATTGCACAGTTGTGTAGTTCTTGACATGAACCGTACCCTTAGAGATTGCACAGTTGTGTAGTTCTTGACATGAACCTTACTCTTAGAGATTGCACAGTTGTGTAGTTCTTGACATGAACTGTACCCTTAGGGATTGCACAGTTGTGTAGTTCTTGACATGAACCGTACCCTTAGAGATTGCACAGTTGTGTAGTTCTTGACATGAACCTTACCCTTAGAGATTGCACAGTTGTGTAGTTCTTGACATGAACCTTACTCTTAGGGTGATAATACACTATGTCCGGATTTCACCGGATTCTAAGACTGACGACAAGACCGATCGCTCGGTAGAACTGTAAGTCGGACATAGTAAAAATTGAGAATACATTGCATCCGATCACATCCGGAACTTTATTGTTTAATCATAACAACGGCCTTCACCCTACTGTCTTTCCGCTAGCGCTAACGAATATAAAAATAAAGATAGTTTTTCTATGATCTAGGTTTTTTTTATGCAAAGAAGAGCTCCAATGTGTTATTTGATTGTTTTTTTTTAAAATTTAGCTTCGGACAATTCCGTCGAACATCGCTCTAGTTATATGGTTGCTATGTCCCATAGTGGAGTGCGATCATCCACTAGAGATATTAGTTTATCAATTTCTATCATTTTAATTGATAAAATGCTACAATTTGTATATAATTAAATTACTTACGATGGATCCAAATGAATAATACACAAATGAAAGGCTATTCTAGATTTTAAGGTGACATTTTTGTACAAACAATCTGTACCAAATTACATGCCGCCATTTTAATTGTTTTTAAAATTAGCTTCGGACAGTTCTGACGAAAAAAACAAATTCAACCGGGGCGCATTACCGACTTTCACCGATGACGCCTGAGCAAATGTAGCCGTGTTCACTTTGTTATTGCATTTGTTTTTTATACCCATCCAGTCTCGTTCGTCAGTCTTGGAATCCGGTGTTACCCGGACCTAGTGTATTATCACCCTTAGAGATTGCACAGTTGTGTAGTTCTTGACATGAACCTTACCCTTAGAGATTGCACAGTTGTGTAGTTCTTGACATGAACCTTACTCTTAGAGATTGCACAGTTGTGTAGTTCTTGACATGAACTGTACTCTTAGAGATTGCACAGTTGTGTAGTTCTTGACATGAACTGTACTCTTAGAGATTGCACAGTTGTGTAGTTCTTGACATGAACTGTACTCTTAGAGATTGCACAGTTGTGTAGTTCTTGACATGAACCGTACTCTTAGAGATTGCACAGTTGTGTAGTTCTTGACATGAACCGTACTCTTAGAGATTGCACAGTTGTGTAGTTCTTGACATGAACGTTACCCTTAGAGATTGCACAGTTGTGTAGTTCTTGACATGAACTGTACTCTTAGAGATTGCACAGTTGTGTAGTTCTTGGGGGTGAAGATTAGATCACTGAAATTTTGTCATCTTCAAGCTGCATCCAGACCTGTTTACCCTAAAACTCTTAAAATCGTACAATATCACTAAAGAATCATTCAATACATTATCTTAATAGTAAAAAAATAAACATACAGTATATATAATGTGAACACCTCAAAATCGTACATTGTACGCCAAAATTGTAAGAGTGAACAGGTCTGCTGCATCTCAAATAATACAAGTTTTTCCACCTGAACCTTTTTTTTTTTCTTATTGAATTTAATTAGCTTTAAAAAGATCATGTAAGTTAAATCAATATTTAAACTATTTTTTTGGTCAGAAAGCAACACTGCATTGTTTTAGAACTGCTGGTGAATTGTTTTCTCAATGCAACATGTCAGTTTCCACCTAAAAGTTTTTTAATTTAATACTTTTTTCAGCAATAATAATGCAAATCGAAAGATTTTTTTTAAAAAATGAACAGTTATCAGAACACCAATAAATTAATGATTACAAGTATATGGCAACAAATTTTTTTTTTCAAATCCCATAATGAGATACCATTAACCACATAACATAAGATTCTTATAAACGCATTACAAAAGACTCTTATAACCACATAACATAAGACTCTTATAACCACATAACATAAGACTCTTATAACCACATAACATAAGACTCTTATAACCACATAACAAAAGACTGTTATAACCACTTAACAAAAGACTCTTATAACCACATAACAAAAGACTATTATAACCACTTAACAAAAGACTCTTATAACCACTTAACAAAAGACTCTTATAACCACTTAACAAAAGACTCTTATAACCACATAACAAAAGACTCTTATAACCACTTAACAAAATACTCTTATAACCACATAACAAAAGACTCTTATAACCACTTAACAAAAGACTCTCTTAACAGCAAAGTAAGGAACTTTGTTTAACTCTTCCAATAGGCCAAGGACAACCTGAAGCCATCGCCCAGGCTTTGCAGGCAATGATGGGAGGCTTCAGCCAGGGTGTGGCTCCAGTCGTGACAACAAACACAAATGACCTGACCTCATTTCTAGGGTCAGTGCAGGGCGGTGAACAAAGCGGTTTAACCAAAGTGTCCGTGGACGATCATGAAATGGCCAGCGGTGGCGTCGGCCAGCAAGGAGTCGCAGACACATTGCCCGCCAACATGCTGCCCGTGTTTGACCCTGAAGATATTTTGTCTCTGATACGTGAGGCCCTGTGTGCCAGTGTTGTAGCCAAAGTTGGAGAAACCTACCAGTTTGAGATCAGTGGGACCGGGGCAGGAACTTATTTTCTGGATCTTAAAAATGGTGAGTTCATCTTAAATGAGTTACTGGTCTTGTCATTACGTTTGACCTCATAATCTCCTGCCTTATTTGGAAAATATTTACCATATATGCTCCCATATAATTCCCACCAGTTGATGGATTGCACCTTTAGTTTGGGGTTGTCAGAGTGGGCATTTGTGTGGTTGACTAACAGGTACTTTGCACCCTTTGGGGTTGACAGAGTGGGTACTTGCGTGGTACACCCACAGATAGGTGGCACCTTTAATTTGCCCCTTTTTAAAAAAAAAAAATGTAAATATAAGAAATGTTTGTTAAGTGGGAATCACACAAATGTGTCCATGACAACTGGAAAACTGAAAAGCAATCCTTAAACATAGTGGCTATTCGTACCCACGTACCAGAAGTGAGAGGTTGGGAATTTTAAAAAAATATTTAAAATATCATAGTTGGGTTTGTAAGACAAGATGAGGTATCAAATGAAAGATAGTTGAATATACTTTATGTTTGTAAACTAATTCTTCAGTTTAACTAAAATAAACTACCACGAATGACATCCGAATAGCATTAGTCAAAATGGGCCCGGACACGCAGCACCGCCATTCGCACCCGTGTCCCAATAGACTCAATGTTGATTAGATTGCACAATTAATTTTCAGCATATGGATAAACATCTTGATTAAGATAACATACAATTGTTAATCTAGAATACTTTAAGAAATTTCAAGTATTCCTCATGACAATATTTACCTAAAGAGAAAAAAGGTTCCCCATGTTTTGTTTCAAATTTTTCCCATTTGCACAACTTGAATGCTGCCTCCCCAATATTACCTCATTTATTTTTTTTTATTTATTTTTTATTTATAATTCAAATTGTAAAATTGCTAGGTCACTGTGACCGGTTAGTGTTGCATGATAAGTTCTTTCCCTTCACATCATAGGACAGGGAACCATCGGCACTGGTCCGGACCCCAGTGGTGACCCTGCAGCCATCTTAAGTCTGACCTTCGAAGACCTTCAAGCAATGCTTTTGGGAGGGCTCAAACCCTTTCAGGCCTTCATGAGTGGAAGACTTCGCATCTCAGGAGACACAAATGCAGCTTTGAAGTTGTCTGAACTTGGAACACAGATAAAAGCCGTTACTTATTCCAGACTTGGTAAAGTTTAAGTAATATTTGTACAATTTTTCCCAAAATTATGATGTTCATTACTATTGGTGTTTTTTATTTGAAATTTTGGATTGATTTTAAAATTATATTTTAAACTTTAAAAATTTGTAAATGAAAAAAACAAAACTTTGTAAATTCATTGACAGTTGTCCATAGTTTCTGTAAATTTTTAATTTATTATTCAAGCTGCAATTTTCTTCTTTCATTAGAAGTTGAAATAAAAATAATGGTTGAAGAGATTACTTTAAATAAGACATTTACATTTTCTAAATATTATTTTCTTAATAAAACAGTTTTCTACTTATTTTGAAAAATTGACTTATTTGCTACTGACTGTGATACACTTTTAAAATTGTGTGTTATTTTATTTCACTTATTGTTTTGCATCATCACTTAAACCTTTTTAGAAAATAATAATATTTGTTTTGGAAATTATTACAATAATTTATTTTACACTTTTGATCAATATATTTATTTTCTGTCTGAACATGTTATGAATATTCATTAGCTAAATTTGTGATGACAGCTTAACCACTGCTTCTGTACATGTGCTGTAAAGTAATTTTTTTTTTTTTTAATTATTATAAAATTAATACTTTTTGCTAATTATCTAAAGAATTAGATATCCAATTTTGAAAAAAAAAAAAAATTAAAATGTTGAAGTAATAAAATGTCTTAAAATGTATGTAGGAAGGGGCCATTCGTGTTGCAGGTCTGCCATTTGGAAAACCCGTCCTGATTTCTTACCTCAGTCCTGTTGAACATTGCACACTTGAAAACATGTTAACTTATTTCATTCCTTTCAAAATACCATAAAGCAGAAGTTATGTGTTATGATTATTATTTCGGTTCACTGTCAAAAAAAATAAAACTTGAAGAATCGAAAATATTTCCAGGTGATTTTTTAAAAACAACAACCCGAAACAATGTGTCATTAGCGAGAGTTGTCACCTCTTGTGTTTCTGTGTGATAATGAAAAAAATGGTTAATATTCTAAAACTAAGACTACCGTAGAGATTAGAGAATTAGTAGAACACAGTAAGGTTAAACCTGATAAAAGGAACGCAACAAAACAACGAACGTGTCGGCAGGAAGCCTTCATCAGCGAACAAACACAAAAACTAATAAAATGAAAATGTACCACTAATCCTTTGCTGCCCTCTTGGATACTACTTCTGAGCTAAGTGCTATATTATATTTTTTTGATACATTTTCATTTTATTCGTTTTTGTGTTTGTTCGCTGATGAAGGCTTCCTGCCGACACGTTCGTTGTTTTGTTGCGTTTCTTTTATCAGGTTTAACCTTACTGTGTTCTACTAATTCCCTATTGTGCTAACCTGATTGCAGTCTCCCCCATTATTACCGTAGAGATTGTGTAGTTATGCATATGTCCAGATAACTCGTGGAATACTCACCCATTTGCAAAAATCTCTTAACTTTTTTTCCTACCTCGCTAATGTACTTAACATATGGAGATGTTTGTCAATTTTTTCATTCTCACTGCGTGGGCCGTTTAGTCCACCATTGTTTTAATTTATAAGCCGGTCTTGTACGAAGCAGAATTCTCTGCTCCGTTAATTTTTTGTGCGTAACAAACAAGTTCAAACCTGCATCTGCTTTTTCAGGGTTGCCTAGTGAGATTTGTTGTACCTAACTGATCAGTAAACGTTCAAGACCACTGATCGCTAGCCAGTCTTTCTCTTTCTCTCTCTAGATCTGTTTTATAAGCATATAGTTGTATCAGTTGATTCTGTCTAACCACAAGGGTGGGAACTCTACAGAAAAAAATTTGCAGAGTTGTAAAATATTTATAAAAATAAAAATTAAAAAAAAAACCCAGAAAAATTCAATAAAATTTGGAAGATTCTAAAAAATGTGTTTTGTAATTTTTCATTCATTAAAATAATAATACACTAATACTGGGTTTGTGAAGTTATGTTGGCAAGAAAAAAATGTTGATGGAACTCCAGAAAACAGGAGTCCACCATTGACATAGAGCAAGAATAGCAACCAAAAAAAAAAAAAAAAAAAACTGTACAAACTTTTCTAGAGGTCTTTGTTTAACTCAGTGGCTCTCAACCTTCCTAAAGCCCGCGACCCTTTAATACAGTTCCTCGTGGTGTGGCGATCCCACAGCCATTAAATTATGTTAGTTGCTACTTCATAACTGTAGAGCATACGTGTTTTCAGATGGTCTTAGGCGACCCCTGGAAAAGGGTCGTGCGACCCCCCCAAAAGGGTCATGACCCACAGGTTGAGAACCGCTGGTTTAACCATTAACCCCCAGTAATGTAGTATATCATATGTGTGTGTTCAAAACGAGGCTAATCCATGACTGGTTGCGGGATCTGCTCCTTGGCTTTGACCTTATTATCCAGACTTTTGGTGATCGGTTGCAGCAGCAAGCAGATGACACTCAAGTAGGCAGCCACGCCCACATAGTGAAGGGGATAGGTGAACGAACCCGTAGCTTCCAATATTGAGCCTGTAAATGGCGGGTCCAAGTTTAAATAATTTTATTGCGCTATTTAAAATTAATTAGGTTGTAAACATACAACTACCATTGCTCCCCCTCTCTCCCCTCCCTTTCTCTCCCCCTCGCTCTCCCCTCCCTCTCCGCTTCCTATCCCCCTCTATCTCCCCTCCCTCTCTCTCCACTCCCTCCCTGTCCGCTCCCTCTCTCCCCCTCTATGTCCCCTTCCCTCTCCGCTCCCCCTCTATGTCCCCCTCCCTCTCCGCTCCCTCTCTCCCCCTGCCCCCCTCTCTCTCTCTCTTTCTCTCCAACACTGCTGAACCTCACAGAGCGATTGTTCACCTAACAGTGTAATCAAACGCCTTTATTTGACTGCAGGTGATTATAAAAATAAAAAGATGGCTTAGGCCCCACCCGAGTGTAAGGAGTCAAGGTCAAACACGTGTTCGTATTGTGCATTCAATAATCATCATCTGGAAACGTGCATCAAGTCGCCTTGTGCTGTGGCATGTTGTCAAATAACATGGACATCCCGTCACACATCTAACTGACAGGAGCTTTCATACATATATAATACTAGCCAATATACCCAGCGTTGCCCGGGATTGCATTCGGAAAAACGACAACTTCTACAGCCTTTTTAATAAACATTGAAATTAGCCCCATGCAAGAAACAACAGCAGCACCGCTATAATAAAAAAAAAATTACTTTGTTGCCTATAAAAGTTATTAAGAGCACATTTATAATTACTTTTGTAAAACTTTCGTTCCCCGATGGGATCCTTATCACAACGAGATCCCAATCGGATCCCGTTAACCGATGGGATCCAGTTTTCTGGTGGTATCGCAGTACCCGGAAGGTTCACGACCCCATTTGGATCCCGATCCCGTTGGTATCCCTATAAGTATTTCTAAATTTTACAAAGAACTAATTTTAAAGTAAATAATTCAAACCTCATGTAAATGGAGTCTCTCTATAAAAAAATAATTATCATTGATACACGTGTTTTCAAACAAAAACAAAGAAGACATATTGTCCTTTTCAAACGATTTGTGAATTAAAAAAAATAAATAAATGGCAAGTTGGATAACTTACTCAGCAAAGGGTGATGTACGGACAGAGTAAGCGTCCCTACCATCAACTGGAAGCCGTACGCTCTCCTGAAATTGTCCTGCCCCATGAACTCTAAGCAGACGAGCGTCTGCAAACTCTGGCGAGTGCCACCAAATAAGCCAAGGATGACAGTGAGTCCCATCAGAGTTGGGGCTGAGTTGAAGAACCTGCTGAAATGGCAGGTAGTGCCTGAAATGGATCAACGGCTGTTGTTTTTTTTTCCAAGCAAGGTAAGCGGCAATATTTATAAATTGAATACCTTAGTGCTAAAAGTACACAAAATACACATTTTGAGATAATCACGTTCAAATATACTTTTCATCTATAAAATGTGAAAGTTTTCATATTTTGTGTTGTTCAATTAAGGGACTTAGGCACATTTTAATGTGTTCAAATTTCTGCAGTACACTTGGCTAAACACGATAAGAAAAGGTCACAGTTTAGATTGATTTTGACAAAAATGTGACTTAAGTCCTTTTAGCACAAGGGTCTTCAATTATACTTAATATTACGAGATGATTTTTGTAAAATTTCAATAATCGCAGTGAAGAAATTAAATTTAAAAAAAAAAAAAGAACTAGCCAGAATGTGGGTGGTTTATTAGAAGGGAGTGGCTTTTGCAAAATGTGGATTCGCTCGGAAAGTAAATAATATATTTAAATATACGAAAAATTGAAGAAATATTCTGTTTAGGATTGCTCCAAGTTTAAATTTTTTTATAAAACTCATATTTTACTGTGCGCTGGCCTTTGAAACGCATGTGCAAATCTCTTCATCCTGACAAGCTGATGGTTTCGAGATTAACAGCTATTCTAACAACGATGACTTACCAATAATGAGCTGAGCGATCGCCACGACCTGGGTAGGACGCAATATGTTGAGGTCGGAGAACGCTCCGATGGCCAGCCTGCTGGCGAAATCCACACCGCCTCCCACGATCAACATGCGCGCGATCTCGTCCGGGGTCAGACCCTCCTTCCGCGCGATTGTGGGCAGATACGTTGCCAGGTACTGCAGCATGACGCCCGCGGATGAATACATGAGCAGGATCCTGAGCGACCAAGTGCGGAGGAGCTCGAGGCTGAACGCGGAATGAATCCAGTACAGGGCTCGCGTGACCGCGCCCTTTGACTTGGCGATGTCCCTGCCGTCCGCGTCATTTTGAGGCTGCGGGCTGAGTTCAACGTCCACGGCCATTTCATTTAGCGAGGCACTGACCACACTCCACGTGCTGGAGATGCTAGCCTTAGCCGCCCGGCTTCCGTAGAGGGATTTTTTAGCGGAGCCGCTCATGTCTACTGAGTTCATTCTCTCAACGAGAGCCCTCGCGGTCTTTTCATAACCCTGAGTGGTCACGATCGAGCCCTGTGTTGTCAACAACGGTCCGACGGAGTTCATGTTTGGCTCATCGCTTGAAAAAGACTTTGATTTTAACTTTCCGGATGGCGAAGAACTTACGAGCAGCTCCACACTTGCGCCCGTCGGAATCGACACTGTAGGCTTTGGTAAATCCGAAGAGTTCCTATCGTCTTCACTTTGAGTAGTTTTCAAAGTGCTTTCGAGCAAAGCTCTGTCGGCTTCGTTGTTCTTGTCAAGCTGTCTGATTTCAATCGAGTTTTTATCCTCGTTGTCATGTCCACTCACCACGCCGTCCGTGTTTACAATTCCCTGCTCAGCTTCAGAAATCGACGCTGCTGTGGTCGTGATGCCGTCATTAGGTTGTAAAAGATTCTTTTCGGATTTCTTCGGACACATCAGTGACATCATTTCCAGAACCACCTCCTTTGATTTGACCGTCTCATGTACGCCAATAATTTTGTGGGCTTCCTTTGTTTCGAAAACGTTGCGCGCAGACGCCGTTGCGTCACAGTGTCCGTTTGTAAGAGGGGAATCCGATTCTTTCATGTCGTGTAAGATCTTATCATCATTAATGTCGTCGTCGTCGCCGTGTTTGTCCGCATCAAAGATGATGGTCGTGTAGCGACTGGCGGGACGGAGCAGCATCGCCATGCCCAAGTTGTTCATCTCAAAGCCACCAATTAAGAGAAATGTCCCCCGAAGTCCAAAGTTCTGAAAAAATGAAAATATTATTGTTTAAAAAATATATATTTAAAAAATCTGTTTTAAATTTTCAATTCATTTCGCCAAATAACAGTTGTTATTTTCAGAAGACAGTCTCATATTCGTGTGGTGAGCAGTGCAGGGGACAGAGCCCTTGTCGAGGTGAGCAGTGCACTGGATAGAGACCTTGTCGGGGTGAGCATTGCAGTGGACAGAGCCCTTGTCGGAGTGAGCAGTGCAATGGACAGAGCCCTTGTCGGGGTGAGCAGTGCACTGGACAGAGCCCTTGTCGGGTGAGCAGTGCACTGGACAGAGCCCTTGTCGTGGTGAGCAGTGGAGGGGACAGAGCCCTTGTCGTGGTGAGCAGTGCACTGGACAGAGACCTTGTCATGGTGAGCAGTGCAGGGGACAGAGCACTTGTCGTGGTGAGCAGTGCACTGGACAGAGCCCTTGTCAAGCAGTCATCAACTGGGTTAGAAGATGTCTCATCAACAAAGACGCGTGGCCGCTTGGCGACGAAAGAGTGTGCATATAGTTTAATGTGTTTTTTGTTGATAAGATTAAGGCGGGGCGAGAGTGAGAAAAAAAGTGGGAGACATAGCGAGAGAAAGAGAGAGAGGAGAGAGAGATAAAGAGAAGGTGAGAGAGTGAGGGAGATAGAGAGAAAGCAAGAGATCGAGAGAAGACGAGACAGAGAGAGAATTGAGAGAGCGAGAGAAAGGGCGAGATATAGAGAGAAGGAGCGAGAGAAAGCGAGATGGAGAGAGCGGGGCGAGATAGAGAGAGGGAGGGAGCGAAAAATAGTGGGGGAGACAGAGAAAACGACAGAACGAGAGTGAGTAGAGAGATATAAAAAAAGACTTAGAGTGTGAGAGAAAGAGAGCAAGAGAGAGAAGGAGAGAAAGAGCGAGACAGAGAGAGAGAGGGGGTGGAATAAACAAAATAACTATATAGGTCTTATTCTATAAACAAATGTTATCACATTAGGATTGTGTAAAGTTCACAAAGTCAACGTCTTTGTAAACCCTTTACTCTAAAATATTTGTTAGCCTTCATTTGATGAATTTAACTTAAGTTGTAAAAATTTTCATTTTTGGACTGCATCGCGTTTTGTCCGACAAATTCAGGAAACCTTACCTCCAGGAGTAGCTTTATAACGGGCGGTGACCCCATGGAGCCCACTGCCAGACCGCAGCCTGCGACGGCCGTGGCGAACGATCTCCTCTTGTCGAAGTACTGGCTGATCATCGAGATGGCAGACACACTTACCATGGCGGAACCAAGTCCTGGGGGGGGGGGGGGGGGGTTGACAATTAAAAACACCTATTAATGAAGTTTTTCTTATAAATCCTTTATATGCATTTTTTAAATTATTTTATTTTATATTAATATTCCAAAGTCCCCTCCGGAGATTTCTTTCAGTAACTATTTTCTATATATTTGGGATATATTTTTATTTTCTTTAAGATTCTCATTAACGCAGTTATCTGGAATTTTATTTTGTGATAGTAGTGGCATCTTCCCCTTGAAAAACAGGAAAAACAGATTTTTGGAGGATGTGGTTGGGGAAAATTTGTTAGAGTGTGTTGTCATAAATTTCCTGTACTGAAATAAAAGTACTTCCCGTTTCATTGTAACATCATGACTGCAAATTTTAGAAGCTCGAGTGTGTAAACTCATAACGCTAATGCAATAGCACGTAGCACCTTAGTGCGAAACAGTGGGCATTTAAATTATTCATGACAAAAAAAAGAAACTTTAAAATGTATATAAATAACGATCTCAAGGTCAAGGACAGTATTGTCGTGAGTATTTTGTTACTTGAATGGTCGTATCTTTTCGCTTTGTCAACGGCATGTGAGCATCAAAATAAATTATTTTAAAAATAAATAAATAAATGCAAGCATATTTATTGTAGGCTCGTTTTTTAAAAATTTAAATAACCACTTAATTTATTTTGTTTGCGGTGGGGGCAGAGGCGTAGCTAAGGGGGGCAGGTGGACAGATGTCCCTAGGCTCCAGACTAATTAGAGGCACCAAAATGTGCTTTGATATGATTTTATTGATGAAAATAATGGGTTTGAGAGTTAAAATAAGAAAGGGAGGCTCTTTAAAATGAATCATGTCCATGGTAACCAAACACTCTAGCGACGCCCATTGGTGGGGGGGGGGCGTGATAATGAAAGTAAGGCTAAGATAACTGATAAGGTCTACCAACCTTTTATACCCATAAATATCAGGTACGCGGCAACATTTGGCGCCAAACCGATGCCGATAGTGCACGTGAATCCGATGATGTTGCCAAGGAAACAAGCGACTCTTTCACTTGTCTTGGGGATGATCAGTGACGTCACCAGCATGGCTGTGTCCAATAAAAAGTAATGGCTTTCGTCACGTGTTGTCTGTCAGTCGGATAACAGAACTGCAATTTTTATGTACCGTCTCAACACATTTTATAGGAATGTTATTTTTTATAATTACGACGTTTAGAAGCCCAGACAGGCGTAGGCGGCACAGTTTTGAGAGGCTGCGACCAATGTTCCCTCTACGGTTTGCTGGTTCGTGTGCAAAATCATAAAGTTGTGTGCAAAGTTTTACTTTGCAGAGTGCAGCGTATCTGTTCGAATTTATTTTTATAAAAATTAGCTGCGCGGATGCTCAAAACTGCTGCGCGGCATCTGTGAGGTAGCTGCGCGGCCGCGCAGCCGCGCAGCTTAAAGGGAACATTGGCTGCGACTATTCGTACCCGGTTACCAGAAGTGAGAGGTTTGGATTTAAAAAAACTATTTAAAATATTATTGTTGGGTTTGTAAGACAAAATTTGGTATCGAATGAAAGATAATTGAATGGACTATACGTTTGTAAATTTACTTATTCAGTTTAACTAAAATAAACTACCAAAAATAACATCCGAATAGCATTGATTCTAATGGGACCCGGGTGCGAATGGCGGCGCTGCGTGTTCGGATCCATTTTGACTCAATGCATTCGGATGTCATTTGTGGTAGTTTATTAATAATCCTTTTAATATTTTTTAATCACAACCTCTCATTTCTGGTACCCGGGTACGAATAGCCACTTCGTTTTTGAGAATCTCATGTCATCTGTGGCGCCCTTAACGGTCCAAGGACTAAGGGACATGATTATGATGATGTTGATGATACAAACATCACATTTCATACTTATGAGACACAATGAAAACATCAAATGTCCTCCTTTCAAGACCGTATTCAAACATCACATTTCCTATTTGCAAGACACTATACACACATGACATTTCCTACTTACAAGAAATACTGAACATCACCAGTGTTAGCGTAAAGCCAAGTGAAGCTGTTGTGATGGACACATTGAACTCTTCCACGAAACTCAGGAAAGTCATGTGACTAAGTCGGCCGAAGGTGGAATTCATTATATATATAAACACATTGGCTGGAAATAGACGAATAAAAAAACAGTACAACAGACTTTTGAACAAATCTTTGCTCTTTGCTTGGAATGGTTTACTAGGATGTAATACTCTATATGGCTTTGGTTTCTATGTGGCTTAATAAAAATGCGTCTCACGTTACTTCCATCGGGAATATCATAGAATGTTTTAAAAAGTGATCACGTTTCATTTGTATGATTTGATGCTCTAAGTCAGTCTAAGTACTCTAAGTGTATAAATTTAAATATTTGCGAAGTCGAAACCAAAAAATCAGTTTAATATTTTAAAATTTCAAATCAATAAATCTGATTGCCGTCCGATAGTTACCGAAACAAATGACCCATGAATGTGCGCCGTCCATGACTAGCACGTTAGCTCCGTAGTTCGGTCTCGGCCTTGATCTGGTTGCATTATTTCCCTTGTCTAACATGGGCCGCTCAACCTCATCACTTGCTGCTAACTGATCTCTTGTGGTCTGTGATGTCGTCTTCGACATCTTTCTTGGTTTGTTTTTTTCCTTCTTCAGATTAACTGCAAAATTGACATTACATTTAGGATCTTATTTTGTTAACCTAATGTCTCTAGATATAACTGTTTCATTACACCAGCTGTTCTCAACCTGTGGGTCGTATAAGACCATCGAAAAACACATATTTATGGAAGTAGCAACGAAAATAATTTTATGGTTTGGTGGGGGGGGGGGGGGGGGGTGGGGTTCGCCACAACACGAGGAACTGTATTAAAGGGTCGCGGCATTAGGAAGGGTGAGAACCAGTGCATTACACAATGTCATTAGTATAATATACGTTAATTGACAGGAACGTTTAGAATGCAGTTCTATACGCCATTCATGTATTTTCACTTTATATATTGGTGGTGACGATGGTTGATTACTTGTAAAAGAAAATACTATTCTATCATGCACTGAGGCAATCTGATGCCAGAACGCTACACACTCATGTTCGCTGATATGAGTGACGTCATATTTTAAAACCGAAATTTTATCGAATTACCACGATATCAATAAGTAGATAATACCCCCGCCCCCACCCCCACCCCCCAAACCAAATAATTAATTTAAAAAAATTCAAAGGATTTAGCGCTCTTGTTTCAAGTGTTAATATTGTCCCCCGTGTCATGCGTAGCAGAGTTTTGTAGTCCCCCTTGTCATGCGTAGCAGAGTTTTGTAGTCCCCCTTGTCATGCGTAGCAGAGTTTTGTAGTCCCCCTTGTCATGCGTAGCAGAGTTTTGTTGTCCACTTGTCATGCATTCGCTGTCGGGGATATACTACATTTAATTGTGAGTGTAAGTAAATATAAATGGTGCGTTTGGTCATACGTAAGTGTAAACTTCTGAGAGAATGGATTACACTAGAACATAAAGCAGTGTTCGAAATAAAGCATAATAACAAGGGCTCTACATATCAAGGTCAGATGGATAACAATTTCCCCCCCCCCCCCACACACACACACTTAAGTCAATATCTCGTAGGAGATTACTTATTAGAAAATAACATAGCTACAATGTCCCAAGTGTGTCATATGGTCCATGTGTGTATGATGGCCCAAATGTGTGTGATGGCCCAAGTGTGTGTTATGATTCAAGTGTGTGTGATGACCCAGGTTTGTGTGATGGCCCAAATGTGTATGATGGCCCAAATGTGTGTGATGGCCCAAGTGTGTATGATGGCCAAAACGTGTACGACCTTCTTGCGACACTTAAACTTTTAAATAGATTTAGAAGCCTGTAAACATTGTCCATTCTTGACGACCGATAGTTTTATAAACAAGATGGCGGTGTGAGAACAGTCGGCAAATCTACAGATTTCTTTTTTTTATTGTCTGCTAAACTGTGTAAACAAAGGACTCACCCCAGTGTCTTGTGCATTAAACTGTCACTAAATAAGATCGCGCGCTTCTCGTTGCGGTACAATTGCTTCTAAAAAAAAATATCCAGTTCTCTGGCACTGTGCTCGTAATAAATCCACGAGTCAACACATTGACTTTAAGCCAGTCATCCACAATATTTACAAGGGTTACTTGCAGTTACAAAACGTTACACCACCATGTCAAATGATTCAGCAGTTCTTAATTTTTTTCACTTGACAACTAAATACCCGTATCATGCGGGCGAGATAGGACTTAGATAGATACACACCACAAAACCGTTGCTCCTTGAAAGAAGTTTTTAAGGTTAGTGCTGATAATATTGGGTGACGCAAAGGTGGCGCAAGCTGTCTATCTCATCTCATAATTTGCTTATCCACGGATAAGAACCACACTTGAAATGTTTTTGCTGGCACTTAAAGAGTTTAAGCAAGTTACCGGAAATAAACACAATAGTGATTAGGAGACATTTAACTAAGGATAATAAAAATTATTTTAACCCTAAAAAGAAAATAAAAAATTAAAATGGTCAAAAATGTTTTCAATTAATCCTGTATTATGTTCCATTAATCCTGTATTATGTTCCATTAGTCCTGTATTATGTTCCATTAATCCTGTATTATGTTCCATTAGTCCTGTATTATGTTCCATTAATCCTGTATTATGTTCCATTAATCCTGTATTATGTTCCATTAATCCTGTATTATGTTCCATTAATCCTGTATTATGTTCCATTAATCCTGTATTATGTTCCATTAGTCCAGTATTATGTTCCATTAATCCAGTATTATGTTCCATTAATCCAGTATTATGTTCCATTAATCCTGTATTATGTTCCATTAATCCTGTATTATGTTCCATTAATCCTGTATTATGTTCCATTAATCCTGTATTATGTTCCATTAATCCTGTATTATGTTCCATTAATCCTGTATTATGTTCCATTAATCCTGTATTATGTTCCATTAATCCTGTATTATGTTCCATTAATCCTGTATTATGTTCCATTAATCCTGTATTATGTTCCATTAATCCTGTATTATGTTCCATTAATCCTGTATTATGTTCCATTAATCCTGTATTATGTTCCATTAATCCTGTATTATGTTCCATTAATCCTGTATTATGTTCCATTAATCCAGTATGCCCTATTATGTTCCATTAATCCAGTATTATATTCCATTAATCCTTTATTATGTTCCATTAATCCAGTATGCCCTATTATGTTCCATTAATCCAGTATTATGTTCCATTAGTCCAGTAGACCCTATTATGTTCCATTAATCCAGTATTATCTTCCATTAATCCAGTATTATGTTCCACTTGTCCAGTATTACGATCCAATAATCCATTAATCCCTTTAACAAAAACTGTTCATCTTCATTAGAAATATAGCGGTTACAAATCATTAATTTGTTTAAAGAATGTTTAATTTTTTACTTAATTACAGTACTTGATTTAAGTACCCCAAAGAGTTAATGCCCTTTTAGATTATTGTTATCAGGCTGGCATCGTACTGTGTTTAGTACGATCTAATCTGGGCCAAGTTTGTCTCCTCACATGTTTATTATTAAGAGCAATGATGGGTGCTGTCTCTCCGCAGAACCTGTCTTAGCGCAATCCACAAAATTCTGTCCCTGGCGTACAGCTGCATGGAAGGCTCTGTACCGGAATATCTTAAAGAACTGATTTATAAATACGTGTCCTTAACCTACTTGCGGTCTTCAACACAGTCCTCACTGAGAGTTCCCAGTGTGGATGGACACAGAAAAAAGTCTTACGGGGTGCGCTCATTTGAAGCGATAGCGCCAAAATTATGGAATAGTTTGTCTCAATCTTTGAGGGAAATTGAAAATGATAAAAAATAATTTAAGAAATATTTAAAGACTTTTTTCTTTAAATAGATTTAAGAACCCTAGAGCTCTGTGAGCATTCTAAAGTAGCAGGGATACAAGCGCTATATAAATATCCAATTAATCCATCAATCAATTAGAGGTTTAAGAGTAAAGTAGTTCCTTCTCGGCAAACTACCGTCTGCGGATTCGGTTTTTGCCGCCCCCCAGGACCTTAATTAATGTTAAATTAATAATAATAATTTTATTTAACAAATTCAGAATCGACAAAAATCATCGCCTGTATGAAAACAGTTTTATGCCATTATTCACCCAAAATCAAGAAAAAGAAGAGATTCAGTTTCTTCTCCAATGGAAAATTTGTTATAAATTTGATTTTCAATTTCTCTGTGATCCTGCTTGATGAAACTATGGATGTTACCATCCAAGCCCAATTTTGCGTTTACGTACGATATATGACAAGCAACTGGAAAATGATTTAGTTTTTTGAAAATCTTAGCACCCAGAACAAGTGCAAAATAAAAATTTGATAAAGTGGACAGATTATTTGAGGCGCATGGCGTCAAATGGGGAAATATGTCATTAGCGTGTGTGGTGAGGGTGCTCCATGCTTGAATGCATTTCTGGTTTTTCAAATTTTAGTTAAGCAAAAATCCCAAAACAATTTTGGTACACACCGCACTATTCATCGCCGAGCACCAATGATGAAAATCTCGCCTGATGAGTTGAAAAGATGCTCCCAGTGACCTGATTACAACAGGGAGCTTCATTAAAGGGAATGCACTCAACTCTCGATTGTTTTCCGAGTTGTGAAAAGAAAGTAGTTCCGGATTTGAAACACACTTCTTGCACTCCAACGTAACGTAGCTTTCCGAAAGGAAACATTTCAAGACAGTTTTCATGTTGATTTTATTTTGATTTATGTTTTAGTTTTTTTATTTTATCTAGCCTAACTCTTATGGAATCAACGACTTTTACAACAATGCAATTATTTCTACTTTAAGATGATATTTATACGCCGTCTTATTTTACAAGTTGAACTCATTTGTGTCAAGCAATGGAAAATTTAATCTGATGGTCAATGTTGGATATTGAAGGTAAGATATAATTCTTTTATTGATCCAAATAAACGGAAATGTGTTTTAATTATGATGTACGTATTCGTTGTCAGCACAAGTATAAATATTTTAGCACGGGCTTTCTCAAGTTATTAGAATTTTAGGCATTCATTTCCTGGGGGTGTAGGTTTAATTAGAAAGATTACAAATATTTAGAATCGAATACTATAACTAGATATGGCTTAAGTATTCAGATCATCAAATATATCGACAGCCTTGATATTTGGTTGAACCATTTCAAACATTTTAATCAGTGACAGTAAACTGTTAAAAAAATGTTTTGTAATAACATTGTACATCTCTTTTTTTTTTTTAAATAATCCTATAGTTTTAGGTTATTATTGTACACATTTTACAGATCATAGGGGGGATTTGACTTCATCCCAGAGGGCAATACTGCCTTCTCCCCGATAGGACACTACTCCCCCTCCCCGACAGGGCACTACTCCCCCCTCCCCCCAACAGGGCACTACTCCCCCTTCCCAATAGGACACCATTCCCCCCTCCACCGACAGCGCACTTCTGCTCCTCCCCTACAGGGCACTACTCCCCCTCCCCCGCCAGGGCCCCACTCCCCTTCCCCCCCCCCCCACAGGGCACTACTTGTAAAGAACTATGTTTTTCGGAGTCAAAACCGATAGGCCTATGTGGCTGAATGGCTGAGCCGCACTCAAGTCACTATAGAGCCGCATGCCGCTCGCGAGCCGCGGTTTTCCGACCATTGTCCTATTAAATCTTTATAGTCCACAGAAAATTTTTGATAACTTAAAAATACAAGAATGCATTTTATAATATATCTGCATTTAGTTTTGTAACATTCTACACCTAATTGGAGAGCAATGGAAGAGATCCTAGTTGTAAGTGTAATGTAAGTGCCACTTAACCTTACAACCACCGTGTGCGCCCAGAAACCCTTACGATGCTGGGTGCCTCGGATATTTTAAGGGTTTAAAGATGTGATTAGGATATTTCTTAATTATCATCTTTCAAAGCAGAGTGGGAAATTTGGGGGAAAAAAAAGTGGGGAAGGGGGGGGGGCAAAACGCAAATGTGCTTGACCTGCTTGTGTTATGCAAAAGAAAATTATAAACTACTAAAAATAGTAATTTGGCTTCTATTTTATTTTTACATTATTTTGTTATATTTAATTAATAAATGAATTTTCAACACAAAAAAAAAAAATTAAAAAAAAATTCAAAAGGGTTCCATCACTAAAAATCACTGTAAACATATATGCTGAACGCAAATGATTAAAAAAAAAAAAAAAAAAAAAAAAAAAAAACTTACTTTTAATAATTAGACTACCTTTTCTAAATTTTTCCAAATTTTACTAGTGCCAAAAAGAATTAAAAAAACTGTTAATTAGAAAGGTCTATACATTTTTATGGGTTAGAAAACTGGTCATTTTGATAAATCGTATATGGGGGTCGTCCATTAATTACGTCAACAATTTTTACGCAATTTTTGTACCCCCTCCCCCCTTCAACAACGGTCAAACTTTCGATACCCCCCCCCCCCCCCCATTTAATTATGTCACATTTTACAACCCACCCACAAAAAATGAATTATAATATAAATAAATTTATAAATACGTTTTACTTTATGCTGATGTATTTTAATAACACAAAATTGTAGGCAAAACATTTGATAACATCTTTAGCTTTTTTAATCAACACGTTAAAAAGTTGTACACTTAAATTTTATAATGCAGAATCAATTAAAAGGTTGTTAAAGACTAAGACTAAATATCATTGTTTCTGGAAGTGTTAAATAAATTATTGTCAGTATAGCTGACAATTATAGTATAGTTTCTAGCTGCTATCATCTTCACATGGAATAGCCAGATGTTGCTCTATAATAACAATGGGCATGATTTACATCATTTGGGTAGGGCAGGGGGGCTTTACCCCCCCCCCACCCCACGATTTTGCAGGTTTTATTTAAATTGCTATGTACTGTGGCGCCTCCAATAATAAACAACATAACAAGCCGACCAAATTTTGGTTTTGCGCCCCCCCCCCCTTTTTTTTGAAAAAAATAATAAAATGACCCCCCTGATGAGCATAATAGATAGTAGCTGATTTATCATTTTCCTCTTGCGGAACTGATATACAAGACAAGTCAACATGATCCTTATCTAACCATGCAGCACTTAAAATAGAAGCATTGTCTGTGTGAGCAATAGTTGCCCTAAGCTCTCTCCGTCTCTGAGTTGGTGAGCAATAGTTGCCCTAAGCTCTGTCTCTGAGTTGGTGAGCAATAGTTGCCATAAGCTCTCTCTGTCTCTGAGTAGGTGAGCAATAGTTGCCATAAGCTCTCTCTGTCTCTGAGTAGGTGAGCAATAGTTGCCATAAGCTCTCTCTGTCTCTGAGTAGGTGAGCAATAGTTGCCATAAGCTCTCTCTGTCTCTGAGTAGGTGAGCAATAGTTGCCATAAGCTCTCTCTGTCTCTGAGTAGGTGAGCAATAGTTGCCATAAGCTCTCTCTGTCTCTGAGTAGGTGAGCAATAGTTGCCATAAGCTCTCTCTGTCTCTGAGTTGGTGAGCAATAGTTGCCATAAGCTCTCTCTGTCTCTGAGTTGGTGAGCAATAGTTGCCATAAGCTCTCTCTGTCTCTGAGTTGGTGAGCAATAGTTGCCATAAGCTCTCTCTGAGTTGGTGAGCAATAGTTGCCATAAGCTCTCTCTCTGTCTCTGAGTTGGTGTAGTTTCTATTGAACACCGTGTACAATGATGTGTTAGTCATTCTAGGGAGTGGATACAGAGAAAAATGACAGGTGAAGATGTCATTTTTTGGTGTGACGTAATTTGCGAACGACCCCTTACTAGATTGTTACCCAACCCTTTATTTTAATTTGTTTATGTATTGGCCATTTCGAAGTGTAGTTGTTAGAATTGAACGAAGGACACATCTTGAAAACCTAAATTTGGCATAGATGCCAGGAATAAAAAAAATGTTAGGAACCACTGGCCTAACAAAGGTGGAAAAAAAAAGGGGGGGGGGGGGTTACGTAAAACGCAGTTTGAACTTACGGTGGACGAAATATTACTGTAATACTGCTACTAGTGAGTACTATTTGAGCGATTTTTAGTTGGTTACTTTGTTAACACACACGGTAGACAAAATATGACTTTAATACCACTACTTTTGAGTTCTATTTGAGCGATGTCAAGTTAGTTCATTTGTGAAAACACACGTCAGACGAGATATTACTGTAATACTGCTACTACTGAGTACTATTTGAGCGATATCTAGTTAGTTACTTTGTGACAGCACGTGGCGGCCTAATGAAAATAATGCCTACACAACGTTGAGTGATATTATCACATCATCCCAGGTATAAAGATGACATTTTTGGAGTGTCGGAACTTCAGGAGGAATAGATTAGAACATTTTAATATCTGCCCAGACTCCTCCCCACCCCCACCCCCGGGCCATACGAACGCGTGCGCAAAATCGACAACCCCCCCCCCCCCCAGGGCGTACGTACTAAATAAATGGCTTCTTTCTAGCTTGTGCAGTACAGACTTCCTGATCTTACGATGGTATCAATTACAAGTAATGGGCTGAAGGACGTCAGTTGGTGTTGTCAGTTGGTGTTGTCAGTTGGTGTTGTCAGTTGGTGTTGTCAGTTGGTGTTGTCAGTTGGTGTTGTCAGTTGGTGTTGTCAGTTGGTGTTGTCAGTTGGTGTTGTCAGTTGGTGTTGTCAGTTGGTGTTGTCAGTTGGTGTTGTCAGTTGGTGTTGTCAGTTGGTGTTGTCAGTTGGTGTTGTCAGTTGGTGTTGTCAGTTGGTGTTGTCAGTTGGTGTTGTCAGTTGGTGTTGTCAGTTGGTGTTGTCAGTTGGTGTTGTCAGTTGGTGTTGTCAGTTGGTGTTGTCAGTTGGTGTTGTCAGTTGGTGTTGTCAGTTGGTGTTGTCAGTTGGTGTTGTCAGTTGGTGTTGTCAGTTGGTGTTGTAAGTGATTGACACGTCTGCAGCTTAGACGACCAGGAAAGAAATTGTCTAATTGTAAAGTTTTTGTTTGTTTTTTAATGCGTTTAACTGTCAGGTGTTTGTTAAATGGGAAAATTAACAACTAACAACTCTTTAACACTGTTGTGATATTTTGTTTGTTGCTTTTCTTGTTGTTGTTTTTTGTTGTTTTTTTTGCAAAGAAGCCTCAAAGTCCCTCATTAATGTGACACATGGACACATAACTGCTACACATACACACATTACCGTGATGCATGCACACATTACCGTAACACGTGCTTACATTACCATGACACACACACACACATTACTGTGATACATGCACACAATACCGTAACATGTGCTCACATTACCGTGCTACATGCACACATTACCGTGACAAATGCACGCATTACCATATTACATGCACACATTACCGTGACACATAAACACACTACCGTGATGCATGCACACATTACCGTGACATATGCACACATTACCGTAACATGTGCACACATTACCGTGCTACATGCACACATTACCGTAACATGTGCACACATTACCGTGACATATGCACACATTACCGTAACATGTGCACACATTACCGTGCTACATGCACACATTACCGTAACATGTGCACACATTACCGTGCTACATGCACACATTACCGTGACATATGCACACAATACTGTGACACGTGTACACATACCGTGACATATGCACACATTATCATGACACGTACATAGTTAATGTACATTCCTTAAGGCAAAAAATCTCCAAGGTTTTAATTAGTACGGAGCTGAAACATTGTGAGCTACGCGGTAATGACTTAGTCCTTTTCATGTACAACATCGAAGCACATTACAAACAAACGAATAGTTCTTGATTGATTTAGTATTGAAAGGTTTTATTTAACATTGTTTGAGTGCTAATGGATGGGGCGAATAAAGGGGGAAAAAAAGTTGTTTTGTGGGTAGTCTATTTGATTTGAAAAGAATTAGACTTTAGGCTGAAAGTAAGATACGATACTTAACTGAGACATTCATTGGTATTTATATCATGTTTATAACATAGACTGGAGGGAGAGGGACGAAGTAATGCATGCTACTGGTATATATATATATCACTTTATAACATGGACTAAAGAGAGGGATCGAGTGATACTGATACATGTTACCGAAACATTCTTTGGTATATATATATATATCCGTATATAACATGGACTGGAGAGACTGGGATGACGTCGAATTCAATTGTGATAGAAATCCAAAATGAAAAAAAAACAATTTAGCGATCACTTCCACTTGAATCATGTGACGTAGTTTGACACTGTAGAACGTATGGTATGAGCACAGTGACAATCAAACCAACTCAAATCAATAAACCGAGATCACATTGGTGACGTTGGACAGGTAGATGGTAATAGCCAGGGCCGGCCCTAACAATTGCGGGGCCCTATGCGAAACGGATTGCGCGGGGCCCAGTCTGGGTAGGGATAAGGATAAGAAGTGAAAATTAAGATTTTGTATTAGAAAATAAATTAGCGCGGGGCCTATGGAAGTGCGGGGCCCACTGCGGCCGCTAGGTTGCAGTGGCCTAAGGCCGGCCCTGGTAATAACTGTGCCGTAGAATTAAGTGTTAGGCTGCTCAAGGTTTCCTTTGATAACATTAGACCGTCTTTATAAGTCAATTGTATAATCCGGTTTTAAAATAATTCCATTGGTTAATGGAAAAAAGGGGGGGACACAGATAGAGAGGGAGGGAGAGAAAGAAGGAGAGGAGGGGGGGAGAAAGAATGTCTACATATTTCGTGATATCCTGCCACTTTAAAGTTGAGTGACCAGGAGAGAATGACAAATGATACAAGTAAAATTAGTTTATCATCAGGAAGTATATGTTGTTGTTGTTGTCTTTAGTCTTCTCTCTCTCGTTGCTTTTTTTATATGCATATATTATTTTATTTTCTCATAACTTGAAAAACATATTTACATTTAATTACGTTTGATTAGGATTTTGTGTGTGTGTGTGAGAGAGAGAGAGAGAGAGAGAGAGATGAGACACACACACAAAGTGATCCCTTGCTACATCCTTACATTGCAGTAATTGGATGCAGTGTGTCGTAAGTAGTGAGATGTCAGTACTTATAAAGGATTTGTTTTTTTTTATAAAACTGTGTTCCTGAGATTGTGCAGGGTGGAAGACACGCAATTCGGGATATTGGGAATGCCTGTGTCCGGAGATCCACGTTCGTGTTTTTCCGTAAGTTTTTTTCAAAATTTAAACTGTAAACATGATTTTTTTGTTCTGCTGCTAGGTCGGTCCAAAATCTTTAATGTCTTCTTTTTTTTTTTTTAATGGTGCACAAAAATGAACGTCTCTGCTGTGTACGGTGCGTAAAATAGCTTTGCTCATTACATGAGAACATTGTGCTGGGTTGTTCATTCACTTTGCCGTCTGAACGTTGCGAAATGAATCGTTGTTGAATAATCATTTCTGGGTCAAGGTGGGCAACATTTGTATTTTCCAAAAATAGCCACAGTAGGGGCGAATTAAAATTTAGATTCACCACAATATATATGAATCACGAAACACGACTATCAAGTTAAATGAGATTAAATACCCCCCAAGGCGTCGCCTCTGCTTGTTCATTCTTGTAAAATAAGCAATCCGTATCAATTTTACAGTAACAATGAAATTACTTTACAGACCATTCTTAGCTTCTTATCATTAGTTATATGAAATAAAAATTTATCATTTTTTCGACTTTTTATTATCGGTTACAACGTAACTCGTAAACCAGGATCTATGTAATTTATTGAAAGTTTGTTGGATATTACTAGCTCATAAACCAGGATCTATGTAATTTATTGAAAGTTTGTTGGATATTACTAGCTCATAAACAAGGATCTATGTAATTTATTGAAAGTTTGTTGGATATTACTAGCTCGTAAACCAGGATCGATGTAATTTATTAAATGTTTGTTGGATATTACTAGCTCATAAACCAGGATCTATGTAATTTATTGAAAGTTTGTTGGATATATTACTAGCTCTTAAACCAGGATCTATGTAATTTATTGAAAGTTTGTTGGATATTACTAGCTCATAAACCAGGATCTATATATTTTATTTAATGTTTGTTGGATATTAAATATTTAATTTAATTTATGCTTATATTTGGATACAACTGAATGTTAAAAATGTTTCAATATTTTTATGTAAGAAATATTTTTCTAGATTGGTTAAAAGCATTTTTTTTAATTAAAAAAAATATGGTACATGTTGACGTTCATAGATATGATACATGTAAAGACTTTGAGACAGTCACCCAATATGGACGGTCATAGTTGTGATACATGTAAAGAAATTGAGACAGACACCCGATATAGACGGTCATGTTGTGATACATGTTAAGACTTTGAGACAGTCACCCAATATGGACGGTCATGTTATGATACATGTTAAGACTTTGAGACAGTTACCCAATATGGACGGTCGTAGTTGTGATACATGAAAAGACATTGAGAAAGTCAGCAAATATATACATTTATAGTTGTGATACATGTAAAGATTTTGAGACAGTCACCCAATATAGACATTTATAGTTGTGATACATGTAAAGATTTTGAGACAGTCACCCAATATATACATTTATAGTTGTGATACATGTAAAGACTTTGAGACAGCCGACAAATGTAGACGTTAATTGTCTCGAATCGCGTCAACGTGTTACATCAGAGACGAAATAAAAACATCTTACACATTATTGACGCCCCTAAATCTACAAGATCAACTCAGTTTATTTTTAACGTCGTTCATTTCACTTGTATTAATCACATGAATTGATTCTTTGGAACATTTTCTATGTGTATTGCTGCGTTATAATCCTATCCTTCGATGAGTTTTTAGGCCAAGACAGACGGCATGATAATGTTTGTTAGATGATGACAGGTGATTGGCTGACTTTAGTATTATCGCCAAGCGATGTCACGTGAAGCTTTCTCGTGTAAGATGCAAGTGTATTCCCTGAGCTGGACATTGCTACTTTGGGCTCTCACAAATCCAGGTATCAGTTTTCATTATTTAGCTATGTAAGAGAAAAATTAATTTGCTTTGTATTTTAACACTTTTTTAAAAACAAATTGACCATTCAACCTCGCCTATGTATTATCTGATTCCACTAAATGAGATTGACGTCTATGTAATAGTTAGAGAAAAGTACGTCCACGTCTTTCATAATAAATGCACACTCAAAATTTAGCTGCGTAATGAAATTGCGCCTAGTTTTGTTTTTCTTACCCGATTTACAGCTGTGTAGAGTGCGTATCCGGAAATTTGATCGAAAGAAATTTGGTCGACGGAAAATTGATCGACGGAAATTTGATCGAACGGAAATTTGGTCGAATCGTTTTTTTAATTTATACGTTAAAATTTTGCGTCAAATTTCTTTTTGAACGCATTATTTTGTTTTACTATATAGTATAGTGCGTTCAAAAAGAAATTTGAAGAAAATTTTAACGTCTGGGCTGAAAAAAAGATTCCACCAAAGTTCCGTTCGATCAAACTACCGTCGATTAATTTTCCGTCGACCAAATTTCATTCGATCAAATTTCCGGTAACCGTGTAGAGTGTGTAGTGTCTGCATCTAAATAGCCCGGAGGCGTCTGTCTCCCCCCTGAGAAGTAGAAGACCCCCCCCCCCTTTTTCCCCCTCTAGGTCTTGGACTTCTTAAATTCTCTGTGTGTGTGTAAGGGTATTGGTGTTAAATTCAGGAGTTAATTATAAATATGAGTACCGTAAAACATTCGTTTTACGACTTTCAAATTGCCATATTAAAACGAGGTCGTAAATTGGAGGGGGTTCGTAAAAAAAGAGGCAGGGCATTTTTGAAAAACGACATTTATAAAATGTAAATTGAGCAGACTAGTAAAATAAATACATCGATCGTGGGCCCTAAACATAGAGAAGAATAAATACAAAAAGTTCACGTACTTTTAAGTGTAGGCAGTATCTGCCATCTTTCTTTCAGAAATATAGAGATTAATCTATGTCTCACGACCATGACAGTCGCTATCTTCCTGCTCCTCATTAATTCCAAAATAAATAAAAATCAGTGCTGGTATACGGTATGGTAGTCTTTTAAAAGCGTGTGTAAGTTTTGAGTGCATGCTTAGAGTTATAACTAACTATTTATCTATAAGAATAAGCGCATTAATAGTGTTGTAATTATTTTTATTCAATCATTGAATAATTATCTTTTTGTTGAAAGAAAGCTATTATTTCGTGTGGGTTTTTTTTTTTTTTTGCATGACCCCCCCCTTCCCCCCCTCTCCCCCCCCCCCCCCACCCGTGCATGTTCTTTTAGTATAATAACTTTTAACACGTGACTTGGTGTCGGCAAGGTCTGAACGCCCCCCCCCCCCCCTGCTCAGGGCAAATCTGGTCACTCCTTGGAGTATTTCAAGGCAGTGGAGAAGTTGAAATGTCCAAGAGTTATTTCCCCTTCACTATTTCCTCGCCGCTTTAGTCATCGCCGGCCGTTAAAAGCTGTAAACGAAGCATTTTTCTTCAAACGCGCAAATATAGCATTGCTTTTGAATCTGAATTTTTAGGTCGTAAAATTGAATTATTTGAAGGTCGCAAATCGCGTTTTAGAGGGAGTCGTATATATATAGTAAAAAAAATATCAGTGAATTTTTTTCGGTCGAATATTGGAGGAAGTCGTTTAAGACTTTAAGAGAGAGTCGCCAAACGGATGTTTTACTGTGTTACAAAAATCTACAGTTTAAAAATTGTTATAAAAGTATTGACTATTCAATAAAAACGACTACAGTTTCGCTAGCAACTCAACAATTCTTCACATTCTTCAGCAAATCAGATTATCAAATCCAGGGATTGTTCAAATAATGAATTTTAGTAGCCCTAGAATATTTATTTTAGCTTCAGTTCTTAAATTTCAACTATTGGTCGGACGGCTGGATGTGAAAACATGTGTCGTACCACACTAGAGGATTGCTATGCAATTCCCAGCACTAGGCCAGGCATTTAAAATATATTTTGTTCATGGTAACAAAACCCCAAAAACCCACCGAAAACAATTTTTTTTAATAATAATAACAAATATCGGGTAGTTTTTCCTTATTCATTTTATGGAGATATTCAAAAACAGGCGTGGGAAGGTGGTATTTTTCCGCTACAACTCAGATTGGAAGCATCTGCTTCCTTTCCCCTTTTTTAGACGCCCCTGGTTAATAGTCTATACATTTTCGATGTAGTCTATACATAACAGTACACTTTCTATATTATAGTCTATGCATAACAGTACACTTTCTATATTATAGTATATGCATAACAGTACACTTTCTATATAGTCTATGCATAACAGTACACTTTCTATATAGTCTATACATAACAGTACACTTTCTATATAGTCTATACATAACTGTACACGATCGATGTAGTCTATACAGTACTTAAATAAATTATGCCAAGCAAAAGACAAAAGATGTCAATATTAAGATATGCGTCTTTCTGCTGTCGTAAGATTGAAACTATAAATTACTCGCTGGTGAATGGGCGATGCAAAGTATTTATTGATTTATTTATTTTTTTACATTAAGCTTTAAGTTGACAGGATTTGTAAGTTGTCAGCGGCTATGAAGAATCTGTACTTAGCAGACTTTTAAAAAAAAATGATGGTTGCCTATAAGATTTATAAGGGGTAGACAACTGAATCGTGGACATGCAAGGGAAAGTACGGGTGAAAGAAGGGATGAAGAGTGTAAGGAAATAGTCATAAATGATGTATTCAAGATGCCGTAAATACTCGAAATCGAGTGAATTTTAAAAAAAAAAATTATGTTAGCGTCAAGAAATAGTCGATTCATGTTTTAAAAGGATTCTTTGAATTCCGAATACGACTTCTATACCTTTCAATTCCTATTGACCAGAAATTATTGAGAATATAAAAAAAAAAAATATTTGATTTAACAAAAGTTACAAGATACCATTTTTTTTCTATTGCATGCACAAAAATCAAATCGAAAACATAAACTAATTTACTCGTGTGTTACAGGTGCTCATAGCACAACAAATTACATAAAGTGCGATGAAAACCAGAGATTTACTTGCTCAGAAACGCCAAAGCAATGTAAACGGGGCAAGGGCTTCTTCATCGAGGATATAATGTTCACAAGAAATGTAAGCTGGTGTAACAATGTATATCTATGATAACTAACCATTTATAACAACAAATATTTTATTTAATTATCATATTACTGTATGAGTACATTTTAAATTATTATATAACTCAGATTTTATCTGATCATTAGCCTCTAATCTGATCTATTTTGCATGATTTGTGCCCCTCCCCCCTCAACCCGGTCAAAATATTTTCCTACCATACTACTTAAAAAACATTTTAAACAATTTTAAATTAAAATGGTAAAAGCCAAAGTGTTCATTAAATGTTTATTTATTAATATTCACGATGATATCATTTTTTTAATTAAAAAATATAAAATTAAATATTGATACTTTACCTCATAATTTTTCGATATATGCAGAATGTACGCGTGAACCAATTTCAAAATATCTAAATCTTTCCATTTCAGCCAAAAGTCTCATGAAGTTTTTGGTTTCGGCTTCGGTTTCAACCGAAAGTAATTTTTAACTTTCAGTCTGGTTTCGGTTTCGGCCGAAATGAGAAAAAATCCCTTTCGGTCGGTTTCTACATATTATATTAACAAAAAATAACACAACCGATTTAAGTGGTTAGCGGTGCCCTCCATATCAACTGTGGTGACTCCGGAATTTCAGGCAGCTCCTCTTCCAGTCGTCAACGAGGCCTAATTGTCCGTACACGCTTTGCCCACACTGCCAGAAGACCACAGCTTAACTCGGTCTCACAAGCTTGGCGGCAGTAACGTCACACAAAACTGTTCTGTACTTTTTTTTTTCTAAAGTAAGATGTACGTTTCATACTTCTGGGAAAAAAAAACATCTTTGAGCTTTGGCTCTTTTAGACAGATCGCGCTGAGAAGCTTTGGGGGAAAAAAAATTATTTAGTCTAAGAAAAAAATCGTGATTTATTATCTTGAAATTGTGCACGTTAATCGTAAATAAAACAGATCATATTCAACTTAATCCTTCTACCTTAAAAATGTTATGCCAGGGTATATTATAAAGAGAAAGTAGAAGAAATGTCATTAAACACATACGCAAATAGGGTTAATTAAAATACATATATTGCCAATTAAATTAAAAAAAAAAAAATTTAAATTGTCATCCGTTCGTCACAAAGTGACAATGGCTTAGAGTACGCAGGACGACAGGACAAGGCCTGGAACTTTTATTTTTAGGGCGAGGAGCTGGTTCCACAGAGAAGCAAAATCCCCTCTCTCCACTCATCGCGTCAACCCATCTTCATGTGTGGAAGATACAGCTTGGCACCATTATCGTCACAAGAGATGGCGGCAGTGTTTCTTTCAGACATTTTCCTGGGGCTGGGTGGGGGGTGCGCAATTTGGATTTTCAGTGGGGGGGGGGGGCAATGCCAGTGGCGTAGCTGGAGGGGGGGTAAAGGGGTCAGATGTCCCCGGGCGCCTGTCTTTGGGGCACCATAGTGGGCTTTAATAGTAGTTAGTTGATGAATTTAATGGGTTTCAGAAATGAAACGGGGTGGGGGTGAATTTTGTCCCCGGGTGCCAAACACTCTCTCTAATAAAATTATTAATTGTAATTAGCCCTAGTTTGAGTATCGTTTCTTTGTTATTGCATGTAATTTATGGTATCGCCGTTTGTTGTGTACTGTTTGTCAACCAGCCATTTAGACAAATAAGAGATTAAAGTCTCTAATCTTACAACGGCGAGTAAACATAATGAAAAGGGACTTGTGTACGACTCGGTGTGATTCCGATGTGGGAACGTGTAAAAGAATTTCATGAAAGAAACCAATCACATACGGATACGTGTCACTGTCAAATTAATGCATTTCAATCATTTCATTTACATGAGAACAGAGCCGTCGGGGTGGTGTTGGCAAGGCTTCATTCTCAGAAAAAAACTTTGAGGCGGCCATAAGAAGAGACTGCAGTAGAAAACGTATTTGTGAAATGACGTCTTCCTTGGCATACATAAAGAGATATAAATATGATGATGGCTCACTCCCCATCAGGGGTATCACTTTAGAACACCACTGTAAGCCAATGGGTAGGTGAATGTTAATTAAAACCTTTGATTGCAATTTTATTTATTTTTTTCTGTACAACGAATTTCAACTATAGAAAAATGGGAAAGGGGTGGGTTGTTAAAAGGTGTGGGGGGGGGGGGTGTTTAGAAAAGTATTAAAAAAATCGAACGTGATGTGACCATTGGCTTATTTTAAATACTAAATGTTTAAATCTGTGAAACTTTATTTTATCTTTAAAATGGATTTAACTTCGACATTAACTAACATATTTTTAATATCTTCAATCAGCTTGGTTAAATTGGTTATTCGTTTGAGCGTGTAACCTCTTCTATGGTGCCTTCCGATCTCTCTCTCTCACTCCTCTCTATCTTTTTCTCTCATTCTATCTTATTCTATCTCTGTTTCTTTCTTGCTATCTTATTTCCCTCTTTCCTTAACTCTCTATCTATCTTATCTCTTCTTTTTCTCTTTCTATAGTATCTCTGTCTCATTTTCTATCCTTCTATCATACATCTCTCCCTTTTTCTCTCTTTATATCTTATTACATATCTCTTTCTTTCTTTCCATCTTTGTATCTCTCTTTCGGTCTTGTCGTTCTCTTTGTCTTTCTTTCTATAATCTTTTTGCCTCTTTTATCCTATTCTCTCTTTCTAACTTATCTCTCTCTATATATTATATTTAACTCTTTTTCTCTCTTTCTATCTTACTGTCTCTCTCTCTCTCTCTCTCTTTCTCTCTGACGAGAGACAACACATAATTATTCTGCAAAATCATGGATGAGCCTGTGAACAAAAGAACTAGATCAAATAACATAGTAACATATGGGCCTTTGGGGCAAAGCCTTTTGGGGTGTATGTGCCAAAAAGACGGAGCACTTTTTACGAGCTCGGCCCTTGCATGGCAAAAATAATTTATAAAAAATAAACTATATATTTTCTTGTATGAAATTGACTGAACTAATGCAAACTTTTTAAAAATCGCATTGAAATCGTAACATTTATGCAAATGAGCTATCTCGATTTGCATAATTTATGCATGTAATTTTTTGTTAAACTTAGAATAAACATGACTTAATTGTATCAATTGTGTCAATTTTTTATGGATGAAGCCTGAATAAGGCCTAAAAATAAGTCGATGGGGGACCTTCAGACACCTCTGGCACTGGCTATTTTTCAGTTGCTACTGTAACAGGCCCCCATTTATGACCTAGGGACATTCTCTGTTGCTAGGTGTTACTGAGAATGTTGTCTGCATACCTATTGGTCTCTCTCATAAACATTTGGGTGATATTTAGTGTAACACATAGCATAAATTACTTAAATAGAGTGCTTATGCCTTGAGGCATATTTATAGGACTTATATTGTCAAGGGGGCATCTCTATCCAGTTGAGGACCCCTAACAATAAACCAAGGGCTCACAACATCAGCATCAACCTCATCATATTGATCGACTTCATTGATTTCCTGGTTATTGTCATCAGTGTCAGATTCACTGCTAGAATATCTCAATCAATAAGGACAGTTTGTTCCGTGTCACTGTCAGACATTTTGGCATTTCACGATATTACTCGCAACACACACATACACACAAATTCCTAAGCACAACAAAAGCTTGTAAACAATAAACGGAGGCCACCATTAAAATGCCTCGATGTGCAGGAATATACAAGAAGCAATCTGATTAGCTGGTACGAAGACCAAAAAGCCAAACTCGCGGCTTGAATATATGGCCGATCAATCGAACAATCCATCTTTTTCGCTACTCCTCCTTGGGCCGATTCGGCCCATCCATCCCAAGAAGATTAAGATATTAAGTGAACTACGAGTTTGTTTCTTTGGGCAGTAATAGAAGACTTTTAAATCATAGTGGCCCAGTAATAACACAGTAGATTTTGTTAAAAGCAGTGGAAATAAGGGGATAAAACTCGGTCTCGTGAAGTACTTCCTAAAAACAAAACAGAGTTATCGATGGAATAATTATTTTTTTCCTTCTATTATTTAAGAAAAAAAGAGACCTTTAATCCAGTTTCTCTCATCAAGAGACCTCCTCCTGTCTTCTTCAAGTATATCTCATTATGTTTTACTTTAAAACCGTTATTTCAAAAGTCTAATTGTCCAGTGTGGCAGAGAACTTCAATAGATATTTATTTCTTGATCTAAATTTTGGGTTCAGTACTTGTATCTTTGAAAACTTTTTTTAAGTAGACACAACGTACATTTAACTGATCTATAAAATGTATTTCTCAGGTCCAAAGTATTATAAAAATGAATTCGACATGTGCGGCTTCTTTGAGAAGAAAATTGACCGCAAGAATCCAATCGTACTTGTCCTAGAGTCACAAAGTATTGTAAAAACGGAATGCACATTGAAGTCCCTTGGCGACAAAAAACCCATTTCTTTGAGGACACTTCAGGTCGACTTTGGTAGAGAGTGCGACACATCAAGTGATTGTGAGAGTCGGATGGAGATCACTCGGAATAAAAACACGAATAAAAATGCTACGCTGCACAGGTGAGAGAGAAAAAACACATGACATTGTTGTGTGTAGATGTGCGGTCGAACTGTTTAGATTCGATGTACTTATCTTTTCTCAGTTGTATCTCAAACGATCGACGTCACACAACAGCCGGACACATTGCGTGGGAGGGGGGGCGGTCCGCCCTCTGTGGGTCTTTTTATTTCTTTATTTTCAGGGGAGGGGGCGGAATTTCGATTTAACGGAGGGTATTTCGCTTTTGTTGAAGGGTGGGGGTGGCAGGGTGGAACTAATCCTACTATGTGTGGCCTAAATAAGTTCATTTTTAAGTTTCAACCTACAGTATGTTGTTTAGTTTTACAAAAACTGCGTTATTTCTCGGTAGTTAACATCTAAGTAGTTTACTTTTTTTTGCTTTTTCGTTATCTTGGGACCATTGCTTTTTTTTTTATCTTGGGACCATTGCTTGTTTCGTTATCTTGGTACCATTGCTTTTTTTGTTATCTTGGGACCATTGCTTTTTTATTGTCTTGGGACCATTGCTTTTTTGTTATCTTGGGACCATTGCTTTTTAAAAAAATAAACTTTCATTACATGTTCCAATAAATTAAATTAACGGCTTTTCTGCCATATCATGCAGCTCTTCCCTTGTGTGTATGTGTTTTTATAGTTCAAATAGTAAATAATCTAATGAAGTAAGGGGAAGATTTCTTTTGTGCAAAGCAAGGCAGTGAACTCCCTTGTCTAAACGGAAGTGGGGAAAGGGTCAAACATAAATACTTGATGGGCCGCTTTCATCGCGAGTGAGGTTTTCGCGAGCCTTAATTAATTACAGCAAAACAAACAACAAATGTAAATGTCTGTATAACGCATGAAAAAATGCAAACTAAATGTTTAAAATTAGAACTAAAATAATGTCAAATTTCTTTAACTTTTCTCTCACTTAAAAAAATTAAGTTATTTTTATTTTCTTGCATCGATTTCTGTGTAAAGTGCATGAACAAAGAATACTTATATTTGTGATATATAAAAACGTAACATTTTACTTGAGGGGGGCTGCTCTTGTGTAACATCAATAATAGTATTTTATTTCTCACGAAGGCGAGTTCCAGAAGCTGCATATACATTAATTATTATTTACAGCTATGACAACTCATAATTATTCTGCAAAATCATGAATGGGCCTGGGAACAAAAGAATGAGATCAAATAACATAGTAACATATGGGCCTGGGAACAAGAGAATGAGATCAAATAACATAGGGGCCATTTTTTTAAACAGAAAAACTTCAATGGTCCAATAAGAGAATTTTTTTTTGACATTTCAGACATGCCAGAAAATATTTGACATTTTAACAAATCACTAAAAAAAATTTAAACCGCTCTTACGAATAATTCGCATTTTACCATCATTTTTTTAAAAAATAAATATTTATTGTCTCACGTACTTGACATTGGCATGTCTATTGATTAACTGACACCACTATATCATTGCTGTATTTTCATCAGATTTGATAAGAGATCCACAAAGTTCAATGGTTCAAATATCGAACTAAACATTGTAATGCAAACAGGCCTGGTGTGGCTGGAAGTTAGTGGTGAGTTAGATTTGTGTTTTGTGTTATAAAAAACCGTCCTGCAAACTCGCAGAGGTCTTTACAGTGGCGTGGCTAGAGTTCGTGTTCAACGGTGCGGTAAACTCATGGTGTCACCACCCCCCACCCCCGACTTCCAGGACGGATTTCTTCTTGTTAAAATAAATCCACAGTATAAAATGACAACATCGAGCATTACGCAGAAAGTGCATACATTCATAAACACATGTCTTTGAAAGATCCGGAACATCAATAGGCCAAATACCATCACCAATAAAGATCTATACTAGAAAGGACATACCAGGTGCCCATTGATGAAGACATCATAAAGAAAACATGGAGGTAGATTGGGCATACTCTCAGAAAACCCTTAGATAGCACCACCAGACAATGCCTAAAATGGAATCCACAGGGAAAAAGAAAGAGAGGAAGACCTAAGAATACATGGAGACGCGAGCTAGAGGCAGACACGCAAAATATGGGATACACCTGGAAGCAATTGGAAAGGAAAGTACAGGACCGTGACGAGTGGAAAGTTCTTGTGGACGGCCTATGCCCCAGACGGGGTAAAAAGGCATAAGAAGGTGATAACAATGACAAGACTAAAAACAAATCAGTTGTAGGTCAGGAGGTAAAATGTATTTAAGAATTGTAACAGTTATGGTTATTTTTACATTCTGTTTGCTTTATTTAAAATGTTTCTTTCCTGGTCTTCGAAGCTGCAAACCTGTCAATCACTTGATCAACATCAATATCAGTCAACGTATCAACTGGAATGGTTACATGTGTAAAATTGAGGTGTGTTCGGTTATCCTTTTATGACATTCGTTGAGACCGAGCAGTGTGTGCTCTGTAAATATGCAATTTGTTCAATTTGGTGTCACCCCATGAGATCGTGTCACCCGGTGTGTGGTTTGCACCCACCGCACCCCCCTAGCTACGCCACTGGGTCTTTAAATATATTAACACTCGCATGTATGACATATTGATGAATTTATATGTGAGTACCTTGAATCACAATGAATTCTGTACACATGGTAAAATTAGGTTGTTTCTTCAGAGTAATATATGAAAACTAAAGTAATTTGATGGTATAGACGTAAAGTAGTTTGATGGTATAGATATACAAGAATTTGATGGTATAGACGTAAATAATTTGATGGTATAAATATGTAGTAATTTGATGGTGTAGTTATTAAGTAATTTGATGGTATAGACGTAAAGCAATTTGAAGGTATAGACGTAAAGTAATTTGATGGTATAGATATAAAGCAATTTGATGGTATAGACGTGAATAATTTGATGGTATAGATATAAAGTATTTTAATGGTTTAGAGGTCAAGTAATTTGATGGTATAGACGTAAAGTAATTTGATGGTACAGAAATAAATTATTTTTATGGTAAAGACATAAAATCATTTGATGGCATAGACGTGAAATACTTTATTTTATCATTACCTTCAAAATTTCTCCTTTCGCGAATTATTTTATTTTCTACGAGATCTTGATCTCTATAAAATACAGTGAAATCATTACAAGTTTGTATAGAAAACTACCGACATTGAAATATTTATCTTGGAAAAAAATTCATGGACAGATTTGAAGGCATCTCGTTGGCCAAAAATGAAGTGAAGTCTAAGCCAGTGGCGTAGCTAGTGGGGTGCGAGGGGTTGCGGACCGCACCGTGGGTGACACCAACCCTAGCTACGCCACTGGTCTATGCTAAAACTTACTGACACGGGGAGTTGCATTTTCATAACAAAAGACGACAAGAAATACAACAAAAAGAACAAAAAACGCGCTCCTGTTAAACAGGGTTTAACCCCGTGACCTTTGCTGGGAAAATGTGACGGCTTTAAAAATAATGCAGTTTCGCCAATTGAAATCCAGTTCTTAACCCCGAAAAATGATTTAACCCAAAGTTGAGAAAAACCTATCCCCCCAATACCCCCCCCCCCCCCCCCACACACACACACCATTTGATTTTGATTCACCATATATGGCAGATACTCTATCAACGTCTATAGAGTCGTTTTTTGTTTTGTTTTTTGTTTGTTTTTTTTAAATTTCAATATTTTTATTTTAAGAATCACTTTTCAAATTAAGCACATTCTGTGACTTGTCTTTGATTATTATTGGGGGGGGGGGGGGAAATGTATCAACCAGTTGTTTCCCCCTCAAAATGTAATTTCTGAAAGTCAGAATTGCAATAACTGTGCACGAAGAAATGGTGGAGTTTCAGACGACATTGAAATCCGTGGGCAACTTTGCTAGATGAAAATAACTAGACACGCCTATGCTGTAACAGCAGGTTATTATTTGACCACGGCAAGCCTTTTTTATCTTTTCACTTTCAGAATAATTAATTTTATACTTGTATCTGCAGCAAACTCTCCCTATACCATTGACTGCAAAAATAATTCAGGTGAGTTATTGGTATAAAAATAACCCAAAGAGGTATGATTTTATTTCTTTAATAATTTGAGAGATTTATAAAATGATTTTTAAAAAATTAAAAAATCAACTCTTATTTTGAAAACGATAGCGCCAGTCTGGTGGTCGGATTACAAACAGAATAGAATAATATAGCAAGCAAACTTATAATTTTTTTTAAAGTAAACGATGGAGGCAGAGGTTAGTGCACTTTGGGAGGACGAATGGAAAGACGAGTTATCGGGGGTGGGGGGTAGAGAACATAATAGACGGGGAACGTTTTCAGCAGGAATAAGGGAAAAGGTTGTTAAAAAAGGGGGGGTGAGGAGGGGGAGTAGAAATGTGATTGTTGACATGGGAAACTAGGAGTTCAATAAAGGATGGACATGAGGAGCAAGTCGATTGTATGGGATGCTGTGATCGTTTGAAAAGTCAGTGTCAACTCCTCGTGTCCTTCTGGATTGAGTCATTCGTTCCCACAACACGTTGTAATAGGTCTTACTATTCCTGATATTACTGAATAAACTCAAGTCCTTTTTCCTAATAACTATAACTTTAATAACCAATTATGAATACAGGCTGGGACTTCAATAGTCACATGACTATATTAAGATATATCACAGCTCGCTATCAGACCTACAAGAAACACATCTTACTTCCACAGAGTTCCACTCAATACTGAACCACGACTAAAACTTACGTCACAATACAGACTAGACAATACGTCACAAATAGCATAAAAATACGTCATTCAGTCAAGCGCGGGAAGAGCGTTCATTAACTCATTAAAACTCTCCAACACACACCGCGCGTAATAAACATGTCATTCACACTCAACAATAACTAACGAACTCCCATACTCGACAGTCCGGCTAAAAGTCAAACAACGTCAAATAAGTTCAGTTTATCTGAGTAAAATAAAAATGAACATAAAATTCAATCTGAATTTATCCTTATCGGTTTCTTTTATTCCTTTTCAAAGTGCCATTTGAGTAAGTTAACGCAAATGTGTCCAAGTCCAAGCTGTTTAAACACCTATTTCAGAATGATACAGGCGCAATGCTTTATGTGTTTCATGCTTCTGTAGATTGCAACGATGACAACAGTGCAGATAGAAGTACGGATATTGAGGATGAGAGCAGTGGAGATGGTGAGCATGAAGACGATGACAACGAAAACGGCGACAGTGACAACGGCACCATCATTGCGCTGAGTTTGATCGCTGCATTCGCGACGGTCATCTTGATCTGCGTTTGTGCCGTGTCGGTGTGTCGGGTGTAAGTACTTGGTCTGTGTGACGGGGGCTGTGTTGGTGTGTCGTGTGTAAGTACTTGATCTCTGTGTGTGCTGTGTTGGTGTGTCGTGTGTAATGTGATAACTACGTTAAATGATATTTATTTATATAACGCTACTGCATTTGGCGCATACTATTTTATTTTCGGAAAAAATCGTCTCAATTTAAGAGTGGTGTCAAAAATATTCGGTTTAAAAGTGGTTGGGACATCAGAATATTTAAAATAGTTCATGGGTGTGAATTAAAAAGTGTGCAGTGACGTATCATGGGGGGGGGGGGGAGGGGTGTAGCAAAAACTGGGATTCTTAAATGTGCGTTACATGGGTTCATGTTTTGTCAAGTAACTTTAGTAGATGGGAAGTTCACGCGTTGCCGTCGTCAATCTGTGGCGGGCTATAACTAGTTTTTAATAATCATATAGTTCCTATCGACAAAACACTTGAAGTCTCAAATAAGAATGTCACTCGACGTATCATTATGTGTACATTTAACATGATCATCTGGCAAATGTCTTCAGTGTGTCATTCTGTGTACATTTGACATGAGCATCTGGCCAATGTCTCCAGCTTGTCATTCTGTGTACATTTGACATGATCATCTGGCCAAAGTCTCTAGCGTGTCATTCTGTGAACATTCAACATGTTTTAACATTTACCATTTTAAAAGACGTTCGAATACCATCTCGGATGTCTGGTCTTGGAATTCCAGTGGAATACATAAATTGTTTTTTTTTTTACGTTTTCAAAGTTCTCCCCACTACTCAGCCAGGCAAGGGAGATACTATAAGGCAAGATGTGTATGTTGAAGGAAATGTCACAATCACCGAGGTCTTAGACCGCACTTAAATTAGCGTTGGTTTAAACACGTCTGCCTACTAGCCGGACACGAAAGAAAAGTTAGGAACAAAACATAGCTGGTGGGTCTTTTGGTGCGCTCCTAAAATATAATGCAATGTCATCTCTACTAGAAAGTCAGGCCGAGGCTACCATCCGATTGTGTCACAGCAAGATCTCTATATTGAATAAAGGCCGTAGATCTATGCAGTTGGAATCGTTTCTGCAAAGAACAATGGACCTGATATCCTTCGCATCATCATCCATGCCACTACCCGGTACAACCCGTTGAGGACTCTAGGCTTCATCAACACGCTCTTCCTTCGGGCTGATCGATAGGCTTCGTTTCCTGGCATGGACATCACACTGATGTAAAACCATATTTATATACATTCCAGGTCACCATCTGTAAATCATGTCCCCTTCAAGACACGGGCTTTTTTAAAATAAATATTCGTTATGAATAAGGCTATTGGAATTAATTGAAATATCGTAGATCTGATTTTTTTATTTCTCCTGGAGGTCTGTTAAACCTGCTGTCTTACTCATGGTCGTAACCTGCTGTCTTACTCATGGTCGTAACCTGCTGTCTTACTCATGGTCGTAACCTGCTGTCTTACTCATGGTCGTAACCTGCTGTCTTACTCATGGTCGTAACCTGCTGTCTTACTCATGGTCGTAACCTGCTGTCTTACTCATGGTCGTAACCTGCTGTCTTACTCATGGTCGTAACCTGCTGTCTTACTCATGGTCGTAACCTGCTGTCTTACTCAGGGTCGTAACCTGCTGTATTACTCAGGGTCGTAACCTGCTGTCTTACTCATGGTCGTAACCTGCTGTCTTACTCATGGTCGTAACCTGCTGTCTTACTCATGGTCGTAACCTGCTGTCTTACTCAGGGTCGCAACCTGCTGTCTTACTCAGGGTCGCAACCTGCTGTCTTACTCATGGTCGTAACCTGCTGTCTTACTCAGGGTCGCAACCTGCTGTCTTACTCATGGTCGTAACCTGCTGTCTTACTCATGGTCGTAACCTGCTGTCTTACTCATGGTCGTAACCTGCTGTCTTACTCAGGGTCGTAACCTGCTGTATTACTCAGGGTCGTAACCTGCTGTCTTACTCATGGTCGTAACTTGCTGTCTTACTCATGGTCGTAACCTGCTGTCTTACTCATGGTCGTAACCTGCTGTCTTACTCATGGTCGTAACCTGCTGTCTTACTCATGGTCGTAACCTGCTGTCTTACTCAGGGTCGTAACCTGCTGTATTACTCAGGGTCGTAACCTGCTGTCTTACTCATGGTCGTAACTTGCTGTCTTACTCAGGGTCGCAACCTGCTGTCTTACTCAGGGTCGTAACCTGCTGTCTTACTCAGGGTCGCAACCTGCTGTCTTACTCAGGGTCGTAACCTGCTGTCTTACTCAGGGTCGTAACCTGCTGTCTTACTCAGGGTCGTAACCTGCTGTCTTACTCAGGGTCGCAACCTGCTGTCTTACTCAGGGTCGTAACCTGCTGTCTTACTCAGGGTCGCAACCTGCTGTCTTACTCATGGTCGTAACCTGCTGTCTTACTCAGGGTTGCAACCTGCTGTCTTACTCAGGGTCGTAACCTGCTGTCTTACTCAGGGTCGCAACCTGCTGTCTTACTCAGGGTCGCAACCTGCTGTCTTACTCAGGGTCGCAACCTGCTGTCTTACTCAGGGTCGTAACCTGCTGTCTTACTCAGGGTCGTAACCTGCTGTCTTACTCAGGGTCGCAACCTGCTGTCTTACTCAGGGTCGTAACCTGCTGTCTTACTCAGGGTCGCAACCTGCTGTCTTACTCATGGTCGTAACCTGCTGTCTTACTTAGGGTCGCAACCTGCTGTCTTACTCAGGTTCGTAACCTGCTGTCTTACTCAGGGTCGCAACCTGCTGTCTTACTCAAGGTCGTAACATGCTGTCTTACTCAGGGTCGCAACCTGCTGTCTTACTCAGGGTCGTAACCTGCTGTCTTACCCAGGGTCGTAACCTGCTGTCTTACTCAGGGTCGCAACCTGCTGTCTTACTCAGGGTCGTAACCTGCTGTCTTACTCATGGTCGTAACTTGCTGTATTACTCAGGGTCGTTAACCTGCTGTCTTACTCAGGGTCGCAACCTGCTGTCTTACTCAGGGTCGCAACCTGCTGTCTTACTCAGGGTCGTAACCTGCTGTCTTACTCAGGGTCGTAACCTGCTGTCTTACTCAGGGTCGTAACCTGCTGTCTTACTCAGGGTCGCAACCTGCTGTCTTACTCAGGGTCGTAACCTGCTGTCTTACTCAGGGTCGCAACCTGCTGTCTTACTCATGGTCGTAACCTTTTGTCTTACTCAGGTTCGTAACCTGCTGTCTTACTCAGGGTCGTAACTTGCTGTATTACTAAGGGTCGTAACCTGCTGTCTTACTCAGGGTCGTAACATGCTGTCTTACTCAGGGTCGTAACCTGCTGTCTTATTCAGGGTCGTAACCTTTTGTCTTACTCAGGGTCGTAACCTGCTGTCTTACTCAGGGTCGTTACCTGCTGTCTTATTCAGGGTCGTAACCTTTTGTCTTACTCAGGGTCGTAACCTGCTGTCTTACTCAGGGTCGTAACCTGCTGTCTTACTCAGGGTCGTAACCTGCTGTCTTACTCATGGTCTTACTGTGGAGTGCTACTGTCGGCACGCTGCATGCACTTTAAATTGCTTACCTTCGATGTGTATCCTGGAAGTTTTGTACAGTGCTACTGTCGGCACGCTGCATGCACTTTAAATTGCTTACCTTCGATGTGTATCCTGGAAGTTTTGTACAGTGCTACTGTCGGCACGCTGCATGCACTTTAAATTGCTTACCTTCGATGTGTATCCTGGAAGTTTTGTACAGTGCTACTGTCGGCACGCTGCATATACTTTACATTGCTTATGTTTGGTGTTATCCTGGAAGTTGTGTGGTTTTTTGTGCGTGAGCGCGGTAAAATCGAATTCCGCCTCGGGCGTCACAAGCTTTTAATACACCACTACTTGAACCCCTCCCACTTCAATCCCCCTTCATTATTTACGCCCTATAAAGGTATATTTTGTACGAAATTTCATTTTCTGATTTGTTAACTGCTGTTCAATGTATCTGACTTTGATTTTGTATATGCAACACTAACAATGTTTTCCATTAAACTGAATGTCTAAAACTATAGGCTATTAATAAACAAACGGTATTTTGTTCATTGATGTAGTCATTTGCGGGTTGGAGTGATCCAGAGATGGCTGCCGTCCAAACCACAGGCAGCGTCAGACCATACGAGGACAGACGCTGGGCACCGTTCAGGTGATATGGTCAATCAGGTGATGAATATGGAAAACACACGATACGCTATACAGTCAATGGGTTAGGGCCCTATTAATGTTTGAATCATTTACAATTAGTTTAAGTTTGACAAATGTTCGACCCCCCTCCCAATGGTGCAATCTCTTGATGCTTGGTGTGCGCTCATGTAATAGAAGCTAATGGCTGCATATTTGAGAAGATTGAAAAAAAAGCCCGGGGAGAACTTTCACTGACATCGCTCAACGAAATAGTAGGGCGTTAGGAAATGGCGTCAGCAAGCCGTCGAGCTTCGTACATAGCTCTTTATGCCCTCCCCAAAGCACGCCCCCCCCCCCCCCAAAGCCCGTGTATCAGGCCGCGAAGCGGCACATTGGAGATCTCCCTTAGCCAGAAAACAAATAGTTTCTCTTCTTTTTGAAGTCATCTAAAATTATTAATCATGTCATTTATCTGTTTTATTTTTTAAATTTAAAAAAAAAAAAAAAAAATCCCAAACATTATTTACCATTCATTTCGATACTACATTACCTCAAAGCGTTGCGTGTTGGTGAGCTCTTTGGAATAATTTATTGATCTGCCACTATTAAATGTATTGAATGAAGTAGTACAGATCCAGTACAGAGGAATACACTTGAAAATTGCTTTATTGTGATTTCGTTTCTTTACTATTCAATAAATCATGTGCGTGGCATTGTATTGCAGTAGATCACAGGTAAATGGACCCTTTTAGAGTCCATGAAAGTGTTTCCTCAGGTACATGATGTATTATTTCCTTTGTAATATTATATACTATGGCTTAACCGGGGAAGTTTTTTTTTCACCGGGTCTGGGTATTTGGAGAAAATGCCCGGTGGGTCCAAGTATTGAAAAGAAGTTATATTATATATGCCGGCCATTAAACAATAGTCTTATTGACAGTCCAACACCCAACCTGCCGGCCATTAAACAATAGTCTTATTGACAGTCCAACACCCAACCTGCCGGCCATTAAACAATAGTCTTATTGACAGTCCAACACCCAACCTGCCGGCCATTAAACAATAGTCTTATTGACAGTCCAACACCCAACCTGCCGGCCATTCAACAATAGTCTTATAGACAGTCAAACACTTTACCTGCCAGTCCAAGACCCTACCTGCCAGCCCAAGACCCAACCTGCCAGCCCAAGACCCTACCTGCCAGCCCAAGATCCAACCTGCCAGCCCAAGACCTTACCTGCGAGCCCAAGACCTAACCTGCCAGCCCAAGACCCAACCTGCCATCCCAAGACCCTATCTGCCAGCCCAAGACCCTACCTGCCAGCCCAAGACCCAACCTGCCAGCCCAAGACCCAACCTGCCAGCCCAAGACCCAACCTGCCAGCCCAAGACCCTACCTGCCAGCCCAAGACCCAACCTGCCAGCCCAAGACCTTACCTGCCAGCCCAAGACCCTACCTGCCATCCCAAGACCCAACCTGCCATCCCAAGACCTTATCTGCCAGCCCAAGACCCTACCTGCCAGCCCAAGACCCAACCTGCCATCCCAAGACCCAACCTGCCAGCCCAAGACCCAACCTGCCATCCCAAGACCCTATCTGCCAGCCCAAGACCCTACCTGCCAGCCCAAGACCCAACCTGCCATCCCAAGACCCAACCTGCCAGCCCAAGACCCAACCTGCCATCCCAAGACCCTATCTGCCAGCCCAAGACCCTATCTGCCAGCCCAAGACCCTACCTGCCAGCCCAAGACCAACCTGCCAGCCCAAGACCCTACCTGCCAGCCCAAGACCTTACCTGCCAGCCCAAGACCCTACCTGCCAGCCCAAGACCCAACCTGCCAGCCCAAGACCAACCTGCCAGCCCAAGAACCTACCATCCAGCCCAAGACCCAACCTGCCAGCCCAAGACCCTACCTGCCAGCCCAAGACCCTACCTGCCAGCCCAAGACCCTACCTGCCAGCCCAAGACCCTACCTGCCAGCCCAAGACCCAACCTGCCAGCCCAAGACCAACCTGCCAGCCCAAGAACCTACCATCCAGCCCAAGACCCAACCTGCCAGCCCAAGACCCTACCTGCCAGCCCAAGACCCTACCTGCCAGCCCAAGACCCTACCTGCCAGCCCAAGACCCTACCTGCCAGCCCAAGACCCTACCTGCCAGCCCAAGACCCTACCTGCCAGCCCAAGACCCAACCTGCCAGCCCAAGACCAACCTGCCAGCCCAAGAACCTACCATCCAGCCCAAGACCCAACCTGCCAGCCCAAGACCCTACCTGCCAGCCCAAGACCCTACCTGCCAGCCCAAGACCCTACCTGCCAGCCCAAGACCCTACCTGCCAGCCTTTAAATAACAGTCCTACATCATACCCATCATTCTTTATTGATTAATGGTATATTTTTTATATAAATTTATCGCCCCCCCCCCCCCCAAATTTAAAGGGAAAAAAAGTAACCTTGACCTTGTCACGTGAGTTCTACCCTCAAGCCATTCTCTCGCTGCTTGACAGCTTTTTTTTTCCACTTGGTACTTTTAATATTAAACATCTTGAGTAAGGGAATGGTGGTTTGTGAAAAGGAAGCAGCCACAGCAGAAGCAATATATATATATATGTGTGTACCACTAAACGAAAGCGTATGACCAAGCCATGGACTTTGACCCCAGGGGCAGGTCACAACATTACCGGTATCTCGCTAAATTGCTTGTCTCCCCCAACAGGGTTAGATAAGGAAGCGTAATTTGTCGGGGGGGGGGGGGGGCGGGGGTCGGGAGTGGGGTATAAGGTCAATTATTTATTTCTCGTGAAACCTAGGGTATAATGCTATGAATTAGAGGACAATTTAATATGAAGAAAAGTACAGTGTTTTCACATTAGTCCATCTATATACAAGCTTTTGAAAAAAAAAAATATTCTAAGGAGGGGTCTATAACTTATAACAGAAACATGTTAAGAGCATCTGCGGTAAATTAACAGTTGTGGACAATGTGTTAGATTTAATTTCCAGTCGATATTTTGCCTCATAAATTAATATTCTTTTCATATTAAAGAACAAAAAGAATTTTATAAAATAATTTTTTTCCCTTAAAATATTGCACTGCTACTACGCAATGTGTGTGTGTGTGAGCAACTGAGGTGTGTATAAAAATGTGTTCAAATCTGTAAGAATATCTTTGTTAAGTAAAACTGTTTAATATAAAATAATTTTGATTACATCAACACACAGGGCTCCACCTCCGCTACCACTCCAAGTCATACGACTAAAACATCAGCCCCAACATTTATTACAAAACATGACCAGAGAGATTATTGTGAAATAGTTACTGTGTCCAGGAGCTCAACCCATTCCAATGATGTCCAGGTTGTGTCATTACCCGGGACCAGAAGGAGATCCTCCTCGTCTCAGCATGAAGATGACAAAAATCCCTATTCAGAACTGGAGGGAAATGAAATGAACATTCCTGGCTCTGATGGAACACTGGGTGAAGCTCAAACGCCAGAAAAAACTAATCCGTCCCCAATAGATAAGCAAGGCTCGGTATCATCGACCCCCCGTACCAGTGGTAATTCCACAACATTTCAACTCATAGGCTTGGAATTTGAGGAGGCTGAAGAATGCAACACAACAGCGGCTATGGTAGAATCTGACTACTATCTGGCAAGGTACCGTTAAATGGTTATGTATAAACTTTTTAGCCAAATTAGAAAATAGTCTCGATCAAGATTACTTTATTCTTTTCCAATAACTGGTATTTTATGAATGAATCCAAGCATGACTTGTAATAGTTCTCTACCTCCATCAAAGCCGGACAACTTGTTTCCCTAATACAAATGCAGTCCGTAAACTCCATCAAAGCTGGACAACTTGTTTCCCTAATATAAATGCAGTCAGCAAACTCCATCGAAGCTGGACAACTTGTTTCCCCTAATACAAATGCAGTCAGCAAACTCCATCGAAGCTGGACAACTTGTTTCCCTAATACAAATGCAGTCAGCAAGCTGATGAACATTATCTATTTAAGCATCTCTTATAAAATTGGAACAGCACCTTTTTTTTTTAAAAGTTAAAACATACTTATCAATACATGTAGTAACCTACTATTTTATAATTTATTAGGTCTCCTCATGATCCGATACAATCAAGTCAACATGTATATTAATATTAATGCAAAGATTAGAAGTTTTTATCATTTGAATACTTTAAACATTATGAACTTTTTAATTGAAAAATATGTTGGATTTTTTGTGTGTCTCTTTCTATGACTTCCTTGTTTTATTCCAGCAACTCTGTTGAAAAACCATCAAACAGTCCCAACGAGCTCTACAGCACGCTGGAACCTGGAAGTGGAGCTTATTCTCATCTAAGACCAAAAGGACAACAGGAGAAAATCACATCCAATATTTATAACGGATAAAACATTGAATATAAATATCAAGTTCCATAAATAAAAGAGAGAGAACAAATTCACTAACGGAAATAACTTTTGTGAGGTAGTAGTGAAGAAAATTTTACTTATAAAAGTGCACCTGGTTCAACATACAGTGCTTTTATATGACATTGATATATATCATATTGTATTTTCATTAACAAAAATATTTGTATTTCAGTCTTCATTTGAGCCGAATTATTTGCAGCTCCATATGACACAGCTTAACTGTTTTTAGATTTTTCAATAAAACTTATGCAAACTTATTTTAGCACAGTATTTGAGATTAAGGCTGAATTTTTATTTTATCGCTGAAAGAAACCCTTATGTCAATCTTGTATATTTGTTTCAATTATTTGATTTCATTATTTGTGTTTTAAATGGATAGTGGAACTAGTAGTGGCCAAGTAGTGACATGTTTTTAAATGAAATACTTCACATTACTGCGCAAGGGTTGGGGGGGGGGGGGGGGGGGGGTTTGTTAGCCTACATGAAAATTTTTTTTTAAAAAGTTAAACTAAAAACAAACTGAACAAGAATTCCTGAGGTTTTTTTTCTTCTTCATCTTTTATTAGCCACTATTGCCAGGTTTCTTGGAGAAATTTTGTCATCAAATACGGAAACCACTTGAACATCTGAATGCCCTTTCTCCAAAAGCCACTGTACCCTATCCCTGTAAACCATGGTCTCTATCAGGGGCTGTAGAATGACCTGGAAGCACTGTAAGAAAAGGAACACTTGACATCTTTTATGCCTATATAAAATGTTCTTTATTATATGTCAGGGTGATAGGAGATTTATGAAATGAACTTACACACAAAGGCCATATCATTAGTGATAAAAGAATTGTGCGTATTTAGGGAGGGGATTTGTGAGTCAGAACTAATTATACAGTATATGCAGGAGATTAAGTGACATCGATTGTAAACTATTATATAAAAATCATAGTAGAATAATCATAATTTTTACCCACAAAGTTTTTGTGTCATACACCTATACCATTAAGATTTTTTTCTTCTTATAATTTTCAAAAATTTATAAAAAAATTTATGATGACACTGATAATTTATATTTTTAGTTAGCTTCGATTTAAGGATATTTGGTAAAGGAACATGGCGGAAGCCATCATAGAAATTTAAGCAATGAGAGATCACTGCTGTGCACCGTTCCATCCAGCCAAAAGCAGGGTATGAAAGAGTCAGACAAACAGAAGAGCACCAAAACAAAACCCTAGTGAAAAAAAAAAGAGTGTCACAGCAGACCACAATTAACCAGAAGCCAAGGTTCTCTTGGGAGAAGTGCAGCCACGACCAAAATTTCAAGATCTGCCTCAGAAGCCAAGGTTCTCTTGGGAGAAGTGCAGCCACGACCAAAATTGCAAGATCTGCCTCAGAAGCCAAGGTTCTCTTGGGAGAAGTGCAGCCACGACCAAAATTTCAAGATCTGCCTCAGAAGCCAAGGTTCTCTTGGGAGAAGTGCAGCCACGACCAAAATTTCAAGATCTGCCTCAGAAGCCAAGGTTCTCTTGGGAGAAGTGCAGCCACGACCAAAATTTCAAGATCTGCCTCAGAAGCCAAGGTTCTCTTGGGAGAAGTGCAGCCACGACCAAAATTTCAAGATCTGCCTCAGAAGCCAAGGTTCTCTTGGGAGAAGTGCACCCACGACCAAAATTTCAAGATCTGCCTCAGAAGCCAAGGTTCCCTTGGGAGAAGTGCAGCCACGACCAAAATTTCAAGATCTGCCTCAGAAGCCAAGGTTCCCTTGGGAGAAGTGCAGCCACGACCAAAATTTCAAGATCTGCCTCAGAAGCCAAGGTTCCCTTGGGAGAAGTGCAGCCAAGACCAAAATTTCAAGATCTGCCTCAGAAGCCAAGGTTCCCTTGGGATAAGTGCAGCCATGACCAAAATTTCAAGATCTGCCTCAGAAGCCATTTGATGAAGGCAGACGGGTGCCATATTTATATATTTTTTTAACATTTATTTTTAATCATTACCAACACAAATTTTATTGATCAATTATACTTTTATATTGTAGCAGAAATCCACAGCAGCTTCAACTTACTTTGAACCCCATTAAAATTCTCCAATTTATGTTTAAATATCTAACTGGTCTATGACCGTATGTACATATCAATTTCATAGTAGGATTGGTGTGGAAGGTGATGTCTCATGCAGATGGCCATTTATTGTAACGTGTCATCATGTGTACTCTAATTTTACATCCTGTGTACTCTAATGTCACATCATGTGTGCTCTAATGTTACATCATGTGTGCTCTAATGTCACATCATGTGTACTCTAATGTCACATCATGTGTGCTCTAATGTTACATCATGTGTACTCTAATGTTACATCATGTGTAATCTAATGTCACATCATGTGTGCTCTAATGTCACATCATGTGTACTCTAATGTTACATCATGTGTACTCTAATGTCACATCATGTGTACTCTAATGTCACATCATGTGTGCTCTAATGTCACATCATGTGTGCTCTAATGTCACATCATGTGTACTCTAATGTCACATCATGTGTGCTCTAATGTCACATCATGTGTGCTCTAATGTCACATCATGTGTACTCTAATGTCACATCATGTGTGCTCTAATGTTACATCATGTGTACTCTAATGTCACATCATGTGTACTCTAATGTCACATCATGTGTACTCTAATGTTACATCATGTGTACTCTAATGTTACATCATGTGTACTCTAATGTTACATCATGTGTACTCTAATGTCACATCATGTGTACTCTAATGTCACATCATGTGTACTCTAATGTCACCATCATGTGTGCTCTAATGTCACATCATGTGTGCTCTAATGTCACATCATGTGTGCTCTAATGTCACATCATGTGTGCTCTAATGTTACATCATGTGTGCTCTAATGTCACATCATGTGTGCTCTAATGTCACATCATGTGTGCTCTGATGTCACATCATGTGTGCTCTGATGTCACATCATGTGTGCTCTGATGTCACATCATGTGTACTCTAATGTCACAGCACCTTCTGGTCCTTGTTGAGGATTTGGGTTATTATCACAGTTACTGGGGAATATTTATTGCCAGATACTTCTCCAAGTCATAGACAAGAGTGATAGTAAGAAAGAAGAAAACATAATCAGTTGGAGGTCACAGTCGTGCATTAGGCTGTTTGTTTTTCCCAGGGCTAATGCTCCACTTGTGTTATATAGCAGAAAAATCCAATGATTCTTAGTTGGGCAAGAAGACAAATGAGCTTTGGCGCCATGAATTAATTAAGCACTTAACCTAATTTTAGTTAATACTCCTTAATGAATCCTAATACCTGGTACGTTATTATTAGATTTTAATCAGGATTATTACAAGTATTTGTACAGCCTGTGTAAGTGTGTATTTAAAATTGCTCTCTATTTGTGCTTACCGTAAATACTTCAATAAGATCAAATAATCTCTCATGCTCTTTATAAAGGTCTGTAAGCTTTGCTCTGTACGTTGCATGTGTCACTGAAAAGCAAAAATATTGAAATAATTACTAAAGATTATGAAGGAACCGATCTATTCAAAAAAAAAAAAAAAGGAATTTGCATTTTTAACTAAGAATACACACATCAATGCTATTCCTGAAAGATGCTATTGACAATCAAGCGTGGTGGTTTTCTCTTCATTTACAAGTCCTTAGTGTGTGAAGTTACTTAAGCAGTATTAGGAACACTAACTACAATACTACAACAGAAAAGAAAAGCTCCTTGAGATAATAAGAAATCTAGGCCTAATATTTCGCTTTAATGTCCCCATAAGATTTTTTTTTTGAAATTTTTCTTTACTTAACATTACTTGGCTTCTGCTCTCACTATCTGCCTAACAGTAATTCACAATCAAATTTTTTTTGTGTGATAAGAATAGTGTATAATCGTTTCATACTTCAGATATTAAAATTCATAAAATTCTCTAGCAGTTATTATATTTAGATAACATGAAAAATCAAAATTGCTACTAAATGTTTATATCAGATAGTTTTTATCTTCAACTACGACAACAAAGTAAAACACTTTGATATTTTGCTAACATTTAACTGTAATGATTAACTAACCATCTGATTCTTGTAAAGGGAAGCAGGTGTCTAAAAATGCCGTGAATGAAGAAAAGTCACTTCTCCTGACACGTTGTCTTAAATCCTTCGTGTCTTCATAGTCTGCCAAAGACAAAGTTTTATTTTAAAATTATTTCGAATTTTTTGTTCTCTCATGCTTTGCGTGTAAAAACTTTTTTTTTTGATTTCTTAAAGATTTCTTACCTAACATTTCTACTAGGGCCCTGAATGCAACATGTCGGGTATGAAGATGTCTTACCTAACATTTCTACTAGAGCCCTGAATGCAACATGTTGGGTATGAAGATGTCTTGCTCAACATTTCTACTAGGGCCCTGAATGCAACATGTCGGGTATGAAGATGTCTTACCTAACATTTCTACTAGAGCCCTGAATGCAACATGTTGGGTATGAAGATGTCTTGCTCAACATTTCTACTAGGGCCCTGAATGCAACATGTCGGGTATGAAGATGTCTTACCTAACATTTCTAGTAGGGCCCTGAATGCAACATGTCGGGTATGAAGATGTCTTACCTAACATTTCTAGTAGGGCCCTGAATGCAACATGTCGGGTATGAAGATGTCTTACCTAACATTTCTAGTAGGGCCCTGAATGCAACAAGTCGGGTATGAAGATGTCTTACCTTTCATTTCTAGTAGGGCCCTGAATGCAACATGTCGGGTATGAAGATGTCTTACCTAACATTTCTAGTGTGGCCCTGAATGCAACATGTCGGGTATGAAGATGTCTTACCTAACATTTCTAGTAGGGCCCTGAATGCAACATGTCGGGTATGAAGATGTCTTACCTAACATCTCTAGTAGGGCCCTGAATGCAACATGTCGGGTATGAAGATGTCTTACCTAACATTTCTAGTAGGGCCCTGAATGCAACATGTCGGGTATGAAGATGTCTTACCTAACATTTCTAGTAGGGCCCTGAATACAACATGTCGGGTATGAAGATGTCTTACCTAACATTTCTAGTAGGGCCCTGAATGCAACATGTCGGGTATGAAGATGTCTTACCTAACATTTCTAGTAGGGCCCTGAATGCAACATGTCGGGTATGAAGATGTCTTACCTAACATTTCTAGTAGGGCCCTGAATGCAACATGTCGGGTATGAAGATGTCTTACCTAACATTTCTAGTAGGGCCCTGAATGCAACATGTCGGGTATGAAGATGTCTTACCTAACATTTCTAGTAGGGCCCTGAATGCAACATGTCGGGTATGAGTTTCATGTTCTGCTCTGTTTTGATTCTCCCAACTTCCTCTAGAAGAAAAAAGAATTTCGGTAACTTTAAAAGTGTTTGCCATGAAACAGCAATAAAGACTCTATGACTGTATTTGTTCTTAAATAAAATACTAAACTCCACCTGCAGTTAATTTTTATTGTATTCACAATTTCACAGTCAAACAAGATAAGATTTTCCTAATGTGTGCAAGTATACATTACTGACCTTGTCTGCTGGGCCCCAATTCTTAGTGTATATGGTGACACATGCCAGCTTGGATGAATATGTTTTACTTCACTGTATTGAATTTTGGCCATCTGACTCATGGGGAAATTCAGAAAGCATCCTGTATGAACAGATCAATGACCTGAACTCTTCAATTAAATGTAATTTATATATTTCAGGAAATAGCTATGTAAGATGAGCAACAAAAATTTTTTTAAATCAGCTTTCAAAAGAATTATACCAATGAATGAGAAACTAAATTTCACATGAATCAATTTTGTATTCCCTAAAAATCATTTCAAATTTAATTTTAAATTACCATTAATACATGTTAGCCTGATATTAATGTATATGTTCATTTTAACATATGTAAAGCTTTAGATAACAATTTTAAATAAGCAAAATAAATTATCTTAAAAGGATATAATATTTTGTTTCAATGAAACTAATGCATTGATTGCATTATTTTACTCATTGATCAGTCTAGCTATGGAACAAACATTTTCTTGAGCTAAGAATAGATTCACATGATGCAATGGAAACTAAATTACCCTCTGAGTAGGCCATTTTGTGGTAGCAACAACAGACACAGCACAGAGCCCTAACACAGCTGACAGCATTGAACATGGACAGCACAGCACTGGACAGATCCCCACAGCAGTGTAGGCCAATCAGGCAGACTCTTGGCTCAAGTTTACCATCTGTTGTCTCAGCTCCTGGCAGATGTCCTTTGCTCTCTGCTTTGTTCAAAAATGGGTTTAAAAAGATTATTAGAATATTGTGGATATAACTGCCTTTAAAATTTTTATAATCAAACAGACAATATTACTGACATTAAGTGAGCCTCATCTTTTATAATGTGCTATTTCAGGTTAATATAAAGTTACATTTGTTTTTAAACTTTGCTTCCGCCTTCATTTAATTTAATATCATTAAACATGAAATGAAAAGATAAAATTGGTTGTTTACTAATGTATGAATGGAACCAAGTTTTTACAAAAAAGTATTGGAATATTCTTATTTTGTCTAAATATAGTTCCTGAATATTTTATTATAAATGAGTCAAAATATACAAAATTAAAACAAGAATTATTAAGCTAATAATGGCTGTCAATCTCTTAAATTTAAATGTTAAAAGTAGCTGAAAAAAATAGTGTGTGTAATATTTCAAAACAATGACCACTACCTTGGGTAACATGTGAACAAGAAACTTGTAATGATAAGGCTAATTCTTCAATGAGTTTCTCAAATCTCTCAATGCAATCTGTGTCTTGTGTCAAGTTGAATTTCACGCTTTTAAAGCCACTACATGCTATACCTGGAAAGTATTGCATGGTTGGAAGAAAATTTAAATTAGCAGTTTGTGCTGTCTACAACAACAAAAGAAATTATGAATCAAGACAAAAAAATTGAAATGAAACTTAACAAAATCAACGGTATACTTTTGTTTTTTCCACAAAAAAAAAAGGAAGTGTAGATGGTGGCATTCATCCAGAGCTAACTTTATTTCAATGAATGACAATCTAAATAAAATAAGATACCACAAGCAAAGGTGCAGCTGGACTTTACCTTGGTTTACTGCCCTGATACCACAAGCAAAGGTGCAGCTGGACTTTACCTTGGTTTACTGCCCTGCCTTCAGCTGATGTCAGGTGACTTTCTGAAGTTTCAAGACCAACAACTCTGTGACCGTACACCTTGTGCAAGACATGAGCTAGATAGCCCTGGGGATGAAAAGTTATTCTTTCAGACCGTGAATTTTAGTGGCTCAACATCATAAATATAAATTAATGTTAAAAATATCCATGTGAAGTGAGTATCATAAAAAGAAACATTTAAAATGCAAATATGTATAAAGCATTCACTACTGACAGTGGGACTAATTAACAGTTTTGAGGTGAACCTAAGTCACGTTTGGTGCAGTTGAAGAAAAATACAAAAAGACCAACCAGTCCTGATCCTATATCAAGTATTAGGTTACAGTCCCCTTGACGAACTATGTCATCAACGAGTGGTGCCATTCTTGAGACTTCATGAAGTTTTTTCACGCTCATCCCCCTGGCCATACTGTCATCAATATCAATAGCTTCACACTCCTTGTACTGAGCATGATTTGAAGACAGTGATGCCTCTGAGAGAAACTCCTGTAGACTTGGTGGCCAGGAAGGATTCTGGGACAAGAAAAAGTCTTCAAGCTTTTTATTAAGTACAAAAGGGTAATTAAAATCAAACAATCACTCTTAAAGTCAATATCTTTGCTAACGGATTGAGGTTTTATAACATATGATGGCTGATTTTTGCATTTGAGAAATGCATTAGATGCCTCGTGTTTAAATTGTTCAAGTTAAAAATGTTTTCTTGATTTGAAAAGCTGAAAATATACAATGTAGTCAATACAAATTTTCCATTTATTTTGATCAATAAAACAATCTTATCTTGTCTTAAGCACTTAAGACATTTATTACCTGACATTTTATAACAGCAATTCATACCTCCTTGGTGGAAATAAAATTTGCTGTGCTTCAAATTTTGAACCAATATTTAACAATGATGCTTTTCGTGGCTTAACTTCAGTATCTGGCGGGGTAAAAATGTGTCATTTGCATTGATCCATTTAGAGGATGGCTTTTGTGGTTTTTGAAACAGAGAGTCTTTTAGTTTTAAATTGGTGCAAAATTTATCCAGAGGACCAAATAAGTCGGATACAACTTTATTGATAAAATTGTAACATGTTTAAACACCTTTATTTCTATCTATGCCAGTTTAAATATAATAAGTAGCTCTTGATGGTCGTGTTTATGAGAGGTTTTTTCTATTTGAACAAAATGTTAAATTCATAAGGCATAACTCAATAAATAAGTGTATTTGATTTTTGATGTGCTATTTAGTGTTGAAATAACAGCATTTGATTTTTGATATACTATTTAGTGTTGACATAATTGCATTTGATTTTCAATACAATTTTTAGAGTTGACTAAACAGCATTTACATTTTGCAAGAAGCTTTGGGAATTTAAAATTGAATACATTTTGTTGAGGGAGCGTATAATGCGTCATAGCGTGGGAGCAACAATTGTGAGATCAACAGCCATATATGACATTTTAAAGCATACAAAAAATATTTCTTACCTTTAAAAAATCTTGAGTAGTACACAGTGGAAGGGTATTAAGTTCTGCTATGCTAATATTTTGTAGATGCAGTAGCCACTGGCAATGAGAAAATTATTTATAAATAGTATAAGCCTAATAATAAGTGCATGTGCTAGTTTAATTAAGGTTCAAGTAGAGTGTTGAGAAAATGTTGAGCTTAAAAGCTAAAGGAGTGTTCTATGTCTTGAAAAAAAAAAAGGGGGGGGGGGGGGTGTTTGACATTATTTGGGGACTGGCCCTTTTAATTATAGGTCCTATATTCTTTATACTAAAAGTTGTTAATTTATGGTATCTTAATGTAGATTTTGCATTTTACTCTTTACTCCTCCATGAACCTGCAGTCACATCTGATCAGTTCCAGATTAACCATGGTGCAACTGCCGCACTTGAGCCGCTTTTAAAAGTTGACATTGAAGACCTACTTATACCAGAGACCAGCGAGTTATTAATCACCTGAACTACCGTATTGATTATGTGTAAGCTTTGTTTTAATTATATGGAAGTTTTGATAATTAAGTGAATAAATATTTAGCTGTTTTTTTGTTGAGATAATCAGTATAATTATTATTAGATATAATAATGAAATATATACTGAGTACTCGATAGGGGAATTTATGAAATATTATGGTCCATTTGGCATTGGAGGAGAAAAAAAAATAAAGCAAACTTGAAGCAGCTTGCAAACAGCCCAGAGTGAAGCATTTTTGGCAGTAACAACAGGGGGGGAAGTCCAACACTTTCCAACACCAATTTAACAACAGTGTCAACAGACACTGTTGACTCTTGATATCAGCAATATAAGCATGGGCCTGCAATGCCTACATTCTTAAGTCTTAAATCATCATAGATCATTTTTTTTTAAAAATGAGTTGCAGATTTATTTTGAATTTTAGACTGACACTGACATATTTACGCAAATTGGTTTTAAAAAAATTCAGACTTATGTAAGCATTGAATATTGAAGATTTAAGATGGTTACAATAAATATCAATATCAAATGTATTGCTTCACGCATCATGGTGCTTGACACTTACTTACTGAATGAACAGAAGTATTTGAAAGTGCTGATAATGGTAAATGATATGTAAAATCACTATTTCCTTTTACCATAAATCTGATTGCAATCTCTCCCACCTTATCATGACTAAAATTAAGCAGCTATGCCTATTTTAAAACAAATAAGGAGTAACACAGTCACAGATATAAAAATTAAAATAAACAGCGCTTAAATGTTGTATTCGAAAGGTCAGCAAGAGGAATGTATAAGACCATTAGTAAGGGGTACCACACATCCGAATTTAGTATGGACAGTTTGTATTTTCTACCCCTTTGTCCGTACTAATTTTTGCGTCCGCCTTTGTCAGTACTTTCCACTTGTCATCCAGCTTGTCCATACTTTTGGCAGTGATGACTTACTTGCCTTACTTCCATTTAATTTGTATCATCTTGTTTGTCCGCAAAGGTAAGCGCAGTGAATAGTTTCAGCGCAATCATTAACCTGAGCATTACTGATGCACCTGAATGAAGCCGCGTGAGACTATCTGCGCATGTAAATGAAATCTTCCCAGGGAAAATTGTTGAATTTGTTGATAGTATAATAGCAATCCCTTTGATGAGCTAACTTATGTGAAACAATTTTTGTCACCTGTTAAACACTATGAGAGTATGAGAGACAGCTTGATTGTTCAGTGTAACATTGATCTTATGTGTCCTCAATTTTGTGATAAGCTTCTTGAGAATGAAAATTTGATAAAAGCTATTCATGGGTCTGCAAAATATGCACAAAAGTTTTTAACAAATGATGTACACTGTACAGTATTGTACAGATGGATATTAAAATTCATGCACAACACCTTTTGTTGTTTTTGTTCTCTGTGCCCCGCCCCTCACCCCCCTGATATGCATCCGGTTGCTGCGAGCCTTTGTGTCCATACTTGACATCCAGAAAATATGGTAAGCTTACATTAGTATGTATGAGAGCTGATAAAGGCTTATAAGCTAATAAAGAAAGACTATCTCCAAATTTTCAAAATAATTCCCCAGTTCCCAAGGTGGGTGATGATTTCCCTAGATTTGTAGGGAAAGTTCCTAGGATATGGTACCACTGTTAATAATTGTGGCTTGACTAAGGTTTTTATTTCATTTTTAGACTGCTGCAGGGCAGCACAACGCAACTACAGCTCATAAAAAACATTTCCCCAACATGTTTTAGATACCCATAAAATTTTAATTAAAATTTAACTTACATCACCAGGAATATTTTCCAAACACTTATTTTTGAAAATTTTAGTTACTGGAAAATCATGAATCCACCAATGCCGTGCTAAAAAATCAAATAAGCGTTTAAAGTCAGCTTCTGAATTAATTTGCTTGAAGGCATACATCCTAATTCTGGTTCGAGCAAATACCGAAAACTGAGAAAATTACATTTTCTATTAATATTGAAGTAGAATTAAATAAAATAATTTTTAATGCGATAATAAATTGATGTGACGTAATCAATGTATTTGTTAATCTCATATTTTAGCGTACTAGATCGTTATTAAGCTTTTTTATTATTGAAAACCCCTTATTACCAGTTAGAACTAAATTTAAGCACTTCAATATTTGATTGATTGGAGTTCTTATATAGCGCTCATTCCATGCTACTATGATAGCATGCTCGCGGCGCTCCGATGTTAGATGTTCGAGAGGCCTCACTGCTGCCTGTTAGGCGCACGTGAACTCCATGTCCCCATCTTCGGGTTTTTCAATATTTGATAGAACAAGTATTTATTGTTTTCATATAATTTGTTTTATATTTTCGTTGGATGTTAAAAGGATTTGTTAATTTCTGAGTTCTCCTTACTATTTTTTTATTCTTTGCTACCCCTAGTTCCCAGATTCCATTGAAGCCTGTCTCCTTATTTTTCGGCATATTGTTTTCCAAATATATCGATGTTACTTCCCCCCTTGCTCCCCCTTTTGGGCACAATGTCTCGCTAAGCCACAAAACTAATAGTATACAGATTTAATTATTAACATGGTTAAATCATACAAATCAATAATTGTAAAAATAACTAATTGATTGCAAGTTATTTTATTTATGTTCCATGAGAAAAAAAGGACCGTACCTGACCTGCCGGCATTGCAGCCATGTCCCAGAAAAGTAGCGCATTCCGAATGTCTATGACTAGATGTTTCGGGGGATGCCAGGGCGGCTGGAGAGCCCATCTGAAGAAAATTTTATTTTGCTCTGCTCAACAGATGGAACAGGTAGCCAATTTACTATATGGGGTCATACGAGAGTAATCTCAGCACCCTCGCCTCACCAGAATATGTGTTAGTTATGTTCCAATTTTTAAGTGACATCACATTGATTAACAGCCCCCCCCCCCCCCCCCCCAAATTTACGCTGGAGTGGAAAAAGTTTGAATTAATTTCAAGGGAGAAACATCATGATATTATCAGAGTTCTCTTCCTTCTAAATCTAAAAAAGAAAAAAAGCTTAAGTAGTATTTCACTTTTTAATATTGATGCCTTGATCCCCCCTCCCCCCAAAGCTTAAATCAAATTTACATACTACCTTCTGTACATATAACATATTTAGCCTGCAGCTATTTGCTCTGGGGAAGATGAGAGGTTCTTTGATTTTAATCTAAAGTTTTCTTAGTAGCCTAAGTGGTTAAATGTAATCTAATTAATTTATTTGAATGGGTCACCTTGCAATAGTTATTTATTTTATTTAATCTTTAATTTTATTATTATCAAAAATATATTTTACTATACTATACAATAAATAAAGTCAACAAAGAAAGCAATATTTAGTTCAGTTGTTATTTATTAATAAATATGAACATTTATATTATAATTATATAGTAAACAATATTTATAGATTGTACAAAAATAAAAGCTATGAAATTAGTTTTCAATAGCAAAGAAAACTTTCATGGTGTACCTAATGTAGAACCAGGTCGGTACACAAATATTTATAAATTATTTGATACAGGCATTCCAATTAATGAGATGGGAAACTTGGTAAGAAATACCTAATACATTTGATTGCATAAATCAAAATACAACTTTTAAAAATCAAAGAAAATCATTCAAAATACTTTGGATTCTAAAGTTTTCACATTTTTTTTCCACTCAGCATAAACAGCTTTTTAGAAATAAAAATGATTTATTGTTGATGATGTATTGTATTATTTGTATTGAACTTTCAGGTAAATATGTAACACAACTGAAACAGTACCAGTATCTGCAATTTTACATTTGCTATCTTTAAATGCAAAGGCATTCTTTTCATATTTAAAAAAAAAAAAATTGTTGCCTTTTAAGGTTTTTTAACTTTAAATAAATTATGGTGTAAAACATTCTTAACCAATGGAGTGGTTTGAACTGATGTGCTCAGAAAGGTTAAAGATTTTGGTATAAAGGAATGCAAATTATTGTTAAACATTTTTGGGGGCATTTCAAAAGATAAAGCTTATATGATAATATAATCCATCTAACTCAAAGCCAGTATAATAATATACTGGTAATAATAATGTGCTTAGATTTTTATTTTAATGCTTGTATGGGGGATTTACAGCAATTTAGTTGTTAATATTAGTATTATTAGTGAGTCTTAAGGTTAATTAATAATTTTCTCAGAGTAATAAAAGTAATCTAGTAAGTCTATAATAAAGTTTAGAGATCATAAAATAAATTATATTTTTTTAATCATATTACATTACCTGATTGTAAAAACTTTTAAAATATGTGTCATTTCTTTTTTTGTACCGGGTATTGTAGGAGAATATGTAAATTTGTAATAAAGAATAGAAACCATACAAAATGACAGTCTAAGGGCAACTAACATAAAGAACATTTTTCCAGACATTCAGTCATAAATTGTGCTAAAATATAATTTACAGAATATTGACAACATAAAGACACTTTACACTTCATAACCACTGAATGAGAAATCTTCAAATACATAAATATAAGTTAATACAATGTGAAGTAAATAATAAAATAGTAAAGCTCTTTGAGTTGAAAAAGACCATGGGGTTGGACAATACTTCATTAAGGTATTTAGAATATAACTTTTTTATCTAAAAACTAATTGCTTTTTTGTGCAACTGGAGTTAGATTCAAATTTTTAAAAGTTTAAAATATTATAAGATAAAAGTGAGGATCAACAGTATCATACAAAATAAATACGGACGGCTATAAAACTGGAATCATTTCAATGTGAGGACAGCTGCTTGGAAATATACATTTGCCATTGTGTAGAACCTTTCCACTAGGGCACTGGCAGCTTGGCACACATGGCTTCAAGCATTTCAGATTGTGTCCTGATGTTTGTATATTGGCACAGGTCCGGGGACACGGGGAGCCACACTCATCAAATTCAAAACCTTTACTTGAATCACACTCAAAATCTAAATGTTTGAAAGAATATTATTATTATTATTATTATTGGTAGTTTTCTATAGTGTGGTACCCCAGCCTAGGGCTGGGCTCACCATGCTGTACATACAATTTAACAAACATAATCATGAACTTAAAAATTAACTTACATTAATTAAAAAAAACAAAACAAATGTGTATTGGCCCAACCATTCCATAACAATTTACATGTGAGGCCATGGACGGCACTCAGCACATCGTTTAACGGTCAGAGGGGGAATCAGTCAGGATAGTAGAGTTTAAAGAGATGTGTTATGAGTGCAGTTTTGAAGGCTGTGATGGTTGATATATTTCTGATGTGTAGTGGAAGAGGATTCCATTGACAATGATACAAACACACAATTTCGACATAGGTAAATCTAGAACTAGAAACAAAATTGATCTGTTTCATTTGCATTTTTTAATTGTTATAAAAATGATACTTATGTTTGCAATTTTGTAAGTGCATTTCACTAACTTGGGTAGAGCTTGGTTACAAAAGATAATTAGGCCTGCACCTTGGGTATTATTATTTATATACAGCTTTAATCATGGATATTTTTCATGTTTACATGAGCTGCTCATTTGGGTATTTCTTGTAGATAAATAGCATAAAACTAAAGGAGGAAAATGTGTTTGGGAACTCACCACAAAAGTTGCTAGATCTCCATGCAACCTTGACGCCTGACTTTGCGCACTCTCGGGCATAGGCTTCCAAAATGCTACACAGACATTTTGGGTAATCTTGACAGGTGCAAAGGTCAAGGATACATGAGGTGAAGAATGACTCGGGTGGCACCTCTCTATGACATCTTCTAAATCCATTACTCTGAAAGGGAAAAAAACAGCATTTCAAGGAGATTAGAGAAATATTTAAAAACTTTAGTGCTCTCTCAATTATTGCTGAAGAAAAAATAATTAATAAATCAAAAGAACATTTCTGTAATATCATTGGTTTTTGTTTAGGTTTTAAACAGAAACTTTTATTTCTAACATAAGACATCTTCTGACTAGCCAAGTCTTTGAATTTCACATGCTTTGTTATTTCTTGCTGACGAAAGCATCTTGCCGAAATGTTCTTTTGATTGCCCTGTATTTTCTGGTCAAACGTCTACATATCTTGTTCTATTTCCTTCTCACAGTTTGAATGCAGTCCCTCGTTTATTATCTTAGATGCTGAAGAGTTGCAACACCAGTATGTATTAGGTTTAAACCAGAGTAATTTTGGTACAGCTAACCTTAAGTTTGAGGCATTTCATTGTAGCATTCTTTCTACTGATGAATCCTTTAAGTAGACATGGATCCGTGTCTCGTACTTCTGTGCACAGTGGTATGGTGTGGTCTGACACCTAAAAAAAAGGAAAGGAACTTTGCACAGAACTTTAAAAATGGAAATTCAAGAGGAGATTTTATTCAATTTCAAACAAGTTGTGTTGTCTTGGCATGATCAAGAAGTCATAAAGAATTAAAAATCCTTCAAGTAGCCCACAGCTTTAAACATACAGAGATAAGAAAAATTATATTTAAAATACATATTATAAGATTTTATATAATGTAATGTCAGAATATTTGCATGAATAAATGATAAAACAATTACTTTTATGTAATTTACCGGTACATCAGTGCTTTCCAAACTATACATGTTGCCAATCACATGTATTATCACATATTAGCTCAAACTCAGTTGATTTGGAATACTTTTTCTTCTTCCATTTTCCATTTCCAATTCATTATCTTGTCTCCAAATACCAAATTTGATATACTGGTGTTATTTTCTACTTTTCTTGCATGCTGGAGATTTTAATTTGAATATTCAATTATGTCAGCAGGATCAAGATTTGCCAATTTTGTGCAAATTAGATCACAAAATTCATTTTGATTGGTTTCCCTTATAAAATGTAAGCATCATTTTCCTAAATTCATATAAATGACAAGCACTTGACCTCATAAGGCCAATGAATTTCTTTGTATCATCAGCTTTTGAGCATATTTCTTCACAAACATTTAAAAAATAATATTGATTGAAAATTTTACATTAATATAATTTGCTATTTCCACAACTTTTTCCATAACTTTTCTCAATCAATTGCAGCATCGTTATAAGTAGGAAAAAAATGATTGAATCTTGGTATGGCTTATTTTTCTGGAATACACCTACATCCTGCAGTTGACACACAGATTGGAAAGCACTTTGGTACTATCTCAAAGCACCCTGCTGTTTTGGTTCAATTTAAGGTTTTATTTCTAAGCACCCTTACCGTTCTAGTCTGTGGCATGAGATCATCTTGGGGTATTCCATTAAAATTCCCACAAAGACCACACAAGTTTCCATGAAAGGAGCCTGATCAATAAAACAAGAAACATCATTGTGACTTACCATTATACCGGTACTGATAATAAAAATGTTACTTGAAGATCTAAGACAGATTATTAAAGACATGACTAGGAAACTATTTTCTAGTGGAAAGAAGATTTCTTGACGCAAACAATCAACAAATTCAATATTTAATTAATGGGAACATTGGGCTCATGATTATTTTTGTAACTAATTTTTAAAATTTACTATTTTGAAAATGCACATATTTTTTTTTAAAAGTTAATCAAGAGTCTACCTGGTGTTGTCAACTCTGCATAGTTGATTCCATCCCATAAAAGTCTGAGACCAATCTCCGTGGAAAGCAGAACGAAAGCTGAGGATTTTTCAATCAAAAAGTGTGGCTCATACAAGAATGGAAGCTTTTCAATGCGATTGTTGATCTGTAATAAAACAGAATTCATAATTAAGGAAGGAAGTCATTTATTACTACTTTGAGAAAAGAAATAATAAATTTGATTTTTAAAAAAAACAAACAAAGATCAACTATCTTGATGAGAGAAAACTGATATTTCTACTCATGGAACCCACCCTCTTTAACCCAGCATAAGCTACAATTATTTCAGACAAGTACCACTATGGAAATAGTACAATAACTGAGCTTTTATTGTAAATCCATGCAAAATCCGTGAGTGGACTCACAGGCATTTGGGCCTGACTGGGGTGCCTACACAACAATGAAAGACTTGTAACGTTTTGATATCTCTATAAATTATTGCAGAATTTTAAAAAAAGCATACCATTGTTCCTCCATCCATTATTATATTGAAAGCTAGATTATATTATTATACCAAGTAAATGTACAGAAAATAATAACTCAAAAATCAATTTTAATCTTCAACATATTTTAAATTGGCTTTCAAAAGAGCAACTGCAGTACTGACCTTGACCTCTCTACCTTGCAAAAGATCAATGACAGACCCTGCAATGTACACTTTGATGTTCTCAACTGAGGATGTTCTTTGAGAAACTCCAACACTGGCCTGGTGAACTTCTACCCTGTGTTTAAAAAGGAACAGCAATTATGAATATAATAGGTTTATACAAATATATTTGTATCAATAATTTATAAGATTTTGCATTACAAAATGTACATTTTTAATATGTTCAATGTGGTTAAAAAAATTAACTACATTTGATACAAAAGCACATTTTAGACTATTATGAACAAGAAAAAAAAATCAAGATAAATTTGTGGGGTTTTTTTTGTTAATGAGTTTTAAATATTTAGGTTTTTTGTTTATCTAACTTGTTATATTTTCTTTTTTTTAAATTTGCTGTTATTTTGAGATAACCTGTAATTTTATTTTAATTTTGTATCTTTCATTTTTTTTTTTTAAATAGGAAAAATAACCCTCCTTTTAAGTGAGAGTCCAAAGTTTGCTTCTAAAATTTCCCTAACGTGAAATTGAATTTTATAGTTGAGACAAATAAAAATACATGTGGAGAAAATTTATAAGACCTTCTCATTATTCAGTAATAAATATGCTACAGATAAATAATGAATGAGAACAAACCTAAAAAGATCATTTTTGCAATCAGATGACATTATGCTCCTACATGTACCCTGGATGTTCAGACTTGAGTTATCAAATGTTTTGTAGTGGAGATTGCCATACATTATACAAGTGCCTGGACCTGAGGTTATAGAGAAAACTTGAGTTATCAAATGTTTTGTAGTGGAGATTACCATACATTATACAAGTGCCTGGACCTGAGGTTATAGAGAAAACTTGAGTTATCAAATGTTTTGTAGTGGAGATTACCATACATTATACAAGTGCCTGGACCTGAGGTTATAGAGAAAACTTGAGTTATCAAATGTTTTGTAGTGGAGATTACCATACATTATACAACTGCCTGGACCTGAGGTTAGAGAAAACTTGAGTTATCAAATGTTTTGTAGTGGAGATTACCATACATTATAGAAGTGCCTGGACCTGAGGTTAGAGAAAACTTGAGTTATCAAATGTTTTGTAGTGGAGATTACCATACATTATACAAGTGCCTGGACCTGAGGTTATAGAGAAAACTTGAGTTATCAAATGTTTTGTAGTGGAGATTACCATACATTATACAAGTGCCTGGACCTGAGGTTATAGAGAAAACTTGAGTTATCAAATGTTTTGTAGTGGAGATTACCATACATTATACAAGTGCCTGGACCTGAGGTTATAGAGAAAACTTGAGTTATCAAATGTTTTGTAGTGGAGATTACCATACATTATACAAGTGCCTGGACCTGAGGTTATAGAGAAAACTTGAGTTATCAAATGTTTTGTAGTGGAGATTACCATACATTATACAACTGCCTGGACCTGAGGTTAGAGAAAACTTGAGTTATCAAATGTTTTGTAGTGGAGATTACCATACATTATAGAAGTGCCTGGACCTGAGGTTAGAGAAAACTTGAGTTATCAAATGTTTTGTAGTGGAGATTACCATACATTATACAAGTGCCTGGACCTGAGGTTATAGAGAAAACTTGAGTTATCAAATGTTTTGTAGTGGAGATTACCATACATTATACAAGTGCCTGGACCTGAGGTTATAGAGAAAACTTGAGTTATCAAATGTTTTGTAGTGGAGATTACCATACATTATACAAGTGCCTGGACCTGAGGTTATAGAGAAAACTTGAGTTATCAAATGTTTTGTAGTGGAGATTACCATACATTATACAAGTGCCTGGACCTGAGGTTAGAGAAAACTTGAGTTATCAAATGTTTTGTAGTGGAGATTACCATACATTATACAAGTGCCTGGACCTGAGGTTATAGAGAAAACTTGAGTTATCAAATGTTTTGTAGTGGAGATTACCATACATTATACAAGTGCCTGGACCTGAGGTTAGAGAAAACTTGAGTTATCAAATGTTTTGTAGTGGAGATTACCATACATTATACAAGTGCCTGGACCTGAGGTTATAGAGAAAACTTGAGTTATCAAATGTTTTGTAGTGGAGATTACCATACATTATACAAGTGCCTGGACCTGAGGTTAGAGAAAACTTGAGTTATCAAATGTTTTGTAGTGGAGATTACCATACATTATACAAGTGCCTGGACCTGAGGTTATAGAGAAAACTTGAGTTATCAAATGTTTTGTAGTGGAGATTACCATACATTATACAAGTGCCTGGACCTGAGGTTAGAGAAAACTTGAGTTATCAAATGTTTTGTAGTGGAGATTACCATACATTATACAAGTGCCTGGACCTGAGGTTATAGAGAAAACTTGAGTTATCAAATGTTTTGTAGTGGAGATTACCATACATTATACAAGTGCCTGGACCTGAGGTTAGAGAAAACTTGAGTTATCAAATGTTTTGTAGTGGAGATTACCATACATTATACAAGTGCCTGGACCTGAGGTTATAGAGAAAACTTGAGTTATCAAATGTTTTGTAGTGGAGATTACCATACATTATACAAGTGCCTGGACCTGAGGTTTTAGAGAAAACTACATAAAATAACAAAACACAAATTTCACTCATTGCTTTCTTTTGAAATTTAGTTTATTTCTTTTTAGCAGGTGATAAGGTTAATTGGTGAAATTCTATTCATGCATCACTTACGTCTCTTGCACACAGGACAGCACTGTCCAGGAACAGTAACCATAGATTCATCTCTAGCACACTGAACACTCAAACAGCTGCGTACATGGCAGGTGACCTGACCAGAATTACATCCACAGGAAGTGCATTCATCTTCTGTCCAGTTTGACCCGGTCTGGAAAGGAATTGTTAAAATGGCTGATTTTTAATGTAGACATTAATTTTAAGCTCCTCGGCTAACACTAAAAATGTGTGGGTGTTTTGGGGCAATTAGGAGCAGATGTTAAAATTCTATACCTGTCATAATAATTGAATACATAAGATTTGCCAACTCACCTTATGATTAACACCCATGTACCAGTAGAAAATCTCCTACTCTGACTACTCTTATCCCATAATGTGTATGTAACAAATGGCTGCATAATAATTTTTACATATAATAAGTTTCAAATAAAAATTTTAATACTTCACATTGACTCTCATACCGTTTTACAAATCAAATACCTGGTAAATCTTTCTTTCATAGAAGCAAGAAGAGATTGGCAATGGCTGACATGTCTCACAGCACTGACCCTCCAGTAATAAAACCAGTTCAGAACTTGAACATACCACAGGTTCACACTGCTTTGTGTTGCATGTCAATCTATAATTCTGCAGACAAATAAAGTGTTAAAAATTTAATGTACAATGAATTTTAACATAATACTAGGAATGACAATAAAACACCTTAAGTGGATCATGTATACCAATTACATATTCTACTTTTAAAAAGTAATTTTGAAAATGTTTTTTTGGATTCTTTGTGGGATTATCAGGTGGTTGCTGTACTGTTTTAAGAAATAATTTATAAGCTTGCAAAAAGAACATTAATAATAAATATTTACTTCTGAAACACAACTAGAAAGCATACAAATAGTTTTCAGAATCTTACCTGACAAGTACACATTTTACAAGGATCCTTAACATGAGTCCATTCAGCACCTTCCTTATAGTACTGAGCACTGGATGGGTCATAGCATGCTTTAAGAAGTAAAATATTTAGATATTAAAATAAAGAATCATTTTTGTGTGGCATTGTAGGCCACGCTGTTTCAAAACAATATTTAACGCCCAATTTTGTGTTGGAATTTGACCTCAGGGTTAGGGTATCAAAATATGCGGCTTAACGGCTTCTTCCCCATTACTTAGAATATTTAAATATTGAGAACCACAATGCGTGCTTTTGGTTTAAGTGCAATAATTTATTTCTCTGGAACCCTATTGTATTATGCTATGAATTCTATCTAGTTGGAAAGGGGATTTTATTCGCTATACCTTAGTATATTTGCAAGTCTACATCTTTAGAAGGTATTGTAATATTAATATTAAGTAATTAAGGGAGTTTCCACATTCATCCATGGGGGGTCCCAACCTCTTCTATTTAAAATATATCAAAACCATTTAAATTATAGAAATATAAAAGTTTATCTTAGATAGCCGAGACAAAAATGGAAACCGGGTCCGGGATTTTGACTTTTATTCAGGCTGTAGAGCCTAGGGATTATCATTTTACCACAGGAAATCTGCCAGAAGGCAAGTTATAGACTCTATTGGTCTCACCGGCCCGTTTGGATGCTCCATATTGTCATTTTTCTTAATATTTTTCTTTGGCTTCGTTTATAGAAGCAAATAAGTCTCTAGTCCTCAAGACCTGATTTTCTCAAGTTTCTATATATGAAACATAATAAAACTGTCAGCCAGTCACACACGGCACTTGGCTACAGTCTCTGGCGTTGCCAGGAGGGTTAAAAGTGTGTCACTCAAAACACAATGCAAACACATGCCTCCCCCTCTGGTGCCCAGCCACACTACTACATTTGGAATACATAATCTTATGAACTATATAAATATTATTTTACCTTGACATTTTGGGCAGCACTGATTAGGCAAATGGACTTGGAAATTAATAGGACAGTGCTGAGTTGGGCAGACTTCTTTTGTACAATCCCACATGAAGTTTTGCTAAAAATTTTAAAATATAATTTTTGTTGTATTTTACAGGTTATTTAATTTTCAATCGAGCTGCAATTGAAAACAAATACAAATACATTTTTTATTTTATTTTGAATACAGTGAAATATATTTTTTAAAATTTAATTACTAAAATGTATTAAGTTTGTGTTTATATTTTTATTAATTTTATTGTTAATCATTATGCATACATATGTATGTACAAAATGTATAATAATTTTAAATGTAAATAGTGTATTAATAATTGATATAAATTTGGTAAGTATATTTTTTTATGCATCGTTTAACACGAAATTCTTTCAACACAAAAAAATATTTCGGTCCCCTCAGTTTCGTATTAAATGATTTTCACTGTACCGGTATTTTATAATAATGATTTCAATTAAAAAAGTAGGCCTAAACAGCTCTATTCACCTGACATTCACACATAAAACAAGGGTCATTTGGTCGTGGGTGAATTATTTTCCCAAGTTCTTCTCTGCTGCATCCTGCAGTGACTAAGTCAAAAGAAAAATTGTTGTTATTATTGCAAAAAATGGTTAAAACAAAAACTTGTTTTAAAATGATATTTTAATGCATATTTACAGCATTAAATGAAAAATTATTGGTGACTAACAGAGAATTTTTTTTCTTGCAGTGAAGATTTCTATTGGCGATTTATATAAATATTCCCAATTATTTTTGTTTAATGAACACAGAAATATGGGATGAATGTTGCAGTAATAAAACATTAAATAAGTAGCTCTTATTCAAGTTGTTTAAATTTGTGTGGCTACATTTAATTGACAGTGCACTATGAAAACTATCTTGTCCTTGGTATGGTGTAATAACATTTTAACAATAAACAATCAAGTTTTGACTTACAGCTTTCATCACAAGAAGGACAACAGCTTCCAGGCTCTGGATCCCTAAGGCTTCCTGATGGACAATTGACCACATTTGGACAAGGCTTCCTTGAGCACTTCCTTCTCCCATCTTCACACTGGCACTGTTCACAAGGGTCATCATTAGAAGTCCATTCATCACCATTGAGATAGTCACTTCCATCATAGCTACAAGCTTTTAATGAAACAAACATTTTTTCATCAGATCATTAAATTTTCATATATCCTTCCTCAACATGAATTGAAACATTTTAAGCATTTTTTTTACCCCTAAGGGAAATACCTTTACTGCAAAAGTAAATTTCCTTAACTTGCTTTTCATTTACACATTTCAACACATATATTATAACATAGGCTGAACTGCAAAAATCTTCACAATATTTTATGCTAAGCAATACAGCATACATCAAGAAAATAAGCATAGTTTAATTGCACTTCAAGACAAGCTAGACACATGACCACATCAATGATATCAAAGATAAACCAAAATAAATTTCATCTAATGCTTATGATAAATTAATGTTAAAAACACAATGGAACAAGTTTAACTTACTTTTACAATTTTGACAACATTGTCCAGGAAGAAAAGTATTGTTGCCACATGGATTATTGCATGGAATGTTGCGGCAGGTGACAAGCCCTAACTGGCAGGTACATGTGGTGCATTTATCATCAGGGGATTCCCAAAATTCATTTTCTCTGTACAGAACTCCTTTAAATGTACATCCTGATGACAAAAAGGAGTCCCTTCAATAACAGTGTTGTGATAAATTGTGTATTTAAATATTTTGAAAGAAAGTATTTAAAAAAAACTGTAGCCTTTCTTACTATTGGTAGTTATTAAGTTTTTCTATATTAATGCCATTAGTTATAGAAAGGAAAAATATTGCATCAAATTTATCAAAATGCGTATTTGCAATTAAACACTACAAAATAACCAAATGCATGCTTTTCAAATTAAAATAATAGTGGACCAAAATCTAATCTGAAATGACAATATTACATTTATTAAAGAACATGTTTTGATAATCACCTGTACAGACTTCACAACATTGCCCTTCAGGACGCTTGGTTTCCACGCAGGATAAAGTGGGACAAGAATATTGTTCACAGACAACGTTACCATTCTAAATAAATAGTAGAAGAAACATGCTTTCATATGATGTGGGTCATCAATCCTACAACATTTATAAATTGATTTTAAAATTTATAAATTTCATATCAAGTATATTTTTTAATTTCTTATAAATGTCATTTCACCTTCACACTGATGAGTTTTTAAAACTAAGAAATCTTTAATTATAATACCAAAAAAATACATCTTTATAAAGATATTTGTGCCATTTATTTAATTATTAATTTTCAAAGTTACAAAATATATCTACTTACTTCACATGTACAAGTTCTGCAGGGATCTGGGTAAAATCTGGCCCCATTTTTATATAGAATATTTTGATAGTAACATGAATCACAAGATGGGCAGCAAGTATCTGGGCGAGGATGCAAGCATGTGACCATACACCTCCGATTTTCACAATCAACCATGCCAGACTACAATAAAATTTGTGAAGTTAAAGATACATTTCAACAGAGCCCAAAGTATTAATGTCTAATTATTGGTGTGTTTAAGTGGTCTTTCTAAATATAGAAGTAAAGAAACAGCTGGAACATTGAACGTTTTATAAATTAAAAAAAAAATATAATATAAGATTCCAAGCTGGCAGCACAGATAATTATATTCCAAAACTTAAACTTGTGTTATAACTTGATGCAACAAGGTCAAGGCCACAGTTCAAAAATAAAAGCCTGTTTCATCATCTTTAAGGATTCTGATAATAAAATGATTTATAAATATGAATGAATATAAAAATATCAATATTCTTAACTTGATGATTTTACACTTGATGCCCTACCTTACATGTACATGCCAGACACAAGTCTTCAGGATGTGGAAATCTTTCATTATCCCTGTAAGTTTTTCCAAGATACTGACAAACTATTAGACAAGGAATATGAATTGTTAAGTCAGGAAGTAATATTCAGGAATAACATTTTAAGCAATTAAATGTAAGAAAACTTTCTGACATAGGCAGTGAATAAGCGCTATATATTTAAATTGATTTTTGTGTTCATTTGTCATGTAGATGTAATTTAATTTTTTTGTTTGCGTTTTTTTTAAAAGCATCACAATGACACAATGTAGGGTTACATAGTTACCAGGACAGGAAGGACAGCAGTCTCCTTCTTTTTGTACAGGCTTAGGACATGGCAGTGGAGGACATGGTAAGCTCTGACATGTCACTGAACCAAACTGGCAAAATAATTTAAATGAATGAAAATAAAACCCCTTTACCATCATAGATTTTAAATTATCTGTCTGTATGAGTTTCATTCAGAATTTGAACATCAATATGTCATTCCTAAGAAATTTTGGTAGTGAAATTATTCTAAAATAATCAAAGGAAAAAGTTCTGTTCTTACCTGACACTGACATTTGTTACATGGTTCACCTTGTGGCACAAACATCTGACCATTAATCCTGAACTGACCATTGTATAGACAGTTATCACACTGAGGGCAACAGCGCTGTACAGCCGCTGGATGTGTACAGCTTTCACCACACAAACGTTTATGGCAAGAAACAGTACCACTCTGTCAATGAGAGCCAATCCACAAGATGTTTAATTACCAATAAGACTTAAATTTATTTAATTGAATAATCATTGTTTTACTGAGTAATTGCGTTCTGCACTGAGAGCAAACTTAATCAATATTTTTATTTTTAAACTCAGTGCCACAGTACACAATTTATTCCATCCTTAAAGTACTTAAAACTTTACAAAATTAGACTGAACCATATTTGGCATTTTGTGGTAAATCAATTACCGAGCATAAGCAATCTTCACAGGCATCTGAACTTTGGAAAGAAAGTCCATTGGCAACTTGTCTCCCTTCATAATGGCATCCAGTACAGACTGGGCAGTCACAGTTATCAGTAACTGGGTTGTGACACGACACTGGTGAGCAATTCCTTTTCCAACATGTCACATTTCCATTCTTGAGATTGAAAGATAAAAAAAAATTTATACATTTTAAAAAAAATAAATGAAACTCAGCATTTTAGTACAGTGATAAAAACAAGACTGGCTGCCAAAGATTACATTTTCTATAAAAAAAACAATGTAGATTCTGGTAATAAAACATTCTGATTAGCAAGAAGCAGTTATGAGCTTATGTCCCTTTCCTGCAGTGCACATACATCATTCACTAGGGCAGCGGTTCTTAAACCGTGGCCTACTGACCCCTTAGAGCCTGTCATGAGGTGTCAAGGAGTCTGTGAGCTGCTTTTCCTTTGTAATTTTATAAGAAGGGGTCCATGGCCTTCATCTGACAGGGAAAGGGGGGGTCCTTGGACTAAAAAGGTTAATGAATCCTACCCTAGGGCAAGATGGCAGGAAAGGTTATACTTGATACTGTTATCTGGAAACAACAATGGCCAACAAATGACTCAAGACAGCATACTTCTTTGGTAACAAACATTACATAAAGAGAAAATGATAATATAAGTTTGAGGCACAAAACATACTTGACTGACTTATTCGTAGCATAACTTTGAGGTGCAAGACTTGCTTGACAGACACAGTTATAGCATAAGTTTGAGGTGCAAGACTTGCTTGACAGGCACAGTTATAGCATAAGTTTGAGGTGCAAGACTTGCTTGACAGTCACAGTCATGGCATAAGTTTGAGGTGAAAGACTTGCTTGACAGACACAGTCATGGCATAAGTTTGAGGTGTAAGACTTACTTGACAGACACAGTCATGGCATAAGTTTGAGGTGTAAGACTTACTTGACAGACACAGTCATGGCATAAGTTTGAGGTGAAAGACTTACTTGACAGACACAGTTATGGCATAAGTTTGAGGTGCAAGACTTGCTTGACAGACACAGTCATGGCATAAGTTTGAGGTGCAAGACTTGCTTGACAGACACAGTCATGGCATAAGTTTGAGGTGAAAGACTTGCTTGACAGACACAGTCATGGCATAAGTTTGAGGTGTAAGACTTACTTGACAGACACAGTCATGGCATAAGTTTGAGGTGAAAGACTTGCTTGACAGACACAGTCATGGCATAAGTTTGAGGTGAAAGACTTGCTTGACAGACACAGTCATTGCATAAGTTTGAGGTGTAAGACTTACTTGACAGACACTGTTATAGCATAAGTTTGAGGTGTAAGACTTACTTGACAGACACAGTCATGGCATGAGTCCAAGGGGTTCAAGAAATGCTGAGCATTAGCCAAAGTGCGTCCGGCAAAGTTACACGCATCACATTCTGGGCAACATTCTCCTCTACTTGGATGTGAACAGACAACAGTCTTACAAGGTTGTCTGCTGCATTCAACTGACCCATGCTTTCGTAAGGAAAGAATTAATTCAAACTTATGTAATAAAGACCTTTTTAATACGCTTTTGGGAAAAACACATAGTAATTCCTTGTACTTTTTTATTTTTGAACTTTTTTTTACAGATGAAACTACATATAAAAGTCTTGAATATGTGCTTTTAGCTAAAGTAATTTTTACAACATACACGTTGGGATCATTATATTTTTTACCATCAACTGGAAGTCCAAAATTTTGTTGAGCTCTTAAAATGTTATGTAATTTATTTTATCCATACACTAAGAACATAAAACTCCATTACTTACACACTTGGTAAATTCAACACATGAAGACAGTGAATATACAACTCTCTTACTTACACACTTGGTAAATTCAACACATGAAGACAGTGAACATGAAACTCCCTTACTTACACACTTGGTAAACTCAACACATGAAGACAGTGAACATGAAAACTCACCACACATATACACTGTGAACACGCATCCTTGGGATCAGGGAAGACTTGTCCATCCCTGTATCTGATGCCATCGGACGTACATTCAACACACTTGGGACAACAGTTTTCCATGACAGGGGTGGGGCAGTCAGCTAGTGGGCATTGCTTTGGGGAGCAATGTACACTTCCTCCCACACACTGACAGACCTTTGATATAAAGAGGTCATTTCAGCTAATGTCAGAGACAATGATAAACTTGTTTGAAAAAAACAATAATAACATTCTGTGTTGATTTTGTAGTTCCTCCAAAGAGATGTGTTTAAATTTTAAAATTAGAAATTAATAACTTAGAAATTTCAATTTACAAGAAATTAAAAATAAGACTTTTAAATGGAATGTAGAGAGTATCTTTTGGAATTAATAATTAACATGCTAAATAAGATTTTGAATTGGGTAAAATTAAATGTCAAACCCACTTAGATTTACTTTCTGTTTCAAAACTTTTAACACAGATATAAAAAAATAGGGATCAGGGACTCAAGTCTTTAGGATAGCGCTTTAATGGTTAGATTTAATAACTCCTAAAAACTTGGAATTTGCTTAGTGTCCAAAAGAAAGTAAAAAATATATTTCAAGCTTTTGCATGTCTATGTAGGCCTTTTGTAATCACTAAAAAAGAAAGACAATTAAATACAAATGTAGATGAGCTCTCACTTGGCAGTGATTCTGTAAACTGTTTCCATTCTTAATGACCTGCCTTTGATACAAGCAGTCTTGACCACAAACAGGGCAGCACTCTCCAGGGATGGAGACTGGATGTGTGCACGAGTCGGAACTGGGACAACCCTTTTGTGAACATGTGACGTTGCCATCTAGACACTCACAATTTTGGCAGCGGTCAGTGGGGTGAGGGAATCTGTGTCCCCTCGAATAGGTTCTGCTGTTGTAATAGCACATCGTGCACTCCAGACAACATTCGCCTTGAACAGGATGGGAGCATGTCACTTGAGGGCATGTGCGCTGTTGACACACAATTTCTCCATAGGCACAGCTAAAAAAAAAATTTTAAAAAGGGAAAAATATTATTTTAAGCTCAATAACAAATGGAAAATAACAAGAGCTCCCCTGCTGAATGGTTATTTGGATATAAAGAAACCCCAATCATAATGCTAAAGGTTTTACTTTAAAAATTACACTCTAAATCAGGTTGTATAATTGATTTTTTTCAATATCACATAGACCTCAACATTTCTGTTGAGGTCATTGACTCTTAAATATTTACTTTTAATTTAAATTTAATAGAAATGATCTGTTTCAACAGTAATACCCCACACCCCACCCCCAACATGAAACCTAGCTATGATGTTAACCTCACAAAATTCCCAAGAAAACATCAAAGAACTCAACTGAAGTTCAAACATTTTAATTATATCTTAATTTGCAAGATATCTTTAAAACAATATGATGCAAACAGCAGGCAACAAAATTCCTTTCAAACTGTTTATCATTAAATATAGAAAACTATTTTGAAATTTAATAATATTTTTTTTGTGGACAAAATTCATAAATTACAGATTTTTAAATCTTTTATTACATGAAATTGACCTCTATGGTTTTACAGACGCCCTTGCAAGGTCTCAATTTTAAAGCACGGTGAAGACTATTCAATTATTACCCGCAAATAATGCAGTTTGATGCAGGATCCATGAATCTCTCTCCACTCCTGTACTCCTGACTATTATAAGTACAGTCTGTGCATTCCTTGCAGCATCCTCGTAAAACAGGATTACGGCACTTGCGGTCTGATGGACATTGTTTGCGCCTGCAGTTGACATTGCCCTAAATTGCAGATCAAAACAAGGCTTTTTGGATATCATTTAAAAAAAAAAAATTGTAAAATAAGTATTATGGCTGTTAAAACAGATTTTTAAAATAAATATTGTACTAAGTTCAGAATAAGTAATGCAGGCTCATGTAATTTAAATAATTGAAAAACAGCCTACTAGGTAAACAATATTATAATAAATTGAATTCTTTGTGAGACAACTACAAAAAAAAAGTTGAAACTGAGATATGGCTTGACATTTAAAAAGATATGGAATGGTTGGGCTAATACACATTTGTTTTATTTAATTTATGTATGTTAATTTTTAAGTTCATGATTATGTTTGTTAAATTGTATGTACAGCATGGTGAGCCCAGCCCTAGGTTAGGGTACTATGCTATAAAAAAACTTCTTATAATAATAATAATAATATCAGTTTTCATCCCAACTGTCATTTGTAACTGCAAAACATGGAAGACTGTGAATAACACATCCAAGACAATACATTTATTTCATTAAATATGTCTCCAAAAAATAAAGGGGATCAGCTACTAGTCCCTGAAAAGAGAAGACATAATGAAGATGCTGCACATAGAACCTAGTATGAAAGATGCTCGTGAAGAATTGTACTTTGCTGTTTTAAAGCTGCAAAAAACTTAATGCCACCCAAAGAAGGCCTTGAGGATTGGTGTATAACTTTTTAAAAAATTCTTGGAAACAAAGTGTAATCTAGGAAATATGGAAAAAGAGAAGAGAAGTCATTTGTTCCCTAATGTGCTACATTGTACCAAAAAAAAAAAAAAAAGACACAGACCTGATTTTTATTTTAATTATTATAATTTTTGATGGATAATAGCTACAAGGTTGTACAAAAAATGTACATGCAAAATAATATTTAATTACTACCTTCACACAAAATGTATCTCCTTTGTATAGAAATTGGCTAAAACACATTTGAAAGTTATTTCCAAATGGCAACAATCTATTATTTCTACATCATAATTTTGTGTAATAAAGCAAGAAATACCCAGACATTTCTATTATTTAATAACATTTGTTTACCTCACGACACTGACATTCTTCACAGGAGTCTTTTGGGTTTGGTACAATAGCTCCCTCACTGACCAACTGACCATTGAACAAACAGTCCTTGCACTCAGTACAACACTGTCTCTGAGCTGGATGTGTGCATGAAGCTGCTGGGCATATCCTCTTGGTACAAACAACATTTCCTGGAGAAACAGGTTAATGACAACTTTTTTATATTTGTAAAGTTAAACATAAGTTTATATGTTTTGCAAAGAAAATAAATCTCTTTGCAAATAATCCCATAGGTTTTTTTAAAATATAAAAAAAATTCTCAAGGTTTAGTTTTATGCATGCAAAACATGTAGGCTAAAACAGTCAACCATACCTTTCAAGCATGTACAGTCTTGACAAATGTCCATGTTTGGATCAGGGAATTTCTGCCCGTCTCTGTAGAGGACACCCTTGTACAGACAGTTGGTGCATTCATCGCAGCACTGATCAAAGTGGGGGTGTTCACAGGTAACCGGTGGGCATGGATTGGCCACACACTTGACATTTCCGGACTGACAAACACATGTCCGACATCTGCATAGATGATATAAACACTTAAAAAAATTTCTACTGAAATTAAGAAAGAATTGTTTACACATGCTCACAATAAAATTGGGGGCAAGGGGAATGGTATATGTGTATGGGTGGGGAGATATTATTTCAGAACACCCTTTGTGGATTTTCAAAAGTTCCATCTTTTTAACAATTCTCTTGAAAAAAAAAACATCAAGTTAAACCCATTCTTTAAAACCATATTTCATAAAATAATAATGTTGATATTTACTTATTTAAGAAAAATAACGCCATAAAAAAATTTCATATTTAACAGCAACTCATTTTCATATTGCAATTTATGTGCTCATGTGTTAAGCCCAGTTCTATAAAAGAATGTACTTAATATAGCACTATGATCTTTTAAACCAGTGGTTCCCAACCTTCCTAATACAGCAACCCTTTAATACAGTTCCTCATGTCGTGGCGACCCCCAATCACAAAATTATTTTCATTGCTACTTCATAACTGTAGAGTATATTTGTTTCCTGATGGTCTTACGCGACCCCTGGGAAAGGGTCATTTGACCCCCCCAAAGGGGTGGCAACCCACTGGTTGAGAACCGCTGTTTTAAATAATATCTTTATTTTGCAGTTATGTAAGAAACCAGATTTAATCACAATAATTATAAAATAATGTTTAATTTCTATGGTTTATGTCAGTTTAGATTTTATTTTAAATTTAACAAAATAAACTATCTTTTGATACAAGATTTTCTAAATAAATACCACAAGAATGAGAAAGTAATTAGAAAAATGTCTTTTTGTATTTTCTATAAAATTAGAAATAATAAACAAATTTTTAGTTGTAAGTACAGTCATCTCCACAGACCTGTCAGCCTCATCAATCACTGTATTATTTTTGTAGCGTTTGCCTCTGTAATCACAGCCAGCGCATGATGGGCAGCAGCCATCTTGCATGGGATTGGTGCATGAGACAGCCGGACAGGACACGCTGTGACACTTCACTGAGCCAACGTCACACTTGCATATCTGACAATTGTCATTAGGGTCTGGGACTGTTTCACCATCAATGAGCAGCATGATTCCAAAAGTGCAGTCTACATACAATACATAATTTAGTCAAAGGGATTTAGTTTCTATTTAGTTGTTTCATTTAAAAGGTCTCTTTACAAACAAACCTTTTGCTCTAAAAACTACTTGCAAATTCATAAATAATGTTGCGTCACAATAAAAAAATATCTCTTATATATATATATTTTGTTTCTGGTGTGTCCTGCTTCCTCTTCACAACCAGCCCTCTCACAACAATATTAATAGTACTGAGTGGAAACAAAAAACTGTCAATGCAAGGAGCTTCATGCATGACTTCTGAACTCTGTTCATGTTGATTTTTTTCCTTAGGGGAGACAACTGTTCTATTAATCAATTAAGAGACACGGGTATGGTGTAGGACTGTCTGTAGAGTTATCAGTATGACTGCCTGTAGGCCCATTGTTTAAAGGCCGCATTTATTAAAGATAATGCGAAGTTAACTTTTTTGTAAACCTTGGATCCATCTTGTATTTTCTCAAAATAATTGGACCAGTTGTAAAATAACGGCACCCAGTTAAGCCCCCAATACTGAATAATAAGACAGTGTCACCTGAACAAACAGGACAGCAGCCATCTTGGACTGGGTTGGCACACTCCACTTTAGGGCATCCTCTACGTTTACAATGAACTTGTCCCTGTGACAAAAAGGGTTTTAATGTATAATAATATAGAGTCTAACACACATTTGAGCAGATAATGGAATCTGAATATATAATATTACAATTTACACAATATGATTTATTCACAATTTGCCCATTTCTTTAACCTTTCAAAATAGTTATAATTATGTATATAGAGAAATACAATGAGCATGGGTCCTAAACTTAACAAAGTCCTCTTTTCTTTATTTTAATCATCACCCCCCCCCCTTTACAAAAAAATAATTACATATTTAAAAAATTATCTTTAAGAATAATTTTAAAATATCTTGAATAACTTACCTGTCTACACAAACAATCATCACATTTATCATTTGGATTAATGAAAGTTCCTCCATCATCATAAGTTAGCCCACCATGGGAGCATTGTTTGGGACACACAGGACAACAAGACCCTGGCTCTCGTACTGGATTGGGGCAGATCAAACTTTCACACTGGCTGTTCAGACAAGTAACAGTGCCAAACTGGAGTAGAATACAAAAAATAGATTAAATAATACCCATAAAATTTAACATCCAAAATTAAGAAAGATCAGTCAATTATGTCCAGCACTGATATATATTTATTCTTTATCTAGCCATTGTGGATAACATGTAATGGTAGAACATCCCCAAAAAATTTTTGGGAATTGTGAACAGGCTTTTTATGTGTAAATGCACTAAGATGAACATACATCACAAGAACACTGTTGACACAGATCCCTTGGGTGAACAAATCTCTGCTGATTCCTAAAGATTCGCTGCTCAAACAGGCAGAAGTTACACTTGGGGCAGCATTCACCTCTGAGAGTTGCTGGGTGACTGCAGTCTGGGGAGTCACACTCAACTGCCTTGCACTTGACTTCACTGCTCTGATGAAAAACTTTGTGTAAATTTGTGTGAAATAAAATCAAGCTCATGACTTCATCAGTACAAATGAGAACATTAATATAAAATATAAATTAAATTTACATAATATAAAATATGTATTTCCTACTTATATGTGAAAATGAAAGAAAAGAAAAAGAATAAGAATGGGCACAAGTCCATAACAAAAAAAAAAAGATCAGAAGAAATAACATTAACAAAATTAATTAAATTTAACCAGCAGAGGATGAATACTAATCCACCTAATACATTTGAAAGTAAAATGATATTTTACATCACTGATGTAATTTTTAGTCAGATATGATTCAAATTAGCTTCATATTTCTCCAATTTGAAAAAAAGGATTTGTTTCTCACTGTTAAGATTTAACTTTGAATAAGAGTTTAATTTATGAAAGGAGTGGTATGGTAATTTTAAATATTCAACATCTTGAAAGAAATACAGTTGGAACTTGAACATTAATATGTTGCAAGACTTAGTTCTTAAAACCGAAATGTTTGCCAATCAAAATAACTTTTCACATTAAAATGTAAATTTCAGCCTGAGAAATACTGTATTTTTATATTTTTAGGTATCATTCTGAAGTAAAATTCGACTATTCTTCGCTCGCCTAAAAGTCTTCAGTTTTAGCACTTGTAGTTGGTTTTTTTGGCCAACAAATCACTGCAATAGACAAATTATTGTCTCTCTAACACAATGTCCAACCAGTTGCTTTTTATGTATCCAAACAAACAACAGTTTTTCTACTTTCTCTAGCCATTTAGACCATTGCACATTACCAAGGCACCAATTTAGCAACATTAGTGGCCTTAATTTCTCTTTGTTCTTTAGAATTTTAGAGATCATCGATGGAGATGGAAACCTGAAGGACATAATCATTTATTTCTTTACTTTCACATTAAAAAGTATCCTATTATTAAAACTTTTCTTTTAGGGGCCATAATGAGGGCTAAAATAACACAAAAGTGCAAAACCAACAAAAATTAGTGTTATTTAACACAGCACTTGGAAATACGATGTTAACTTCAAACTCACCAAAGCACTACTGAGTCGGTAAGATCGTGTTAACAGAAGAATGTGTGACCCTCAGTTTCATTCATTAACTGAGACTTGGTAAGATCGTGTTAACAGAAGAATGTGTGACCCTCAGTTTCATTCATTAACTGAGACAACAATTGTTCACAAAATTTCTTCGTTAACCCATTTCTTCATTAACTGAGGCTTTTATTATTCAAGGTTTCACTATATTTAGATATTTTATGCTAATAAAACAGACCAAAAAAAAGACTTACCTCACAAGTGCAAGTTGTACACTCTTCTCCGGTTAAAGGAAATACTTCTCCATCTTTATATTCTTTACCTTCAACAACACAAACAGATTCACATTCAGGACAGCAGTGTCCAGGCATTTGTGTAGGTTTGTTGCACGTCACCACAGGACACTCTATTTGAGCACAAAGTACTGATCCATCCTGCCATAAAAATGTTTGATCGTTTTAAAGTTTCAGCGGCGTTCTGTCTCTCTGATTAGTCTCATAAATTGAAGTCATTTGAATAGAATTCAACTGAAAATTCCTGATGTAGAAGTACAAGGCCCAGTACACATTTCAAGAACAATTATCAGAACAGTTCAACTGAAATTCCTGATGTAGAAGTACAAGGCCCAGTACACATTTCAAGAACAATGATCTGAAAAGTTATATTAGTTCCATAATCTGAGTGTGATACAATGAGAAAATTTATGTTATTATTTATTAAAGACTGTTCCTTACCTTGCAAACACAGGTCTTGCATTTGTCAACACCCGTGAACCTTTGCCCATTGCGCACAAGTTTTCTCTCATACAAGCAAGCATCACACCTTTCACAGCACTGCTCTCTTCTTCTGGCTGGATGGCTGCAGGCCACCACAGGACATGCATCTTTCATTTTTGCACATGTCACAATACCAGCCTGTTCAAACATCATTTTAAAAGTTGCATGACCTATTTCTGTAATAACATATTTTTTTCTATTTGGCTTTAAGCCTTGAATTCAGGCAAAAACTGCACATTCTTCCTCATAATAATACTAGTGTGATTCTGTTGCAGGGTCCCAAAAATGTTTTTCAAAGATTGGTGGTAAATCACTTGCACAATTTCATAAATTTTTCAATTTGACAAACTCCCACCTGGCAGACACAGTTTTGACATGGATCCAATGGAGAGATGAATGTGTCACCTTCTTTGTAATCCTCACCATAGAACACACAAGTGTCACACACTGGACAGCATCGGCCTTCAACTCTCTTAGGGTCACGGCATGGAGTTGGGGGACAACGACTTGATTCATTATCACAGATGACCTCCCCTGTGAATGTATGACATTTAGTCATGGATAAAACACATATGTTTTTTGATAATGTGTTTGAAACAAATGTGAAATAGTTTATTTGGTGTGATTTAAACCAATGTGACGCAGATTATTCTGTGTGTCTTAAACCAATGTGAAGCAATTTATTGTGTGTCTTAAACCAATGTGAAGCAGTTTATTCTGTGTGTCTTAAACCAATGTGAAGCAGTTTATTCTGTGTGTCTTAAACCAATGTGAAGCAGTTTATTCTGTGTCTTAAACTAATGTGAAGCTGTTTATTATGTGTGTCTTAAACCAATGTGAAGCAGTTTATTCTGTGTGTCTTAGACCAATGTGAACCAATGAGAAGAAATTTATTGTGTGTTTTAAACCAATGTGAAGCTGTCAGATAAGAAAAAATAATTTATTGGCCCAATAAAGAGAATGTCAACCAAACCTGCATTCTGATTCCTTTTTAATAATTACCCAATTTTATATCCTTGTGCTTAGATCTAGTTTATTTCAGTAGAGCTGATTTAATATCTATTTCCTCTTCAAAACAATGAATATTACACACACTTATTTAAAAAAAACAGTTAACATCACAAAATTTAAAATGATTTTCTTTTTTAAAAAAAAGACATGCATTTTAAAAAAAAGTTTACACAATCCAAACAACCTTCTTTGCAAACACATTGTGAGCAGCTATCTTGTGTGACCGTTTCCCCATCTTTGAATTTTTTATCTTTATATACACAGCCTGAAATCAAAATGTTAAAAATAGAAGTGAAAAAGTGTTTGTTTATCACAGTTATTAAAAGAATATAAGAAATATAAATAGCACTTATCAAAACCATGTAGATTTATATACAATAAATATGTTGAAAGAAAAATATTGCAATAAAATAATACAAAGTTTAGCTAGTGTTGGGTTTTTTTCATTTAAGAAAAAATTAAATCTAAGGGTCCTCAAAAAGTAAAAGGAAGTCACTTACCTGCACAGGTTGGACAGCACTCCCCTGATGGCACTTCAGTCCTGCCACAATTCAACTTGGGACACCCCTGGTCTGTAAGGATATTGCGGCAATTCATATTGCCACTCTGACAAGTACATATTCGGCAAGTGTCGTCACCACTGAAAGTGACAATTTCACCATCTGAGATTACTCTTCCCTCAAACAGACACTCTGTAAAAAGAAAAGAACTTAGTTAAAAAAAAACTAAAAAAATTTTTTTAGAGGATACAAAAAGTGTCCTGTAATCTTAATTTATTTCCCTATTTTTTTTCTATTCAGTTGTATGCAGAAAATAGTTATGACACAGGTTTAACGGAAAGTAATATTAAAAATCTAATTTTTTTTATATTTTTTTTGGTAAAAGTACTACAACAAACCTGTGCACAGTGAGCAACATTCTCCTGGCCTGATGACACCATTACTGCACTGGACAGGACATGTTTGATGTGGTTTGCAGATGACCTTTCCACTTTGACACTCGCATATATCACAAGGTGAAGTATGTGATGGCCAGGTTTCACCTGTTTGATGTTCCACTCCCTGGTCTTCACAGGCTGAGATAGTGTACCCAAAAATTATTTTTATTTTTCTATAACATTATCTTTTTTTAAAATTAAAATAATGAAGCTAAGAAATTTCAGAAGTCATAAAGTTTTTATTAAAAGATGTTAACAATATCTGTGTAGTAGAAGAGAATTTTTTTTAATGCACTGAAATCTGTAAATAGAGAACATTGAAACACCGCTGTCCCTAGCAAATGCATTTATTCCCCCCTGGCATGGATTTGATTTCTTAAAAACCCCTTGAATTAGCCGGTAAATGAATGCACTTCCTGTTTGGTTTCTCATTTCTTCTTATTTTCAATGTGCCTACGTCTTGTTCTTTCAAATTATTGTGCATGATCATCATTCTGACTGACCCTGTAAATAGCACAACTTTTGCTTTGGTCTCAAAGGTATTTTATGTGACAGCACTGTCCACAACTAGGGTTAAAACACTGTATGAAGACAATTAGTGTTAAACACTTTATGGAGACAGCTAGGGTTAAAAGACTCAGCAAATCTGACATCCCACATAAGACTGTTCGCAGATGACACAGTGGTGTACAGGACGATCGCCAACAATTCTGACCAAGACCAGCTACAACAAGATCTCAATCGATTGGCTGAGTGGGAGATGAACTGGGACATGGAATTTCATACTGCCAAGTGCCAGACACTGTCAGTTTCTAGAAGTGGCACTCCTCTACACCATCATTACAAACTGCATTGCCATATACTTTAGCCATTTTTCTCTGTAAGGTACCTCAGTGTTACTATTCAAAGAGAGGTCTGCTGGGATGAGCATATTAACAATGTGTGCAACCAGGCAAACAAGACCCTGGGGTTCTTAAGGCAAAATCTGAAGATCAGCAACTCCAGTGTGAAAGAAAGAGCCTATAAAGCCTTTGTCCGGCCGCTTTTAGATTACCCTTCTTCAGTCTGGGACCCATTCACCCAGACGAACATCGACAGGTTGGAGTCGGGCCAACAATGGGCAGCACGCTTTGTCCTGAAACGCTACAGGAACACGTCTAGTTTTGGCAGCATGCTGGAAACACTGGGCTGTTCAACATTGGAGGAAAGAAGACGATTATCAAGGCTCTCCATGATGTACAAGATAAATAATGGGCTGGTCCACTGCTCCAGCATTAAACAGAAACTCATCCCTAACCCTCCTAGACAGTGCTGCTCATTCCTGCCAAAGACAATCAAGGACTGGTAGAGGCTTCCAAAAGGAACAGTTGAGGTGGAACACTTGACGCATTTGTGTCTCTTGCATCAGACCTTCCAAACCCTAGTGCAACCAGTGAAATATCCTCAGCACAGACCGGCACAGAAACATTGCAAATCCCCCAAAATGAATAGGAGCCAGAATGATCAATACATTGATCATGGGCCCTTAATATATAGAAGAAGAAGAAGAAGGCTTGTGCAATGGACAGGTTTCACTGTAGTAGACAAAGCCTAAAGCTGCAAAGCCCTATTTTTATGTCTTTTAATACACTCTTTGTCTCAGTCCAAACTTCTTATGTTGCTCAGTTTTTGGAATAATTTAAAAATCTGTCATCTGGTATGCTTTATTCGAGGTAACGTTGTTGTACAATTTTACAAACTATTCTTAAAAGAATTCTCAACTTTTTAAAAAGAGAATGCTTCATTGTAACAACTTGGTGCCTAACTGAATAGTAAGGAAGGAACATTTGAATAAACTAAAGTACTCACAAGTGCAAACTGATGGACAGCATTCTCCTGGTCTGCGAACAGGAAACCTGCATAGCAGGTCAACAGCCTCACACCTGACAGTCCTGCACCTCACAATGGAGTTAGTGCAGGAACAGTTGAGACAAGGATTATACATGGGATTGAATGTACTGCCGTCTGTGTAGGCCCTGCCTTCATATTCGCACGCTGTAAGACAAGCAAAACAATTTTGATTAGAATTAATACTTTTTTTTTATATATTATTCATGATGTTTCAGATTAGTTTCTATTTATGAATTCTTTCATATTTATTTCATATTTATCTTATATTTTTCATATTTATTTCATATTTATCTTATATTTTTCATATTTATTTCATATTTATCTTATATTTTTCATATTTATCTCATATTTATCTTATATTTTTCATATTTATTTCATATTTATCTTATATTTTTCATATTTATCTCATATTTATCTTATATTTTTCATATTTATTTCATATTTATCTTATATTTTTCATATTTATTTCATATTTATCTTATATTTTTCATATTTATTTCATATTTATCTTATATTTTTCATATTTATTTCATATTTATCTTATATTTTTCATATTTATTTCATATTTATCTTATATTTTTCATATTTATCTCATATTTTTCATATTTATTTCATATTTGTCATAATTTTTTAATAATTTTCATATTCATTTAATATTTTTCATATTTATTTCATATTTATATTTATTTCATATTTATATTTATTTCATATTTTTAATATTTATTTCATATTTATTTCAATTTTTCATAGTTTTAAGATATGACATGTATTTTAGAAGAAGAGCTAGCTAAAAAAAAATTGAAAAAAAAAAATGAATTTAATATGCTGTTTTTAACTTAGAACTTAATGTTACAAACATAGGAGTACCTAAATCACAAGCTGGACAGCACTGTCCACGAGGTGTGACAGGGTTCTCACAGGTCACTGCAGGGCACTCTTGTCTAAAGCATGCAACACTGCCTTTTCTGCATGTGCAGGTCTGACATGGAGATGTTTTAAATACCTCCCCATCATTGTAAAAAATGTCTCTATATAGGCACCCTGTGATTTGAGGAACAGAGCCATTATATTCTTACATGTTAAAATATTTATTGGCTTAGGAAAAAGAAAGTAGACAATTAAATGAGACAGTAAAATAATTAATGATGATTAGATTTGAAGGAAGATTCCCAACCTTTTCTATAGTCCGGACCCTCTGCAAATTATTTGACCCTCTTGCACCCCCAACGAGTTATTTTACTAAGTCTCTCACCCCTACTAAAGTAACAGTGCACTTAATTTACTGAATTTATTTATTTGTTGAATTGCAAAGAGAACTGCAGAACTTAAGAATGTAAGGCTGTGACTTATTACATAAAATGAAAAAGTTATTGATGAAATGTTTAAAAATGAATAAATATTTATATCATAATTTAAAAACTGATTTCTGTTCTGTTCTCGTAATCCATGTTCCTCGCATCACCTGCCATGCTTTCTGCCACCCCCTGGAATGCCTTCTTGCATCCAAGGTTGGGGAACCCTGCCTTCATGGATTTTAATCTAAATACCAAGTGGTATATTTTAACCGGTCGGCTGCCATCATGACCGAAGCTAATCCTTTCAACCAGTGTTCACCATTATGCAACTACACCCCTTAAACGACCAAAATAATATCCAACAGATACTTTGGAAAATTTACACTTGAAAATATTCAATGTTGGTGGGAGCCTGGAGAATACGAATTTTTTAGAAGTTGATATTTAGTCAAAAGGAAAATGTACACACAGGTGAATAACAACTTTAGCTCCTCGGCAGATGTATTCAAAATGGCTAAAAGGAGCATTTTGCTGGTCAATGCATTTTTTCCCTGCTGCTGCATTAATTTTAAGTGACTTAGGTTTCTCCATTATTCGGTTACTCCCTTATGACCAACTCGAGCATGAAGGCTGTGTAACCAGGTATTGAGTCAGATACATATTTAAGTATTTCTTAGAAAATAAACCGTTAAATGCAATGCTGATTTCAAACCAAAAAATGTTATGAAACAAAAATACTATTACATAAAATGTCATAATCATTCTGTAGTGAACTCATTAAACATCATCCCCTTCCAATCATCACCACCACAGATACACACACAAAAAACAACATCTCATACCATTTCATTCTTATTCACATCATTAAACTAAAATCAAATAGAGAAACTTACTTGAACACTCAGCACAGCAGTGACCTGGTCGTCTGTAGGGAAACTCACAATCAGTTGCAGGACATGTGGTGTTTGTACAGATCACATTTCCAGCCTGGGGCATAGTGAAACGCGGACATTTTTTGGAGGTGAAAGTAAAAATGAATGGAACGAATTATTGACAAGAGATAATGATTTTTTTTAATGGGTATTGTAGATTGTTAATTATTATTTAAGTTAAATGATTGCCATAGTAAGAAGAGCATGCTTGTTCATGGCCCATAACATCTTAGTGGCCTGGTTTTAATATATAAAAATCACATTAAACATGCAGCATCAGGTTGTTGCATTTGCCAAGCTTCTCCACTGTCTCAAACTATGATACTGGAGACATCCCCAGAAAATTGGGATTATATAAACTTGGAAAAAATTTCAGTCTAAATATAATATAATTCTTTAAAATATTTTAAGGCCCACACTTACCTGACAGGTGCAATCACGACAAGGATCTGGTTTCCACCTGTCTCCCTGGACATAAGCACCACAGTCCAGACATTCAAGGCAGCACTGCCCCTCAGGCATGATGGCATTCTGACAGTCTCCCAGATCAGGACAGACATGCTTGCTGCATGTGACATTACCCCTGTCACAGTGACATTTGGAGCAATTATCACTGGGGACTGTGAAATCACTGCCAGACATGATGACCTGCCCTTCGTGAGAGCATCCTGTGTTGAGAAACAACGTACAATAGCAGTTGCAAAATAAATAGATACAGGCTCCAGCAACAGAAGTTTCCTAATCAAATAAATTATTGAACTCAATCACAGACAGTGGTTATCCCTTTGAGGCATGAGACCTGCTAATGCATATGAAAATAAAACATAACTGGACTGTTCAAAAAAACTAGTATAAATGTATTTATAATTGGTCATTTGGTTATATTTCTAAATTTTTAAATTGTCATTATTTGGTGGGGATGAAGGAAAGAAGAAATTAGCATTGTTATAATAGCCTAAGGCTAAAACATGCAGTGAAGTTAGAGTTATTGCAAGGAATTTCAGAAGATAAAACTGATGCTCCAGCTTTTATGCAGTGGTGGTCCTTGCAGTGCTGATACCTGGTTCAAGATCTAGGACTGCAATAAATACGAAAAAAAAGTTTTTCCTGCTGGTTGGACTTTTTTGGCACCACCTGTAAGCTTGGACTCGGTTGCACTAGGTCATAACGGCCATTGCTGGTATAACACATGAAAAATGTATATCCCAACTTTGCAAAAATATTACTATTTTACAGACTAATCAGAAACAGTATATTCCAACTTATATTCTGTGGGCAACACCCCCCCCCCCCCCACACACACTTTCCAGTCCTAATTTCATTGGAGCTTATTTAAATGTTAGTCGACATCTATTTACATTTTGAAAAAAAAAATCACCATTGCAGGATGGACAGCACTGGTCAGGTGAGAGAATGGGGTGTGAGCATCTCTCCTGGGGACACTCCTCTATCTGACAGGCTATTTCACCATCCTGTAAGACAATGAGACTGTGATGGTTGGGACATTTTAACAATGTTATGTAAATTTATGTGCACAGCACACTTAGCTCATATTAATTTTAAAGTTATTAAACTTAACATTTCACACAAAATATGCAACTTAATATGTACAGAGGAAAAAAAATGACATTGAAAGTGGAAAATCTAGAGTAACTTTATTGTATTTACATTACTGTACTAACAAACAACAATGAAAAAGTCTAATCTCTTTGTAGCCAACTCACCAGACAAACACAAGAGTGACAAGGACCATCCATCCAAGTCTCCTCTTCCCTTCTCTCCACACCACCTCTGTCAATACAACCTATTATGTATCCAGGGAAAACAACAACTTGGAATTAAAGTCAATTTTAAAAAATAATAATTTAATTTTTTTTCAAATTTCTAAAAATTAAAATATAAAATATTTCAATCTATTAAAAGCAAATTTATTTTAAATTTTAAGATCTTTGGACACACAAGTTAAAAATTTCTTGAAATAATTTTCTTATCCCCTTTTGATGTTAGGATTGTTCATTATATCCTCACCAGTACAATGAAGGATTGCCCCTGTAATGACCTCATACCACTCTCTGGAACATTCCCCACATGACCTTACTCTGCACACAGCTGTTGGATGTCCTGTAAAAAATTGATGGTTACAATATTTCAGATATACATCTTTATTTTACTATAAATTAATGTTCAATAATTTAGAAAGTAGAATTTAGAACATTGCTTTTTTTCTAGTAAATGGCTGCAAAATTTTCTCACTTAAATTTAAAAAATGTGAATATTGACTCTTTGCTTTCCATCATCAGAATAACATTTTTAATACTTAGATTATAAAATTGTCATTATTTTTTTCCAGGGAGATAACATCTTTTCAAGGGAAAGAACTTAACTGCTCCATGCTCTTACAAAATACGGTTGTGTCCCCTTACCTGGACAAACTCGGCCATCACACAGATCATTGGAACACAAGATGTGGTTCTGTCCAAGAGGACAATTTGTGTATACTTCAGTAACAAGGCAGAGCCTGAAATAAGAAATATCTTGTGCATGTATATCTCATTTCTCTGGAATGGCATTATTCTGAAGAGCTGGTTAATAAGAATTGAAAATTTTAAAAGCATTTGATGTCATGTACTTGATGAAGTTTAAGTTTAACACAGCACTGGTTTTTAGAACCCTCACAAAATATTTGATATATTAATGCATAGGAATTTCTGATATTTTTGATAATCACAGCTGAGGTCATTGCCAGCATTTGGTCAAAATGTTCATGTTTTTTTTTCTTCTTTTAAAATGTATTTCTTTAACACTAAAAAAAAAACCTGTAGGTGTCAATAACAACTAATAGCATTTAAAATGTATAAAACTGAGTGTAGTTATTTAAAGCAGTTTGCAAGTTAGTAAAACAGGTAGAAAAATCAGGTAATGTTCCTGATGCCAGTTATTTTTCCAGCAATAAACTGCTCTATTTAGTTAAAAATAATACTCGAGATAATGTGGTTCAAGCGGTGACTAATTTTAATATCAAAATTATCAATATCCACAATAATAAATAAGTTTTCACAGAAATATGAAGATACTTTGAATCACATAACACAATTTTCAATTCCTATTATACTTCCATAATAGGAATTGAAAATTGTGTTATGTGATTCAAAGTATCTTCATATTTCTGTGAAAACTTATTTATTATTGTGGATATTGATAATTTTGATATTAAAATTAGTCACCGCTTGAACCACATTATCTCGAGTATTATTTTCTTTTATTTGAGAATGTTATCAATAAAATCATGATACACAGTCAACAGTCTCTGTTAACTCTCCACCAATATTCTCTTCTTCTAACACCATCAAACACTCTGATTGGCCAGTCCCCAACACTCTGTATATTATGCACAAAAAATATCAAATATATAACTTGTCTCCCATAAGTGGTTCACACATTCATAATGATATCTGTTATATAAACAAATTCTCTGAAAATGCTCATCTAAATTTTAAGCATAAAGAGTTGTTAGGTTATGTAAAAAAATACATCAGAACAGCTACAAAAAGATTATGTGATCGATTTCAATATTATAGATTGCAGCAATCGCTTACAAGTGAGAAATACCTTGGCTAATGTTTCTGTAATAAAACTTTTAATATTTTAATTCTAACATGTAACATAACTGAATTAGTGAGCTTAAAACTAAATATTTTTAAAAAATTCTCACCTCTCATCTGGTGCTAATGGTAACCATATTAAGTCTGCTGTGATGCTTGTCTGCCGTGGTGTGTAAACATCATCAACTCTGTGGGTGTAGACCTGGTACTGATACAGGTCATACAATGTCGACCTCTGACCCTGACGATCAAACCAATCCTGATAAATAATATGCTCAGGAAGGGGTGTGACCTGGGGGCAGATCCTTGAAATCCCAGACAGAGTTGAAGTATTCAGGGTACTCAGTGTGGTGGCCACCCGATGCTTCACCAACACATGGAAAGGACCGTTGAAGTAATAGTTGCAGACTCTATTATCATATCCCTTGGATGTGAAACCAAAAATATCATATCCATTGCGATCAAATCCATTGGCATTATATCCATATTTGTTATAGCCTTTGTGGTCAAAGATTCCAAGGATGGCTACATTGACATCTGGATGATAGGATCCATTTGTGTTGTATCCATATGGTGTATACATATGTCTGTTGAATCCATAACGATTGTATCCAGTCATATCATACCCAGAGGGATCAAAGTTGTCCAAATTGAATGAGTCGTTGAAAAATCCAAACTGATCTATTCCAATGCTATCAAATCCTGTGCGACTATAACCTTCTCTATTAAATCCATACTTATTGTAAATGCCTCGAAGGTCACGGTTTCCAGAAATGTCAAAACCACTGATATTATATCCATCTTTGTCATAACCCTGGCGGTTATATCCATGTCGATCATAGCCTAGTGAATTGTATCCATACATGACAATGTCACTAACATTGCATGGGGGCCCTTCATTGAGGGGAACATAATCCACACAAAGCTGGATTCGAGAGTCAAAGACATCATCAGGCACCAATTTGAAGGGATCCATCTTAGCATATCTGACTGACAAAGGAAAACCCAAGAGACCTTCAGAATGCAAGTCCTGCCAATCAAACCACAACTTGTCAATGAAAGCCATCACAGAGAGGAACAGAGGATCATAGGGGGCAAGATCTGATGCCAGGTGTCCTCCGACAAAACTCTGGTACAGTCTGGCAAACATCTCAACCTGCAGTCTGAAGCGGTCATATGAGGGCTCCCTCAAAGCTAGTTCAATGTTCACAAGAGATGGGAGGCTCACAGAGCTGTTGAATCTTCTCCTGAGACAAGGGGACAGATATGGAGGGTGGTAGGACTTGAAGGGATGATACCGCACACATCCATCTTCTCCGCCATTGCCTCCCATAACGTTGGCTGCCCAAATAAGTGATTTTTTTGGTTTGCCAGCATCAATAGTCCAGTCGTAATATGGAATGGCCACACTGCAGTCAATGTTTTGCATGGCTTGCTCAACGTATCGAATAAATTGCCGATTCCATGGTAAGAACATAGGGTTGCCCACAGCCTGAGGTTTGTGTGAGGCATAAAGGGAAGCCAACTTGTACCATTCAGATGGCTGGCCTGTTTCTTGAAGCAACTGCCTTATAGCTTTTTGATATCTAGAAAATTGAAAACAAAATATTTTTAGAATAAGCCAACGAATTTTTGCATCAGCAACCTGTGAATCATCTGTTTGTACCAGCAATGAAGAATTATACAAAAAAGAAAAAAGTTAAATCTTTTTTCAATTGCATTCAGAAAAGTCAAACATTTCCTCTAAAGTACTGAAATTATAATAGATTCTCACTGAAATGTTAAGATGTTCATTTCAGCTTTTGATGTGAGCTGAAAATTATCAATAATTTTTTTCCAGCTGCAATCATGACCAAACATGTATTATGTGTTAACTTTTAAAATTACTTCACATTTACTCCAAACATTTCAAATGCTTATAAATGGTGTTTTTTTTTATTACTTCATGAACTAAGAAACTCCCTTATTTATTTATTTCTTAATGATATATTAAAAGCAGCAGCAGCACATGATTTCATGTATGGATTGTTTTTTTTGTTCCTAATGACACAAAATTAATTAAAGACTTCAATTGACGTTTTTGAGGATTATTTTATTTTTATGTAATACTTTAAGGGGCAAGGTTTAAGAAATATTCATGACTTGTAGCATAGACTCCCAAATACCAAGTGGGGTGCTGGATAAATCTTGCCATAACAACAAAATCACCTATTCATGTCCTCATTACTCATCTCCCTGATTTCCTTCCTCTTAACACCAAAGTCACACACACAAAGGATTACTCCTTTCTCTGTGCAGGAGCAGGTCTGGCAGCCCAGCTTAAACTGCTGGTAAATGGTGTATGTTCGGTTTCCGTGACGACAGCCACAGGGTGCAGCACACCCAGCCTCTTCACAAGTTTTTCCCCTGGTGAACCTGATGATTTCATGACCTTCTCCTGTTGAGGTCAATAGACAGATATGTTTTAAAAATATTAAGGGAATTCAATTTGCTGCTTAATTACTATAGCTTTCCAGGAATAAGTATGATACAATTTAAATTTGAAAATATTTGTTTTTCTTTTCTAGAGCTCAGTCGTCATTTAATTATAAAATTTACTGTTCCCCATTTTGAACAGAAATGAAGTGTATTTTTTAATTTACTGACAGTGTTAACCCCAAAATTGTACGTACTTGCTAGTTCCTGACACTTGGACAAAGTTTTAACAGCACAGTTGTATGTGTACTCTCCACCAACTCCATAAATGTCAAAACCTAATCGGTTATTCCCATGACAAGTCAGACCAGCTCTGAAAATAAAATTGCTAAATTTTTAAGTCATTTCCCTAACTATAAATCTGAGTTATTTAAAGTGGGGTTAGCCAATGATTAGTCTTTGGGGAATGAAATTTTAATTATTTTATTAGCTCAACAATTAAATTAATTATCCCTTTAAAATATGGATCTATTTTAAAAAATCAACTTCACTATATATACTTAAGTGCAAATAAATATTGAACAAGCTCAAAGTTTACACCCCCCACCCAGAGGAAAATTTTTTTCTTCATCCAAATGGCATATCAAGCCTATTTTCTGTACACAGGCTCAGACAAACAGTTAACATTTTGAGTACATTTCTCAAAGTTAATTTACAAGTAATTTTAGCCAAGGCAGAAGCTGTTCTACCTATTAAAGCCTTCAGCATCATAGCCCTCCTCATCATAGTCTATGTTGCCATCATACTCTCCATGTTTACTGTAGCCTGTAATGTTGAAGCCTTCCTTATCATAACCCTCTCTGTTGTAGCTGGCCCGGTTCAGGCCATCCCGGCTTCCAAAGCCATCTCTATCAAAACCTGAGGGGGGAAAAAGTTTTTAAATAATTTAATTTCAGGAAGAAATAACTGTATCAAATGATTGTAATAACTGTAACAATATTTATTCCAATAACTGTGACACAGGTTAATGGTTTTCAATAAATACTGCATACAAGAACAAGTATAAAAATAAATTTTTATGTTGTTTTTTAATTAATTAAAAAAATTTATTTTACTTTATATAATTTCAAAAATGTTTATTTACAAGCCTTTTTAACTTTTTGAAAACAACAATTAAAAACATATGAATAATTCCCTCACCCTGCCAATCAAGTCCCTCTTCATCAAATCTGAATCTTCCTGTAGCAAAGCTGTTGTCTATGGTTCTCTGAGCTCCAGTGATATTGTATCCTTCAGCATTAAAGCCATATCTGTAAGCATTTTTGTTTTAGAAAATTGGAAAATTTATTTTAATATCATTTTGTTTATTTATTTACTTTGATTCCTTTTTTTTCTCGACCACATCGTTTAATTCTTTGTGAATCCATAAGAATAATTTAAATGTGGGATACAGATAGCTCAACAGCAAATAATATAATTTTAATTTTTTTATTTTCAACTTTAATTCTACTGCTTCCCTTTCCTTTTCTAAACTTACTTATCATAGCCCTGATTATCAAATCCTATTAACAAAGATGGGAACTTGGGTTGGCGAGAACAACAAGCCCCTTTGACACATTGGTCCTGGCACTCAAGGATGTTGGAGAAGCTGTTGGCATTGCCACCACATCCGAGGTAAACAAAAGTCTCACAATGACCTGTATGTTGATTGTAGTGCCAACGTGTCTCTCTGCTGTCACATGATCCTAGTAGGATGTAGAAGATGTTATGATTGACATAGTCTAACAGTTCTATTGCAGTGGAGGTAATCACTCAACTGTGTAACTGACTGATGTAGTTGAATGGGGGAAGCTATATCAGTGAGTTTTTTAATGGAGAATGTGTGTCATTAAGTTTGTGAATGAGGGATTGTGTGTCACTGAGTTTGTGAATAAGGGAATATATGTCAATGAGTTGTAAAAAGGGGGGGGGGGAATGATGTAATTGAGTTTTAAGTACATTTTTTTGGTTAATGAAACAAATGTATCTATGTTAATGTGATAATCTTTGACTAGAAGGAAGAATTTAATTCACCTGTTCTAAGAGGAAGTATGCAAGGATCTAACACTTTGTACTGACACAATTGTCCTTCATAGCCAGGAAGACAATCACAAGTAAACAGCTGGGGTTCATTGCTCCAGATTGATGGATAACAAGTTCCACCATTTAGACACGGATTGGGATCACAGTAGTCTTAGAGTTAAAAATAAAAAATTTGAAAACAAGGAGAATATGTAATTCCTAAAGATAAACAAATAGCCAACAAAATTAAAGCCATAGAAATATATATATAACTTAAATCTAGTTCAAATGACAGTACTGGTACAAATATTTTTAATTTTATTATCATTGTTTTTTTTTAACCACGTTTGTAGACAATAATATTGTTGATTATTCAAGTGAAAATTAAATTATTATTTTTTTCAAAATGTCAATACTATGAAGAGATTTAAATATAAATTTAAAGCCTTTATAATGTCCCACATTTAAAAATAAATATTTAAAAATTGAACTCAGTGAGTAACTGAACTGTGTGAACCTACAAAGATGGGGTCATTGAGTATTCAATTTATGTAGAGAATATAATAATATAAGCTTTCAAAAAGGTTGGGTTTTTTTTTTTTAATTATTAAATTTTTAAGTATATGTTTTACCTCTAACCCCTTCACAGTTGACTTCTTTGTCCCCATGGTACCACTTTGCATAGCATTCCCCACAGAAGCTTGCTCTGCAGCTGGCCTCTGGGAAGGAGTGGCATGTAGCATTGATGCAGGGGTTGACTTGACACTTGGCTATGTCAAGTTCACATGTGCATGAGGTCAGGAAGGGCTGAGTGTCGAAACAAAATCTGCTGGACTCCCCAGTCTGCATATCAGGAAGTTCTACTGGAACTAATGCTGGGGACAAATAAACTGAAGTTAAATCTAATAGGTGGAAAAAAAATGAAGAGTTCTAAATTTAATTTTTAACAGTTTTAATGAAATGCATTGTGACTTCTTGAATAAAGGTAAAATGTAATTACAGTGAACTTATGAAACAATTTATTTTTTGCTACCACCATTTAAATCACATGAATATTGAAAAGAGGATTTTAAAGAAATAAAAATCTTTAAACAAATAGTTCTCATAATCCCTTTGTGCAACAGAATGATATAGGAATAAATGTAAGGATAATGAGAACTATTCTTTGTAAATATAATACAAATAAATCTCATAAAAATATGTGCAACAGAATGACATAGAAAGAAATATATTTTTATGGCATTTATATGTATTATATTTACAAAGAATAGTTCTCATTATCCCTATATTTATTCCTATATCATTCTATTGCACAAAGGGATTATGAGAACTATTTGATTAAAGATGCATCAAAAATTTCAGCCCTCCAGGATGTCGAAAATATTCATTTTCATTTAATTTTTTTTAACACTGCACTCAATAATTTGTGCTGTTCATATTATTTTAATATTGCTAAGCCATTGAATATGAAATAACAGAATTCTTACAATGTACATCTTTGGTGTTTGAGGCCCAGTTTATTTCCAGCCAGTAGGCCGGCACTGGATCTAAACCAACACATGTGCGTGCTAAACTCTGCAAGAACTCCTTGGACTGCTCCTTTAGTACGGAGAAGATTTTATATGTGTGGAGTGGGGCAAATGGGCCTCTGAAATAGTAGCTGCAGCCCGACTTGTCTAAGCCGTTTGTGTAAAATCCATACTGGTCCAATCCTTCCTTTGTGAGACCTAGAATGACACAAATGTGATTGGTTTCTCCCAGATTACAAAAAATATATCATTACCTCATCACCAAGTTTTTACTAGATGGTGATATTTCTTTGTTATTCAAACACTAGCATAAATCTTTATGTTTGGCCTACATGTTAAAACTATGTTTTGAAACAGTTATTATAATGGCTTTTTCCTATACTGATAATGTATCTTTAAAGAAGGAATATCCAATGCTCAACGTTATTCTAAGCATTTATGGGGGAATAATGGCTTCTTGACAAAATGTACTGTAGATGTTTCCTTCCACTGACAAAGTTAGTATTTTTCTGGTTACAAAGTAAGTTCAAAATTTATTTAAACACACTATGTATCTCTTACCAATCAAGAATCTTATCTTTGTCTTCCCTTACATTTATATTTTTAATGCAAATAACAAAAAACAGGAAGACTGAATTTTAAATAACTTTAATTTGAGATGTTGCCATTTTTAAAGTTGAGGCAAGTAAGCACTGACTTTATTTACCTAGCCTGTTTAAGCAGCTGACATCATAGCCATCTGGACCAAACCTTCCAGTAATGTCTGCCTTGCTATCCCTATCCAGCCCACTCGAGTTGTAGCCATATCTGTCATATCCTGAGGCATTGTAGCCATGGCGATTGTATCCTCCAATGTCATAACCTCTCTGATCATAGCCGTCCCTGTTAAAACCTTTGGGCATTGTTGTTTAGTGTGTCATTTTATACACAACAGAAATTGTGGGTAAATTTTACTAAAAATTGTAGTATTCTAAAGCAGAGTCATGCTTATAACTTGAAAAATTAATTACTGCACCCAAAAGCATTAACTTACAATTATTGAACCCACCTATTTTTGCAAGTTCATTTACATCAAGTTCATGTCTATCTCTTCTCAATAGGTCAGGGTTGTCAACTACATAAATGGTCTCTGGGTCAAGGTCACTCCTTTTAATACCTGGGGTACTGTTAGGTATGTCATTGTCGGTAACAGTACAAGGACTTCCTGGCAGAGAAAAATGATGTCTTATCATTAAAATTTAAATATTTTTTAAGTATTAGATTTTAGTTATAGGCCTATTGCAGTTGTTCTCAACATGTAGATAATGAATGGTGGCTTGTGAACTATTAAAGGAAAATCATTGCAAAAGGCTAGTGATGTTTATACTACAACAAAAAAAATTACATCTATTAACCTTTACAATAATATTTTAATATAATTTTTTTAATCGATTAAGTCTTGTAACAAAGATTACCTTTAGATGGTAAGGTATATGTTACACACAAATCTTTTTCAGAATCAAAAACTGCTCCAGGTGGAATATTGAAGGGGGTCATGGGAATATTTCCAAAAGCTGCAGTAAATTTGTTCTTGTTATGGGCCCTCTTCTGCCAAGTCCAGTACAGCATATCAATATAAGTATGTATAGCATAAAACACCGGGTCATATGGACTGGACATTGTCATCATGTCCCCCCCAATAAAGTTATGAATGTATGCCACATAAGTTTCCAAACGGAAGCTCATTTCTAGATAGTCATCTCCTGCAAGAGCCAACAACAGCTCAGCCTAGCAACATAAAAAAAAAATATTTCGAACAGTTGGTTAAATTAAAAAAAAAACACACTTTTATAGTAAATGATAAATAACAGAATATACAATTTTAAAAATGTTATGCTATTAAAATAAGATGAAATATTTAGATTTTATTTATTATTTTTTAAATAGATCTAATTGTTTTTTTTTTTAATAATTCAAATTATTAATTGTAAATGAAGTCTATTACTGAAATATCAAATTTTGTTTTTTAATGAATCAGGAAGAAAAAAAAAGATTTATATAATATGCTTTAGGGAATCAGCATTTCAACTCTTACCTGAGTTGGAAGTTGTATACTGGTATTAAAATTCCTCACAAAGCATGGCTGCCAGAAATTTTTCGTCCCAAACGGGTGCTCCAGAACACAGGCACCATTACTATTTCCACCAAAGTAATTTGGCTGCCATATCACAGCCTCTTCAAAAAACCCAACATCAGTGGTGAAATCAAAGTAAGGCAAGACAATGCCACAGTCCACTTCTTGCAGCCTTTGCTCTAGCTGTCTTAGAAAAGTTCTGTGCCATGGCAGGAAATAGGCTCCCCCTGAAGCCTGCATCACATGATACATGTAGAGATCACGAAATTGTTCCCATGTCCTATCTGGGCTGCGTCGAAGAATGGCTACTGCATTCTGGAAACGTGCCATCTCTGCAGGAGTCATGTCCCTGATTTCTTTCCTCACAGTCAATCTTTCACATCTGAAATTTTCAAAGATTGGTTAAAGATGTGGGTTTTTTTACCAAAAAAGATGTAAGGCACTTAAGTCTTTGGACATTTTATATTATATGTGGCAAAATGTAAACCACAGTTTTTTTATCTGTCAAAATATAATTTCTTTCTCTCGAAAATACTTTATAAAACCATAGTTATTTGAAATTGTAAATAATAATTAACAAAATTGAAGGATTCTTTTTTCTTACAAAAGTGTTCAAATTTAACTACTGTATATTACGAACTATAAGACGCTACGGACTATAAGATGCACTTTAATTTTTAAGCAATTTTTTTAAAAATAACATTTTTACCATTTTTATATTAATTTCGAGTATAAGACACACCTCAACTTTGGAGGCAATATTTCGAAGAAAAAGGTGCGTCTTATAGTCCATAAAATACGGTATCACAATGTAGCCTACATCTTATCTTTCTTAAATCGCTTCTCAAATTTCAGTCTTGCATCACAATGTGAATGTTAAGAAATCTTAAATGACAGCTTTTATACATTTGTTAAATATGAACAATTATATTTCTCTTAATCTTTTATAACAAAAAAAATCTATTTGAAAATTCATGAGAAGACATGGTGGTGCTAACTTGAAGAATTTAATATTCTTACTTACACGCAGTTAACCTTTCCTTGTGGCATGCACGTACATGTCTGACATCCAAGTGTAAAAGTTTCTCTCTCCCTGTACTCCCGTTGTCCCACTACACACATGGAAGCTGTGTTACATGTTGCCTCTTGGCATGACAGACCAGGGTTAAAGCTGATAACGTCTGTCTCAGATTCTTCTTCACTAATACTTCTGTGCAATGCCTTGCATTCCTGAATGTGAAGTTCCTGAACAGGATACATGAAGATCCAATCAATTTTGATACATTTGACTACATAGATTTCTATATAAAAAACATATACAATAATGAAGCTTTTATTGTTTTGAATTGGAAAATTATATTTTAGTTAAGGATGATTTTTTTAACAGAATTGTAAAATAAATAATCAAATTATTTTAATAGAAACAAAAAAATTGTAAGTGAAATGATGGAAACTACATTAAAATTGCATTTTAAACTAATCTTCTTTACTTACAAAATTTGAGAAAATGCTTACTTTTGTTCCATTACTTAAAATTAAATCAACTACTCAAGGTTTATTTTAAGAATTAATCTCGATCATTTTCAGTGGTTTTTTTTGTTGTTGTTCATATCATATTTTTACCTGACAATCAACTCGTAATCCTTGAGTGCCATCTTTCACATCCTGAATGCTTGTTTTAAAGTTACGGTAACAGCATGCCCCCTTGAGGGTGATGTTTGTGCACTCTTCAAGATTGTGATAGTTGTTGACATTCCCTCCACATCCTAAAGCAATTTATTCCAATCTCATAAAAAATATTTCATTTCAGAAACAATAGGTTGATTTTTTTTTTTTTAAATTACTCTAGGTGATAACTTTTAAAGTTGATGATTATATTAAGATATTTTTTTATGAGCTTCAAATAAAAGGAACACAAAGACAGGATTCTTGTTTCTTGCAGTTAAAAAAAAATAAGACAGAGATACTAATGTAGCATCAAATTAAATATTTGAGATATTATAGAAAATTTGTTGTAAGTTTAAGCATTACAAAAAAATGATTAGCCAAACAGAGTGAGGTGACACTATAAATGGAAAATATATACCAGAAAATATAAAGGGAAGACACTGTTGTGACATTTTGTCATAATAATATCTCAGCAACTTCTCCTCACATGGACCTGGCTCTGCAGGCCAGACACATGGGTTCTGTCTGATTTCACATGTTCTCCCGTCATATGGAGGGGGGCAGTCACAGCGGAATGTAGTGACAGCAAGTTCTGTGTTTTCATTGAAGCACTCTCCATTGTTTAAACAGGGACTACTCAAGCATGGCTCTGTCACAGAATATTGGAAGAGTTAGACAATAAAATCAGGTAAACTAATACCTATGCAAAGGGTGCTTTGGTTACATCAGTTGTATTCCATTAACTGTCCTCTTCGTTTAACAACTGTCATCCAAAGAGGTTTTTGTGGATGAGAGGGAGGGAGAGAGCAAAACTGAACATACTTAAAATTTAACATCGGGTAATTTTAAAAAATGTGAATCACTGCAGTAGTCTCCTTTTCTGCCTCACCTCTTTATTTCAATGCTTGCAATTAGACTTTTAGGGTTTACACCAGGATTTTAAAAAAGATTTTAACAGTATTTTAACTTGAATAAAAATTATTTTCATAAGTTTAAGAAATAAAAGTATTTTTTATATAATTAAATATTCTACTACAATATAAAATGTTAGGCTCATTTAAGTTATTTGACTGAATTAATATCCCAATTGTCTTTGAAAAAACAAAAATAGGCTTTTGGAATTACCTTCACAGTTGGGAAGATCAAAAAGATGTTCACACTCAGGTTTACTATTCTGAAAATAAAATTTAACACACACTACTGGTTAAATTTTTATAAAATGAGTTCAGTGATGTTAAATGTATTTGACTCTAATATCTTTTACAATAAACCCCAGCCAAATTTTGACACTGCAATATGATTTATTTTTTAAAGAAATAAAGTATATCAAAAATAATATACTAGTATTTGTAACATGTCAGTGTCAGTCAGCAAAAAATACTTATACTTATATTCATAAAAATTGTAACAGCATGTGGCATGTAGAAATAATTCAAAGTAAAGAGTCTTGTCTGTGCTTGTTACAATACTTACAGTGCATTGACACTGAGTACATTTATTTGGAGCCCACAACTCTCCTTCTCTAAATACGGTCCCATTGTGATTACAACTAGGGACACACTCACAAGTCTCAAGTTGGGCGATACGATGGGTTAGCTGAATTTTCTATAATGTGTAGACAATGATATTAATTTCATTATTTTTCAGAAAACTAACTTGCTCATAATAATTTACAATAACACTACTACTACTAGTCTCTACATAAATTCAACAAAGCAAGTCAATGCTAAACAAAACTCAAAGTCAAAGCTTCCCCTTTCAAAGACTAAAATTAAAATAAAAAGTAAATTAGATCTAAGGTAATTGAAATCTCTGTCACATTTATTAAATATTTGTATTTTCTCTATACTGTTGACAGTCCTATTATTGATTATAATTACTATACTCTATTGAGACTATTGTCTTTTTTCATGATTCATAAAAATTCAGTGTTAATTTTAGATGTGACAACCGTAAAGAATAAAGATAAGGGCTAATGTGCTTCTGTGGTCTCTTATCACCAAAACCCTGTTAGGGAGAGGGTCAAAACCCTGTTAGGGAGAGGGTCAAAACCCTGTTAGGGAGGAATTTAGGGTTCAGGTTAGGGTGAGGGATAGATTTAGATCATTTTTTCATTTTTTAAAACTTTTTATTCGTAATTTTAGCAAAAAAAAAATAAGGGGAGTGAATCCAAGCAAATGAAATGAGAGACCACAGAAGCACATTTACCAAGATAAGTTTTACTACAAATAAGTAGTTGGAAAAAAATCGGATTTTTATAAATTCTGTTTTATTCTGTTTTAATGTCAAATTAAAAAAAATTTGAACCTCTCTTTTTAAGTCCTCTACTTCAAGAGACAACTTTAAAAATCTGTCTTCCAGGTTTATAAGTCTATTTTCCATCGCCTCTCCTAATGATCCAGCAAAGCCTTTTCCATTCGAAAATGGATCGTCTGCAACTAAAAACAAAATTTGTACATAAAAAATTCACGTTCAACGAAATTACGACTTAATTAATTTAAAACTTAGAGTTTGATTTAAATGAAACAATTTTACTTTATCACCAAAATCAATTTTTTTAAAAATATTTTAATTTTGCGATATTTTTTGGTGAATGATTTTTTGTTGTCTAGTTCAATGAGGTTTGAAACGAATGCAAAGAGGAAACAAATTGTAGGTCGGACAATTTTTTATCTTCTTTCCATTCTATTCTATAGATTCATAGATTAAGATACACTATAGACTATAGACTGACAATAGTCATTAATTAAAACTTTATGTATAACACATTTCTTAGTGAGTCACTACATTAAACTTAAGTAAGTATCAATCCAATATGAAAATAAAGTAACACAAAGTGTTCTATATTAATATTAACGTCTAATGCAGTGGCGTAGTTAGGGTTGGTGCCAACCAATTCAGGGTTGGTACCAACCCATGCGAAACAAGCTTTTTGAACATCCCCCCCCCCCACTCCCCCCAACCCCAGACTCCCAAAAAAATTGAATCTGAAGTTGACTGAAAATGTCACCCCTCCATATTTGGAAAAAATGTGTCGCAAGGGCAAGCCAATGCCACCCTCTCCGCACCCACTTCCTACGCCACTGGTCTCATGCAATTTTCGGTAGTATTTTTTATTGTATTGCAATTAGTAATGTTCTTACCAATACTATCCTTCTGGTCATTGCATGTACCGGGCGATCGTGGACGAGATAAAAGTTTTGATGTCAACAGAACGCCCTATTGTATAAAAATTTTTAAAGATAAATAAAGGACAGAAATCAGCATATTGAATATATAAAGAAATGCGATCTATTTATCAAAAATTGTAAATAAAAAATAATACAACCATGTTTAAAAGGTATACAATGTATGCTGTAGGCTCTTATTTTTTTTTTTTTATAAATTTACCACTTATTTAATTGCAAAGTCTAGTCGTAAGAAGTAATAAGTTATTTAAAATGTATACAAACAATTGCAAGTGGTTGTTTTTTTCTTCGAAAGATTCTTCATTGTCTAAAGAGTGGTGCACAATTATTATTTTTTTTATATATGGTGAAAATACAAGTTTTAATCAGTAAGAAAAATAAAAAAATTTCCATTAAAACCCCAACTTACCTCCATTCCATTCTGCCCTGGAGATTTTCCACCAAAACGGATGTCTGCATCTTCGGGCAATGCTCCTATCTTCTGTCTCAGCGTCAAAGCTCCTGTGCTGTTACAGTCCACGCTGACGAACGCTTCCTTTCCGTGCACAGATATCTCAAGCTCTGACCACTTCCCGCCAGGAATCACATCCTCAAAACAGACTCTCTGAAATGAACGTGTTCCCAGGTATCTAAGCTCTACAGAATGCCTCGGCGCGTCTAGTTTTACTTCAAGGAACGGTAACTTTTTGTCCGCCTTCGTCACCAGCAGCAAAACTCCTTGAGATGCCGAAGAAAAAACTCCGGTCAAGTGGAAAGTAAAGTCCCCGCGAAATTTCCTTAGCCACGTGGAGGTGTTGAGTGTTGGGGCTAAGATCCCTTGGAATGATTGAGTCAGCTTCCAGCCGCGAGGACGGACCAGTTGGACACCAGGAGCTTGGTCTAATAACGTTGGGTTTAGCAGATCCAACACTGAAACAGAAAAAAAAAGGACAAGACCCTATTGCCGAGGAACAGGACCGTGCTAAGAAAATATTGTTTCCTGGATAAAACCTGAAAATTGGTGCACCCCCCCCCCCCCCCAAAAAAAAAAATCTCCCACTTCACTTATTTCATATAAATTATAAAGTATGTGCACAAACACTCATAAATATATTGTACTAGCCAATATACCCGGCGTTGCCCACGATTGCAATTGGAAAAAAAAAAAACTGCTACTCTTTTAGATAAAATTCGAAATTTTAAGAACCCTGTTAAAAAAAAGAAAAGTTGCTTAAGTTTTAAATTATATAATTTTTTAAAGATTTATCCAATAAAAACATATTTATAACAAAATGTTTAAACATTTCGTTGCCCCATGGGATCTTGTTCCCCGATGGTAGTTCGTTATTCGATGGGAGTCCATTCCCCGATCGGAGTCCGTTCCCCGAATGGTTCCAGTTTCCCGTTAGGATCCTGTTCCCGGTGGATCACGTTTCCCGATCGGATCCCGTTCCCGTTGATATCGTTGTTCCCTTTGGGATCCTGTTCCACGATAGGATACAGTTCCTTGATAGGACCCCGTTTCCCGGTCGGATCCCCTTCCCGGTGGAATCAATTCTCTATTAGGATCCACTCCCTGTTGTGATCCCTTTCCCTGGAGGGATCCCTTTATCGGGTTGTATTCCGTTTCCCGATGGGATCCCATCCCCTTCATGTTTGGACCCCATTCTCTTTTGCCATTCGGGGTGATTCCGTTTCCTGGTGGGATCAAGTTTTCTCAGTTGGATCCCGGTAGGAGGCTGTTCATTAGTGGGATCACGTTTCCGGTGGGATCCTATTCCCCTTTGGGATTATGGATGGTATTATTACCAACTTTGGTCAAGATCAATCAATACGCGAAAACGCATACACTGAAATATAAGCCTTCAACTTCATTTATGTAAATAACTTGGGCCATAATAAGAGAAAATTAATTTGGAACTTTCTACTAACTACCAAAATTATCTTCACGTCTTATTCCTTTAACATTGATCAACATTCGAGGAAACTCGTTGAAAGTTTTGAAAACAGAATAAAGACATGGATATTATCTTAAAACAATTTCAGAAAGGAAAAAAAAACGAAGCTTCTAGAATAATATTAATATAAAAACTTTATGAAACTTATAATTATAAAAAGATAACCAAGCGATACCGAGAGGATCCCCAGGAGAGTATAGAAATCAACAGAACTAAACGAACATTTTCAGAAGCATTTAGAACCCTCAGAGATCCCCAAGGGGCAATATAGAGCTTTCTGGAACATCCCAGATATGATTAACTTTTTTTTCGTCGAGTGTATTTAAGATTTTTATTTGTTCCCGTTGGACGGGTGTCTTGCATGTTTATTTAGCATATTTAAAAAAAAAAAATTGACGCATGAAATAAAAAAATTAGTTACAATTATCAAGACGTCAGCAAAATATCATTTGTAAAATTATTTCCCACCCCCTAGCTCAGTGGTCCTCGGGCGGTGTGTTGAAGTGCCAAATTGTTACCAATGTTAGGGGAAGAATCAGTGAGAAAAACGAATTCATTGTTATTTTTTAAAACATTTTCCAAATCTATGTTTAAACAACTTTACTATTTCGAGTTCTAGATAAAGAATAAGGAAAAAATGAATTGTAAAGAGCCCCCCCCCCAAAACACACAAACACACACAACCAATATCATTTCTGAAAACGTTGGTAGGTGTTATTGATATCCCGGTATTTAGCCCAGTTTTACAAAACAGAAATTACGCGTACAAAATGATGTAATGTATGTTTTAACGTAGCGTCAATAAAGCTGAAAGGAACCTCTACACGCCACAAAGCTTTACCGAAACGATGGGCCATCAGGTAAAGGAAACAGGTGCGGATGTGCTAAAGGTGAAAGTTTGATGCAATATGCAGCCATCTGCTGGGGCGCAACCTTACATTTCCGTACTTCCGGTTTCACAATGGATAAAGAGAAAGGCGGCGGGCGAGGTAAAACAAATGAATAAATAAGGCAGATCTGGGTACAGCCGTGATTTTAAATTTAAAATCTGTACATATATTCAATCCTATAACTAAATATTAGTGAAAATTTTGAATTTATTTTCCAATGCATCAAGGAAGAGATAATAAAACCTCTTGTTTTACACCCACAGCCCTCATCCCCACTTTCCCTTTTTTTTCGCTCTCGTCCTGTCCTGTCATCCTCTTTCTATATTTTTGTTCCTCACTTCAATTTTTTTTTTTAAATATCAATATTGTTTTATTTATACAAATTGTTTGTGTCCCCTTAATCGCCGGTAACCAACAAAATGTTTGTTCCATTTGTTTCCGGCCGAAATGTTATTACTTGCTGTGAGTGTGGGGAGGAGTGTGTAGGTTAAAACTGCATTATTCTGGCCATTACTGGACTACCGCACTACTGACATAGCGATAATATTTTACCCAACACCCAACGCTTTGTTTTCGTCTTGCTTTGACGTGAGCAAAATGGAATAGTCTTTCCAGACCTCACCTTTCTTATTTGTAGCGATCCTAACTGCTCTTTGTAGCGATCCTAACTACTCTTTGTAGCGATCCTAACTACTCTTTGTAGCGATCCTAACTGCTCTTTGTAGCGATCCTAACTACTCTTTGTAGCGATCCTAACTGCTCTTTGTAGCGATCCTAACTACTCTTTGTAGCGATCCTAACTGCTCTTTGTAGCGATCCTAACTGCTCTTTGTAGCGATCCTAACTGCTCTTTGTAGCGATCCTAACTACTCTTTTCTCAAATTGCTTCATTCTAAATCAAAACACTGCTGTCATTTAAATCGTCAGATGTTTCTCCCTCTCCCTTAGATCAGTTTCAATCTCGCTCATCTCTCTCTCCCTCCCCTCTCTCCTTGTCTTTCTCTCTCTCTCTCTCTCTCTCTCTTGCTCTCTATTCTCCCCTCACGTCTGAATATATATATATTAGTTTCTTATTATATCTCTCTCATATATATATATATATATATATATATATATATATATATATATATATATATATCCCACACACGCTCGCTCCTCTAACTCTCTCTCCCTCACACACACATGCTCTCTCTAGCTCTCTGTATTATCGCTCTCTCCGAACCTCTGTTTTTGGATGCCAGTTTTGGGTGGAAGTTCAGAAATGTGCTAAAAAAGCAGTTCATGTAATTCTTACATCTGCTAAGAAATTCGTTTTAAAAAATGCTAATAAATCCACACATGCTGAAATTATAATTTATGGTGCGTTAAGGGCGTAGGATTATACCATCATCTCTGGGTGGTTCGGATCATTTGTTTGGCAATGATTTGTTTGGCAATGATTTGTTAGGCATTAATTTGTTAGGTAATGATTTGTTAGGCAATGATTTGCTTGGCAATAATTTGTTAGACAATTATTTGTTTGGCAATGATTTGTTTGGCAATGATTTGTAAGGCAATGATATGTTAGGAAATGATTTGTTTAGCAATGATTCGTTTGGCAATTATTTGTTTGGCAATGATTTGTAGGGCAATGATTTGTTAGGCAATGATTTGTTAGGCAATGATTTTTTTGGCAATGATTTGTTAGGCATTAATTTGTTAGGTAATGATTTGTTAGGCAATGATTTGTTTGGAAATGATTTGTTAGACAATGATTTGTTTGGCAATGATTTGTAAGGAAATGATTTGTTAGGCAATGATTTGTTTGGCAATGATTCGTTTGGCAATGACTTGTTTGGCAACGATTTGTAAGGCAATGATTTGTTAGACAATGATTTTTTTGGCAATGATTCGTTTGGCAATGATCTGTTTGAAAATAATTGGTTTGGCAATGATCTGTTTGGCAATGATTCGTTTGGCAATGATCTGTTTGAAAATAATTTGTTTGGCAATGATCTGTTTGGCAATGATCTGTTTGGCAATGATTTGTTAGGAAATTATTTGTTTGGCAATGATTCGTTTGGCAATGATTCGTTTGGCAATGATTCGTTTGGCAATGATTCTGTTCAATGACATGATTGAAAAATGCTTGAACGCAAAACATAAATCATAGACACCACAAAAAAAAATTAGCCACGCAGCCACGTGACTGAAGGTCATATTTCTACTAGGTCCGCGTAGACCCGCCTCTCATGACTTTCTATGATTGCATTAAACGCCTTTTCAGGTACAGATACAACACAGGTCACGGGCATATATCCATGGCCTAATAGAGATATTCGTTGAGCACAATCACCGTACCTGTCGGGTTTCCACGCCCCCTGAAGCTAACTGACACCACCGTTAATTATCATGATGGTGCTGTTGGAGTGGGGTGGGGGGGAGGCGATGTTATTGTTATTTAATTTTTTTATTTTTGAATACCTTTTCCTGACTCTTCTACGCCGGGAGGTGAAAATGAGTTGGAACTCGACGCCAGCGTAATGTCCCCTGTTGCTACCGACAACAGGAATGTTAATGCCACAATTTCTAGGATGCAGCGCCGTGCGAGTGAAGGAAAATGGTCGACACGGGGGTTCTTTTCAGTCGGCATGGTCTTTTCTGACGTCAGCATTCACTTGGTGCCGTACATCTTAAAAAAAGGGGCATCTCCGTGATCTTGAAGTATGAAAGAAGAAAAAAAAAAAAAAAAGAGAAACGGTTTTACAAGATATGACAATTTTTTTTTATGACAAGTCAATAAAATCAGGTGGAATAAATGTTGCTTAAAACTTCACCTTTGTGATTGTGTTCATTTGTTTAAGACTTCTGTTTTGTGTTCATTTGTTTAAGACTTCTGTTTTGTGTTCATTTGTTTAAGACTTCTGTTTTGTGTTCATTTGTTTAAGACTTCTGTTTTGTGTTCATTTGTTTAAGACTTCTGTTTTGTGTTCATTTGTTTAAGACTTCTGTTTTGTGTTCATTTGTTTTAGACTTCTGTTTTGTGTTCATTTGTTTAAGACTTCTGTTTTGTGTTCATTTGTTTAAGACTTCTGTTTTGTGTTCATTTTTTTAAGACTTCTGTTTTGTGTGTACTTGTTTAAGACTTCTGTTTTTGTGTTCATTTGTTTAAGACTTCTGTTTTGTGTTCATTTGTTTAAGACTTCTGTTTTGTGTTCATTTGTTTAAGACTTCTGTTTTGTGTTCATTTGTTTAAGACTTCTGTTTTGTGTGTACTTGTTTAAAATGCCCCCCCCCCCCAAACTTTGAGGAAAATAATTCGCTAGAATGGACTCAGCCCATTACACAGTGGGGAAACTGTTTCGGGGAAGGAAACAACCGTTCCTTGCGAAGGGGCACCCGGCCCGGGCGTCAGCCTTCGGAGTGGGGCAAAAAAGTGGCATTTTAATATAAAATACGTATACATATCAATATAAATTCTTTTTTTTTTTTTGGAATAGGTCTCCTAAATTCAGACTTTGCCCGGGGGGGGGGGGGGGGTAAACGTTTGCATGCCACGATCATGGGAAAAGTATTCTGATAAAATGGCTCCATTGAAAGCTGATCAGGGCAGAAGAAGTTTGCTCAAGTTTGGAGCATCGTTCGATCTAGTCGAACAACAGCAACACGATACTACAAAATATGCTTGTAGTATTAAGTCTTCCATCATTCTAATCCGCAGAGGAACGCAAATGGTGAACCGCAGTCCACTAGCCGTACGTTGGCGGTCCACACAACATGACTATTGTCAAATAAAAAGAAAGAATAGTTGTTAAATCGGCCCCCTGTCCATGGTGCGATCTCGAAACACCACCGGAGAGGACACTGAAGACATTGATTTTAAATATGCTGACCACGTCTATAGGTCTCCACAAGGTGAAGTCACCCTGTCTCCCTGCTGTTTCAACAGTGAAGGATTTAATCAGGTTGCCGCAACGAGGCGAACTCCACATGCAAAGTTCTCATAGATCCAATAACTAACATACATGTTCTGGTGGAGGCTTGAGTTATCGCTCTTAAAGCACCGGACATTGGCAACCATCTGACCACGTCTAGGTCTCGACAAGGCGCAGTCACCCTGCCTCCCTGCTTTCTCGACAGTGAAGGGTTTAGTCAGGTTGCCGCAACAAGGAGAACTCTACATACAAAGTTCTGATAGATTCACTGACTAATACACATAGTCTGGTGGAGGCTTGAGTTTACGCTCTTTAAGCCCCGGCTAGTACATTGGCAACCAGCTCCGTCTGCTGGGCTGTGCCGGCTAGTACATTGGCAACCAGCTCCGTCTGATTAGCTGTGCCGGCTAGTACATTGGCAACCAGCTCCGTCTGATTAACTGTGCCGGCAAGTACATTGGAAACCAGCTCCGTCTGATGGGCTGTGCCGGCTAGTACATTGGCAACCAGCTCCGTCTGATTGGCTTTGCCGGCTAGTACATTGGCAACCAGCTCCGTCTGATGGGCTGTGCCGGCTAGTACATTGGCAACCAGCTCCGTCTGATTGGCTGTGCCGGCAAGTACATTGGAAACCCGCTCCGTCTGATGGGCTGTGCCGGCTAGTACATTGGCAACCAGATCCGTCTGTTGGAGTGTCTGAGAATCTTCCAAAAATGACTCTCGATGTATAAGCTGTCAGAAAATTTGGGTAAGTCGACAGAAACATTATACATAGATCTCAAATCCAAATATTAGTCTTTTCTGGGATTAGCCATAGGCCGAAAATATGATAAATCTAATCAGGGCAGTGCGATGGAATAGGGGAAGGCGGCATTTTCCCTGGGTGCTAACATCAGGTGGCACCAAATCGTCTTTAAATAGGATCTTTTATAGTGAATTAAACGATAAAACGCCATGTACTTCATAAAGACAAAGGGCGCCAAAATAGAGTTTTTAAAAATGTTTATGTTACTGGTCTGCCCCCGGCGGCAGGGCCGACCCTAACAATTGCGGGGCCCTATGCGAAACGGATTGCGCGGGGCCCTTTCTGGGTAGGAATAAGGATAATAAGTGAAAATTAAGATTTTGTATTAGAAAATAAATTCGGGGCGGGGCCTATGAAGGTGCGGGGCCCATTGCGGCCGCATAGGTTGCAATGGCCTAAGGCCGGCCCTGCCCGGTGGTATATTTGTCAATATATTGGTGGGCGCATCTTTCAGGCTTCGAGCCGGGCGCAGCTTTTCCTCGTCCCGACCAAGAATGCCAAACCCACACAAATGTGCTAAATCATATATAAACCACTCTCGCATCAAAACCCCCTAATCTTTGTTAGGTGTATGCAACAACAAATTTAACTCTTTTGGTGTGTGTCGAGGTGGGGTACAACAAATGTAGAAATGAATAACTCCGAGCATGGAGCAACGGAAATAGCTCCGAGCATGGAGCAACGGAAAAATCAACTCCCGACAGTGATAGGCCAAGGCCAATGTGTATCATGCACCCCCCTCCCCCAATTGGGGAGGGGTTCATGTTTCAATCCCTCAAATGAAGACAAATGTATATCATTCACTCCGCAATCAATGTAAAAATTGTATCATGGACGCCAAGACAAAATCAAATGTACGTCCTGTAAGCTCCAGGAGCAGGTGGCTGTGGTTATTTGGTTTATCCGTTTGGAGTAAATCAAAGAGCTAGAAACAACATTACGATGATAAACATCCTGGGGCCGGGGTCGGGGGGTCAGTGTAATTTAATAGACCGACTTGGAATCATTGCCGTCTGCTTTAATGAATGGCGCCCAGCGGCTATCTCCCCCGCCACCCCCACCACCAAACCACCCACCCTTCACTTTGTCTTGAGGGTAGATGATTCCCTGCTATTAAGTTTTAAGCGTGAGTTCAACTCAACTGTAAGATGGTGTCAAACACGTTTAACACACGAATGAATCTAGGAATCTCCAATGTCTGCCCATGTTGGTAAGAAAAAAAAAGGGGGGGGGGTTAACACATGAGATCGACAGATTCGGCACATCAGCTAGTTTTGTTAACACAAAATACACACAGAAACGCGCACACACACACACACGCACACACACACACACACACACACACACAGATATATATACATACATATGAGTAATTGTAATTCCAAAACATCTATAGTTCAATGTTACCAAAACCTATGGTGTTCGCATCCCCTGAGAGGGAACATCTCAAGGTGTGCAACTATAAGAACAGCGGTGTAATTGGCTGGTTTTTTTTAAGTTATACGACATAAATGATTATATATTTTTATAGATTTAAATATATATATATATAATTCTTCATTAACTTTTTTTGTAATAAGTCACACGTTCATTTTCCAAGTGCCACAGTTCATTTGTAATGCAATTTGGCCCCCCCCCCCCCGACGACAAAATTAGAACATTTTTAGTTTGTCAATATTTTAAAATGCACTTTTTAAAATTTTGAAGTAGGTTCGAGGCTGAATCAAGCAATACGTATGTGGTGGAGAGTATAGGAAATTTCGGCAAACAGTATTAGAGGCATAGAGGCGAATAGTGTGCTGAGTGTTTCCTCCACTTTTAAACGGAGTTGGGTTTTGTTGTTGGTGTTATTATTATAATTTATTTTTTTTTGTTTTTTTTTGTTTTTGTTTTTGCCAGAGACCAGACATAGTGACGGCAACGTGTTATTAAATAGCTTATTATTTGTAAACTTTTGTGAAACAAATAATAATTTAAGTTTGATTTTTTTGAATGTTTCAAAGCACAGACCAAGTCCAATTACCTTGAACTCCAGTTTTTATCGTCAAATACGCTCATGCACCTGTCATAACTTAACAACACGTAGCGATTGTTTACGTGCAGCTGTCACAACAAGCAGTGACGTTTGTTAAACACAAAGCTACTGGCACAATGCTACACACTGACAATGCTACACACTGGTCGCAGTCATGGAGTGGAGCACTCGAAGGGAGGACTTTTGCCGATATTCTAAACACAACTTATTATCACGAAACGTATTTAATACGCTATCTATATTTTATTATTATTATTTATTTTTTTTTAAAATATAGTTTTATTTTCCTTCTCATCTCTTCTCTTGCCTGCTGTTCTCCGAATGAGAGGTGCTGTGTTAGGTTTTAGTAATTTAGTTGGGCAACTGTTAGGTTTTAGTAATTTAGTTGGGCAACTGTTAGGTTTTAGTAATTTAGTTGGGCAACTCTGTTAGGTTTTAGTAATTTAGTTGGGCAACTCTGTTAGGTTTTAGTAATTTAGTTGGGCAACTGTTAGGTTTTAGTAATTTAGTTGGGCAACTCTGTTAGGTTTTAGTAATTTAGTTGGGCAACTCTGTTAGGTTTTAGTAATTTAGTTGGGCAACTCTGTTAGGTTTTAGTAATTTAGTTGGGCAACTCTGTTAGGTTTTAGTAATTTAGTTGGGCAACTCTGTTAGGTTTTAGTAATTTAGTTGGGCAACTCTGTTAGGTTTTAGTTGGGAAACTCTGTTATGTTTTAGTTGGGCAACTCTGTTAGGTTTTAGTTGGGCAACTCTGTTAGGTTTTAGTTGGGCAACTCTGTTAGGTTTTAGTTGGGCAACTCTGTTAGGTTTTAGTTGGGCAACTCTGTTATGTTTTAGTTGGGCAACTCTGTTAGGTTTTAGTTGGGCAACTCTGTTATGTTTTAGTTGGGCAACTCTGTTAGGTTTTAGTTGGGCAACTCTGTTATGTTTTAGTTGGGCAACTCTGTTAGGTTTTAGTTGGGCAACTCTGTTAGGTTTTAGTTGGGCAACTCTGTTAGGTTTTAGTTGGGCAACTCTCAATTCGTATGAATTTATAATTAATACCCTGCGCGTGGATGGCAATAACTAAAATATAACTACACCAGACCTGTTTACTCTTGCGATTTTGGGCGTGCAATGTACGATTTTTGAGATGTGTACATTATATATACTGCATGTTTTATTTTTTACTATTAAGATAATGTATTTAACTATTTTGTGATGATATCGTACGATTTTAAGAGTTTGAAGGTAAACAGGTCTGCTACACATTAACAGAATTTTTTATTTTTTTTTTAAATTGGTAAATAAAAAAAAATACTTACAAATCTTTAATCTGTCTGAATCCTTTATTGAAAACGGAACAAAGCTGCAAATCCGTCAAGGGTAAAAAGCGTATAGGTCACATGAAAAGAATTCCACACAAATACTCCCCGATTTTTAAAAAAAAACTCCCGTGTGTGCGGTTTTCTCTACGTCTGCTACTTCCTGAAAGCAATTAGAGGGAGTGTTTACCAAGTACTTCGTCTATTAGGCCCGCGTCCGTACATATCCGAAAAATGCCGGCGCCTATTTTAAAACCTCCACGAATGAAGAATTCCTCTTTTTAAAAGAAAAAAAAAAGTTGGAAGCTTTGTTAAACGATGCATTACCTCCCCCCGCTTTGTGAGTTTCTGGCACATGCTCGGTGATCTCCACTTGTCTCCTTTCACTTTCGTCTCCTTGATCACGAGCTTATTAAAAAAAAAAAAAAAAAAAAGGCTTCCGCTACCGGTTCTCTCATGGCTAAAAGCCGAGCCCTTGGTCGAGTGTGGACAATCCGAGTACAAAGTATTTAGGAAATAAGCTGGGGGGGGGGGGGGATTTCTCCTCCGTTCCATCAAACTAATGTTTGGTGGATACTTTTATTTGACACTTAAAAACTAGGCCCGTCATTCAGATTATGATAACATTTCTTAAATTAACCGGTTATTATTAACTGACTCTTAGCCTAATAGTGTGGGAAAACGGTGTTATTTATATCGTTTAAGACTGAATAAAAATCAATGAAAAATAAATTAAAAAAAAAAACCAGTTACATGGTACAAAAAGTGCTGACAGGTCATTTCTGGATTGTCTGTTTATTTTAATATTTTTAAAACATAAAAAAAGAAATAAAACATAAATACTAATTGTGAAACGGAATCGATTCCCTAACACGGATATTGCCCACTACAAGCTTTCCGGTTTTCATCCTTTTCCGGCACCCCCACCCCCTCCTTAAACCCTTCCCCCACGCCCCACCCCTTCCTCGGTATTCTGAAGGTACATCTTCCGCGTGAACTTCCTGACCCTTGACCCTGCTAATCAAATGCACGTGAAATTTTATACACGTGCGCTAGCGAGCTTTCCCCCCCCCCCCCCCAAAATGCCTTCTGTTCCCGTTTTGTTTACGTATTTTTGCTGGGCTCCATCTGATAGGGGCCATTGATGGTATTCATGGAAACGCAAAGGCCATAGTTGTACAGCTTGTACGGGGCATAGAAAGGCAAAGGCCATAGTTGTACCGCTTGCACGGGGCTTAGAAAGGCAAAGGCCATAGTTGTACCGCTTGCGCGGGGCCACCATTGAATACTCTGGACTTGATAGAGGACAGAAAGACTCAACAAAACCAGGCATAAACTGGTTTTAAAAATCACGTTTTGATGATTATAAAAATCAGGAACACAAGAGTTAATCATACTGCAGTTATTGGACGAATGCCTTGCTACAGACTAATTTTTAGGAACAACGAAAAACTCAAAGAAGGATATTCACGACTAAAAAAAAAAAAATGTAAGATGAACGAAAAAAAAATCCATTTATTTGGATCAATAAAAGTATCTTATTTTCATTGGATGGCCACGATATCAATAAAATTAATGAATATTATTATTATTATTATTATTAGTTATCTTATATAGCGCGGTACCCCAGCATAGGGCTATGCCAAGAGACGAGTGTGTTGTCATGTATCCAATGATGTACGAGAATTGAGTATCCGAACATAAAAGACAGTTAAGCACCCAAAGATACACGTGTGCTGAGTATGCGACGATGAAAAAACATTGAGCAGCCATTGATTGGTGCAAGAGGATAGCAAACAACATTTTTTGTTTCAATCTCCTTTTTTTTTAAAGTATTGTTTTCCCCTAAAATATTTTCGTCGTTTGGCATCGCATGGCTTAAATTTGCTTTTTTAACAAAATTAGAATACTTTAAAAAAAACAACAAAAAATATCTTAATAAGAGCATTAATTAAGGATAGAAATAAAGGACACTAAAAAAATGTTCTTCTTCTATATATCAAGGGCCCACTATCAATTTATTGATCATTCTGGCTCCTATGCATGTGGACGGGGATTCCCGATGTTTCTGTGCCTGGTGTTGAAGAGGATATTTCACTGTTTCTCATCTAAATAGATGTACACATGAGAGTATAGTTGCGTTCTTCAATGTGGGTTCATCAAAGTGGTATTCTTATTTTAATTTTTTTAAATTGGTTTGTTTCCCCCGTTAAATTTTCATGCCCCGTCGTCGTTTATATCCTCGGTATCATTTACCCCCCCCACACACACACCCACCCCCCCACCCAAAAAAAAACAACACAAAAAACATTGTCTAGGCGTCCTCAATGGATTAAATAGACACGAACAATCTGTGTCGATATAACAATATATATTGAGCTTTAATAATAATTTTAGATTACAAATAATTAAACGTTTCGGCACTTGCCTTCATCAGTACAAGACATACAAATAATTAAACGTTTCGGCACTTGCCTTCATCAGTACAAGCCATCCAAATAAGTATTAATCAAATTTACATAATATATAGAGAGAGAGATAAATCCTACCTAAAAAATATTTCTAAAAATGGCCTTTTGTACTAAAAAAAAAGTTAGGATTGTTAAATTTCTTGAACATAACTTAAGGCATATTAACTATTGTAATTTATGTTGTCGTTTTCTTCTTCTTCTTCCTCTTCAAGAAAAGAACGTCGTTAAAGGGGTTTTCATTGCAGCTATGCAGTGTGCACCACGCCGCGTGGATGGGTCGGGTGGGAATTACGGTTGGACTAACCCACCCGTGACATCATCGCTACACGTGCATCTGTGTGTTCTAAAAATATTCTCCTCCTCCCCGACTTTTCCCTCTCCCCCCCACCACCACCACCCCCGCCCCCTCTCCTTTTACTAGAATCTCTAGCGTGGAAAAAAAACAACCTCTTAAAGTTAAAGGGACCAGGCCGCCCAGCCTTGACCAGGTCCGAGCACACTTCACGTGCCCACGTCTCTGTGATGGTCAGAATGTAAACAATCCTCGGGCCACGCACATGTTCTGGATGAAATCACCGACCAGTTTAGTCACCTATTTATTTAGTCACATATTTATTTAGTCACATATTTATTTAGACACATATTTATTTAGACACATATTTATTTAGACACATATTTATTTAGACACATATTTATTTAAGTCACCTAGTTATTTAGTCACATATTTATGTAATCCCATATTAATTTAGTCACCTAGTTATTTAGTCACATATTTAGTTTAATCACATAGTTATTTAGTCACCTAGTTATTTAGTCACCTAGTTATTTAAGCACCTAGTTATTTAGTCACCTAGCTATTTAGTCACCTAGTTATGAGCGCCTGATATGAATTTATTTTAGTTTTCTTTTACCTACCGCTGTTGTGGTCGCTGCCAATTATTATTTATTCGTTGTTTTATAGAGAAGTTTATAAGCGAATCGGATATAGAATGAACAAATACCGAAGTTTCTTCTTTCAGTTTTTTAATTGCTGAGTCAGCAAAAATCGATGCCACCACCAGCAGTTATGAAAGGGTTAAAACACATACATTTTGTCAACTTAATGGAGAAGAATTCGCCACATGTAGAAAAAAACCATTAACCAATTAACAAAGATGAGGTGGCTCATTATTATCAAAAATATTCCACCCACAAAGCGGGCAAATTGATTTTTAATTTTTAAAAAGTCTTTGTCTATAAAAGTGGTTCTTAACCTTCCTAATGCCGCGACCCTTTAATACAGTTTCTCCTGTTGTGGTGACCCCCCAACCATAAAATTATTTTCTTTGCGACTTCATTATATGTGTTTTCTAATGGTCTTATGCAACCCCTGTGTAAGGGTCTTTTGGCCCCCAAAGGGGTGATGATCCACAGGTTGAGAACCGCTGGTCTATAACATTTTAAATAAAAATCTGTATACAATTTTTTTGCTCCTTTTTTAAGGATCCCTTAAAGATGTGGCAAATATGTCTAATGAAATATGCGCCCTTTTCTCAGCAAGATGATTAATCCTGTGTTGGAAACTGTGCGTCTCAGAATATAGCAACCCAGGGGCTAAGCCATTGCTTACACGGACATATCACGTAGGTCAGCCGGGGGAGGGGGGGGGATCGAAAGACACTTTCACAGGAGTCGCCTAAGACAATCGGAAAACACCCATACTCTACAGTTATGAAGTAGGAACGAAAATAATTTTATGATTGGGGGTCGCCACAACAAGAGAAACTGCATGAGAGTGGGTCGCGGCATTAGGAAGGTTTGAGAATCACTGACTCAGGCAGACAATACGAGTGAACTAATTTTGTTCCGTCGATTTTATTATCCTAAAATGTATGACTAGAAAGTCTAAACAGAATGAAGCTGGGCTCTGGATTTGTTTCTTCTTCTTCTTCTTTTTTTTAAAAAAGTATATTAATTTGCCATCTGCTCCAAAACGACAGCAGACAACCCCTTTAATAGAGACAGACGAGGCAGATCGTCAGGTAAGAGTTTTGCACCCATTAGCGGTTGTCGTACATCAGCCCCCCCCCCCCCCCACTGCTTTGATTTACGTGTTTTGTTCCGTTTCTGGCCCGGGGGGGGGACTTGAAGCTGTGAAACGCATCTCACTGTACACATTGCACCGAATGGCAACCGTGAGTGGTTGGAGTGTGAAGAAGACATTTCTGACCTCGCCACACACACCCCCCCACACCCCTCCGACCCCCACCTCCCGTTTTAATTGCTCGTCTGCTGGGCGCGTGTTGTTTCGTTTTCGTTTTCATTATTTATTTTTTTTCAAAATTAATTAGCACAACTTGAATCTAATTTTTTTTTTTTAAATATACAAATCCTGTTTTTTTACGTTATAAATGTTATCATAATACATATTGAGTATTTTTATTTCATTTTTTTGAAATTATTTTCTCTTTATTTTTGGTTCTTTAAAACAAAAAAATAATTCATTTATTTATTTAATTATTTTTATTTACTTTATTTTATAATTATTATGTAGGTGTGGGCTGGTTTGGGGTGGGCTGGTTTGGGGTGGGGGGGTGTGGGGTTAACATCTTATATCAGAGGCGCAACTAAAGGGGCTGGGGCAGATTCCCCGGGCATATCAGCTAGTTAGTGGCACCAAAATGTGCTTTGATATTATTTATTGATGAAAATAATGGGTTTGAGAGTTGAAAAAAATAAAGGGAGCCGCTTTAAAAAGAATCGTCTCCCCGGGCGCCGAAAACTCTAGCTACGCCTCTGTTTTATATATAAGAATTCGTAAAGTTCAGGTGTTGTTATAAAGAAAGTTAAGATTTTAATCAACAGAATTGCTTGTAATAAACATCACAATACAAAAAAAGTATTGTGACAGAAAAAAAATGGTCTTACTTGTATCAACTGATCGTAAAATGATGTATTTTATTTGTAGCCAGACTCTGACAAACATACAAACAATTACAGGTGACGTTTGTTGAATGGCAATGAACAACGTGGGAGCATTATTTCGTAGGTTTTTTTTTTTTTTAATACATCTTTATCAAAATGTTTGATTGGCAGGAATGTTTATTTGTGATGAACTACTTCCAAGCTCAACACCCGCGCAAACTTCCAACAAACAAAAAAAACTTTTGAAATCACATAGCTCAAATCTCCAACTTAGGTAGTAGAAGTGTGTTTGTGTGTGTGGGGTTGGGGGGGGGGGGGGGACTTCCAGGTGCTTTCATGCCAATTGTAAGATGTATCATTGTATGAAGTTACTCTGGCAGGAACTATATCTTAGCCAGTATTATGGATATAATCTTGTCATTCAAATCTACAAAGTTAGGAAGAGTGGGCGGGGGGGGGGGGAGGGGGCTCCAGGGTGCAAGTTGTATCGCTATATGGAGTGATTGTGGCAGGTACTATATCTTAGCCAGTCTTGTGAGCCTGTTGAGTTAACAAACAAAAATAAAATAAGAAGTTAACTTTCAGTTAACATCTTTCATTGTATGTAATTGATAGTTTTGTAAAAAACAAAGAAATAAAAACATAAACGTGGCAGCTATACGCGATAAATGTACCTTTTGTACGTGAAATATGTAAGTGACAGGTGAACGTGACGGATGAACGTGACAGCTATACGCGATAAATGTACCTTTTGTACGTGAAATATGTAAGTGACAGGTGAACGTGACGGATGAACGTGACAGGTGAACGTGACAAATGTGCCTTTTGTACGTGAAATATTTAAGTGACAGGTGAACGTGACGGATGAACGTGACAGGTGAACGTGACGGATGAACGTGACAGCTATACGCGATAAATATACCTTTTGTACGTGAAATATGTAAGTGACAGGTGAACGTGACGGATGAACGTGACAGGTGAACGTGACAGCTATACGCGATAAATGTACCTTTTGTACGTGAAATATGTAAGTGACAGGTGAACGTGACGGATGAACGTGACAGGTGAACGTGACAGCTATACGCGATAAATGTACATTTTGTACGTGAAATATGTAAGTGACAGGTGAACGTGACGGATGAACGTGACAGGTGAACGTGACAGCTATACACGATAAATGTACATTTTGTACGTGAAATATGTAAGTGACAGGTGAACGTGACGGATGAACGTGACAGGTGAACGTGACAAATGTGCCTTTTGTACGTGAAATATTTAAGTGACAGGTGAACGTGACAAATGTGCATTTTGTACGTGAAATATTTAAGTGACAGGTGAACGTGACAAATGTACCTTTTTTACGTGAAATATTTAAGTGACAGGTGAACGTGACAGGTGCAAGTGACAGATGTACGTGACAAATGTGCCTTTTGTACGTGAATTATTGAAGTAACTGCTGAACGTGACAGGTGAACGTGACAGCTGTACGTGACAAATGTGCCTTTTGCACGTGAAACATTTAAGTGATAGATGAACGTGACGGATGAACGTGACGGATGAACGTGACAGCTGTACGTGATAAATGTACCTTTTGTACGTGAAATATTTAAGTGAAAGATGAACGTGAGAGCTGTACGTGATAAATGTACCTTTTGTACGTGAAATATTTAAGTGACAGATGAACATGACAGATGAACATGACAGGTGAACGTGACAGGTGTAGGATATGTAACAAATGTCAACGCGGATTGATGACATTCGAAATGCTTGGTATTAGTTGTTTTTTGTTTTTGTTGTTGTTTGATGTTGTTGTTGTTTGTTGTTGTTGTTGTTTGTTGTTTTTTTTGTGTCAAAAAAAAACCTGAAGTTTCTAAAGTAAAATTTAACAAAGGAAAAGAAAGACATCACGTGAACGCCGAATTTACCCGTGTTCCCTGTGTTTCACATCTTCCAGCGTCTGCGGTAGGGGGCGCTTCGACGTCTCGGGCAGGAACAGCGCCAGCAGCCCAGACACAACACTCAGCGTGCCGAACACGAGCAGCGGAAGTGGCCCCCATACATCTTTGAGGTCGAGAATTATGGGAGCGAAGATACCGCCGATCCGTGCCGACATGGACGCCACGCCCATCCCAACGTTCCTGCGAGAATGGGGGAAAGGGGGGGTGGTTATCGGCTGTCAATGGCCAGGAAGATAATGTCAGCTCACCTAACGTCTACTAACACCCGTTCTCGAGTTCTACATTTAATTGCCCTTGTCATAACTCCTAACATGCCCCAACATTTCTTCATTCCCCTAATTTCATATCTGCACCAAGGCATTTTCTTCTCATTATAACTCTTTAAAACATGTCCCAACATTTCTTCATTATCCTAATTTCATATCTACACCAACGCTCATCTCTTCACAACTTAGTCTTCTCCACACCGGATGTGCAACCATATTTGTTTAGCTAATCATTTCAAAACACGGAAGTCTTCAAAGCCAAGAAGAAGAAAGAAAATATCGAGGGAAGACAAAGACGGTAATCCTAGCACTGGCGTGTAGAGTGGGCCATCGTTTAAATCGACATCTCATATAAATGTAAATAAATTGAAGAAACAATGCTAAAAAAAAACCAATAGACTACACATCCTTTCAGTAAAAGTTACCATGAAAATTTAGTTTCACTTTAATCATCCTACTGACGTTACACCAGTTAAACTACATTCTTATCCACAATTTTAAAGCCGTATATAAAAAAAGCCGTATTTTAGTCACATTTATACTTTCGAGACTAAAGCTTCTTCTGCTTTAAGATGTTTTGAAAATGAATTTTTTAACTTGGCATTTTTTCTTTGCAGAAAGAAGTACGTGAACAAAACAGTTCTTAAAATATTCACACGAGGGATTGTCTTCACACGGGAGATTACCCCGGCTTGATGAAGACAAGGGAAAGTAATAAGTGAGCTCGGCTCACCATTTTTTTAAAATGTCCGTTTCCTCATGTCCAGAATGCTTGATGGTAAATATTTATAAATAAACGCTAATTTAGTTTCTTCAAGTTTAAAAATAACAAAACAAAAAACAATGAAGTGGCAATCTGGGAATTGTTGTAAAATAAGTGAAAATAATTTCTCTAAAAATAATATATAATTTATTTATTTTAGTTATTCCCCTTCTAAACCTTTCACAGTTGAGGAAAGTTCAATGATTTTCAATTATTCCCCTTCTAAACCTTTCACAGTTGAGAAAAGTTCAATGATTTTCAATTATTCCCCTTCTAAACCTTTCACAGTTGGGAAAAGTTCAATGATTTTCTGTTATTCCCCTTCTCTCAGCCACTTACAGTTGGGAAAAGTTCAATGATTTTCTGTTATTCCCCTTCTCTCAGTTTACAATAATTGAGAAAAGTTCAATGATTTTCTGTTATTCCCCTTCTCTCAGCTTACAATAATTGGGAAAAGTTCAATCATTTTCTGTTATTCCCCTTCTCAACCCCTTTACAGTTGGGAAAAGTTTTCTCCCCCCCCCCCTTTCTCTCACCTTACAACAGTTGGGAAAAGTTTTCTCCCCCCCCCCCCCTTTTTTCTCTCACCTTACAACAGTTGGGAAAAGTTTTCTTCCCCCCTTCTCTCACCTTACAACAGTTGGGAAAAGTTTTCTTCCCCCCTTTTCTCACCTTACAACAGTTGGGAAAAGTTCAGCCGCCATTAAGTATATTATGGAGTAGGAAGCGGTGATGCAAAATTTCCCAAGCAGAATGAAGACTTTGATGAGAATCTTGAACACTGAAACATATCCGGTAAAGAACCTTTTAGCCGCATACTATTAGAGCAGCGGTTCTCAACCTGTGGGTCGCGGCCCCTTTGGGGGTCGAATTACCCTTTCCCAGGGGTCGCCTAAGACCATCGAAAAAATACATATATTAACAGTTATGTAGTAGCAACGACAATAATTTTGTGCTTTGGGGTCGCCACAGCATGAGGAACTCTATTAAGGGGTCGCGGCATTAGGAAAGGTTGAGAACCACTGTATTAGAGGAACCAGCGGAGTTCTAAGTACTTTTAGTAAGTACTTTCTGTGTTAATTAAGATGAAACGAGTTGGGGTTGGGTGGGGGGGGGGAATCCTTCTCTGCCCACGGCTGCAGTGCAGTTGAAAGCATGCTCCGTTTAAACGGAAGTGATGTATTTCTACTTTTACGCTTCAACGTGAGGGAGTTTCATTTAAATCCTTTATATTAACTTTGTTTTTGGTTCGTGTCTTTCTGTGTTTAAGGCAAAAAATCTTCGGACGGCTAATTGACCCATTTTACGTCATCCTGTCTAAATTAAACTTGGCACATAAAGACTTGTTGCCGATAAAAATTACATTCTGTCAAAGTTTCTGCTTCAGCCCATCCCCCCACCCCCACACCAAAATTAGTTTTCCTGTTTTTTCAAGGGGAAGATGAATGAAATGTGATTTCTTTCAATGGATGTGTGTTTTGCTGTGGAGATTAATTGTGCCGCTGTTGCTATGTGCCTTGTATTTGTGACGTATTTGGGTGATGCAGTAAAAAAACCAATTTTTTTGTTTTGTTTGAAGGGGAAAATGAAGGAAATATGAAACATGTTTTCGCCAGAAGTTTACCCCACTTTACATAACCGCTCATTATTAAATGATACATCACGTACAATTACATAATGGACAAAAAAATGCATATAAAGGATTTAGACGAAAAACATTGGTTTATGGGGTTGCTAAATTAAAAAAAAAAAAATTGTTTCCTGAACTTTGACTTTTTAAACATTAACACAATGTGTTAAGTTCGGTTTTTACGCGAGGGCTCTTCCGGGATAGGAACGTCACACAGTAAAAGCATATTGTATTTCATTGGTTGTTATCGGTTCCTACTGTGGCAGGATTTCTTAACTATAGGGCTGCTCCTTAACCAGTGTCATGGGTTGATGTGGGAATACCCCAGAAAATCAGGTTTATTGGCATTGTAATTTTTATTATCATGGACAATTGAGATGGGAATGTGGGTAATATGTAATAGAGACGGGGGTGTGGGTAATATGTAATAGAGATGGGGGTGCGGGAAATTATTTGAAATCGATATCGGTTTCGGCGCTACAAATAGGTTTAAGAACCACTGTACTATGGAGACAAGCATACCCATCTTAATTATTTACCAGCTTCTCAAAGGGGCGGGGGAAAGGTGGGTTGGGGGTGGGGGGGGGGGGCTTGTTTACCGTGACTTTAAAAAAAACACACAACGGGACGAGCCGCTTTTAGTCCGGCTTTTGAATTATTGTTCAGGCTTGCGGACATGGAGGGTGCACGGTCGTACTCTTCGGGACAGTTTCAAGTATACGTGGGGTTTAAATAAGACCCCATTGTTTCTCCAACCTATTCTATATACACTGCACCCATTTAACGCATTCTATGTCCTAGACTCCCAATCCGCTACGAATTGTTACGTGCATCAACATCGAAAGTAACAATACGCTTTAAAATTTGTAAGGAAAGTAAGGGATTTCTATTATGTTGGTTTACATTACATAGTGAATTGTAGAAATTGGAAAATGATCTGTTGACGTATTACATAAAGTAACATGTTAGTGAATGTAAAAAAAAAATATGTGAACATGTATTATATCACTTAAAAGTAAGTTGGCTCCTCTGTTATTGTAATCAATTCCTGACACCCCCTGAAATGCCACATAAATCACCCATGGGGAGTTTGAAGGCGCCAGGTTCGGGAAACCCTTACCTAAGTGTTTGGCTGTTTTCACAACAATATATGTAATTATTTTTTTTTTAAAGACAGAATGAAAATATCACAGGATTTTTTACCCGGTTCATCTTTGGTGATAAAGAATCCGGCGACGATGCAGGCGACGCCCCCGATGCACATTGTGACGATGAGGGACAAGCGCCGCCCCGTCCTGCCGACCAGCAGCAGGCACAGGACGTAGGCCAGTATGCCGACTCCGCCGATCATGCAAAAGTTCAGATACGGGTCGCCGGACATGTTCTCCGAGTTCAGGGAAATGCCGTAGAACACAAGTGAGTTGACGAGCCTAATGGGGTAACAAATTGAAGAAGAAAGAAAAAAAGGGGGTTTAGGGGTCATTTCAGATTGAACAAACGTGTGTGTGTTTTGGAGAACAAAAACCAAACCGGGGGAAAAGGGGGGGGGGGTTCTTATCTGGTTGCTGCCCTCTCGGATACAACATTTCAGCTAAGTGTTTTTTTTTTATAATTTAATTCCGTTTTTACTGTTTGCTGATGAAGGCTTTTTGCCGACACGTTCGTTATTTTTTTGTTTCCTTTTTTCCCCCCAGGTTATCACATACACTTTGTTTCACTCATTTCCTTTTTATGCTAACCAGATTGCAGTCTCTCATTGCATTATCTTCATATATGGTTACAGAAATGCATATCCTTCCAATTTCATTCATGCTAGTTCTCCGTTATATCTAAAACTTTATGTTAGTAATCCCTTGGCATTCACTCATCGCGGCTAAGCCAACTTGTGCTTTGGGAAACGGCGCAAGGAATGACACTTGTGGCTTTGGCTGCTTTTGTGGGCGCTGTCTGCAGGATCAGATCTCCGTTCCGCAGATCATTCATCGGTCCTCTCTCTCTGTGGGTATTCCCCTTGTTTCGTTTTCTCTGTACGTTCCAGATTACTTACCAGGGAAGTTAGTTGGCAGCATTCTACAGACATGGCTATATACGCAATCTCAACATTCTACAGACTTGGCTATACTCAATCTCAACATCCTACAGGCATGGCTATACGCAATCTCAACATTCTACAGACATGGCTATACACAATCTCAACATGCTACAGACATGGCTATACGCAATCTCAACATTCTACAGACCTGGCTATACGAAATCTTAACATGCTACAGGCATGGCTATACGCAATCTCAACATTCTACAGACATGGCTATACGAAATCTTAACATGCTACAGGCATGGCTATACGCAATCTCAACATTCTACAGACATGGCTATACGAAATCTCAACATTCTACAGACATGGCTACGCAATCTCAACATTCTACAGACATGGCTACGCAATCTCAACATGCTACAGACATGGCTACGCAATCTCAACATTCTGCACAAATGGCTACGCAATCTCAACATTCTGCAGACATGGCTACGCAATCTCAACATTCTACAGACATGGCTACGCAATCTCAACATTTTACAGACATGGCTACGCAACCTCATGCGACGTGCTCGCGTGTTTTCTAACAGCTGGTGGTTGATCTGCATCATGAGCTGAGAGCTTTGTCATTCGGAATTAGTTTTTAGTCTTTTGTTTTGAAGTCGCATCCATTCTTGTCCAAGATGTAGACGCACATCTTCTATTATACATTCACGTTATTATAAGTACATTGTAAAGACAGCCATTTATTTATACCAACCCATTAAAACCACCACCTAACTCAGCGGCTCTCAACTTGTGGGTCGCGACCCCCTTTTTTTGGGGTCGATCTACCCTTACACAGGGGCCGCCTATAAGAGATATCGCGTATAATGAAGTAGCAACGAAAATTATTTTATGGTTGGGGTCACCACAACATGGGGAACTGCATTAGGAAGGTTGAGAACCACTGATCTAACTTAATTAAAGCTACTCATTTCACCCAAATTTACTATCATGCTCACAGTCACTCAGTACTCACCAGTTGAACCAAACGTTGAGGGACATCGCCGCCATGCGCCAGGTCCTCAAGCAGTCGATGACGTAGTACTTCCGGTCTCCCCCTTTAAGAGTTGTGTCCTCTTTCAGCTTCACGAAAAACCGCTGCTCCAGCGCGACGCCATTTTGTTTGGCCGCTTTTCTCAGGATGGCCTCCGCCTCGTCGTCTCGTCCTTGCGACAACAGCCAAGGTATGGACTCTGGTAAGAGCCTGCGGGATGAACATTGAAAAACGTCCGCCCTGCGATTTGCCGACTGAATGCGGTGCAAAGTTATGCATTATACCTACCAGCTGGGGTGAATTTTTTTTTTGCCGACAGATATATCTTTTAAGAAAATTAACAGCCGATGTATGAGGTTTTGCAGGGGCGTGGTGATTGATGGCTTTACCCGAAGAAACCAACATTTAAAACCAGGGGCGTTGATGGCTAAATTTTTGACTGGGGGAGGTTCAACCTATGAGCACTCATAGGATTCGGGTCATTAAATAGTATCTTGGCACCAATTTGGGGGGGGGGCGGGAGTCCAGACCCTAGGACTCCCCCCTCGGGCAAACTACGCCCCTGTCTAAAACACATATGCGTATTTTGTAGCCAAGGTTACAGCCAACTGTGTTACAAATATGTAATAATGTATGTTTAAGATGCACGTATGATAAAATGGTCTTGTTTTCTTTAAAAACTAATAACCTAAAATAAATTGGTCGAATTGATGCATGTTGTGTCTGGGCACTGTGTATGCATGCTGTTTTTGGGCACTGTGTAGGCATGCTATTAATTTCTCATTTTATCCAAGTCTTCTAACACACATACACAAACACACACACACCGCAAAATAAATAATAAAATAAATTTAAATAAATTATATTCAGCTTGCAACGCCATGACCTTACCACCAGTACACACCAAACAAGACAGCGGGTAGGGTGATGGCCAGCTCCAGGTAGCGCCAGTCTCTGATGAAATACGCAATGCCGGACAGGCCGAGGTACCCCAGGCCGTAGAAAATCTGAATGACGAACCCGGCGACGACCCGGTACTTGGGGCCCACGAGCTCTGTGGCTGTCAGCAATGGGATATGACGTTCAGCAGGTCAGTAGACCAGGGGGGAAAAGGACACAATAGAATTTGCACCTAAAAATCTTGTAAATTGTACAAACCTTCATTTTATGTCACTGCAAGTCTGCAAGTTTGCAAGTCTGTAAGTCTGCAAGTCTGCAAGTCTGAAAGTCTGCAAGTTTGTAAGTGTGCAAGTCTGCAAGTTTGTAAGTGTGCAAGTCTGTAAGTGTGCAAGTCTGCAAGTCATAAACATAAGCTCCGCGTTTGATAGAAAATATTATTATTATTATATTTTAAATACTAGGTCCACTGGAAAGGAAAGCAAGCAAAGAACCGTAATGAATGGAAAATCTCTTGTGGACGGCCTATGCGCCAGACGGGGTAAAAATGCATAAGAAGAAGAGGAAGACTATAGGTCAACAGTTGCCCTGTGAAAGACTTTGTTTCATTTTAAACGCGTTTTTGTGAGAATTAACGCTAAAGTAACGAAAAGTGTGTTAATTAGTATATAAAAATGTGTCCGATGCGACTAATGTCAAGTTTTTAAATACATTTTACCTATTCAAACGTTCAAATAGCAAATATGGGAAACTGTGTATAGATTTTCAGTCGATTCCAAATTCCAAAATGACAATGACGTTTTTTATGACTGATAGTCTCTGGACCTAAGGGGTTTAGAACCGTTGACTTACACAATGTAAATGCCACAAGGAACGCCCCGGTATGTGCCGCCCCTTGCAGGAAGTACATCGGCAGAAAGACGAACATATTGGGCGCCAGGGAGGCCACAACCCCTGCTATTAACAGTGTGAGGACCCCGAACAGGAACATCGGTCGTCTGCCGAACCTGGAATGACCATTTCATACCATTTAAAAAAAAACAAAAACAAAACTCTTTCGATAAACCATCTGGGAAATTTAAAAAAAAATTAAATAATTATATTATGGGATATTTATTTTATTAAAAAAATATTTTGTTCACTTCCGCTTCCGGTCAGACTTGCTTTATTAATTGCCCTTCGGGTACACACGTTGGCCATATAAAGAAAGTGGCGTAGCGAACTTAACTCGCGCCCGGGGCACAATACCTTTTTAGCGCCCCCCCCCTTTTTATTCGAAAACCATACAAAATTATATGTAAAATATACCATTTGGCGCCCCTTTGTGAGTAGCGCCCGGGGCATGATGCCCCCCTTGCACCCCCCTCGCTACGCCACTGTTTAAAGAAACTTAAACGGACATGCGGACATTGTTATATTCACCTGTCCGACAGCTGGCCGAAAACAATGGCGCCCACCAGACGACCACCGAAGAAGACTGACCTCGAGGTGCTCCTCCAGTACTTGTTCTCACACACGAGATTAAACTGTCAGGCGCAAACAAAATATTTGCACAAAAAAAAAACAAAAAAAACGAAATTTAAATGTTTTTATACCTAAAAAAACTGAAAGATAAATATAACCTGAGAAAATACATGTACTTGAAAAAATAAGTTTTGGCAACTTACAAAATTAGAATAACGTCTAAAATTGTCATTTTTTTTTTATATTTAAAAATTGTGCAACACCCGTCCATAATGATAGTAATGTTAACATACAAATAATGAGAGCTTCCATTTAAAAAAGTAGAAATGTACAACACGGGTTGTGTGGACAACCTGAAGTAAAACGAAACAAACCATTTCCCCGGTTTTATCCGGACATGTGTTTAAAAAAAAATAAATCCATTATATTAACTTCGCTTTTGTTTTGCTGGCTGGGTGGCCAAAATCTTCCGGGGGGTTATTGACCCACTTCCCGTCAACCTATCGAGCTGTAACGTGGCGCGTAGGCTCGTTGCCGATGACAATACAATGTATCAAATTTTCAGCCCCAACCCCCCCCCCCCCCCCGACAATCAGTTTTTCCTGTTTTTCAAGGAAGAAGGTAAAATGAAATTCCCGATAACCGCGCCAAATGAGATTCTTTTTAAAAAGAATATCCCGAGTGCATTTGGTGCGTAATATTTTCGTTTATTTTCTTCTAAAATTGTTTGGTGATATAGATCTGCCGTGTAAAAACGGGTGGGAATTAGAATATTAATATAGTTCACGGCAGGGAATAAAATGTGCGGTTGCGAACCTACTTATTTATTCAACCCGAACGCATTCCTCCCCATATCATTGGATCGCACTCTTATCGTTGGAAAAAAATATAATTCTGACCTCTCTCTCTCTCCCGCACCCCCCCCCCCCTAAAAAAAAAAACAACAACCAACAACAAAATTATATTCCAAAATCCTGAAAGCGATATCTTACATCCGATGTAATTGTACTCGAGTATTCGTCCGTGGAGTACTCGTATCCGGTCGTGCACGTCTGCTGGCTGATGTTGTGTGTCGTCATCAACGCCGCCGTGACGTTGTACTCGAGACGCTCCAGCTGCGTCGTCATCTCCGCGACGTCGTAGACGCGGCACGGCTTGTCGTGCGGCAGAAGCAGTTCGGACCTTTGGCCGTCGGTCAGATTGGCCAGCGGCGTTGCACTGAGGTTCATTTCGGGGAGTCTGCAGTGAAACTTGGGTTCCGCCCCCACGAAGACCATGTTGAGGGCGTGGAATGCAGACAGTGTGGAGAACAGACACATCAACAGGTATTTCTGTCTCTGGTAGGGGCCGAACTCCCCCAGAACGCGGGTTAGTTGGTCGAGATTCATGTTTGGAAAAAAAGGGGGGGGGGCCTCCTCGATGTAGACTAAGAATAATCAACAATGTAACTTGATGAGGTATTTTCTAAAGTTTATTTCACCAGTCATTTCCCTTTAGTGTTTTATGAGTAGTTTCCCCTTGATGTTTTCTTTCAGTCATTTCCCTTAGATGTCCTTTTGGTGGTGTAATCTCTGAATCAATTAGCTGTGAATGTTTTTTTTTTTTTTTTTTCTCTTCTTTAGCTGCAAGATAAGAACATTTTTTTTTAAACATTGTTATCTGTCCAAATATTCTAAATGGAGCAAATAATAAATTAATCTTGTCCATGGCATATAATATATAAACATGATTTCAGGCTGTAAAATAAGGACAATAACAGACGTACAATCCGTTTCCTTCGAGCAAGAAGCAATAACAGCGTTTATAAAATCAAGATTGATCTTTAAAGGTGTCACGTCTTCAAGCAAATTCAGCCGTGTATTATAGCTCGTCATAAATATGACTTAAAGACACGCTGCGACGTATGCCGGATGGTCAAGAAGAAGGTCTTTTTGGACCCCACCCCCTTTTTTTCCCCCCTACCTTTTCAACCACCCCGACCCCCACACAATAGCCAAAAAAATATTTAAAAAAATAATGGTGCGCTTTTCAGAGAACAATTGTGTTATAATGTTTTTTGAACATTTGAAGTTCCTGGTTAAGAAACAGTTTGCAACTGATAAACTCTTACCTGTTACAGGCGTCTCTTACCTTGACACGCGCACAATTGCTAAAACTACAATACACGTAAGCGAATCGGGCAAGGGTCGAGTGATTTGAAGTTTAATTTTAATATTTTTTTTTTATATAAAAGAAAGTAAATATTGTTTAAAAAAATAATAATAATTATTGTTCGTGCAGAATTGCGAACGAGATGTGCACATGTAAGTAAACTAGAGTACACAGATACCAGCCACAGATAGATATATACCAGCCAGAGACAGATATACCAGCCACATATATACCAGACACAGATACAAACCACGGACAGATATACCAGCCACATATATACCAGGCACAGATACCAGCCATAGATGCCAGCCACAGATGCCAGCCACAGATGCCAGCCACAGATGCCAGCCGCAGATACCAGCCACAAACAGATATACCAGCCCCATATATATACCAGACGCAGATACAAACCACAGAAAGATATATCAGCCACATACATACCAGGCACAGATGCCAGCCACAGATGCCAGCCACAGATGCCAGCCGCAGATACCAGCCACAAACAGATATACGAGCCACATATATACCAGACACAGATACAAACCACAGAAAGATATATAAGCCACATATATACCAGGCACAGATGCCAGCCACGGATGCCAGCCACAGATATCAGCCACAGATACCAACCACAGATACCAGCCACAGATACCAGCCACAGATACCAACCACAGATACCAGCCACAGATACCAGCCACAGTTACCAACCACAGATACCAGCCATTTACCGTACATATTTGAAAGACTCTCGTAAAACCAGAACTCTGTGTTAAATACGTCTGTAGTGCCCATAACGCTGAGACAATGGCCATCTCCTCATTGTCAGCACGCGTGCCACGGGACAGGGTCCAGGTCATCCGTCACGGTCACACATTACCCAAGTCACCAGGCCCAGGTCATGAATTAATAGTGAAAGGTACTTTTTATAGTATGATAGGTTTGAATGTGTTTGTATTAGGGCGTTGTGAAAAAGGGGGGGGGGCGTCAAATATGGGGCGGGATCCACCGTGTTTGATTTGAAGACAGTGGCGTAGGACGGTTGGTACGGAAGGGGTGGCGCGCCTCGGGTGGCACTAAACCTAACCTCGCCACTGAGTGGATAAATTCAACTTTGAATATTTCAAGGCGTAAAGTGATCTACGTGTACTGATATTATGCTAACTATTATCTGTTCATTCATTTTGTTAAAAATCCTAATAGTCGATCTTGAGATGTTTCGGAGACTCCGTTGATGAGTTGTTGCTACTCTTTGGCAAGAGGTCGTCTCTGATTCACCTTTTTTTTTTTAAATGGACCAATTAATAATTTAAACTTTAACGATATCAATTTATTTAGACCTAAAGATTCACTCAACCCTGGCCCATACCCAAATTTTTTTAAAAGAAATATATTATTTTTTAATTTTGATTAATCATAACGGTTTAAGAACCGTTGAGCTATTCGACCATTTTCATTGGGTCTGGACCCCGGTACATGAGCAGACTTCTGGGAACCTGGCTGCCATGTAGTTACTTAAGTTACTTAAGCACCCAATTTATTCCGAGGCCCGTGTGGCCTTTAACCTCCAGCGTGGAGTCGTGGGGGTAATAACTTGCGGAAGTCAGTCCACCTGTAGGCAGTAAACCATCCTCTCTCGAATGGGGATGGTGGTGAGGGAAAGGGGGGGGGGGGGTTCAGAGATAACTGAGAGAACGGCTGAGCATAACCGTAGATCAGAAGCGGCATGTCTTGTTTAGGAACTTATGGGAGGGTGGAGGAAAATACACGCTCCCCGTTCCCCCTTCTGTCTCTATACCTTCCATTAATTAGTACTCTCTCTCTCTCTCTAATATATATATAGCATGGGCTTTGTGGGGGTAGGGTGCAAAGAGGGCAACCACTCCGGGGTGGGTGGTGGGTACCTAGTGCCGTAACCATAAATTATCCTTATATATATATTATATGTATATATATATATATATATAGAGAGAGAGAGAGAGAGATAGATATATATAATTATTATAAAGCCGTAATCGTATAGAAGTTATAGATGAAAAAATGAGCTACCATACAGCGGCCCTTGCAGATCTCTCTATTTCTCTTTATCTCTTAATATCGCTCTTAATGTATCTTTCTCTTTCCTTCTTTCTTTCTTTCTTTCTCGCTTTCTCATTCTCTCTATTTAGGCCCTATATCTCTCGTTTTCTCTCTCATTCTCTCTCTCTCATGCTCTTTCTGTTTCTCTCTCTCCCTCTCTCTTTAATTCCCCATTCAATTTTCCCTCTTTATTTCTTTCTATCTTTTTTCTCACCCAAAATTTATCTTTTGTCAATACCCTTTAAGTTATATCCCTGTAGTTTCTTCTCTCACAAAATGTGTCGTTGTATCTATGTCTTCTCAACAAACAGCGAGGCCCAGGTCATTTCAGCAAACAACGAGGCCCATATCATGACAGTAAACAACTTGGCCAAAGTAATTACAGCAAACATCTTGGCCCAAGTCATCACAGCAACCAACTTGGCCCATGTCATCTCTGCAAAAACACAGCACCCTCCATGACATCTAAAGTCTTATTTGTAAAACAAGGATAACAAAAACAAGTGTATAAATACAAATTGCATTATGACATATTTTAGTTACCAACTCACCTTTCCATACATAGCATTAAATCCATGAAAAACGATATATTCTTCTATATGTTACAGTTGACTACAATATATGTATCCAGTAACTGCTGTATCTTTCCCACCAATAAAATTTTTTATTAATTGCATGTCTAAATATGATTTGCTTATCCACATAAACAATGTATGTCTAAATGCGACTTGATATTACTTTTGATTAGCCACATAAACATCGTAGCATTATGTACCATGTGTGTCACCAACGTCCAACGATCTTATCTTCGCGTAGCTCTGTCTTAAATCTGATGGGGTCAGACTTACCTTCTGTTATTGTTGCGCCCATACCAGTGGCGTAGCGAGCTTAACTCGCGCCCGGGGCACAATACCTTTTTAGCGCCCCAATACCTTTTTAGCGCCCCCCCCTATTCGAAAACCATACAATATTATAGTAAAATATACCATTTGGCGCCCCTTTGTGAGTAGCGCCCGGGGCATGATGCCCCCCTTGTCCCCCCCCTCACTACGCCACTGGCCCATATAGACAAAGACGTCCACACGTCATGTCCACTTACCAAGCTGATAGTAATGGAGTAGCTTCCCTTTAAACGATATTTATTTTTTTTCTCTATTTTTTTATTTCCAATGTGTGTCTGTCTCTCTCGGCCTCTCTCTTTCGATCTGTCTCTCTCTCTCTCAATTTCTCTCTCAATCTATTTCCTATCCACTCTCGCTCTCGGTCACTCTCTCCCTATCTTTGTATCTAATACTTTTTCTCTTTATTTCTATCTTTTCCTCCCCTTCACTCTGTCTTTCTTCTCCTCTTCTCTTTCTCTCTTTCTCTCTCTTCTCTCACATCTCTCTCTCTAGGTCTTTTTTCCTCTCATTCTATATCTTTTTTTGCCCATTCTCTCGGTCTCTCTCTCTCTCTCTCTCTCTCTCTCACTATCTATGTGTCTCTCAACATCTTTGTCTCCCGGTCGGTCCGGCACTGCGCATACACAGAGAGCACACAATCGACTTCCCTAGGAGTCGGTATAGTAAATTTACGTCCTATATCTCTCGAACGCAACTCCATGTTCGTGTTTTCGACAATCTCTCATACCCTCTTCACACCTTTCTTTCTATATCCTCTTCGTTTCCCTTACTCATTTTCACCCCCGCCCCTCCGGCAATATTCATCATCTTTTTCTTTCATCTTCCACATCAATGACTGACATTTCTTTACCAATGCCACTTCCTCTCTTTGCCAACAACTACCTCTCTTTGCCAACCGGTACATCACTTTGTCAACCGGTACATATCTTTGCCAACAACTACATCTCTTTGCCAACCGGTACATCTCTTTGTCAACCGGTACATCACTTTGCCAACCGGTACATCTCTTTGCCAACCGGTACATCTCTTTGCCTACCGGCACATAACTTTGTCAACCGGTACATCTCTTTGTCAACCGGCACATCACTTTGTCAACCGGTACATCTCTTTGCCAACAACTACATCTCTTTGTCAACCCCTACATCTCTTTACCAACAACTACATCTCTTTGCCAACCGGTACATCTCTTTGTCAACCACTACATCTCTTTGCCAACCACTACATCACTTTTCCGACCACTAGATATCTTTGCCTAACACTACATATCATCCAATCATCTATCTCATTTTATTTTAATCTCCCCCACCCTAACTACCCGTCCCTTTAATAACCTATGATTTCCCCCCCCCCTCTCTTTCAATATTAGCAGACCTGTTTACCCTCAAAATCTTAAAATCGTACAATATCATCACAAAATCGTTCAATACATTATCTTAATAGTAAAAAAACACTCAGTATATATAATGTATACACCTCAAAATCGTACACTGTACGCCAAAATCGTAAGAGTAAACATGTCTGTATTAGTTAAAGCCATTAAATCCATCTTAATTAACACCCATCACAGCATACTTTAAAATCTAAGGATGGTCTTTCCTCCAGACCCATTAACCTCCAGTGTACAGACCAGCTGATTATGACTACATCCTGTACATTTGACTGGTACACAAATGTCAGATTTTCTGTCGATTTGTGGTCTTTGATTAATTTTAGTTCAAATATCTGTTATATAACTTTATTATTGTTTTTTAAAACATACTCTCGAATATCACATTAGGAAATGGCGTCAGCGGGCCGTCGAGCTTATGCTCCTTATGCCCTCCCCGGCGCCCACCCGCACCTGCCGGCCGCCTCGGCGGCAGGCCGTGCGGAAGGGCGCCAGAGACCTCCCCGGGCGTGGAGCGTCCCCGCCCGCAACCGCTCGATCGGGTTCGCCGACGGAGACCCTCCCCGACCGGAGACATCTGGTCGACCAAAGACGCTGTGTTTCAAGCGTCCGTAGTCCACTCTCCCAGGGGCCGGGACGGTAAATTAACGTCCTAATATCTCCCCCCACCCGTCCCGGGGAAGCATCGGACGCCCTCTAAGAGGGATTCTACAGTGGGTTTCCACCTCGCGACTAGTTCGCGAAATAGCTGGGACGAAACGGTTGCCTAGGAGCAGCTTTCTCAGGACTGCATATTTAGAATCACCGGCTATAGGCTTCCACCACAGCCTATAGCCTCATATCCCTTAACGGCAACTTGTAATCATGATCCCTACCCTGTGTTTGCCTTTTCTTCCCCCTGTGAAGCATCACAGGTGGCAGCCCTGTAGGAGCTGTTTATTCCAGCAACTACCATGCATGGCCGTGTCTGCCACGCGGGACACGCAATGGTTGTAATGTGCCCCGGGTTAACGCCGAGGGGGTCGGTGGCCAGCGCTTCCAAATCGGCAAGTCACTACAGACTTGTCAACCGGAATCCCGGGGGGGAAAACATACTCTAAATATAGGGATTTATATATATATATATATATATATATATATATATATATACAATAGAGAGAGAGAGAGGTAGAGAGAGGGGGCGAGCCGGGGGAATAGAGGGAGAGTGAGAGAGGGGGAGAGAGTGAGAAGGAGGAGAGAGTGAGAAGGAGGAGAGAGAAAGAGGGAGATGTAGAAGTAGGGAGAGAGAAGCGGGAGAGAGAGAGAGGGAGGTAGATAGAGAGAGGGGTAGAGAGAGTGAAAGTGGTGGAGAAAGAGAGGGGGAGAAAGAGGGAGAGAGAGAGAGAGAGGGGGAGAATGAAAACCCGTGAACCACATATTTACCAACAAATTGTTAATGTAAGTCGTTGTTAGAGAACGGGAAGCGGTTGTCTTCTCCTATCAATGACATGATTTATCAGATCGTTTTTTTTTAATAAACTTTTTTTTTTCTTTTAATTAAAGACAAGAGTCACTTCTGTATGTGATTTTATTTCAATTTTTAAAAAGTGTTCGGGGGTGGGGTGGTGGGGGGAGTGTCGGAAGCTGGCATCGAATTACTATAGGTGTGTGTTTCTGTGTTCCTTCGGCCATCTCTGCTGTGTGTAGACATAAAATATCTTATTGCCTGATTTCAGAAAACCTTCCAAGACCCGTTAATCTTATATAAATAGAAAGTTCACATTTAGCATGACGCGTTTGAAATCTCCTGCTTGTCCCCCACTCCCCCAATTTTTTCCAACGAATTTACCCCCTCCTCCCACCCCCCAAAAAAAACAACAAATGGGTCCCCACCCCCTTTTTAAAATCATGTGTAATTGAGTTGAAATGAGGTCACTGGAAACTTCGATTGAACGATGCTATAATTCCATTAATAATTATTGTTGTTTGAACAATTCAGACATGTGACAATGGTGTTCTCGTGGATGGGTAAAGAAGAAGTCGTTAAAATGTATTTCTAATTTGTTCGTCAGCTTCGGGGCGGATACCCCCGAAACACAGCGAAAGCACATTTTTAAGTACGGTCTGCCGGCGCCAGTTTGTCTACGGTGAGGTACCGAGTCCGCGTTGAGAGAACAAAAGCTTTTTTCCCCGAACCTAGACGGGTCACTTTGCTAGTAATGCACTAATCTGTCCCGGACAGGAGACGGGTAGTCTACGCCAGGCGCTAATCCTCACAGCTTTAAAGACGCAACGTTCTCGCCCTGGGGGGGTTGGGTGTGCGAGGGGGGGACATTCCAACCCTACACCGTATACTTGTTGGTACACCCCCGTGCACTGTCCACTAACTCCGTCCATTCATCGAGGTGGCCCCGAGATGCGTTCGTCAAAACATTTTTTGGCATGATTGACACAAGCTGTACAGGTAGCAGGCCGTTTGACACGCACACGGGAAGAATAAGAGCCCATTGTTCTCTGACCTGCTAGAAGAAAAAGCTGTCAATGGATTAAACTTGACAGGTTTTTAAAATCTGCTCACCTGGTGATAACCCGCGATGTACGTCAGGCAACAGGAATATTAGAAAATCTTGTCACCGCGAAGATCTCTCTGTTTTGGGAACATCCGTTCATTTTACGTTAGAGAGTAGCCTTGTGTCATCAGCTTTCGTGGAGTAAAGATGTCATTTGAACGCTTAAGTCAACTGGCGCCATCTAGTCTGGGGGGTGGCGTGAAAGGGGTTAATGAAAATAACAATAAAAATCATGACACGAATTAATCTTGAGTTTAGGGGCGGGCTGGGTAGGGGGTTGCGGGGTTGGGGATAATAATGCCCCCTTGTTATCGCAGCTAACAACAATAGATTCTAACGTAACTAAATAGTTTAAGCAACAACAACATCAAAATTGGACCTGTTTGTTGAGCAAGGTCTTAAGTTGAAGCAACAAAGAAATTCTGACAAGGGGAGCATTTACTTATAAAGGGGAGCGTCTTGAATTGAGAAGATGACGTGTAGACGACATCCACTAATGAACCGTTGCAAGGCATTGTCCCAACATGACGTATTTTTTTTATCTTGTCAACTATGTGAGTGTCGATTTTAATCCTTTAACCTTTCGCGGAATTTTTTTTCTTCTTTCAAATCATGACACAGAGGATGCAGGTCAATGTTTCTGTCATGGTTGCCCCCCCCCCCCCCCAAACAGACCACAACCAAAAAAAATATATAATTGTTGACACTAGAGTAAAGATTAATAAAACAGTCTAACAAACCATTTTTCCCCACTGGGTCAGTGAGTACACATTTGAGAATACATCAGCGTGCTTTCCCTGGCTGTTGGGAAATCAAATAATCACTCTTAAGGTCAATATCGTCACTACGGACATGAGGTTTTAAGTGTAGCTGCTGGCTGGAGGAAGCCTACGCTTTACGTTGAAACTGGTTCTAGTTTGAAAAGTATTAGAATTTTTTTTAAAGTATATCTCCATAAAGCTGGAATAGAAATATGTACAACGCAATCGAAACAGATTTCAATTGATTTAGATCAACACAAAAATCGCATCTTGTGGATGTTTTGTCATTGTAAGAAAAATGCGGTGACATTATTTGTTTATTACCAGACTGATGTCACCACATGAGTAGAAAGATCTTATTTATGAAGAGGTGGAAGGGTTTTTTTTTAAAGGGGGGGGGGGGCGGGTAAAAAAAAGGGGGGGGGGTCGATATTGGAAACAAATTAAGGTGTTGGAAATGTCGTTGAATTTCCGATATGTTCGTGAGATTTATTTATAAATCTAAGAGAAATTGTATAACAATGTTTGCTACAGAGGCGTCGCTAAGAGGGGCAGGGAGTGACAGATTTCTCCGGGGGGGCAGACTAGTTAGGGGCGCCAAAATGAATGGACTTTGATATTATTTCTTTGATGAAAATAATGGGTATGAGAGTAGAAAAAAAAAGAAAGGGAGGCGCTTTAAAATGAATCTCGGCCCCGGGCGCCAAAATCTGCTTTAGCTATGCCCCTGCAGTGCTACCAAAGCCTTTCGCCCGACTCACGAACGACGTCTTCGATCGCATTGTTTGTACCAGTCTGATTACTTTAACAGGTTTGCCGGGACGAAGCAAAAATGCTTTTTATGTGGTTTTAAAAATATTTCACGTTTATATTCTACTTTTTATGATTATAATTCTTCTTATTACCACGATTATTATAATGTTTATGATGATACATTTATTTTGATGAAAATGCTGATGGTTATCCGTAAACTTAGAGAGCGCGAGACGTGTGAAATGTAAGCAGTGGCGCACCAATCTTCGTGACGCCTGAGACGTAAGATTCGTCAAAACTGAATCCATTTTTAGTATAATGATGTGCGGTGGATTATTAATTCCGTCCTAAAGAATGCGCCGCCCGGGGCGGAAACCCAATCCGAACCCGTCTTCCTACCTCCTTGCTCTTGCATGTTGGGGGGGTGGTGACGAGATCTGGGATAGAGTAAAATAGCAGAACTAAGAGGGTCCTCAAAATGTGTACGTCCTTTGACTGTATCATTGAGATATTTACTTCAGGTGATAAGGCTGTACTCTGGACGTAATAAACACTTTATGCCTCATATGTAAGCCATTAGGCTTAGGGAGATAAGGCGGTCTTCTGGCAGGGGCGTCATTTCAAGGGAAAAGGGGGGGGGGGCAAACCAAAACTTGGTGGGCTTGTTAAGTTGTTTATTACTGGAGGCGCCACAGTACATAGCAATTTAAATAAAACCTGCAAATTCAGGAAAGGGGGGGGGGGCAAATGCCCCAACCTGTCCTACCCAAATGACTTCTTGTGGGCGTAATAAAATTGTTATGCCTCATGTTCATATATCTCATACAGGGAGAACGTTGGCCAGAAGGAAACTAGTGTTAATTTAGGTATAGATTTAATTTGACAAAGTCGATTGGAATCATTGTGAGTTCATCTGGACATTACCCTAGCCGCAGGCCTAGGCCCTAGGTGTAAGCGTAAGTGTAAGCCATTTGATTCAGAGCAATACATTATAAGATGAAAGAAATGCTCTCTATACCACTGTTCATGTTACACAAAAAAGGTGCGAAAGTTCTATTCACATTAACAGAATTGATCCAATGAAAACGGCGCGTCTCGGCGGGTTGCCCTTTGTTGGAGTTATCCCGCTTTGATCGGCCTTAATTAATTAATTCCGTCCCTACCACCCAAAGTTTATTAACTCTGCGGACATGCTCGCGCATCTGTGAAGGCGATTCTCTCCCCCTCTTACTATTGTCATTAACCGCGTTTGAGATCCCACAGCTGCGTCAACATCTTGGCTATTACCTCCCCTTCCAGTGAAGTCAGATCACTTCTCTGTTTCCCAGGTTACGCAAACCGAGAACTTGGTGTGGATAATTTGTTACATTAATATCATAGGGTCGGCTTTTTTAAAATCACCTTTCCTTCGACTTATAACTGGTGGTTGCTGTGACGGAAAGAAATGAGAGAGGTAACGGGTAATAAACCACCTGCCTAAGGTTCCAAAAAGGCGTTTGTTGGAGGAGATATCGCTCAATGAGGTGTTGGTGGATGTGGTGTGACGCGATCCATGCCTCGCTCGACCCTCGAAAACGTGCTTTTGACCAGAATCACCTTAAAAAATTGGACACGATCGTGTTCAGCAAATGAATTCTTCCATTTAAAACATTATCGTGAGTTCTTCAAATTTTAACTTGAACAGAGTGCAGATGTATCAAAGTATAAGTAGTTTTGTGCCGTAAACGTCCAACGTCATAATGTCCCTTTCACTCAGCAGCCACTTACAGCAGGCCATAGAAGGTCGTTTTAAGTTTTTAAGGGAATCAATAGTTAGTTACCGAAGACCGCAGTTCGAAGACTGCAGATCGAAGACTACAGATCGAAGATTACAGATTGAGGACTACAGCTCGAAGACAGGATGTTGAATTGAATAACAAAATCTATATACTTTTGCTTACAGGCAGCCTACCCAGTAAATTATGTTAATATATATTTTGGAGGAGAAAAAAATATTTGGCTTAATAGCTATCTTAATTATTTGGTCCTCAATAGCTATCTTAATCATTAATTGATCCTCAATAACTGTCTTAATCATTAGGTCCTCAATATCTATCTTAATCATTTAGTCTTCAATAGCTATCTTAATACAGTCGAACCCGCTAATCTCGACCTCGGTTAATTCGCCAACCCTATTAAGTCGACGTTTTTGAAGTGGAACCGCCAAATTCTCTCTTTGTCTTAGTATTTTCTCATCGGTTATGTCGATTCGTTTATGTCGCCGAACCCTAATATCTCGAGCACAAAAGAGGGCCAAATTTGCCACTTAACGTTGGTTTTCTCGATCCCCATGACCAATCGCCAGCTTTTGAAAATGTTAGTTAGAGATGCCACTTCACCATCTCACTACCGTATTTTCGCGTTTGTATCGACAACCCCACCTTAGCAGTGCATTGTTGGTTGTCAAGGAAATTTGTGGCATACGAGACACATGGGTAGGGGGATTGGTAGGTGTGTCAAAGGTTATAAAAATATCACCGCAACGTATCGTATTGATCGTGATGGTCATATTGTTGCTTTGTGTGTCACAAGCTATCTGCGGGTGGGGGAAGGTTGGTTCCGCCGAGCGAAATAATGACGTCACATCACAGAAAGACATGTTGGCGGACTACAGTGTGTTGTGACTGTCATGTTAAATATGACCACTACAGCGATCTCTTTATGAAAACACAAAGCAATAGTATACGGCAGCGGTTCTCAACCTTATTAATGCCGCGACCCTTTAAAATAGGCCTTCATGTTGTGGCGACCCCCCAGTCATGAAATTATTTTTATTTCTAATTCATAACTGTATAGTATATGTGTTTTCAGATGGTCTTAGGCGACCCCCTGGGAAAAGGTCGCGCGACCCCAAAAGGGGTCGCGACCCACAGGTTGAGAACCGCTGGTATATGGTCATACGATAACTGCGAACATGTTGTTAGCAAACATGTATGTACATTTTATAGCATGCCGATCGCTTCATCAAACAATTAACGGCAACGCTGTTGTGTAAAATAAACCTCCGAAAACACTTGCATGTACATTCTCATTTACTAACGCACATCATACACATAAAGAAATTTCAAGCACATGTTAATATTTTGCCGCCATATTGGTTTTCGTTTATCTCGATCCTCGGTTATCTCGACGCCTTTTGGCAAACCCCGAGGCCGTCGACATAACCGGGTTGTACTGTAATTTGGTCCTCAATATCTATCTTAATCATTTAGTCTTCAATAGCTATCTTAATAATTAGGCCATCAATATCTATCTTAATGATTTGGACGACAAACATACCTAATGTTACAAGCAGTGGCGTAGCTAGAGTTGGTGTCAACTAGGGCGGGCCAAGCTTTTCAGCCACCCCCACTTCCACGAAAAAAAAACTCGTCCTCGGACGTACCGCCCCCTCCACGCCACCCCTCCACGCCACCCCTCCACGCCACCCCTCCACGCCACCCCTCCACGACACCCCTCCACGACACCCCTCCACGACACCCTTGCTGCGCCACTTGGTTACAAGGCTTTTTATTTCTCCCCTTCTTTTATTGTGGATATCCTTAAATTCCTTTTACAGGATGGGGTCCTGCGAAGAAATAAAGCATCGTTTAGCTTTAGGATGAGGGATTTTGGGTTGTTGTTTTTTTGTTTACGGGGAGGTAAGCCACTGATATTAGTGTCTAACTAATACGTTTTTACTTCCCTTGCATATTTCTTCTTTTGGCCTGTGGTGGAGTAACCGATTGCTAGATATGACTTTTTAAAAAACGACCCACATAGTAGGAGGCTAAGATATAAGGTGTCCTTGTCATGATAGCTACAGGTTGTTTTAAGTTACATTCAACATGAAGGGATCAATTACAACAGTTGTAGTATAAGGTTTTCACAGTTAATATTCAAATAGAAAGAGTTTCAAACAAAGAAATAAAATTAAGTTTAACTTGAATAATCGGAGGAAAAAAAAATAGGGTTGAAATTATCATTATTATTATTATTATCATTATTATTATTATTATTATTATTTGGGAGCAGTTCCAGGGTTTGTGCCCCGCGGGGGGGTGGGGGGGCAATATTTTTTGCGGCCCCATTTTCAGAAAAGATCTTCTGCAGTGTGTTTAAAATGCCACCACTCCAAATAGAGGGAAACTATGTCACCATAGCGGACTATATGGCGCAGTCCCCCACGACGCTGCTTGGACGCCAGTTTTTGGTACCTTTTCCCATTCAAATTTTTTGTTAATGTAAATTTTTCAGCAAGCCCACGAAATAAGACCAAAGCGAAAGAGCTCTGTTTGCTCATCCACGTTTTATTTACTTTGTTTATTATCAACTCACCCGGGGGGGCGGGGGGCAGCCGCTTACGGTGGTAACATGGAGACAAGGGACAACCCAGGGTTTGATGCTGTGGTACATTCGCTTTCACATCTAACTGCGAGTTTGTTTTGGAAGATACCTGTTATCCACGTCACACCACTGCGATTAGTTGGATCTGAGACCCGATGGTCGCAACGATTCGCTGTCAAACAAGCAGTGCGTCATGACGTACACATGCCTGTTCTTGAAATCAAAGACTTCCCACGCCACCCCTTGACCACTGTCCACCCTGTCTGTTTACAAACTAGAACGCTATTTACTCCTTGACGAGATATATCCCTACTTACGACTGTATGGTTGGTGTATTTCGGAGCGCTATTCGCACGATGATTGTGTGCGGCCCGCACTTCAAAAGGGTTGGACTGTCACACATTCGCGTCCGCACACACTCGGACCTGGATGTGCGATCCTGGGGGGTGACCTCTCGTCCCGAATGGTGGGTGGATGGCAATCTTCTCAATCCGGTTGAAGTCGGGCAATATTTGGGTTGTCTCGTCGAAGAGGGGGGCTGATCAATGGGCTCTTCGATTGGCGGCGTAATCAATCGAACGGTATCAATGTACGACGGAGATATAGCAAGTGGAAAGTGCAAATAGGTCAGTGTATTGGACTTGGAATCTTAATACGGGGATCCAACACTTGGCGTGTGGGTGCTAGGCGGTTAAGATGTTACAATGTTGACTAATTAAATCTGATGTTACATAAGTTAACCGTGGGCGTCCGTGGGAAAAGAAGCGGTTTCATTTAGGATGACATGGGCGTATCCATAAAATTTGATAAAATCAGAATCAGAATCGTCAGCCAAGGGTACACGATTGGATGCAAACAGAAAGTCAACAACAAATTTTGGTGAGTCGTTACTATAAATAAACACACAGAAAATGTGTTGAGTTGTTTCCAAAAATAAACACGCAAAAAATATGTGTTGAGTTTTTACTATAAATAAACACACAAAAATGTGTTGATTTGTTTCTATAAATAAACACCACAAAGATGTGTAAGCTTTTATTATAAATAAACGTACACAAATGTGGAAGTTGTTACTATACATTAACAGAAAAAAAAACAATTGACCGCACTGTCTCAAATAATGATTTCAAACTAAAGTAGCCATTCAATCGTTTGAAAACCGATAATCATCACGCAGTAAGTAGTTATTCGTGTTCTCTACCCCCCCCCCACTACCTCCCACAACCCCCCTCCCCCCCACACACCCATACATTTTAATAACAAAAACCATAATTAAAATCACCGAAAGATACACATTTAAAAAAAAAAATATATTACGTTTTTGTCTGCTTACACATATCTACCTTATAATGTTGTCTGCACAATATTGATTATCGATTGTATATTCCAATACGAGAGAGTTTGCTGAGGGTGTATTAATTTATTTATTAGAGACTTGAGTCATTGACAAGAACATCTTACCAGACCTGTCGATTTTGGCGTGCAATGTACGATTTTGGCGTACAGTGTACGATTTCGGCGTACAATTTACGATTTTGAGGGGTATACATTATATATACCATATGTCTATTATTTTTTTTATAAAATGTACTATCGAGCAATAGGGGGCCGTTGTGGGGGCTGAAAATTTGACGAAATAGGCATACAAGTAAGGCACTTTATAAGGACCCCAATTAGTCCCCCCCCCCCCCTTTTTCTCTCGCAAGGCTCGTAACCGCTCATTTTTTAACGCCCCTGAACTATATCATTATTCCATTGACCCATGCGATTTTAAACCCCAGATATATTTCACCAACAGTTTTAGAAAACCAAAAGAAAATATTATGCACAAAACGCACTTGCGATATTTAAAAAAGAACAAGAATTTCATTTAGCGCCGTTATCTGGAATTTTATTTTATCGTTTCCTTTAAAAACAGAAAAAACTGGTGTTTGTGGGTTGGGCTTGAAATTTTGAAGAATGCGTTGTCATCGGCAACGAGTCTATGTGCCAATTTTCAGCTCGATAGTTTGACGGGAAGTGGGTCAATTAGTCGTCCGAAGATTTTGTTTAAGCCATCAATGAAAAGTCAATTTAATATATAGGATTTTTAAAAAAAGACATTTTAAACTCCTAAAGGCCCACACCCTTAACTTCCTATGACACTAGAATCGCCCAATATCTTATAAATCAGGAGAGCTTCATTCAAGTTGTCAAGTAATTCTAATTGCATTTTGAAAAAAATCTGCCCCCCCCCCCCCCCCGAGGCCCGAAGACTGACATCTTCCATTCCCGAGGCGCTCACTCGGAGAAGGACGAAACAGCGTAATATTTAATGGACTTTTTGGGATGAGGGTGACGCTTACTGACGTCATAATGACGACAAGAGCTCCCTAGACACCAGCCATGGTCCGGGGAATGTTCTCACCCGCTCAGATTCTCTCGGGCGAGATTTCTCACTTTCGGTGTGGCTCGGAGACAATCGCAAGAAAAAACGTTTTCATGTCATGACCGGAAACGGGTGTCTGTGGTACGGGTCGATAATTAAAGTATTTTCGTATTAACCCGAGAGGAAATTAGTTTATGAGATAGAGTAGGGCATTAATCTAGTTCAAGTAGAGTTATGTCGTGGAGGCGAGATGCGTGTCGAATGGGTTCCAATGAAATACACTGCTGTGATTCGTCAGTGACCAGCCAATGATTTTGTAGCTGAGGGCCGGAAGTACTTAGGGGGAAGGTAACTCTTACCAACAGGTTTATGGAAGGATGTTGTTCCATTAACTTTATCTTCATGTAACTTTTTCCATTGACGACGTTAGTAGTTGCTAGAATACTACAATGGACTGCTAACCTGATTGCAGTCTCCCCCATTATTACCCTTTTTTACAATGGAGTGAACGTTCCACCGATCCGGAGTCCGGAAACCCTATTTGACCGATGACAGAAATCATTTTTTTTTACTTTTCTTTCTCTTTCTTTCTTTTTTATTCTTTTTTATTTTTATTGCTTCCTTGTTATATTTCTTTTTTTTTTTTTGGTATAAACCTTTATTTTCAACAGTATCTGACCAGTGTTGCCAAATGACATCATTTATAACAAGATGGCTAGAAATGTTTATATATCTAGCTACCGTCCAGTTTTACGCGATGATCACTTGTGAACAAACTTAATGAAAACACCGTCTACGAGCTACAAACTAACTGGCATTGCTTTGAATTTTGTTTATTTTTTTAAAGCACCAGTTTTAGGTTTCAAACTCATGTGAAAGAAAAACGCTAAAGCTTTGATCAATAAAAATTGTTTTCTAAATTCTTTATTGTTAACTTCACTTTCGGCTGGCTGGCTTGCTGACTGACTGGCTGGCTTGCTGACTGACTGGCTGGCTTGCTGACTGACTGGCTGGCTTGCTGACTGACTGGCTGGCTTGCTGACTGACTGGCTGGCTGGGTGGAGGACAGGAACCATTTTCGGACCTAATCGCCTATAGCTAACTGACCAACTTCCCGACAACCCATTGAGCTTAAACTTGGCACATAGACTTCGTTGCTGATGACAAAATTATATTCTTTCCAGTTTTCAGCCCCAGCCCCCAACTCCCAAAAAATCACAATTTTTTTTTTCAAAGGGGAGATGGAGGAAATTTGTTGACACTGATTTCACGAAATAAAATTCCCGATAACTGCGCTAAATGAATTTTTTTTTTTTAATTAAAAAAAATATATTAAGTGCGTTTGATGCGTAATTAATCATTTCTTTTGTTTTTCTCATATAGTTAGTGAAATATATCTGGGGGTGCAAAAGTGTGTTGGTCATTAGAGTATTAATAAAGTTCAGAAAAAAAATGTGCGGTTGCGAGCCTTGTGGGGAGGGGGGCCTGGGCACTGATTGGAATTCGTATAAAGTGCGCTACTTGTATGCATGTTTTGTCAAATGTTCAGCCCCACTCCTCATTGCTAGAGATTGCGTTTTATGTAGGATTTATACGAAAAGCGTTTTTTTTAAGGGTTCTTTAATCTCACATAATAATATTTTATGTGGATTCTCAAATGGATTGACATAAATCTATACCATAACATAGAAACACAAATGGCTTGATTTCTGTGGCATTTCGACCACATTAAAAAAAAGAATGTCTTACAACTTTTAAATATACGTTTTAATTTAAAAAAAACACATTTTGTGAGAGATCCTCTGATCGTAAAGATAGGACACCTTGAATTGCTCTCAAACAATCCGGGCCCCAAGGCCCCACCAGATCTTCTTACCGCCCCCCCCCCCCCCCCCGTAAACTAAAGTTTGACGGGGGACCCTGCCTTAGAACACATCTGGTCCTCATGAGATCCCCCCAATCCACCTTAGAACACCTCTGGTCCTCATGTGATCCCCTCCACTTCACATGAGAATAACTCAACTCCACCTTAGAACACCTCCACTCCACCTGAGAACACATCCACTCCACCCAGAAGTTCCACTCCACCTTAGAGCGTCTCCACACACCTTTAGAGCACCTCTACTCCATTTGGGAGCACCTCCACCTCACCTTAGAGCACCCCCACCTCACCTTAGAGCAACCCCACACCACCCGAGAACACCCCCACTCCACTTGAGAACACCCCAAACCACCTGAGAACACCCCCACTCCACCTGAGAACACCCCCACTCCACCTGAGAACACCCCCACTCCACCTGAGAACACCCCCAATCCACCTGAGAACACCCCCACTCCATCCGAGCACACCATTCCTTATAACACGCCGACTCTGACTATAGCTGTGGCTTAGACTCCACTAGCCAGTAACATTCACCTATAGCTATGACTTAGACTCCACTAATCATCAACATTCACCTATAGCTATGGCTTAGACTCCACTGCCTCAAGTCGTTCCTTGTTGCCCATCAACTTCTAACTGCAATACAAACCATTCCACTTGTAGTCAAATATCTAGACCCCCTTGCGCGTCGTTAATTGTCTTGCCCCCTCCCCACTGTCATCTGTGGTCCACTCTTGCGGTGCAGAGATCAAGAAAGAATGACTTCCGGAAACTTCAGTCTTGCTCCCAAACCATCTTCATCTACAAAGGAAACGTTTCTCTTCCCTACACCGGCACGATTGATTTGGATAGGTAACTATGGTAACGGAAGACGAATTGATTTAATACCCCTTTTGTAAAAATTTCTTCAAAAATTTAGTAAAAACTCATCATTTAAGCAAAATGTCGTCCAATTTCGGTCTGATAGTATAAAGCTGCAGCGATTTTAACTCATAAATGTAATGGCAATGGAGGAAACTGAAGACGGCTTATTATTACAAGCTGTTTGGTCGGTGGGAGTCAATGATACTATTATATCATGAGTTGTTTATTTTTTAGGGGGAACTGGGAACTATTGAAAAGATAAGACTTTGCGTGAGTGTAATTACATTTTTAAATTTACAGAACATAAGCATATGGTTTTTTCATATGAAGAGGGAAACGATATACATTAAACAAAACAAGAGTATATTCAGATTTCTTGGGGGATATACCTAGTGTGATTGATAAACTTTAAGGTGTGGGTTCTTCCATGCCAAAGTCATCATCATCAATAGCGCTACAGCCCGTGTATGGCCCTTGCCTGCCCCATCACATCCTTCCATTCGGAGCGATCCCTGGCTTGTCCGGCTCCATGCGCGAACCCTCCAACTGGTGTAAATCCTTTTCTGTATCGTCGATCCATCTCAGCCTTGGGCGACCGGTGCCCCTAGGTTTCTGCATGCCAAAGTCGACAACCCTGTAACTACCCCGGAATCATATGCTATAATGCCTTCCAGTTTGCTCTTCACCACCCGTGAACCAAATGACCATCGGTGTATCGATATCCCCCATCTCCCAAAACGGACCTTCTCGGAGTCATGCTCTAAGACTTAAGCACCCTCGCCCCATTTCCTCCACGGAGGGGGGGACGACACACAGATTGAGATCGTCCGACAAATAACGTCGATCCGGAAACACGTTTGTACATTTGGAGTTTATCGTCACGCGGCATTGAGATGAAGACATGCGATAGCGAGTAATCCTGATCCGGCAGCTGTGGGGGGGGCATCGTCTCTTATCCGAGAACCACGCAACTGTTGCTTTGATGTGGCGGGCCGCCCCCTTCACATCTATTGTTCTCCGCCGGGCGGTGTCCTTTCAGTTGTGGGCAAATACGTGTACCACCGGTAGCTGTTTTCTCCCGGAATTTGTTTGTACAGCTAAACCTCTGGGGTCCACCTGTGTTGATGGCACGTTGGGATCCTTGGGTTCAAAGATTTTAGAATTCGAGCATGGACTTAAGTTTAAGATCCTTTAAAAATAGAAATTTTAGCACTGGCTGTATTCTCCAATATGGAATAACGGTGTAAAAAAAAATCATGAATACATTTCATTTTTATTTCCAAAAAAAAATACAAACTAGCATGTCATTCTTCGTTAAATATCTCATGAGAGTAGTTTAAAGATATCATTATTGCTATAACGCTGGAAAGGTTTCTCTCACAGACACAATTTTTAAAATTTTTGCACGTTTATTATATGGCCCCTTTTTTTTAGCGTCGACAACTTGTAATGGCAGGCAGTACTGTGTATTATTTTTGTTCAGTCTGTGGCCATTCAATCTAAAATTGTAAAAAAAAATGCATTTCGTCTGCCTCGAAATGGTTGGTCTCTACCACGAGTGGTTCCCAACCGTTTTGAGTTGAGGTTCCCTCTTTAGAATTAGTTTCTATCGGATGGTCCCTTAGACCTACTCTACTTTATCGTACATACTTACAAGTAAATAATGTTTTGGAGTTCCCCGGAGCAGCCGCGGAGCCCCTCAGCATAGGTTAGGAGCCACTGTGCTACGGCTGCGCCATTGCTTAGAAAGGCTATGTATTAGTGGAACGCTGCAATTTAAACATGTTTTAAGATAAAGACCAAATTTCTTCTTGCGTTTTGATTCATCGACTTGACAGCCTCGCAGATACACTCTTGCATCTAATCAAGCACATATTAACTATACAAAATGTAACACATCCTTCTATAACCACGCTGCTTTTGATCACTAAAACTCAGTGGCGTAGCGAGCTTAACTCGCGCCCGGGGCACAATATTTTTTAGCGCCCCCAAATACCTTTTTAGCGCCCCCCTATTCGAAAACCATACAATATTATAGTAAAGTATACCATTTGGCGCCCCTTTGTGAGTAGCGCCCGGGGCATGATCCCCCCCCCTTGCCCCCCTCACTACATCACTGCTAAAACTTACTCTTATTTTAAGGAATGTGAAAACGGGATGAACGACACCACAAAATAACGAATGTATCGACCAAAAGCTTTACTTTTGCAATAGATTAAAAAAATTATATTATTTTTAAAAAAAACCACACACTGTCAGTCAGACACTTTCAGGTATATTGATTACTTCTGATTTCCTTATCTTAGACGTGATTTACATAAAAGGGACACTATAAGTTACCGTTTGAATGGGAAGGCCGGACCTTCAAAAGAACGTTTCGGCAGAAAGCCTTCGTCAGCTGACAAAACAATATTAAACAAAATTAGAATTTGACAACTTGAACTTCAAACTTATCACCGTCTACCCTGTATGCAATATTATTCCAATGATCCTTAAAAGTCGTAGTCGTAGCTTTAATGAGATTATGTTTCTTATCCACTGCTTTCTCGTCGGCTCGGTCAGTTTCGTAACTCAGGTTCGTTACTTACATTTTAACACCTGGCACAAGCCCTTTCAATATTTCAACAGCTGATCGGCTTACACGTCTTGCGCCGACTCTCCAACCCTTTAAAAATGTTTCCGTTAGCACCGTAGAAGTCCCCGTTACTCTGGGGAAATGCTCAAATTTTAGAACTGCAATTTAACCAGCCATTTGAATGACGCCAGGTGTCCGTTCCATACTGAAACAGCCAAACCGGCCAGCTTACACGGTCTATAACCAAATACAGGACATGCTAACAGACTCGGGGGCTGTGGTCTTTTGGTTGTTCAATAACTCCATCAACGAGTCAATACCACAACAATGGGGGCAATAACCCCCACCCACCCACCCCTCTCCCCAACCCTGTTTTAAATAAATACCCAATAGTTCACAAAAGCAACATTCACATAACCAGAGTTGACTTCCCACCTAAAAGGTTTGACAAAGTCTCTACCCCCCCCAACCCCCCCCCCCCCTTTTCCACTCGAAGATCACATGATGCCTTTGTGCATCTGCTGTGGTGTCATAGACATTATCCGCGCCATTTTTTTCCTCTCAATGCTCGTATCTTTCTCTATGTATCGTGTAATTTAACTCATGCAGACGTCAAGGCCGGCCCCGTAGTCTCGCGTTTAATTCTCGTCCCCGTATTGAAGACTGGAGGGACTTCCACAATAGAGCACCGTTCACAAGGGACTTGACTCTCGCTGTTGAACGTCAGTTCTCACAATGTACTGCCTTCCCACCCTTTCATAATGGCGTCAGCCCCACTCCTGACGGCATGTTCAATGCATCAATTGTGGGGCTCCGATCCTGCTAGTTTGTGTCGGGGGGAAAGTGGGGAGGGAACCCACTCGGAGGCGATCAGTGGCCCTAAAGACCTGGTTTTGTTGTCACAGGGCCGTGGCAGTACTGATGTTTAGTTTAGTAATTACTGGTCATCAACAGGACGTCGTTGGGTCTGACAATGGTCGAGTGAAGTTTCAATTATCGGGGGGGTGGGGTGGGGGAGCTATCAACTTGAGGCAAGACACTTTGCCAAACTTTTGACAGTGAGCTTCATTATAAACACATACACACGACGGTAAAGACTCCATATAACAGCTACTTTACCGGCTATATACACGGCTGCAGAAACAGCTAAATTTAAGGCTATACATACGGCAACATTCATGTTAAAATAACATTCTCATATACGGCAGGAGTAAAAAAAATGGCACCATTATGATAGATACAAACGTTATACGACTAGAGTGCACCACCTTCAAGAAAGGCTACATACACGACTGCACTGACACGAACTACAAGAAAGGGTACACATACGACTACAGTAATACGATCAAGAAGGAAGGCTACACATACGACTACAGTAACACAACCTACAAGAAAGGCTACATATATGAATGCAGTAACACTACCTACAATAATGGCTACTGCAGTCATATGTGTAGCCATTATTGGAGGTCGCGTTACTGCATTTGTATGCTTACGTCACATAATCACATAGTATGTGTGAGTCATATGCCACATAATCACATAGTATGTCTGTGTGTGAGACTTATGTCACATAATCACATACTACTTATATAAAATACTATGTGTGAGTCTTATGTCACATAATCACATAATATGTATGTGTGCGAGACTTATGTCACATAATCACATACTACTTATATAAAATACTATGTGTGAGTCTATGTCACATACTCACATACTACTTATGTCACATAATCCCATGCTACTTATGTCACATACTACGTATGCCACATACGCACATACTGATTATGTCACATACTCATATACTACTTATGTCAGATACTCACATACTGATTATGTCACATACTCACATACTTCGTATGTCACATAATCACATACTACTTATGTCACATACTTACATACTGATTATGTCACATACTTACATACTGATTATTTTACATACTCACATACTTCTTATGTCACTTAAGCACATATTACTTATGCCACATACTCACATACTACTTATTTCACATACTCACATCCTACTTATTTGACATACTCACATACGGATTATGTCACATACTCACATACTACTTATGTCACATACTCACATACTACATATGTCACATACTCACATACTACTTATGTCACATACTACTTTTGTCACATGCTCACATATTACTTTGTCACATACTCACATACTACTTATGTCACATACTCACATGCTTCTTATGTAACATACTCACAGAATGATTATTTTACAAACTCATATACTACATATGTCACATACTCACATACTGATTATGTCACATACTCACCTACTTCGTATGTCACATACTACTTATGTCACATACTCACATACTACTTATGTCACATACTCACATCCTACTTATTTGACATACTCACATACTGATTATGTCACATAGTCACATACTACTTATGTCACATACTCACATACTACTTATGTCACATTCCCGCATACTACTTATGTCACCAACTGTATTATGTGATTCTTACGTCACCTATTATGTGTAAGTTTGGTGGGAGTGTGAATGGACTGATGTTTGTTGTATAGATTTTCCTTATGGAAAAAATGCCCTTATATCAGCTTTATATTGAAGATAACATTGTGATACTGGCTTAAGAAAGAGAAGCACATTCATTCTTGGCAGTATGTTATTTAGCTAACTACCGCAGCCGTATATGAGAACGGGTTGACCCCCGAAGGTAAGGGGTCGTGGTGGTTGGGGGGGGGGTGGTGGTAGATCCTAGTTGGGAAAGCTTTCCCCTACTGGTGTTGTGGAGGGTTTAGCCAGAGTCATAAAAGTGTGGGTAGAGTCCCACTGTCACCAGAGTCGACGGATCAGTCAGACAAGCACAATAAACGTTTTGTGTTTGATGTTAAAAGTTGGTCATTCAAGTGGGCTGGACACAACAACATGTTTTTTTTTTCTAGAGGTGTGAGACGGACGAACTGACCAGCGGGGACTAGACCAACTGACCAGCGGGGTCTAGACAAACTGCTTACTTTGTGTCTGTTACAGTTAAGATCACTGTTGTTTGGAGTTGTGTCCACTTGTGCAACTGTCGTCCGTCGAGTAGTGAGCCTGGAGGGGATGTACTTAGTATAAGCTAAAACCAACCGTTAAATAAGACAGCTACTGATGAGTGGACAAGAACTGTAACGCCATGAGTTTTGTAGTGAAGCAGGCGTGATATTGTGTGTGTAATATGGTGAAATACCTGCTGGCGCCTGGGAACACTAACGCGCTGCTACTCCATGCTACTCCATGCTACTCCATGCTACTCCATGCTACTCCATGCTACTCCATGCTACTCCATGATACTGCAAGCTACTCCATGCTACTCCATGATACTGCAAACTATTCCCTGATACTCCATGATACTCCATGCTACTCCATGCTACTCCATGATACTGCAAGCTACTCCATGCTACTCCATGCTACTCCGTGCTACTCCATGTTACTCCATGCTACTGAATGCTACTCCGTGCTACTCCATGCTACTCCATGCTACTCCATGCTACTCCGTGCTACTGAATGCTACTCCGTGCTACTCCATGCTACTCCATGATACTCCATGATACTGCAAGCTACTCCATGCTACTCCATGATACTGCAAGCTACTCCATGCTACTCCATGATACTGCAAGCTACTCCATGATACTCCATGATACTCCATGATACTCCATGCTACTCCATGATACTGCAAGCTACTCCATGCTACTCCATGCTACTCCGTGCTACTCCATGCTACTCCATGCTACTGAATGCTACTCCGTGCTACTCCGTGCTACTCCATGCTACTCCGTGCTACTCCGTGCTACTGAATGCTACTCCGTGCTACTCCATGCTACTCCATGCTACTCCGTGCTACTCCGTGCTACTTCAGGCTACTCCGTGCTACTTCATGCTCCTCAATGATACTCCAAGCTACTCCATGCTACTCCATGCTACTCCGTGCTACTGAATGCTACTCCGTGCTACTCCATGCTACTCCATGCTACTCCGTGCTACTCCGTGCTACTTTAGGCTACTCCGTGCTACTTCATGCTCCTAAATGATACTCCATGCTACTCCATGCTACTCCGTTTCCGTGCATGTACATTCAAATATGTGGCGCCATTAATGACTGCTAACAATTGCATTAATTCTGGGAAGGGTTTTATATTTTTTACGGCCTGGCGGTGAACGGTTGACATTACTTTATTGAATGATTTCACTAAGAAAGAATGCCAAATGACAAAGGATTGAAAATGATGCATCACCCAAAAACACCAGTGGAAAACGGTTCAAAGGCAGGCCCATGCTTAGACAGATGGATGATGTGCGAAAAAAGATCTACAGCATCAGTTAGGTCTGAGTGGAAGAGCGTGGTGAGGCAGGCCAAGGCCCTACATGGGCTTTAGCACCACAGGGATGGATGGATGGATGGATGGGTGCATGGATGGATGGATGGGTGTATGTATGTATGTATGTATGTATGTATGTATGTATGGGTGTATGTGTGTATGTATGTATGTATGGGTGGATGGGTGTATGTATGTATGTATGTATGTGTGTATGTATGTATGGGTGTATGTATGTATGTATGTATGTATGTATGTATGTGTGTATGTATGTATGTATGTATGGGTGGATGGGTGTATGTATGTATGGATGTATGTATGTATGTATGTAGGTATGTATTTATGGATGGATGGATGGGTGTATGTATGTATGTATGTAGGTATGTATGTAGGTATGTATGTAGGTATGTATGTATGTATGTATGTAGGTATGTATGGATGGATGGATGGATGGATAGTGTTAAAAGATCATTTATTTCGCTAAAATCGTGCACTATAATATGTTAACATATATTGTACATTTATATGAATAGATGTCATTTCTTTTTACCTTACATGATTGGGCAACGATGTGATGCAATGACTCCACATAAATCCACATGGGTCCCAACCCTAATGAGTACAACCCGATTTCCCAAAGTAAAAAATGTCCAATACAGTACAGCGAACTGTTTGTAGAATCATACCATGGTTGAGTCTTAAAACAAAAGTAATGAAAAATGATTAGCGAAATACTATTACCATCTAGTTCAAATAAGGCGCCGATTTGACATTGGTGTCACGGATCAAGACTTTTAAGACAAGGCAGCCTGATTATCATTAGTGTATCGGGAGCCCGTGTGTGCGTTTGCTGATCCGTACTATAGCCACGTGATAACAGTGCGGCGTCTATGTGCACACAGGCATGTGTGCGTCACCTGTCAAAATTATCAACGTTTTCAGAGCGATAAACCCGGTGATCTTTAAATCTGAAAGTGATACACATGATCTCTTTCTTGTTTAATCTCTGGCTTTGAGAGTGTATCTGTGTTACAGAGGTTATAATCTACATACCTATACCCTTACTGACTGATTCTCTGGCTTTGAGAGTTTGTCTGAGTTACAGAGGTTATAATCTACATACCTATACTCTTACTGACTGATTCTCTGGCTTTGAGAGTTTGTCTGAGTTACAGAGGTTATAATCTATATACCTATACCCTTACTGACTGATTCTCTGGCTTTGAGAGTTTGTCTGAGTTACAGAGGTTATAATCTATATACCTATACCCTTACTGCCTGATTCTCTGGCTTTGAGAGTTTGCCTGAGTTACAGAGGTTATAATCTATATACCTATACCCTTACTGACTGATTCTCTGGCTTTGAGAGTTTGTCTGAGTTACAGAGGTTATAATCTATATACCTATACTGTATACCCTTACTGCCTGATTCTCTGGCTTTGAGAGTTTGTCTGAGTTACAGAGGTTATAATCTACATACCTATACCCTTACTGACTGATTCTCTGGCTTTGAGAGTTTGTCTGAGTTACAGAGGTTATAATCTACATACCTATACCCTTACTGACTGATTCTCTGGCTTTGAGAGTTTGTCTGAGTTACAGAGGTTATAATCTATATACCTATACCCTTACTGCATGATTCTCTGGCTTTGAGAGTTTGCCTGAGTTACAGAGGTTATAATCTATATACCTATACCCTTACTGACTGATTCTCTGGCTTTGAGAGTTTGTCTGAGTTACAGAGGTTATAATCTATATACCTATACTGTATACCCTTACTGCCTGATTCTCTGGCTTTGAGAGTTTGTCTGAGTTACAGAGGTTATAATCTACATACCTATACCCTTACTGACTGATTCTCTGGCTTTGAGAGTTTGTATGAGTTACAGAGGTTATAATCTACATACCTATACCCTTACTGACTGATTCTCTGGCTTTGAGAGTTTGTCTGAGTTACAGAGGTTATAATCTACATACCTATACCCTTACTGACTGATTCTCTGGCTTTGAGAGTTTGTCTGAGTTACAGAGGTTATAATCTACATACCTATACCCTTACTGACTGATTCTCTGGCTTTGAGAGTTTGCCTGAGTTACAGAGGTTATAATCTACATTCCTATACCCTTACTGACTGATTCTCTGGCTTTGAGAGTTTGTCTGAGTTACAGAGGTTATAATCTACATACCTATACCCTTACTGACTGATTCTCTGGCTTTGAGAGTTTGTCTGAGTTACAGAGGTTATAATCTATATACCTATACGGTATACCCTTACTGACAGATCTTGGACATACACACATCTGGATAAAGCTATGCCGATAAGAGAGGCTTTAAATTTAACTTTGTGCGTTCGGAGACGAACATGTTCCTTCTTATAAATTCTAGTGCAAAAAAAAAAAAAAATAATAATAATAATAATAGATACTTGCCCGGTAGCGACAGATCCGGAAAAATTATACGGACCAACAAAAGATAAATACGGATGGAGAACCGACCAGGAATTGAATAGACTATCAAGATGGCTCATACGGATGGAGAACCGACCAGGAATTGAATAGACTATCAAGATGGCTCATACGGATGGAGAACCGACCAGGAATTGAATAGACTATCAAGATGGCTCATACGGATGGAGAACCGACCAGGAATTGAATAGACTATCAAGATGGCTCATACGGATGGATGGCGTTGACGGGGATCTACTGCAGCTGGGGAATCGAAATGTGGAAAAGAAAAGCATCAGTTAGGACTGGGTGGAGGGAAGTGGTGAGGCAGCCAAAGCATCAGGTCTGAGGGGAAGGAAGTGGTGAGCCAGGCCAGAGCCCTACATGGACCGCAGTGCCACAGGGATGGATGGAAGGCGCCAGCTCCATCGGTCATGTGACTTTAAAAACGTGCAAAAAAAAAAACCACAAAAAAAAACAACACCAAAATAACCAACAACAAAAACAACATAAAAAAAAAACATATTGTTACAAAAAAGAAAACAGCATAACTTAAGACCAAACCGATATTTCAAATTGATTAACGTTTTTTTTAAAAAAAAAAACATTACTAAAATTGTTTGATGACATTTAAAAAAAAAAATAAAAAAAATTGGGTAAATTAAAATCTGTACTGAGAAAACGTGTCCGACGTTGCTGTCTGACTTCTAGGATGATGTTGAAAATAATTAAGTCCACATTTGGATTTGACATTCAACTGGCTGAGCTAACATCTAGGTGAAAACTTGGTCGTGAGAAAAGAGGTCGATAAATGAAGAGGGGGGGGGGGGTAGATATGAAGATGATATGGAGGTGGAGATGTTATGATGTGCAGAAACGGCATGGATTTGAAGATGGTATTGGCGTGAAGGCGCGGTATGGATTTGAAGATGGTCTTGATGTGAAGATGGTATTGATATGAAGATGGTATTGATGTGAAGATGGTATTGATGTGAAGACACGGCATGGATTTGAAGATGTTATGGATTTGAAGATGGTATCGATGTGAAGACAGGGCATGGATTTAAAGATTGTATAGATGTGGAGACGCAGTATGGATTTGACGACGGGATGGACTTGAAGACGGGTCGGGTGTGAGGAGGACATGCATCTGAACACGGCATGGGTGTTACGGCGGCATGAGTGTGAAGACGGCATGCATTTGAAGATGGCACGAATGTGAAGATGCAATGGATGTGGACATGATGTTGACGTGAAGATGGCGTACGTGTGAACATCCCATAGTCATAGAGGTTCGACGAAGAGATGTCATGGAAAGAGAAACGAATGCCGTCTGAAAACTTCTTAGTGGGGGATCACTTCACTTTTTTTCGTTATAACGATATTTGTTTGTAATTTAGTGTTGTCATACGTCCATAGATATTGCGACGCATTGAATTATTCTTACGTCGAATCAGCGTGTGCCTTCTGTGTCCATTCGGACCTCGCCACTGTCCGATGTGGTGCAGACGATTGATTTCTGGCAACAACGGTGTTCTGAGACTTGCTTGATTTCCGGCAACATGACGGTGTTCTGAGACTTGCTTGATTTCTGGCAACGTGACGGTGTTCTGAGACTTGCTTGATTTCCGGCAACGTGACGGTGTTCTGAGACTTGCTTGATTTCTGGCAACGTGACGGTGTTCTGAGACTTGCTTGATTTCTGGCAACATGACCTTGTTCTGAGACTTGCTTGATTTCTGGCAACGTGACGGTGTTCTGAGACTTGCTTGATTTCTGGCAACGTGATGGTGTTCTGAGACTTGCTTGATTTCTGGCAACATGATGGTGTTCTGAGACTTGCCTGATTTCTGGCAACATGACCTTGTTCTGAGACTTGCTTGATTTCTGGCAACATGACCGTGTTCTGAGACTTGCTTGATTTCTGGCAACATGACGGTGTTCTGAGACTTGCTTGATTTCTGGCAACATGACGGTGTTCTGAGACTTGCCTGATTTCTGGCAACATGACGGTGTTCTGAGACTTGCTTGATTTCTGGCAACATGACGGTGTTCTGAGACTTGCTTGATTTCTGGCAACATGACGGTGTTCTGAGACTTGCTAAGGAGTTTTAATGATTCTATCTCTCAGTTGCTAGTATCACACGGAAGGCTTTAGCACAATAAAATGTATTCCGTTTCTTGATTTCCGATTCATTTTCTAAACGGTGCTAATGCTCTTTGTACTTCTTTATAAGTATACTCTGTATTCTGTCAAAAGGTCATTAGTAGTATAGAGATTAGGAGGGGGGGGGGGGGGCTGACAATAAACTGAAAATAAATAGTCATTAAACTGACAACAAACTGACTATGAACTGACACTAAACTGACAATGAACTGACAATGAACTGACAATAAACTGGCAATAATTTGATTGAAACAACAGTGCTGCGTATTGGTGAACTTGTGAAATCGAAAATACTGTTTGTAGGTCAGAGGTGGTCGTGCTGTTTGGACCTCTGCATCCTTCACCCATATTAACCAACGCTATACGATGGAATGCTTAACTGGGTAGGATGTAATATACAGCACCTGCACATTCGTAGTTTTTCAAACGGGACAGAAGAGAGATACACGAAAGACACTCCACACCTTTCGACGAAAAAAAAAATATATTAAAAAATGGTATTTTATTGTTTCTGGTTGTGGTATTTGTTCCTTTAACCAAAAAAAAAAAAAACCGGTTATGTTTAGAAGCAGAGGCGTAACAACGGCTTGGAATTGGGGCAGTTGCCATGGGCGCCGGCCTGCGCCTGTTCAAAAGGGCGCCGTTAAATCTCTAACTTTTAACTTTTTTATTATTTACAAAAATAAATAAGCCAAGGGCGCCAAAAAAACCCAGTTTCGCTTCTGTTTAGAAGCTAAAATACGTCTTGCCGTACGGGATAAATGTACGGGGCCGTGACTGGCGGGCGAAAAATGACGGTTCGACAATCTAGTGCTACGCTTGCTACTTTTGTATAAACCATTATCAACAAATCAGTTTGCTACCCTAGACTCAGTGGAAAATGCTAACCCCCCCCCCCAACCTCAGTGAATTGTGCTACCCCAGCCTCAGTGTAAAATGCTCCCCCCAACCTCAGTGAATTGCGCTACCCCTAACCTCAGTCCATTATGCTACCCCCAACCTCAGTGGAAAATGCCCCCCCCCCAACCTCAGTGAATTGTGCTACTCCAGCCTCAGTGCAGTTTGCTACCCCAGCCACAGTACATTATCCTACCCAAAACATCATTGAATTGTGTTACCCCAACCTCAGTGCAATGTGCTACCCCAGCCTCAGTGCATTATACTACCCTAAACATCCCTGCAGTGTGCTACCCCAAACTCAGTGCATTATCCTACTTAAATCCTCATTGCACTGTGCTACCGCAACCTCAGTGCAGTGTGCTACACCAGCTTCAGTGCAGTGTGCTACCCCAGCCTCAGTGCAGTGTGCTACCCCCAGCCTCAGTGCAGTGTGCTACCCCCAGCCTCAGTGCACTGTGCTACCTCCAGCCCACTGCAGTGTCACGAAAACCAAAAAAAACATAAAAGACGAATACAATTTTACAATTAGGTAAACAGAAAATCCCCCCCCCCCCAAAACCCCAAAATGGGGCCGACGGGGCGGACCGCCCCGACCCCCCCCCCAGCTCTTCATACTCCAGTGCATGTCCTTACAGTCATAGGATCAGTAGTACTAGTACAGCACCAACATATGTAGGAACCTCGCAAAAAGATTTTCCGAGACGTTTGAAAGACTAATAACTAACAAGGATTCGTTACAGCATGGTAATACCTCGAAACCAATACGCATCCTAACATGTATACTTTAAGCCACAAAACTCTTCAAATGGATCTGTACGGTCTGAGACGGGGGCCACCAGGGCCATGTGTCCCTCTGTAAGGGGGAACTAATGATATGGGACGGGCAATTATTCAGTTTTCAACTGTCATACGGCCTCTAGGCTTTTTAACCGGTATTGGAACGTCTGCTCTTTACTGTCATGGCAACACTGAATGGGGGCTGTAACTAGTGACCGGTTAAAAAAGAAAAGGGCGCAACAAACGTCAAGGGCGGAGGCCAACTAAGCTCATGTCAAGAATAATACTGCAAGGCTTACTAGACGGTAACGCGTCATGGTTGCGTGTGTGTGTATCAAGGGAAAAATTGCCGAAGGGCGTTGGCGGGGTGGACCGTGTAGCCCTGGACATTAGTTAGCGTGATGAATGGGCAATGAGGTGTGACACGCTGCTACGGGACAGGTACGCTGGCACAGTGACCTTTGGGAGTACAAGAAACGTACGCTGGTACAGAGATCTTCGTTGGTACACAGGCCTACGCTACCGCAAAAGATTTCCTCAGCTACCGAGGCCCTTCCCTGGTTTAAAGATTTTCTTTTGTACAGAGATCTTTGCTGGTTTCGGAGATCCTCACTGATATAGATGTCTTCACTGGTACAGGGAGCTTTGCTTGTACAGAGATCTTTGCTGGTTCAGATATCTGCACTGATATATATGTCTTCACTGGTATAGAGATCTTTGCCAGTACAGAGATCTTTGCTAGTACATAGATCTTTTCTAGTACAGAGACCTTCACTGCTATAGATATCCTTACTGACATCGATATCTTCAAAGATATAGAGAACTTTGCTTGTACAGTGATTTTCTTTGGTACAAAGATCTTACTTGTCAAATAGAACTTCCTTAGTACAAAGATCTTATTTTTGTACATAGATATGGGTCATTCTGACGCGGCATTGCATAACATGTGATACTCGGGAATTCCATGAGGTGTTAGCGAGAAGAAGTTAGAGCGATGTCCCGAGTCGTGCTAAGACGGGAGTTCCTAACCTGGGGTCTGAGGGAAAAGAAGTTAGAGCGATGTCCAGAGTCATGGTAAGACGGGGGTTCCTAACCTGGGGTCTGAGGGAAAAGAAGTTAGAGCGATGTCCCGAGTCGTGCTAAGACGGGAGTTTCTAACCTGGGGTCTGAGGGAAAAGAAGTTAGAGCGATGTCCCGAGTCATGCTAAGACATTTAAGGGGTGAGTGAGAAATATTTAAGGAGAGTGTGAGGGACAGTTAAGGGGGCGTGGGTGTCATTTAATTTGCCTTTGTAGCAGTGCTACCGGATTGCCTGCGAGTAACAGTGCTACCAGATTGCCTGGGCAACAGTGCTACCAGACTGCCTGGGCGACAGTGCTACCAGACTGCCTGGGTGACAGTGCTACCAGACTGCCTGGGCAACAGTGCTACCAGACTGCCTGGGTAACAGTGCTACCAGACTGCCTGGGTAACAGTGCTACCAGACTGCCTGGGTAACAGTGCTACCAGACTGCCTGGGTGACACCTGTAGCAGTGCTTCCTGTTGCCTAGTCGGTGGGGAAACATCTGATGCGTTTCGTCGCCCCTGGACAATGCGAACTTTTTAAAGACTTGGTACTCTTAAAAAGAAAAGAAAGAAAGTCTCCAGAATGCGGTCAAAAAAAATTCTCCAGAATACGGTCAAAAAAGTCTCCAGAATACGGTCAAAAAAGTCTACAGAATACGGTCAAAGCAGTGTGAACTTCCAAGTCAGCGGTCCCAGAGATGTCACACGTCACAGTAGAGTTTAACAGATCGTTTTTGTGGTGTTCTTGTTTTTTTATATATATATTCCAGAAGTTTTGTCTGTTTGTTTTAGTAGAACAGTGGTTACCAACATTCCTAATGCCGCGTCCCTTTAACAGAGTCCCTCGTGCCGTGGTGACCCCCGAAACACAAAATAATTTTCGTTGCTAACTTCATAGCTGTTAGTGTATGTGTTTTCCGATGGTCATAGGCGACCCCATGGGTAAGGGTCATTCGACCCAAAAAGGGGTCGCGACCCACAGATTAAGCACCGCTGAATGAGAAGGTTAAATTTGTTTACAAATGGGCGTAATCTCCGGGGGGGGGGGGGGGAGGGGGAAACCGGTGCTAAATAAAAAAAATAATGTGAGCATTATTTATTTCACATGGGGTCTCGTGGTTTATTATAACCGGACCCCTGTTAAATGATAACAAATAATTAAATCCCTTCCTGTCTCCGCCCCATGTCATTAGTAAAAAACAAAAATTAATAATTAATAAATCTTGTGACCTCGATGTATCAAAAGTCGGGTGACCACCACCGTTACAGCTAGAGGACCGCTGAGAGCAGCGATGTTTCCATGGTTACGCCAAAACTTTCAACGTCCATTTGTTTCAGGACCCCCCCATGCATTTAGTTTGGTAAACGTCTCTTTATTTCATCTGGTATGGCGTCATCGTCTTTATTATTATTTATTTTTATTTTACATTAATTTTGTTTCGTCTTGTGGATTTTGTCTACCAATGATGGCTTCAAGAAGCCGTCTAAAATTTCTATATAAAAATACTTATAGACGTGTAATATGACCAGTTGCCCACAATCTGGCGTTAATTACTGCTATTCAAAAGCTACCAGAGTCTGCTTCCAAATATTTACGATACGCCACACAGAGTTTACTATAAACCCCTAATGTGTTTCCCTTTAATTTGAAACCACAACGACAAAGTCTAGGGAGTAATTACTGCATACAAGATGGGGAGCCGTAACAATATTGGAGTCTGGCCATTGCTTCTAATGCTTTTAAACTGTCAGAGCTGATGACCAACTGTACACGCTGCGTAACTTTCATGCCAGTTACCCCCCCCCCCACCCCACCCCCCCAAAAAAGACCTCATCATCAACGTGTCACTGAATAGAGCGGTAACTAAGAGTCCAGTAAAAATGTGCAACAAAAGTTGGGAGGGGGGGAGGGACCTGGGGGGGGGGTTAATAGGTCAATGTCAAGACTCCGACCGTAAGGTCACTTGACCGCAACAAGTCAATGGTCAACGGGTGAAACTGCCGCCGGACGTTTGGTGTGTAACTTGTAACTTTCGTTGTTTGTTGTAGACGGTCAATGAGGGGATGACACGCTGCTGTAGGGACCTCTCTCTAGGGTCCGCCTTAGACAAGGTGTCCGCAGTGCCTTTCAAGTCCAAGACGTTAACTGTCCTTGATCGTGTTGTTTTTGGAAATCGTCTTTACTTTTCTGCATTTACCGAATTTTATCCTTCCACGTCCACAATATTGACAATGTACGAAGTTATCAGCGTGCTCTCCCAGTCGCAGCGGTTACCAAATCTAAATTAATGATCACACATTAAGACATTATTGTCACTTATGGAGTTCATTGATGGCTGATGTGTAGAATGAAGTAATTTCAATTTTTAAAATAAGGAATCGTTCATTTGTTTGAATTAAAAAAGTTTTTTTTTTTTTTTTTTTTTTTTTTTTTTTTTTTTTTTGTATATGCTGGCTGATTGTTACGCTAGAGACATACTTACATTGTCTTGTATTTAAACTGATTGTTAAAATTGTAAATTGTTGTCTTGGTTAAAATATGTATTTACTTATGTTCCGAAAATGGATATGTACTATTTAAAAAAACAAAAAAAACAAACACATCTATTTAATTGGATCAATAAAACGATCGTATCATATCTTATTTAATTTAATGTTAGTAAATAAATTATTCTTCGTATTTCATATCTCGCTCACATTTGTAGAAAGTCAATGAAACTCGTGTGTCCTGTTCGGGTGTTGATGAGGACGACTACACCGAGACGTGAACGAGAAGAATTGAAGTTCAAATTAGGAAAGGGAAACGTGCGCTTTTTCTCAGAGCGCCCTTCTCTGCTTTTATGCCAAAATGGTCGCATCTATGACAGAGTCAATGCTACTAAGAATTTTATTTAGGAAATAAAGGAATATGGTTCCTTTTTTTTTCTAGTGGGTTGGGGGGGGGGGGGCGGCGCGTGGGTGGCGGAGAGGACAATAATTATGGGAGAAGCTTTTTAAATAGAATGTTACACAAAGTACGATTACACCGCATATGACTACACATGCAGGATTGTACTTTTAAACAAAATAAACATATATCTTACATTATTCGAAGCGTGCAAAACGCCCGTAATCTATAACCACATAAAAGTAACATATATACGTAACAGTTGCTAGAGGATGATAAGCTAGAGGATGATAAGCTAGAGGATGATAAGCTAGAGGATGATAAGCTAGAGGATGATAAGCTAGAGGATGATAAGCTAGAGGATGATAAGGTAGAGGATGATAAGCTAGATGACGATAAGCTAGAGGATGATAAGCTAGAGGATGATAAGCTAGAGGATGATAAGCTAGAGGATGATAAGCTAGAGGATGATAAGCTAGAGGATGATAAGCTAGAGGATGATAAGCTAGAGGTTGATAAGGTAGAGGATGATAAGCTAGAGGATGATAAGCTAGAGGATGATAAGCTAGAAGATGATAAGCTAGAGGATGATAAGCTAGAGGTTGATAAGCTAGAGGATGATGAGCTAGAGGATGATAAGCTAGAGGATGATAAGCTAGAGGATGATAAGCTAGAGGTTGATAAGCTTACATACACGAAGTGTGTTAACTGTCTAAATCCTTTAAAAAAAAATCCTTCGCTGTCTCGGACAGGCAGAGCAGTAAAATACATGTTAGTTTTCATTGCGTACATATTAAAAAAAAAACTGTTTAGTTTTTATAATGACAACTAGATATATCTGTATGTACGTGTATTGAACTTGAATATTTCAGGCCGACAAATTTCGCCCAAGGGGCATTTACTTTTACTTTTACTCTTTCTTTGACTCTTACTTTTACTCTGACTTTTACTATAACTTTTACTCTTACTTTTACTATAACTTATACTCTAACTCTTACTTTTAATTTTACTCTTACCTTTACACTTACTTTACTCTTACTGTTAGTCTTACTTTAACTATTACTTTTACTATTACTTTTACTCTTACTTTTACTCTTACTTTACTCTTACTTTTACTTTTACGCGAGATGACTTGGACTGATTATTGCGAAAAACAAAGCTTGTTCTTTCATTTAATAATCATTTAGCCATTCTAAAAACTTCAGAGGTATTTGCAGATAATCTTTCACAAACTATTCTTATATTATGTCACATTGTGTGCATACAGTTATTATGTTCATGGTATTCTTTTATGAAAACATTTAGCACTCGGTATGTTCAGTGATCTTTAAGAGCTTATATGATTTCAATCGTCGGGTAAAGTCCCCCCGCCCCCCCCCCCCCCCCCCACAGTCCCTCTTTAAGCCACTCGACCTCATGACTTCAGAGTTCATGTTTGTCCTTCATCTTGAGAATACTATCGCATCACCTAAAATTTCACAGTTGAAGACAGTATATTCATTTCTTAGGGTTATTAGAGTGCAGTTTGAGACTAGTGATGTGGTTCATTTCAACCATACATCATATTAGTTATGATTGGTTATATTAAACTACCCATCACCTGTGTTATCATGGTGCCATATTAGACCACCGATCACCTGTGTTATTATGGGGCCATATTAGACCATCCAGCACCTGTGTAATGATAAGGTCATATTAGTCCACCCAGCATCTGTGTCATAATGGGGCCATATAAAACTACTCATCACCTGTGTTATTTATTTGGGGTCATATGTAACTTCATTCTCCCTGATTAAAATAAAGCCCATCCAGCGCGCCTATAACCTGGATGGACATAACCTGGATGGACATAACGTGGATTGACATAACCTGGATGGACATAACCTGGATGGACATAACGTGGATGGACATAACCTGGATGGACATAACGTGGATGGACATAACTTGGATGGACATAACCTGGATGGACATAACCTGGATGGACATAAATTGGATGGACATAACCTGGATGGACATAACCTGGATGGACATAAATTGGATGGACATAACCTGGATGGACATAAATTGGATGGACATAACCTGGATGGACATAACCTGGATGGACATAAATTGGATGGACATAACCTGGATGGACATAACCTGGATGGACATAAATTGGATGGACATAACTTGGATGGACATAACTTGGATGGACATAACCTGGATGGACATAACTTGGATGGACATAACCTGGATGGACATAACCTGGATGGACATAACGTGGATGGACATAACTTGGATGGACATAACCTGGATGGACATAACCTGGATGGACATAACGTGGATTGACATAACCTGGATGGACATAACTTGGATGGACATAACTTGGATGGACATAACTTGGATGGACATAACGTGGATTGACATAACCTGGATGGACATAACCTGGATGGACATAACTTGGATGGACATAACCTGGATGGACATAACCTGGATGGACATAACTTGGATGGACATAACCTGGATGGACATAACTTGGATGGACATAACCTGGATGGACATAACGTGGATTGACATAACCTGGATGGACATAACCTGGATGGACATAACTTGGATGGACATAACTTGGATGGACATAATTTGGATGGACATAACTTGGATGGACATAATTTGGATGGACATAACCTGGATGGACATAACTTGGATGGACATAACCTGGATGGACATAACTTGGATGGACATAACCTGGATGGACATAACGTGGATGGACATAACCTGGATGGACATAACTTGGATGGACATAACCTGGATGGACATAACCTGGATGGACATAACTTGGATGGACATAACTTGGATGGACATAACCTGGATGGACATAACTTGGATGGACATAACTTGGATGGACATAACCTTGATGGACATAACTTGGATGGACATAACCTGGATGGACATAACCTGGATGGACACAACATAGCATGTTTCTGATGTATCCATCCTGTACAGCACTCTATACGTTACACACATAATGTAACCACCCCCACGCCTGAATCCATTAAACCACACAGACGTGGCCACACAGACGTGTCCACACAGACGTGACCACACAGACGTGACAACACACGCGCGCACGTTCCACCGAAAAAAAAAACTCCGGGTACAAATTAAAATCACCGGGCGGTCATTACCGGCCATTGTCGGGATCAAACGTGTCCGGGTCTAGTGATCTCGCCGCCCACGATGGACCGGGCAAGAAGGTGAACGCCAAATACTCACTATTAGAAAACTGTTTATAGCGGTGAAATGTTACAAAACGCGGTTAACTTGACTTGTATACACAACTCGGATATCCTTTTACTTGGATCCATAAATATAAACAATGTTTTTCCGAGTATTGTTGATTTGTTCCGTAGAATGAAACCATATTTGTCATCCTTGATTTTAAAACATTTTTTTAGAAGCACACCACGTGGTGTTGTCACAGTAGAGATTTTATTTGATGCTGAATAGCATTGATTTGTCAAGAAGGGACAACCACGTTCGATGAGGAAAGTCAGTAATCCCCCCTTGAATAGAAGTTGTTACAGGTTTTTTTTTTACATTTATTTCATCTATTGTCGCAGGGGCGGCGCAACCATTGTTCCTAGTTAGTCTACCTCGCCTCCGTGGCGCCAGCCTCCAAAATACTATTGTATCTCTGAACTTTTGTTCGCTGTCGGGTTTGTTTTGTTAAATGGACAGTTTAAGAGTAGGGACACGCGCGAGATTTGGGGGGAGGGGGGGGGGGGGTCCTGATCGGGAATAAAATGTGGTGTTGAAAATGTACCACAACGTTGGTTGGTTGAACAACTAATTCTTGATCGAGAGATTTTTCGAGTCTGCATTTTTTTTTTTTTTGAAAGTGTAACCATGGTGATATTTGTAAATACAAACCTAAGACAAGCTGGTGCACGCGCCTGGGTTATTTCACGTGGTCCAAGCTTATCGCAAAGTCACGTGGTCACTTCATCAAAATGCTTGATTTTGGCGCTTGGTGGTTTGACTTAGTCACCCTGGAAGGACCAAATGACGTATTCAAACTATGTCACCTGTAATATTCCGCACTTGTTTGGGGGGGGGGGGGAGGGAGAGGGATGTAGCTGAGGGGAAAATATGATTGTTTGGGGGGGGGGGGAGGTCTTGGTGGAGGCTGAAAAGATGTTTACAGTTCGATCTATTTATAAGATATTTTCATTACATTTTATATTATTACCATTAAGATGTAACGAAAGCTTCAAGGATGTCGAGTGAGAAAAGAAATTGTTACTCGAGCAGATGTCATTTGCCATGTTGGTTTCCGGCTTTGTAATGATTTCATGATTGGAGTAACGTTTTCCTGAATCAACATTTCTTGATCATTCTCAACAAATATGTTATTATAAGCTAGATTTATAGTCCAGAACTAAAAAACCTTTGATTCAAGGTCGACACCGTGACCTTCAAAGATTTTACTCGATGACACGATGTGCTAAATATTATTTCCTTAACAATCACCACCCGATAACATATTTGATATCTTTGATCCTGCCACTTAAACTTTCTCATGCCTCATGCTGCGTGTCACGTAAACATTTTAAGAGCAACATAGGCCTACACATTTTAAGAAATACTTACACAGTGGGGTAATGGGGACACAATGGGGTAATGGTGACACAATGGGGTCATGGTGACACGGTGGAGCAATGTGACCCAATGGGGTAATGGTGACCCAATGGTATAATGGTGACACAATGGGGTAATGGTGACACAAGGGGGTCATGGTGACACAACGGAGTGATGGTAAAACAAGAGGGTGATGGTGACACATTGGGGTAATGGAGACATAATTGTGTTAATTGCGATGGATATGGATGATTAGTGGATGTGGAAGATTGATCACCTCGACACTTGATACACATGTTTTATTGACGGCACGTGATGGCTCGTGGATTGAAGTTGAAACGTTTCATGATTTGTGCGGGCGGTCATCTGATCGACGTTGTCAAAGTCAAGTGTTGAACTTTCTGGGGGGGGGGGGGGCAAGAGGTTAAGGACACGACGATGCTAACTTGATCTCAGTCCTGGGACATGTCGCTGTCCGTCAACAAGTGGCCGCTGAGTTTGTTTTCAATACTGGTTCTAACTTCACCTGGTCAGTGAATCGCGCGCAAACAGAATAGTAATAAACAAAAACAAAATTATATTTTGGGTATATTCTTAACTTAACATAATATATACACATGAAACGCTTTGTAACAGTAATTGCCAGCGTGGGACGTATGCCGCACGGTTTGCGGGGAGTGGGTGTACGAAGACTATTGCGGGGGGAGGGGGGGAAATTTACGCTCTGAGATAAGAAATATATTTTTAACCCGGGGGGGGGGGGGGGGGGGCTGGGTAAATGCTAATCAGGAAAGTTATTTAAAATTAACCTCTGTTATTGTTTATAATTGATTGCTGTACAAAGATCCGAAGTTCTTAAGTTTTACCCCCCCCCCTTTTTTTCCCCCAACATTGAATCTGGTTGTTTAAATAAACCGCGAAAAAGAAAAGTCAAACTTGGTGACGTCTGCACGATGGGGGACCTTTATTTTGGATCTTCTACGTGTGGGAAAAAATGTGGGGGGAAGGGGGGGGCTGGTAATGACCCTTTTCAGGATCTCGTGCGGGTGCAAATAAGTTCGTGAAACGACTGCCTTATATCTGAGCTCACTGCCAGTAGTGCCAAGATTGACCTCGGTCATTGTTGTCCTCAGAAGCACAACTCTTCCGTCAAGATACACCACTTTCTACTTCCAATGAGAACGAATTGCATTTTACTATATGATCTCTTATATATAGTACGCTTCTGGTGTGACTCGTGGACTGGTTCCTAATGTCGCATAAGAGATGGAATCGGTGGGCCGTCGAGCGTGAGCTCTTAATGCCCCCCCCCCCGGCGCTCCCCCACACAAACCAGAGCACTGAAGGACTTAACCCGACTCCAGCCCGTGCGGGAGGGCGCCGGGAACCTCCCCCTTGACCTAGAGGAGGCCCGGTCGACCGAGGACGCTGCGTTTAAAGCGTCCGCAGTTAACTCTCTGTGGGTCAGGACGGCTTTGCTTCCACTCCGGTGGTTTGGTGTTGCGTTACCAACCCCCACCGCCCAGGGAGTCTTTCGGTCGGGACGTTGGTAGTGGCGGGACGAAACGGTTGCCTAGGGGCGGCTTTCTCACGGCCGCGTAGTTAAAATCATCGGCATGGGTTTTGAGGGCCACCCAAGCCTCATACCCATTAACAGCAACTAGTAATCATGTTAGTGGCAGCTCCCGTTGCGTTGGGAGTCATGCGTTTGGCCGGGGTTTTTTAGCTTCGGGTGGACAAGTCCCCCCTACTAGTCTGCCACGCCGCGAAGAGGCAAAACCCCATGTGGACGCCCCCGAATTTCTTCGAGGACGCGGTCGCTTACGCAACCCAGACTGGTTCCTAATAGACTGATTCCTTATGAAAGAAAGTATAGTTAAATAATGAGTTCAAAACCGCGCAAAATATAATTCCCGATAACTACGCTAATTGATATATTTTGTTTTTATAACGCAACTGCATTTGGCGCGTAATATTTTCTATTCGAAAAAAATGAAATCGTCTCAATTTGAGTATGGTGTAAAAAAAATTATTTGGTTTAAAAGTGGTTGGGAAATCAGAATATTTAATATAGTTCCAGGGTCGAATTTAAACTTGCTGAGGACCTAAGCTATACAAAGTTCAGAGGCCCCTACCGTTTGAAATTACGTGTGGGGGGGTCAAAGAAAAATAAAAAATACATAGCTGGCAGATTGTGTGGCCCTAAGCTGTCGCTCATTTAGCTTATAGGTAAATCCCGTACTGGCATGAAATGAAAAGAGTGCAGTAGATTGGAAGTTCACCAATTGCTGTCGCCAATGTTTGGCGGGCTATATCTAGTATGTAATAATGCACTAAAAAAGAAAAATGTACTTGTTATGGCATGTAACTGGCACCACTATATGGCCCCTGTGAGAGAAGTGGGGTGGAAAGTGGGGGGGGGGGGCGTCGATCTACTTCATACATTATAGCCTTCATTTAAATTTGTGTATTATGTGTATAGGGTGTTTTTGTTGTGGTGGTTTTCGTAAAGTAGGGGTGGAAAAGTCAAGAACAGCCCACCACCCAGCCGCCCCCGGGGCGTCACAAAGTCTGACTACTCCACTGATTTCTAGCACAGCCCGGTGCAGGGTTTATGATCACAGCATGAGGTGTATAGCGGATTAAGGCTTACTGCGGGACATGACGTGTTGACTTTTTTGGGGGGCGAGTCCGCTGTTGACCATTTGCGCTGTTGATTCTGTCGGGTTCTATTTTTTTTTATTAGTTGACGTGAACTCTCGCTGTCTCTCGTCGTCTCTCCGAGTGTTAGAGCAAATAAACAAATGGGGGCTAAGTGAGGGGGACTGTCAGAGACGGGATGAGTCAGTGAGTAGGAATATACACACACACAAAATTACAAATACGGTTTTCACAAGTTTATACCATGTGAGAGAACGGAAATTTATCACCATTGATAGGGGGGAAAACACAGGAAAACAATGTGCATTTTAAGCATAGACGAATAAGAAGTATTGCACCAGTCCACAGTGGATAATCCCACATCACCGTTATCCACTAGGGTAGGAAGAGAAGGGCTTGGGGGGGGGGGCACCCCAGGTTGGAGAAATAGTGGTGCATATCATTATCATCATTTGTACGCAAAAAAAATATTGTTAGGTGAAAGTGTTGTTCTAAACCAACTCTTGTACACATGTACACGCGCCATAGATGACCTTAGATGACCTCAAGAAATTAGTTTACAGGCTCTAGTGATGGCAATGACCTTCAGAGCGTATAGTTCACTGTCTCTATTTATGGTGATGACCATCAGAACGTAGAGTTCACTGTCTCTATTTATGGCGATGACCTTCAGAACGTAGAGTTCACTGTCTCTATTTATGGCGATGACCTTCAGAACGTAGAGTTCACTGTCTCTATTTATGGCGATGACCCTCAGAACGTAGAGTTCACTGTCTCTATTTATGGCGATGACCTTCAGTACTTTGTTCACTGTCTCTATTTATGGCAATGACCTTCAGAACTTATAGTTCCCTGTCTCTATTTACGGCAATGGCGTAAAAGCAGATGGAATAAAAATTCATGTCTTAAATAAATGTATAACAATGAACAGATCTGGACACAATTTGGCGGGGCTGGCGTCCAGCAGGTTGAACAGGTTGAGTAGGTTGGGTAGGTTTGTTCAATAATGTCAACTTAACCAACGTCTCTCGACGTCCTACCTTTTTTGTTAACACGAGGGAGGCTTGGTCTGCATGTATACACTCACGTGGTTTGGTATACATATAAATGTACTAAGGTTGGTTGGTAAAAATATATATCCTCAAGTGGGTTGGTACACACATATATATATATATACTCAAAGGGGTTAGTACAACTATAAATAATCAAGTGGGCTGGCATACCTATATTGTCTGAAGTGGATTGGTATACATATCACCATCAACATCATCATCATCATCATCATCATCATCATCATGTCCCTTAGTCCTTGGACCGTTGGGGCGCCGCAGATGACATGAAAACTATCCTTCTCCATTCCATTGGTATGCATATGTATATATATATATATATACTCAAGTAAGTGGGCTAGTATACCTCCACATGTATATCTTCCAAAACTGATTTCTAACCATGTATCCATACAGAACCCGAGCTCTTCAACACGGTCCTTTAAGAGAGTTCCCAGTGTAGAAGGACACCGTATCCGGAAATGTGATCGAAAGAAATTTCGTCGACGGAAATTTGATCGAACGGAAATTGGGTCCAATCTTTTTTTTTAGTTTACACGTTAAAATTTTGCGTCAAATTTCTTTTTGAGCGCATTAATAATTTGTTTTACTATATAGTATATATAGCCGATGGACACAGGAGGAAGTCTTACGGGGTGCGCTAGTGGCGTAGTGAGGGGGGGCAAGGGGGGCATCATGCCCCGGGCGCTACTCACAAAGGGGCGCCAAATGGTATATTTTACTATATTATTGTATGGTTTTCAAATGGGGGGGGCGCTAAAAAGGTATTGGGGCGCTAAAAAGGTATTGTGCCCCGGGCGCGAGTTAAGCTCGCTACGCCACTGGGGTGCGCTCTTTTGAAGCTATTGCGCCTGAATTGTGGAACAGTTTGCCTCAGTCTTTGAGGGACATTGGAAATGCTATAAAGTCATTTAAGAACCATTTAAAGACATTTTTATTTTTGAGATATATCTTTGTAGGACATCGGTGCACTGAGAGCATGCTAAAATAGCATGGGCACAAGGGCTATCAAAGTGCTCAATAATCATCATCGTATACACATACATAGGCCTACTCAAAAGGGTTGGCTTACAAATATATACTCAAGTTGGTTGGTATGCAAATATATACTTATGTGGGTTGGTATACATAGATATACCTATGAGGGTTGGTATGCAAATATATACTTATATGGGTTGGTATGCAAATATATACTTATGTGGGTTGGTATACAAATATATACTTATGTGGGTTGGTATAAAATATACACTTATGTGGGTTGGTATAAAATATACACTTATGTGGGTTGGTATAAAAGATATACTTATGTGGGCTGGTATACAAATATGTACTTAATTGGGTTTGTATACAAATGTATATATATACTTAAATGGGTCGGTATACATATATATACTCAAGTTGTTTGGTATACATATATATTTACACTCAAATATTAAGGGAATAGAAAACAAATTGAGGGTTGACCTCGTGAATACTACATCTCAGCTAAGAGCTATTTTTTAAATTTTATTCTAATTTTTTCTGTTTGTTCGCCGACGAAGGCTTCCCGCCGACACGTTCGTTGTTTAGTTGCGTTCTTTTCTTCAGGTATCAACCGTACCTTTGTTTCGCTAATTACTAATTTCCTGAAAAAGATGCATATCCAATCCTAGAATATACGTTGCGTCCCGTTCCATTTCGTTGTTACAACTAATTAATTAATTGATGGGGGTTGGGCCAGAGTCCATAAAGTCACTCACAGAATTGTACGGTGACAGATTAGAGTAATCGGCTTTCGACTCGAGTTAACCCCCCTCCCCCTCCCCCCCCCCCCCCCCAAAAATAAAAAATAAATAAAAAATAAATAAATAAAAAGCCAATGAAAAAACAAACTCACTGACTGAGCGTTACCGGGTGTTCAAGGTCAAGGTAACCACTCTTTAGATGGGATCCTTTTTTTTTTCCCGCGTTTTCCCCCAGTGACCTACTTCTCTCTAAACTGTCACAGCCAGCCAAACATGTCCACCCGCGCGGGGCTAATGAAGAGACCTGTAATTACAGCCCAGTGTATCACCCCCCCCCCCACACCTTTTCCTCCTCCCCCCGCTCGATGACGAGGCCCCGCCTCCCTTTTCTTTTCCCCTGCCGCAATTGACCGGCATGACGTCAGCGGCGACCAATCAAACTGAAGCGTCTTCATCGCCCTCCCCCCCCATCGACCTCCCCACTACTCCCCCACCCTGTCCGCCTGGTCATCGCGGGGCGGCTATATCTAGCGTAACATTTCCTGGGTTGTGTCATAGTGGCCGGTCACTTCGGACTTGTGGATTACTTCTAACCAACCTCGCTGTGTAGTTTCCAACTGTTTGACTTCCATAGTGCGTGAACTCTTAATTCCGTATAGCAAACGACCACGACCCAAACAACAACTTAAGTTATATACTTCAGTTTCTTAAAAAAAAAAGTACTTTGCGCTTAACGTGTGTTCAGACCTGTGCCTAAAAACCTGATATTGATAATAATTCAACAGTTTGATTTGAGCGATCGATGAGGATATTTCCTATAACAACTTGGTCACGGGAGTTGCGTGTTGTGGTAGTTGTTGTTGTTGGACCTGCGCTGCCGTCTAGTGGTGTGCTGTGACCGTGACTTAGATTGTTGGCCGTTACTTTCCTGCTCCTGGTAGGCGACGACTCGAGAGTTTCTGAGATGGCAGACTTCAACAACAACATGCTTGCTGGAGATTACTGTGACAATCGATGGTGAGTGGTATTTTTAATAAATATTTTAAACTTAGCTTGAACTCAAAAACAACATAGCTAATGCACTGTGCTGCCAGGACAGGGGAGCCGCAATGCCGTAAATCTAATTAGTTTTGTTGACTCACGATAAAGGTATAGTCCTAGCTTCAGCGTTGTAATTTAACGGTTAACGTAAGTGACGTAACTGAAAAGTTAAAAATTGGACTCAACATCTTCGCCTGGGGACCAGACTATTTGCGCCTGACCCAAACGAAAGCTGCGGTTTGCATTTCATTTTTAACCGTTCCCGGCTGATGTGTAGTTGTGTGTCCGTGGCGTCATTTGCGTTAGAGAGAGGGTCAAAACCCTGTTAGGGAGAGGGTCAAAACCCTGTTAGGGAGAGGGTCAAAACCGGGTTAGGGAGGAATTTAGGGTTCAGGTTAGGGTGAGGGATAGATTTAGATAATTTTTTCATTTTTAAAAACTTTTTATTCGTCATGGTAAAAAACGCGGACACATAACTACACATTTATCCAGTTCCCTTTTTTATGGCTGATCAGTATAATGTATCTAAAAAAATCTAGGCCAATTATCATGTATCAAATACCGCGCATAAAAATCAATTGTTTCACGTTTAAACAAGTTCTTAATTTGGCTTTATAATACACGATATTAAATTTATATTTGTTTGGTTCTCTGGCGCGAATATTTTCCCGATATTCCCTTAACGCTCAACGTTAACCCCCCCACCCCCACCCAAAATATTTTATCCTCCCCAGGTTGACAGGTCTAGATCTGGTGGTAGCCGGTTCAGACCCACGCCGCCCCAAGGGCAGTAGGCCTACCCCATTGTCCATGTTACATCCTTGACCAAAAACCCGGTCCCCCGTTTCTTGCCCAACCATCCCCCCCTCTCAGCTCAGACCGTCTGCTGGCCGATAACTGTTTGTTATTGCTGCTACGCTCCACTGACTCCAGGATGTATCTGGAGGGCGGACCATTGTGAATGATTTCGGGGCTGGGCTGTGGAATTTTTAAGACATGCGTGCGTCACACGATTTGTGTTGAGGAAATTAAAAGCCAAAATCGGATATGCGGACAGCACACAACAGAAACACGAGCGCGAAGAATCTGCTTCCACGAAAAAAACACAAAAACACGCACTGCAAAAGTACTCACACAGACCACTACAAGATATGTGGAATGACTAGATTATTATATAGAGCAGTGGTTCTCAGCCTTATTCATTATTCATGCCGCGAGCATAACTGTAGAGTATATGTGTTTTCAGATGGTCTTAAAAGACCCCCAAAGGTTGAAAACCGCTGATATAGAGAGTGTTTGCGTGGGGGGGGGGGGGTCTAAAGTGGGGCAATAAATTGTGCCTATCTTAAAGGGTGACCCCCCCTCTATATTTATATCAGGTTTATTCCTGTTTGCACTTTCAGGTTAATTCCAGTTTGCACTTTATGTCAACCGTTAAAATTGATTCCCCATCAATCCATGCCTCTTCCCCACCTATCCTGCAGATTCAACGATTCCCCCCCCCCCCCAACACCAAAAATTCCTTTCCTATTACTAACTTGTGCAATTTCATTTTTCTCTCACAGGAACATGCCCCCAGCCCCACCCGCACCCAAGAAGTCCAGACCCAATCCCAGTGATGATGAGGATGGCATGATTCCACAGCATTCTACAAGAATGCACTCCGGCGTGGGACGCCCCGTGCCCATCTACTACAACATTGCCGCCCGACGACGCCTCTGCGCGGAGCGCGACGCCCCCGAGGACCTGCCCGTGCCCCTTGTGCTGGACGCCAGCCGGGCCCCCAGGAAGCCCAGGCACATTTCGTTCATCAAGAGGTCCCGCATGTCCCTGTCGCGTGACCCCAAGCCCGTTGCCAGACGCCTGTTCCTGGACTTGTTGCAGAACGACGTGGCCGGTGGGCTGGACCTCGTCTCCATCGCCGTGAGCCCCAGGGTCAACAAGAACGTCGGCGTCGGAGACGATGGGTCGTGTCACGAGGTGACCTTCTACATGAACGTGAGAAGGGACCTTTTCTCTTCATGAAGAAACCTCGAGCTTAATGGACAGAGAGAGAGAGAGAGAGAGACAGATGTGTTGCCGACTTAGTGATCCAAGATCTAGTGATCCCAGACCGGAAGTTTCAGGAAAACATTCAAAAGAATTTGAGGACAATGAAAGCAGGATTAGATTTTCCAAAGAATATTGGAGTAGCTCTCGTTGCTGTTAACGTAGATCCAAAAGGAGATGGCCACGTCTGAGGCATCCCCTTCTTTTTTTTTTTTAGAATGTTGGTTCTAATGAAACACATGGTGTGTTAATGCTAATTCTCAAAAGCCCTTAGAACGTTTTGTAGAAGAAATTTTAAAGTTTTCGCATTCTTACTGCTTCTATTCCACTTTTCATGGTCAATCATTATAAATTTTTTTTTTTTTTAAAATATATTCAAGCAATCGACTTCCCTACTACTGCAACTGCTTAAGTGGCACCATCTTAAATATTTGAAATCAAATGTGATAGCTCATTCTTTTAAATGTTTTCGAAATTGTATAATTAACCACCCTAATTGTTGCACCTGTGCCATAATCTGGGAATGAAAATGATCTATCAACTTATAATTTCATTTATTTGAGATAGCCTGCCGGATAAAAGTGATAATCAAACAAACGATTATATACCCAACTGCCCGTCACAAATGGGGTAAAAAAAACAACATATTATAATCTCAGTGATTTGATTGGCTCAGGCAATTGAGCTGGTGTTAGAACCTTCCGTGATAATTGTAAGTATTTTTTTCCCTTCATATTATTATTACTATATATTTTGTTCAAAAACTGTTTCTGCCCAATGCTTAAAATATATCAAACGTCCAACTCTGCTGCCAGTTGTGCTGTCTGAACTGGAGAGGTTCTCACTTCCCACAACGTGAAATTTGTAAATATAATTTAAAATCTGAGCAATACTTACCCAGTATTATTATTTTGTGAATGCTACTGATAGTACTGGGCTGTGCAGAGTCTTGCCTGCATTAATCTCTAATTTGTCTCACTCACGACCTTGACCTTTGATGTGACATCCCCCCCAAACAGTTCCTTATCTTGCTCTAATCCCCCCCTCCCCCAGGGGTCCGTTTTTATTTATATAGATTTTTTTTTAAAGCAACCCCGCTTTCTCTAAATCATTATTTTTTCCAAATGTCCAAAAATTGTTTTGTCCCAAGGTGGTTTTCGCGGCTATGTTAAGCTCCAATAGCTTTGTGTGTCCAGCACGTTAGTAATACACGAGTCAGTGGTTGGAACATGTTAGCATGTTCAAGTATGCACAGTTTTCAAAGTGAGATGCATACATTGTTAGTTGTTGGCTTGTTTTGAAAGTGTGATGAGCCTTGAAGCTACCTGCCACTACGATGCAGGTACTTGTAATAAGGTTTCTAGTCAGTAGAGGGCGGCATAGGGGGGGGGGGCGCTGTTTTTAAAAAAACATATTTTAATGAATCTTGTTTTAAGCTTTTAACACCCGCCCCCTCCCCCCTCAAATCGCCCATGCCTACCAGCCCCCACCACCCTACCCTAAGTGTTCACAGCGAGAATGGTGATACCCTCTGCCTTTCACAGTTAGGATATTTTTTTGCTCCTTACCCCCCCCCCCCCCCCCTCCTGCCATATAGTACCAACAACGTCTTCCTTTGCGGTGTAAGCAAAATGCTTTCACCTATTATTAATGTACTCATGCTTTGTGCAGATATTTTACTGAATAGGTAGAATGATGGACTACCTAACCATATGCAATATTTTATTTTTGGGGGCTTTCAAATATAAATGTGTCCACGATAAAGAAGCTAGTTTTTACTGAAATATTTGTTTTCTTGAAGTGATTTTATAACATGTGTATGTTTCATTTAGATTATATTAGGGCTCAATTTTCTTTTTAGACCATATATATATTTATATATCATTTTATACATTTTTTGGTAAACTTTTCTAATATATATATTCTTAAGGCTTTTCTCCACAAGAAACAGTAAAAGTACTATTTTCTTTTCCGTGGACTATGACTGTATGTCTATGCATTCTGCCAAACTGCCATATTTTTGCCCGTATGTGGTCGAACTGATTATAATCTCTAAAACACCACATTTGCTCAATGTGTTCCCATGTGAATTAAATGACCGACTGGCAATGGTGTCTACACGAAGATGTACCCCATCATCACACGCCAGGTTGAACGGTAGTGTTGGCCATTACATGACCCTATGCCCCCACCCGAAACCACGGTACCTTCATGTACTCTCGTGTGTACTTCGCATTGAATGATTGATACATATTTTTAAAAGGGTTTTTATCTTTCATGACTTTGTTGTTACATGTCAAACTGAATTGTGTCGGATGAACTCTATATGTTTTGAATTGTAAATATTTTGATGAAATCAATTTTGTATGTATGCATTGCTCATTATTTAAATTGTGTAAATACGACTGATTAAAAAAATGTGTATATGTTCAACAAAACACTTATCAATTCTTTTCTTTGTGGCGTCGTTGTGTTTTAAAATATATTACCTTTAACTTTGTTATTGGTATTAGCATTGTTAATAACTACTTCTCTTAATATTCTTTAGGATTATTCACGCCTGAGAAAATGCATACCAACCCCAAGAAATAACAAGCACCCATGCTTTCCTTATTAATACGTACAAAAACAACAGTTACATTTTGCTTCATTGTTATTATATGTTTAATGTAAAAACTGTTGAAGTTTCAATTTTAAACACCAAAAAACAGTTTAAAAGTTTCAATTTTAAACACACAAAAAACTGTTAAGTTTCAATTTTAAACTAAAAAAAACTTAAAGTTTCAATTTTATTACACAAGCAGTCGCACACACATTAAAAATAGTATATACTAACTGGTGTTTTCAAAAATATTTTGACCAATTCAACTTGTCTACTAACAGGACCCAAACCCCCCCCCCCCCCAACCTAGTTTATGATTCTTAATTAATGCAACAAGGAATCACGAGAAATGTTTGAGATACTCTCTGCACAGCGTTCTAAAATAGCATCTGTGGGTCTCCACAGCTGTTCCGCCGTTCCCTATCACACAAGCGCCAATATTTTAAGCGCGTTTAAATTATATATTATAACATGTCAATTTGACACGCGCTGTTTTAAAGTATTAACTTCTTCATCATCATACAAACACACTATCGGTAGTTTAATAAAAAAAATAGAACCTATCCAACCCCTGGCCACCAGAAAAAAAAAGGATGTTTGGGGTTTAAATTAAAATTTGGTTACTCCAATCTGAAATCGAATGAGATTATGGAGCCCATATTTTGTAAACGCTGCTTTAAATTTAAATCTGTCCAGCTGGGTAAACTGTAGTGATGTATTTCGTACTTAAATGAATGCTGACGTTAGGGTATTTTGTTTTTTCTTTTACATGCTTGAAAATAATAGTACAGGGTATGTCATTTAATAATGGCGGATATCTATTAATAAAACATCCGGGCGTTCAGTCTGGCCAAGCTCATTGGGATATTTATAAAAACATCCTGATAAGTGGGTCCTAGCCTAGACGAAAACGTGTTTACAACTTTTTTTTTACGATGCTGCTGTTTACATGCGGAAATACATAGTTAGAAGTAGAAACTATGTTATACGAAAACGTTGTCTAAAAATGGCATCATTACTTAATTCGATGTGACGTTTTCCTATAGGGTTTAGACATTCGAAAAGGCTGCCCTTGGTTAAAGGCGTCGGATTTAGTTCCCATCGTTAAAAAAAAAAGAGTAGTTTTGTTCTTATCGTTTCATAAGGGGAACCACTTTTAAATAAAAGCTTTCACGAATCCTCTCCCTTAGTGGTGCACGATCCTACTTCAACAACACCATTTAGGATACTGTCATTGAAAAATCTAGATGTCCATCAAATTTCAGTCGGGGAAGTACGCCGTGCACCAGGCAGTTGCGTAGTTATGGTCAGTGCATCCCAGGGTGGACCAAACTTTTTGTCGCCCACTTTCTGCAATCGACCGAAAATGCCGCCACTCTAATATATTAGGATTAAAAGTGCAGCCCACCCCCTTCCTACGCCACTGGCACCAGTGTTGGAAGTTTGTCACGTTCATGCGATATATATATATATATATATAATAAAATAAGTTTATCGTTTAGCATGCTGATAACAGTTCTATTTATGGGTTCGGTTTTTTTTGGTTGTGATGATTTTAAAGTCCAGTGTTTTCACCGTAGCAAAATATTCCGTTCTGTTCACGGGAGGGCGTAACATTAATTTATCCACAGGTTCGCTTACTGCATAAACATTTAATGGGCTATTTTCTTTGTTCATTTAGACACGCTAAAAAAAAAAAAAACTACCATGAATTTAGTTCAACAATTCAATTCGAAAATATACAGGCTAGTAATTCAAACGAATTAAGCGCAAACTTAAGATTAGATTGTATTGCACATAGACTTTACATCCACATACTGACAAAAATTACTTTATTGGTAACAGTGTCGGAAAGATCGTGTTCTTCTTAAAATCTGAGAATCGTTTCGTTGTTGAGAGTATAAACGGTTACATTTTGTGTGTGTGTCTTTTCTAAACTAATTACAAGCCCCTTAGGGGTGTGTGTTTTTCTTTTTATTTTAAATATCATTCAATATCTTGATTTTCGCGAACCTTTGTTTCCTTGTCACATGGAAACAAGGTCTCGTCAAAGAAATCATGCAGGACACAAAGAGAGGATGGAGAAGAAGAGGAAGACAGAGGAAAAAGATGGGAAGATAGCATCAAAGTGTGGACGGGATTACAACTAGGCGATGCTGTGCGAAGAGCAGCAACCAGAGAGGAATGGAGGAGGATAGTTTTTTATGTCATCTGTGGCGCCCCAACGGTCCAAGGACTGAGGGACCTGATGATGATGATCTTGGGGCTGTTTCAAAATAGTTAACCCGAAACATTGTAAACGAAATGTCTCCAATAATTTCTGCAGCAAGACAGTAGGTTTGAAAAAAAAAGTCTTACGTGTCTCAATATTAACATACACAAAAATGGCGCCGAAATAAGGTAATCCCACCTTACCACCCCCCTCCCACGAGAGATCAGTGCCAACATGATCGCGCATGATGAAGGTAGCCAATATTATTTGTATCGACGTTTCGGTGAGACTGTTAAAACGGAAACAATATTTGAAATAACGCGTCAGATGGACCAAAGGGGAATCACGGCAGACAAATGGCCCATAATGATGTCACTCCATCTCATTCACCCCCCAAATCTCGGTGTTTTCATTCTCGGTGTTTTCTCCCTCCCGGTGGCTCCCAGCGATCCTGTCAAAACGCGAGGGGTGGGGGGGGGAGGGGGCGAAGGTGAAGACACTAAGTGAACCGTCTCCTCTAAAACACTGGATGGCCCCGACGGGGGGTGTCAACCATCGCGATGCAGGGTCGACAATGGCATACCTACCCTATTGTTGTTGGAAAGGCAGGTCGCCGCCCCTGATGGCTCGGTGTACCCCCACACTGACACCTACAGTCAATGCGTGTCAGATTTGTGGAGGGGCTGATGGGATGTGGGGGGGGGGGGATGTCCAGAGCACAACAGAGTGGAACTGATGCTAACTACTACCATTGTACCGGGGTGGGTGTCGTAGACCAAAGGAAGCAAAATAAATCGAAGCGTTAATGGGACATGGTGTTAATGAACTATTGGTATAAAAAAAAGTATTTTTTGCATTAAGGTTGATAACGTCACTAGGTTCCTGCCCCGGTGGTTGGGGGGGGGGGGAGTGAAGATGTAAGGCCCCTTTAAGCTGAACAAATATCTTCAGAACAAAAATAGGGCCTGCATCACGTCGAAGAAATGGCAGAAAGAACGGCTTAAAAAAAGGAGACACTCATTTTATTCAAGATCACCGGAAACGAAATAACAAACGAAAAGAAGGAAAGAAAAGGAACAGAAAAAGGAATAAAAAGTGGAAGCAAAAATTTAAACACGAAGAATAAAGCAAAATATAATTATAACTCCTTTATATGCGATTTTTTAATTATTTTATTTTATATTTTAATGACCCACCCGCTTTTACACGGTAGATTTATTTCACCAAATATTTCAAAAAATAAAAGAGAATATTACGTACCGAACGTAGTTGCGATATATATATATATGAATATGTCTTAAAGAATCTCATTTAGCGCAAGTGTCGGGAGTTTTATTTCGTGAAATAAATTTCCTTCATCTTCCACTTGCAAACACTGATTTTTTCGTGTTGCGTGATGGGGCTAGGAATTTGGTAGAATGTGTTGTCATCGAGTCTATGTGCCAAGTTTCAGCTCGGTAGGTTGACGGGGCGTGGGTCAATTAGCCGTCCAGAGATTTTTTTTGCCCTAGACACGCAAAAGCGAAGTTAATAGAAAGGATTAAAATATGTGACAGACGCAACTTTTACACCTAACAATTTGTAATCGGGTGATTATGAGGCAATTTGTAGAAACAACAAGTGGGAGGAATTAAGAATTGTGGAGTATGCGGCAAACTGAAAACGTTTGATTCAGTCCCCTTGATTAAGTCCCCTTGAGTAAGTCCCCTTGATCTGGACGCACTCTGCCATTTTGACCTCATTAAAGATTTCACGTGACCTAAGCACATGCACCTCTTCCCTATTTTCATGTTCATGGACTTGTGAAGGTCACCAAACATAAACTAACTTGTTTTGGGGGGAACATCACAACTGTTTGTGGTGTGACGTGTCACTTTGACACTGTTGTGACACTTCCGAATGATGCTTCCCTGGCATTATTTTGGCTGCCAAAATATTTATTTTTCATTTCAAGTTTTTTTTTTATAGTTTTTTTGTATTTTGTTAATTGAAAGTGCTCTTAAATTTTTGACTTAATGTTCTCGGACATTCATTAGTAACAGAAGCAGAATGTCGATGTGTTATTAATTTAAAAATAAAGCTCTAGTTAAACCATTTCTGTAATCTCTAACCACTCTCATTGATACACCACGCTGAACGCCAACGCCAACATGATGTTGAAAGGGGTACAAGAATCTCCTTGTCTGATGCCCTGAATAATTGAGAACTCCCCCCCCCCCCCCAGTACTCTCCCTGTACTTAGATTCTACATTTAGTTTTAAACGTTGTCATATGCATGAGTCGGTTAAGTTCGTTAGGGACGCCAAGTTCCTGTAAAGCATCGTGCAGGCATTTCCTGTATACGCTATCATAAGTTGTTAGTCCAGATGTAGGTGGTGAATGTATGTTGATGTTGTATTCGTAGCATTTCTACAGGAGACATCTAATAGTAAAAATACGGAAGTCTGAAATGCCCCTTCACACATTGTCTAAAAAGAAACACTGAATTTTAGTATGCATCACTGCATTTTGATTTATTTATTTAACTAAGGTGACCCCTTCTTTTGCTCAAGACTCTCCGGATTCCTCAATTTCTGCTACCCACTTCCTAGACGTCCATCAAAGTGACTTAACGGGGTTGAATCTAATCTTGTGCAAAATGATTATCTTGCGCTAACCACAACCAGAATGAATGATGTTTATGTATGGCACTGTTCGCCATAATGTCTCCCCGACGCTTGAAAAATAAATTCTTTTCCCTGAGCAAAAAATTTTAACCATGTATACTCCAAAATGCACCTCTTGAATTTTTAATAAGCACATTTTCTTCTGGCTAGGTAAAGTCATCGGTATGCTCGATTTCTGCCCTAATTCCCGATAACAATGGCAGTATTTTTTGCCCCGACAACCGATTTTGGTGCCGATAATATACACTGCCAAACGAAGTGCCTAGTGTTAGTGCCACCTAAGGCGGGACAACTTTTTTTTCTACGCTACCTTTCACGTAAAAAAAAAAAGTCTTCGTTGTTCCAAAATGCCACCGCTAATTAGAAAAGATGACACCTGGGCATACCAACTAATACCCCCCCCCCTCATTTCTACGTTATTGGCGTGAGTGTTTGGTTCCAGGGGACAAGATTGATTTTTACCCCCGCCCCCCCCCCCCCCTAATTAAACTCTGAAACCCATTATTTTCACCCATTAATTCAATAAAATCCCATTAGGTGGCCCCGCTAGTCTGACGCCCGGGGAAATATGCCCCATATTCACACCTTAGCTACGTCTCATTCCGCTGCCCCCACCCCCACCCCCGAACATTCTGAAACGCCCCCCAACCCCCCCCCCCCCCCCCCCGAGGACATTGTCTTGAAAGAAACACTGCTCTCAAGTGATGCAAGATTTTAAATTCATCTGTCTCAAAACTTTCTTGCCCCACCCCCTCTTCCCCCTTTTTAAATTATTGCAAAGAAAATTAGCCGAATAATTTTTCCATATACAAATAACAAACTCCCCCCCCCTCCCCATCCCCTCCTTTAAACTAGTAGGTGTCCCCCCTCGGGGGCTGTGTCATCCATTCTGGAAGCCGCTAATGATAATCTTAACTGAATGTTTCAACATGCATTGTAGGCAGACGGTTTAAGTTATTTTTGACTCATGACCCTTTATTTCTGTACTCCTTGCGTCAGTGCGTCGTGGTGGCGAGTCGGAGTGGGGGGGGGGGGGGCGCGGGGACGGACGGTGCGTCTCACGCCATGGGATGTCAACACCTACTCACCGACCCTCACAGAGAATGGCTCTCGACTGTGGTCGGAACAATGGCTCGTGTAACGGACCAGCTTAACTGGCAAGCGAGACCCGTTGGAATGGCAGAGACTTGCTGGCAAGACAAGAGAAGATAACTACTTTCGGGAGACACACACACCCCCCCCCCCCCACCCCCCACAAAAAAAAAAAAAAAAAAAAAAAAAAAAAACAACAAACTTACGAGTCCCTTACTTGGTATTTACCCGTGAAGAAACTCCAGCTACTTCTGTTCGGTTGGTCTCATCATCCAAGGTGGCCCGTCTGTGTTTGTTTAGTCTGTCCGACCTGTTGTCTGGTCTTCCCGTGTCTGGTGTCCCCCTTAGCTGGCTACTTCGCTACGACAAGTGTTCGGACCTGCATTTTATTGTAGACTTGCCATTAACAGATACAGTCACCCGCCAGGGGTTTGTCTTGAAGTCACTCCCCCCCCCCCCACCCACCCACGAATCTTACACAATTTAAGTTGCAGTTACATGCCACGCTGGCTACTGGTCGCAAGAAGTTGAGGTGCGTGGAGGCAGGCGACAGCATCGATGTAATAAAACGACAAACATAATGTAGTTACAGTATGGCGCAAAGATTGATCAACATCTGCAACAGAAAGCGGGAAAATAACAGAAGAATAATATATTATTTTAACGGATATCGTAAAATAAGTTAAGTTTTGGTCAATTCAAGATTTCTATTGAATAGCCCAACAACTCAACTAAATTATATTGGATTTAAATTTAGGCCTATTTCTATATAAAAATTTTCATTTTTTTTAAAATCTAAGGTAACTAGGTAATTGTATGTCTTTAAATAGAAAATATGCCCCTATAAGGAAAATAATAATGATTCATATTGTAATGATACTACTAATATTAATAATAATATAATGGCCAAAATTAAACAAAATCATAATTGTATAATTATGTTCTCCCTACTTCGCAAGAAATTCTCCTACAGCTCTATGCAATGAAAGGCCCATAAGTGGAGGTAAGATGTCCATTTTAACAAGCAGGTGTCGCGCCCCAGCAGGCTGACGGTGTGCTCCCAACTGTTAAAGTAGCAGCTCACCGTTGAGCCCCGGTGAGTGTGACGTAATGCATGGTGTCAGTAGACCAGTGAAGGACCTGACGTCAAGCAGAGAGGTGAGTGTGTTTGTGTCTGCTTGACAGACAGAACAGAGCGAGGGGGAAGTGAGTGAGAGAGAGAGAGAGAAGTGTGAGGGTGAGTTGCTTTAAGATGAATGTTGTTTAGGGGAGGTGATTCTTTTTATTTTTCATACTCAGTCTTTACATCTGTGGGACAGAAAGTACGAGTACGGGCAAGAAGGGAAGCCCAACCCCCTGCCCCCCAATCCAGTGCCGTATTAAGGCATAGGCGTGTAAGGGGCCCCACGTTTCTAGGAGACTCACTCTTATAGAGGCATCATGCTTGACACATTTTTTTAAAATGAATATTGAAAGATTTTGACAATTTAATTGTTATTTAAAAATCCCAATTTCCCAATTTAAACCAACCATATATATCAGCACATTGCAAAATTAATATTATAAATGCGAATCAAAGTTCGACAATTTTAAAACTTCTAAACGGGGAATAACTTTCATCAACACGTTTTACTTTTCCCAGATAAGAATCGAAACCAAAAAAAATAAGGTAAGAATCAGTATCGCAGTACAATCGGCAACGCCGGCCTTAGGCTTAGGTAAACTTTCACCCTGTGCGAAGCACCCTTTCGGCGCCCCCTTCCCTGTCCATGTGTGATCCATGAGTAATTTTTCTGCTTTACTTTACGCTTGCGATTTTGCACCCCGGAAAACTTTTTCTTCCCCGCATTTCCTTCTGCTGAAATAATTGTAAGATGGGCAAGGAAATACGGTATTCATAAATTAATTTCCACGCCCGTTTGGTTGATCCCAAACCCCCAGTGTTAGTATCCAAGTTAAGCATGCAACTTTCAATGTATGAAAACTCATTGTATGAAAACTCATTGTATGTCCTGTATGAAAACTCTTTGTATGATAACTCATTGTATGATAACTCACTCATTGTATGATAACTCACTCATTGTATGATAACTCATTGTATGATAACTCATTGTATGATAACTCATTGTATGATAACTCATTGTATGAAAACTCATTGTATGATAACTCATTGTATGAAAACTCATTGTATGAAAACTCATTGTATGAAAACTCATTGTATGAAAACTCAATGTATGATAACTCATTGTATGATAAGTCATTGTATGATAACTCATGGTATGAAAACTCAATGTATGATAACTCATTGTATGATAACTCATTGTAAGAAAACTGATGGTATGAAAACTCATGGTATGAAAACTCATTGTATGATAACTCATGGTATGAAAACTCATTGTATGATAACTCATTGTATGAAAACTCATTGTATGATAACTCATTGTATGAAAACTCATTGTATGATAACCCATTGTATGAAAACTCATTGTATGATAACTCATTGTATGAAAACTCATTGTATGAAACCTCATTGTATGATAACTCATTGTACGAAAACTCGTATGAAAACTCATTGTATGAAACCTCATTGTATGATAACTCATTGTATGATAACTCATTGTATGATAACTCATTGTATGAAAACTCATTGTATGATAACTCATTGTATGAAAACTCATTGTATGAAAACTCATTGTATGAAAACTCAATGTATGATAACTCATTGTATGATAAGTCATTGTATGATAACTCATGGTATGAAAACTCAATGTATGATAACTCATTGTATGATAACTCATTGTAAGAAAACTGATGGTATGAAAACTCATGGTATGAAAACTCATTGTATGATAACTCATGGTATGAAAACTCATTGTATGATAACTCATTGTATGAAAACTCATTGTATGATAACTCATTGTATGAAAACTCATTGTATGATAACCCATTGTATGAAAACTCATTGTATGAAAACTCGTATGAAAACTCATTGTATGAAACCTCATTGTATGATAACTCATTGTACGAAAACTCATTGTATGATAACTCATTGCATAATAACTCATTGTACGATAAGTCTGATAAGTGATTGTATGAAAAGTTAGAATACCGTTTCTCGACCCCCCCCCCCCCCCCGCGCCTGAGGCTCAAACTTCACTATAGTAAACTAAGGGAGTTTAAATTTTTACTGAGCACCCCAGGCGCTCCTATGCCACGGCGCCCTGTGCGAGCGCATAGGTCGCACACCACCCTAAAGGCCGGCCTTGCAATGGGACAAAACATCCTTAAGACCGTTGACTTTAAACCAATAATACATAACAATACAATTCTCTGCAAAAAAAAAAAAAAAAACGCAAAAGATTATGTTGATTTATATAAAATAATTTAATCGATCTGTCCATAATGTGATTTTTTATCATTTATTTCTGACAACGCTTCAAAACTATTAATGACTTTGAATGATTTTTTTTTTTTGGTATCAATAAATTGTTTAAAACTTTGTTGAATTTTTATTTTAATGTTATTATTTTTTATTCCTCTTGGTGAGTTTGTGGGGAGCAGGAACTGTTTGCGGCCCCCCCACACTGTTTCAGCATTGGGCGAGTGCCCCATCCGACCCCCCCCCCCGTTCTCACGGCCCAGGTATGTTGTGTTGCTAGGGGGCACCAGTGCATTGCTGTGCCCAGGGTCTCCTATGTTGTTAGGACGGCTCTGCCCCGTCACTAACACATTAACCTCATTAAAATGATGTTTATTTATTATGATTATTATTATTATTTCACCATCATTATTTTATTATTATTATCATTAACATTAAAATAAAAGTTGACATCGGTGATAGCAACAAATTGAATGATTCAGTTTAAGGCCGCAGTGTTTCTCAACCTTTCTAATGCCGCGACCCTTTAATACAGTTCCTCACATTGTCTCCACCCCCAGCCACGAAATTATTTTCGTTGCTACTTATAAACTGTAGAATATATGTGTTTTCCAATGGTCGTAGGCGAACCCTTGGAATGGATCATTTGGCCCCCAAGGGGGTCGTGATCCACATGTTGAGAACCGCTGGTTTAAGGTCTCCTTCAACTCTTTTTTGTATATTTTCAACCCCCAATGGAGCCTAGGAAATTAGGCCATAACCAAGTCTTCTGTCTCAAGCTTTCTGTCGCTAGCTTCCTGACACTAGCTTTCTGTCTCTAGTTTTCTGTCTCTAGCTTCCTGTCACTAGCTTTCTGTCTCTAGTTTTCGGTCTCTAGCTTTCTGTTTCTAGCTTCCTGTCTCTAGCTTTCTGTCTCTAGCTTCCCGTCTCTAGCTTCATGTCTCTAGCTTCCTGTCTATAGCTTTCTGTCTCTAACTTTCTGTCTCTAGCTTCCTGTCTCTAGCTTCCTGTCTCTAGCTTCCTGTCTCTAGCTTCCTGTCTCTAGCTTCCTGTCTCTAGCTTCCTGTCTCTAGCTTCCTGTCTCTAGTTCCTACCTACTCTGTTTTATAGGTGATGATTATTGGTGTAATTCCTGTTCTTATTATTTCTGCTATTTTCGGTGTCTAGAATGGAATTTTTTATAGATGTTTAAATAGATGTTTTATGTCAATTTCATACGATATTTCATACATTTTTATTGTGTTTGTTTTTTTCATTGAGACATAATTTAATTTCTTTTAGTTAAATTTGAAGTTTTAAAATGTCTGAGAGGTCGGTTTTTATAAAAAAATAATTAAATTAACTAACATAAAAAGTGTATATTTTGTTTTGTGTAAATCCTCTGGAGATTTTTAAATAAAAAATCATTTTTACGACAACTCACTAACGTTGACAGCGGATTTATGCGTCAGTGTTGATCTATTTTACTTTCACACAGAGTTCATATCAAGAAGCTACGTAGAAGAAAGTAAGTGTAAAGTTTACATACTACATAATATTTTAATACTTACATTTCAGTTATGTTAAAAGTAATAAGAATTTTTGTTTTGCTTTTTTGTTTGTTTAGCAATGAAGAATTTAAAAAAAAAAACATAATCCACTTGTTCCACAGTTGTCTCATTGACTAAACCCTTATTCTAGTATTGCGATTTTTGTGTGTGTCACAAGTGGTGGGATGTTGGTCATTGTGAGGGATGTTGTGTGTCACAAGTGGTGGAATGTTGGTCATTGTGAAGGATGTTGTGGTAGAACAAGAGATCCTCCAGAGAAGATGGAGATGGATCGGCCATACACTCAGGAAAACTGCCTCCAGCATAACTAGACAAGCCCTGAACTGGAACCCTCAAGGAAAACGGAAAAGAGGCAGGCCTAGGAACACTTGGCGCCGTGAAGTGGAGGCGGATACCAAGAAACTTGGTCCCATTTGGGGGAAGCTGGAGAGATTGGCTCAGGATCGTGATGCCTGGAGGACTCTGGTCCTAGGAAGGATCACAGAAGTCGTTGAAGATCGGCTGCTGTTCCTCGAGGGTGAAGAGGCGCAAGAGAAGAAAAATGATGTTGTGTGTCACAAGTTGGGAGATGTTGGTAATTATTAGGGGTCGCAATCCGGGATCCAGAATTTCGAAAATACCGGAATACCGGACCATAAATGATGCTCAGCTAAATGTATTAGATGTAACAAGATAATTAAAAAATTGGGAGGAACAACTTGAGGCCTTCACTCTCAATTAAAGTTTGCACATTCCAGTGATTAATTGGACGTATTTCTAAGGCCAGATTGCTACCAGATGCAAAAACATATCGTGGATATTCAAAGGCTTGGTCAGACAGCGGATTCGTCGTTGGAAATATCTTTGAACAAGAACATCTTGGATCTGAGCATGATGAACTTGATGATACACTGCCGCTTAAGAGACAATTAGAAATTGAAGTACAAAAGAAACTTCAGTCTTAGGATATACTATACGGATGAAGACATTGATACATTGGTAAAAATAGAAATGGCTTTATTTGAGAAAGGCGGTTCAAGAGGAAAATATCTAGAAATTGCGTATGATAGCCTAAGGTCTATTCCTTCGAACAGTGTGGAGTCTGAGGGGGTGTTCTCTTCATCAAGTTACTTTTGTAACCATTTGCGGTCAAAGTTAAGTGAGCAAACATTAGACACGTTGTCATTTAACGATCTTATTATTTAAATTTGACCAAAGATTAAAAAAAAACACCAATTATTTTAATATTTGATTAATACAACTATTTAAATTCAAAAGTTAAGAATATTTTTTTTTTCATTTGATTAAAGTCTGAAGATAAACATTTGTGTTATTGTTAAAAGCTTATTAAAAATCTAAATGTGATATTTGTTCTGAATGTTTTTATTTCATTGATAAATCCTCAACTCTAATCTCGAATCTCGACTAAAAATTCTCTAAATATCTTAAATATCGAAAATACCGGAATTCCGGTATTCGTAAACTTCAAATCGAAAATGCCGGTTTTGGCAAAAGGGACCGGTTTTGCGACACCTAGTAATTATGGAGGATGTTGTGTGTCACAAGTGGTGAGATGTTGGTAATTATGAAGGATGTTGTGTATCACAAGTGGTGAGATGTTGGTAACCATGGATGTTGCCATTCTCCTTTCCTTCCCTCCATCCCTTTCACGCTATCCCTCTCTTCCTTCTCTCTCTCACCCCTTCTCTCTCTCTCTTTGTCTCGCTCTGTCTATCTTCTAAGAAAACAGGCAGCCTATATATAGGAAGCTAATAGCATTCTTTAGAATAAATAGAACGCATTCGAATGTAAACCAACAATCTTTTCTGTACTTTGATAACACCCGGTTCGGTACTTGGTAACACCCGGTTCGGTACTTGGCAACACCCGTTTCGGTGCTTGGCAACACCCGGTTCGGTAGTTGGAAACACCCGCCGGTTTGGTACTTGGAACACCCGGTTCAGTACTTGGTAACACCCAGTTCGGTACTTGGCAACACCCGTTTCGGTGCTTGGCAACACCCGTTTCGGTACTTGGAAACACCCGGTTCGGTACTTGGGAACACCCGGTTCGGTACTTGGAACACCCGGTTCGGTACTTGGAAACACCCGGTTCGGTACTTGGAAACACCCGGTTCGGTACTTGGAAACACCCGGTTCGGTACTTGGAAACACCCGGTTCGGTACTTGGAAACACCCGGTTCGGTACTTGGAAACACCCGGTTCGGTACTTGGCCAAAAAAAAAGAAACGTCATAGCATATTCATGTTTTATAATTTTTAAGAAATACATGTACATTATTTTGACATTCTTAACAACGGGCTCGCCCGAGCCGGCATCAGCACATGGCTGCTGCTATTATCATAATATTAATAATATGGTTCACAAAATCTGAAGATTGAAACCATCTTCTTAAAATATGATTGAATAAAAAAAAAAAAAAAAAGAAGAAGAAGAAGAAGTTACCATGTGATTTGATTTTAGTTTTTAAAATACCCATCCATGTTAAACTTTTGTAAGAAAATCTGTAAAGTTACATTTAGTCTAAGTCTAAGCAAATTACTCAACGCTGTACGTCGTATTTTTTGCTCAACGAGTTAACGCCCCTCCCCCTCTGCCCTCTCCCCCTTACCAACATCACCTCACGTCACATTACGTTAACTTTCGGCAACTAGTGCTCCGACCTTGGGGGGGATGCGCTAATAATAGCACTCGAACTGCCACTCGTTTACGACGGAGGTAACTTTATGAGTGGTACGGTCTAATCAACGAGAGATTGACGGGTTACGTACGCGTGTGTGTGAGCCTGGCCTGACTTGTTGCAAACCGTCTCTCTGACCTACTGTGGGGATCCTCGGAGATAAGGGCCCCGTGTCATACCGCGATGACCGCAGCGCGGGTTTTCCCACTGACATTTAAACGCTTACAGCTAACTGGGTCACATGCACAGTACTATCAGTGTAGTCGATCTTTACGAAACTCTTTGAAAGTGGTACTTACATCAGGTGAGAGGAAAGTATGACCTAATAACCCCCTCCACACACACAGCTTTTGCATATGTTATGGCAGGCCTGCACAACTCAAAATGTAAGGCGGGTCGTAATACTTTATATGAAAAACGTGTACGGGCCGAAAGATAATAGGGCAAGGTAAGATATTAAGAATTAATAATAATAAAAGATATTTCCTTACTTCGCTGGCCGCAAAGTGAGGGCTGGCGGGCAGCATGCGGCCCGCGGGCCGTATTTTGTGCAGGCCTGTTGAGATACTATCGGATACGTTAAATTAAAAAAAAAACAGAGTAGCTTGCCCGTGGTCGTGGTTGCCGCCTACTTTTACCAATTTGGGTATGTTCCAGAAATTATTTTTGTTGTTTCTAAACTCGATTCCGGTAAGTTAAGTAGGGTTAATTAAAACATACCCAATTATATATTATTTTTAAAAAAAAAGTGTATACCTTTACTCTGAATAATTTCTTTCCTCTCAATTCACGGTAACGTCATCCGATCCATGTTTACCTAGCCAAACCATGACAATCACAAATCATATGAAAGTGGAAATGCTATGCACCAATCAATTATGTCATTTTCCCTCCAAAAATAATCGTTTTTTTTCCCTTCGTGATCTTACCCCGCCATAGGAAGCGCATGGAATCAAATTAATAAATGCGATATGACAAAACTAAACGCAGTACAGGCTATATATATATCTTTTTTTTTTTGGAAATCCGATTTTAAAAAATTAAAATTTCTTATAAGAATACGTTAGTGCATGCCTGCACAACACATGCCACAAGCGGCCCACCAGCACCCATTTGGCGGCCCGCAAAGTAACGAAATATTCTTTATTATTATTTTTTTCTTAATAGCTTTCGCCCCTGTCGTATTTTCTCTCAGCCCGCACAAGTTTTTCATAAAGAATTACGACCCACCTTACATTTTGAGCTGGGAAGGCCTCCACATCTTACCCTCACATTTACGGAACGACTCTGACACGCCTGCTGCTCGGAATATGTCAGGCGTGTTTGAAGAGCATTGACACGTTTACCACGGTCAATACAACTAAATATCGTAGAATAAAAGGGCGCGGCTAATTCATCGGAGGTCATTGCTTAGTCACGTGCCACATCCGTCATAAGATGTGCTCATAAACATGTCACTGCAGTCATCGGCACTGCGTCACAGACAGCTTTACAGCTTCATGAATAAACAAAGATTTCTGTTTACATATTATTATATGAACGCATACGGCCTACGTGGTCGGTAAATTAAATTCGAACGTATTTTATCATGAAAAATAAATTGTGAGCTATTTGGAAATGACAAATGTGTGGCTTGGCTTTTGTAATGTGTTCTGTTATCATACATGATACACGAATAGTCCCGGTATAGAATTGTAATGGTTTTTTGTTCTTAATGGCTGTCGGGATCACAACACAACGTATCTTGTGATGGCTTCAACAAAGAGTTATTGTCTTGATTTAAAAAAAAAAAAAATGAGTTAAAGTTAAAATAATATATCGCATTCTGATTGTTATTTTCACTATAGACTATAGCTTTGATTGCTAATTCTCTATCCAAAACCCCCATCGAAAGAAAACTTTCCTAAACCCATCCAAGTATGTCTGGTATTTACACGCTCGTTTTAATACTAACCCCAGCGACTCGGCTGTAAGTGTGAGAAAGTTCCAATGGACCAGGACGCTAATCACAACATTTTGATAACACATCGCCATTCACTGATCGCCTTGTCTTGCACCCCCACTCTCCAATCTCCCGCCAAATCGTTTTGTACAATTTTAACTTCAGAGCCGCGCTCTTCATTCCAAATCCACTTTATCCAATCCGCTGTGATAACGACAACGTTCTGTTGTTTCCAATATTTCCATGCATTCCACCAACATCACTTCTTAGTGAAATAGCCGGCGAGTTTATGTCTAATCAATCCTTAGACCCCCACCCGCTGATCTATTTCACGAGAGAGAAAAGTCGCGTACCCTAAATGTGTGAGGTTTTCGTATCATTCATGGATAGATGTGAGAACTTTGATTGCTGTTGCCAGCCAACACTCCGCCACGCTCTTGAGACTTACCTGGCAGGTCTGAAACAACTGAGAAAACCAACAAGACAGCCGCGTCCCTTTGATGTCAACGTCACGCCAAACAATCAGTTAGCCATCTCAGGTGGGGAGCGAAAAGAAGGGAAAAGATAGAATCAGATTTGTTTTAACCTGCGGGGGAGTGTGGGGGGTGGGGGAGGATTCTTAGGCAAATGAAGGGGATTTCAAAGAGGCGGATGGTCAAACTCCCCCCCCCCCCAAACCCTTTCCTTAATACCTTCCGCACCCCCCCCCCCTAAAGCGCTGTTCAATTCTTCGATACTTGACACACAATTTGTAAAAATCTGTTCAAACGGAAACGGTTGGGATGAGGCCCTGCTCACATACAGACGACAGCCCCCCCCCCCCATTTCCTCCTTCCCCGAAACGTCACCAAAAGTAGCGGTGCTTGGGGGCAAGCCCTTTTAAGTCATTCTTCCATTTCGATTCATTTACACCGGTACCTCACCTACCCAACAATCGGGGGCGCCTTGCGTCAATTAGTCCTCGGGATTATCCGGCCGCCCGTCACTTGTGTGTCTTTGTGGAGGTAAAGCTGGCGATGATACATGTTCTACTATCCACATCCACGTTAGGCATATAAAGTCACGAGCACTGTGGAGACCGTGGTTGAACTGTCCATCTCCCTCATCTTCTATATATGAACTTTCCATTGTGGCATTGATAATAATGGAAACTATAAAATAGCACACATGTAAACCAACAATCTTTTCTGTACTTTGATGACACCCGGTTCGATACTTGGCAACACCCGGTTAGGTAGTTGGCAACACCCGGTTCGGTACTTGGCAACACCCGGTTGGATTGGCTCAAATATTTCTGCCATTGGACTGCCACAGATATTTCTATCATTGGATTTACAAATATTTCTGCCATTGGACTGCCACAGATATTTCTACCATTGGATTTACACATGTATTTCTACCATAGGGCTTGTCATTTAATGGCGGAAATCTATAAATAGAACTGCTGTAATCATCCGGGTAATTATGCGGACAAAATGCCAACACTGTTCAGTACTGCTATGTTAGCGAAGCGACTCTTAACCTAAATCAAAACATTGTTTTCAACTATATTTAATGAAATATTTACACCACTTTAAAAAATCCACAATCTCAATAATAAAATGACATAATACTTTTTGAGAGAGATCGAGAGAAACACACTAATTAGTTGTGTTAAGGGATTGGGATCATCCGAACGCAGGTCCAAAATTCATAACACTAGTAGTAGTAGTTAGTTACTAGAAAGTATGCCTAATTCATAACACTAGTAGTTAGTAGGCCTAATTCATAACACTAGTAGTTAGTAGGCCTAATTCATAACACTAGTAGTTAGTAGGCCTAATTCATAACACTAGTAGTTAGTAGGCCTAATTCATAACACTAGTAGTTAGTAGGCCTAATTCATAACACTAGTAGTTAGTAGGCCTAATTCATAACACTAGTAGTAAGTAGGCTTAATTCATAACACTAGTAGTTAGTAGGCCTAATGCATAACACTAGTAGTTAGTAGGCCTAATTCATAACACTAGTAGTTAGTAGGCCTAATTCATAACACTAGTAGTTAGTAGGCCTAATTCATAACACTAGTAGTTAGTAGGCCTAATTCATAACACTAGTAGTTAGTAGGCCTAATTCATAACACTAGTAGTTAGTAGGCCTAATTCATAACACTAGTAGTTAGTAGGCCTAATTCATAACACTAGTAGTTAGTAGGCCTAATTCATAACACTAGTAGTTAGTAGGCCTAATGCATAACACTAGTAGTTAGTAGGCCTAATTCATAACACTAGTAGTAAGTAGGCTTAATTCATAACACTAGTAGTTAGTAGGCCTAATGCATAACACTAGTAGTTAGTAGGCCTAATTCATAACACTAGTAGTAGTAGTAGTAGGCCTAAATCGAATGTCAGTTTAATAATGTTTTACCATTAGTAAATGGTCAAATGTGATAAAAGTCACTTAACAACTTTCGGAAACACGTTCAAGTTGTGTGTGTGTCTCTCTCTCTTTCTTACTCTCTCTCTCTCTGTGTTGGGGTGTGGGTGGGTTTGTAGTTTGGAAACAGGCCAATTTACGCTTGACCTGCACCTAAAGTCCATCAATAGTATTTGTGTAGATTCCTGGGTGAAAGGGTGTATGAAATCTTGGGTATCTTTTAACATATAGCACGAACACTTACAAAAATTGATATTTTAAAAACAAAAATTAAGAATTTAACGTGTTCTTACAAATAAGGCACTTTTCATCGATTATTATTGTGTTATTTGTGTTTTCTTCAAATTTGCTAATTGTGTAACACAGTTTCCTAAATTACATAGTTAAAAAAAAATCTTAGCCTATAGTTATTAAATTGCCGACAGTTTCTTATCTTTTTATTTTCAGAATAATACACAATCTGCCCCGCCCATTTGCATTCATTTTTATTTTAATGATTTCTTTTTAGATGGGAATCTAGTAGAAAGCTAAAAGAAGTAGAAAGCTAAAAGAAAGCCAAAAAAAGTTTGTGAACTAACATTTTGATTATCATTCCAATTTCAATTTTTGTCTAGTGTTGGGGACTAGTTGTAGAACAAAATCTTCGTTGTATACCGTGTTTTCAGATTTATTTGTCCGCAGTTCTAAAAATAGTAACATTACGTAGTGCGCTATGACGTTTTCCGGTCTGAGAAATGACAAGCCCTATTGGATTGACACATGTATTTCTACCATTGGATTGACACATGTATTTCTACCATTGGATTGACACATGTATTTCTACCATTGAATTGACACATGTATTTCTACCAATGGATTGACACATGTATTTCTACCATTGGACTGACACAGATATTTCTACCATTGGATTGACACAGGTATTTCTACCATTGGATTGACACATGTATTTCTACCATTGGATTGACACATGTATTTCTACCAATGGATTGACACATGTATTTCTACCATTGGATTGACTCAGATATTACTACGATTGGATTGACACATGTATTTCTACGATTGGATTGACACATGTATTTCTACCATTGGATTGACACATGTATTTCTACCATTGGATTGACTCAGATATTTCTACCATTGACTTGTCTAGATATTTCTACCATTGACTTGTCTAGATATTTCTACCATTGACTTGACTAGATATTTCTACCACTGACTTGTCGGAAAATTTCTACTAATTTTTTTTTTCCTTCGCGATCTTACCCCAATAACGCTAGCTACAAAAATGACTCAGATTCGCCACAACTGTATTGACCCAGATGTACCTATCCCCTTCGACTGACTCGCATATTTCTAGCGTCTGACTGATACACAGTTCTACCGTTTGATTGACTTGGACGTGCCTATCACTGCATCGACTCGGATATCTACTGGAATATCGACTCGCAGGTTTTAACGTTACTATTATGAAATGACTAAAAAGTTCATTTATTGCACTAACCAAAGTTAGATTGTGATTTTTTAAAGTAAAAAAAAACAAAACACTTTCATGTGGCCAAAGAATGAATCTTTATGAAAACTATAGTTTCTTAAACTGTTCTTGAACCATTGAAATGGCACGTTGTTCTAAATTGACTGGTTCCAACCAAATGGTTTTTGCCTTCAAGGTCGTATATACCGTAACAGAATCTTTAGCGACTACATAACAGTTATCTCAAAATAACTATTTCCCGTCATCCACTTCTCAACAATGACTTCTCAAGTGTCGTCATCAATGAAAGTCGGGAGCTCGTTGAACGATTTAACGCAATAGTAACATATTTTTCTGTTGGGGCTGAATATAAAGGCGAATAAAAATCTGAAGGCGGCTAGTGGGGCACTGGGCCCCTTGTAACTTTCACGCTCCTTCTTTTCAACGCGTTCATGTCTTGGGTAATATCTGGAAAAGCTCAAGTGAATTACTGGGGGTTATTTCAAGGCCGAATCTAATCGGGTATTAGTACAACGGTGCGACGAACAATACGCCGAAAAGGGTAGCCCTTCAGCAGGTGAGTAGGTAGTAAGGTACCTGTGTGGCTGGGGCGCTGTGAACGGTGGCAGAAACAAAAGACGGAAAAAGTGAAGTGGCCGGCTGCGAATGGACGTACTTCCGGTTGGTCACATGGCGTCGCAGCCCCCAGATCGTTGGTCACATGGCGTCGCAGCCCCCTCGGGTCGTTGGTCACATGGCGTCGCAGCCCCCCGGGTCGTTGGTCACATGGTGTCGCAGCCCCGGGTCGTTCTGTTATAACGTGGATAGAAATGTTAAGAGGTTCACCGCTCAAGGGAAGTTAATTTTGAAGTGGTAAAAGAATCTATTTATAGGGCTTTATTAGTGAACATTGTAACAGGCAGGCACGTTGTAGTTCGTCCATTAATTATGTCAATAATTTTTACGCAATTTTTTACCCCCCCCCCCCACACCTTGCCAACTGTCAAACATTCTATGAACCCCCCCCCCCCAGTTTAACTATCTCAACATTTTATAACACACGCCCCCAGTGGCGTAGCGAGCTTAACTCGCGCCCGGGGCACAATACATTTTTAGCGCCCCCCAATACCTTTTTAGCGGCCTTCCCCATTTCGAAAACCATACAATATTATAGTAAAATATACCATTTGGAGCCCCTTTGTGAGTAGCGCCCGGGAATGATGCCCCCCTTGCCCCCTCACTACGCCACTGCACGCCCCCCCAAATGAATTATAATATAAATAAATTTATAAATACGTTTTACTTTATGCTGATGTATTTTTAATAACACAAAATTGTAGGCAAAACATTTGATAACATCTTTAGCTTTTTTAATCAACACGTTAAAAAGTTTTACACTTAAATTTACACAGAATCAATTAAAAGGTTGTTAAGTACTAAGAGTAAAGATCATTGTTTGTGGAAGTGTTAAATAAGATTATTGTCAGTATAGCTGACAATTATAGTATAGTTTCTAGCTGCTATCATCTTACCATGGAATAGCCAGATGTTGCTCTATCATAACAATTTGGCATCAGGGACATCTTTTGGGTAGGGGCAAGATGTCCCTCCCCCAGATTTGCAGGTTTTATTTAAATTGCCATGTACTGTGGCGCCTTCAGTAGTAAACAACTTAACAAGCCGACCAAGTTTTGGTTTTGACCCCCCTGCCTCCCCCCCCCCCCCTGAAAAAAAAATCTGAAATGACGCCCCTGATGAGCCTAGTCTATAGTAGCTGATTTATCACTTTTTGAGAAGGAAAAACTCTGAATGCAAACCCGGAAGTTGGAATCCCGTGGACAATGACAATTCTGGCAACTCCTTCGACGCTACTGGTGCCAAGCTGTATCATCCAAACTTGATGTTTCCTTGGGTTATCCAGATGTGTGAACGGAGGAGATTTATTGTCTAGGGAGCCATCTTATCCTCCTAAAAGAAAAAAATCCCAAACATCGTGATCTCGTCCTTGCGAAATCTACACCATAGTGACGAACGGATGCCAAAAATAATTTTAACATTTTTTAAAAATTAAAAAATAACTTGTTTTTTTTTTTAAACAGAAAAGAAGGACATTCAGTTTCTAGCATCATTCAACAACTTTTCCGTTGTGGTACAGGCAAGGTATTTCTAGAATATGCATGGCGAACATGTTTCTGGTAAACGTGTCAAACAGTCTTAGATTTTGGACGTTTTGGTTCACTCCATTCTCTGACATTTGTCCACACTCCATTCTCTGACATTTGTCCACACTCCATTCTCTGACATTTTTCCACACTCCATGCTCTGACATTTCGGTCTACTCCATTCTAGGCCATTTTTCCACACTCCATTCTCTGATATGTGGCCACGCTCCGTCATCTGATGTGTTCCTACAATTGCCATCTTTGACATGTCTGTTAGCTCTATAATCGTGCTAATGAACTCTCGGGTCTATGAACGGTATCCCCATAAAGGCACTAAAAGCTTTTTGTGATAAGTTATCATTCGGGTAGCGGTCTCCACTTGAGCCGCAACCATAATCCCACTCTGCTGAAACCAATGGGGCGGTACTAAAACCACTGGTCACCACCCTGACACGGGCAGGACAAAAAGACTGTAGAGGAATAAAGTGGACGCTATGAGGGCCATCGTGGCGATAAAAAAAAAAAGGCTGTCACCTGTTTCAACGGTGCGTTAAATCAGTGGTCCTCAGACTACCGCACCGTGTATCGCCTGTATAGGGGCGGTGCGAAATATTCCAACATATTCACTGGAATGCTTTGGTCGTCTTGTCTCGTGGGCATGCTGGGAAATTTTCTGCTTGGGTGCTCAGGAGACTGAAGCCTTAATTTTGTCACTGTTTCTTACGCTTTACCACCCATTAAAAATATTGATTAATTTGAATGTGTTGATGAATATGGTGATGAATTTGGGGATGAATATGGGGATGAATATGGTGATGAATATGGTGGTGAATGTCGTGATGAAAATGGTGGTGAATGTGGTGATGAATCTGGTGATGATTATGGTGATAATTATGGTGATGATTATGGTGATCTTTTAAACGAATAGTGATAATCTTGATGGATTTTACGGATGAATAATTTTGTACGTGGAAATCTTTTAATACAATGTCAATGTGTTTTTAGTTACACTCGGTGTTTTTTATGTGCATGTTGGTGTCCAACTGTGCATAGTGGTGTCCAACTGTGCATATTGGTGTCCAACTGTGCATATAGTATTGAACAATTGTCAATATTTTCGACCAACAATGAACGTCGCTTGGCGATCACTTTGCCATTAGGAACATTTTTTGTTTGTTTTTAAAACTTACTGATTCTAAAGAGTCAAATAGATAATATTTAAGGGACTGCATTCAAGCTTTGTGAGTGAAATAGTAGAACAAGGTATGTTGAAACTTGAATCAAAAGACAGGACAATACGATGTGAACGTTTCGGCCTAGAGCCTTCTTCAACGAACAGGAGAACTAGAAGTACGACAAGAAACAGAGCACAGTAAATAAAAAACTGTAGAGATCTGCTTTGTTGTTGCCTAATTAAAGATTCAGTGTGCTCGAATCAGGGCCTTCCTTTAGTTTATGAGAACCCAGGGCGTTCCATGAGTTATGACAACCCAGGGCGTTTCACGAGTTCTGACAACACAAAGGGTTCCATGAGTTATGACAACGCAGGGGGTTCCATGCATGAGTTATGACAAACCGGGGCGTTCCTATGGCTTATGACAACCTTGGGCATTCCTAAAGTTTATGACAACCCTGGGCATTCCTAAAGTCTATGACAACCCTGGGCATTCCTAAAGTCTATGACAACCCTGGGCATTCCTAAAGTTTATGACAACCCTGGGCATTCCTAAAGTTTATGACAACCTTGGGCATTCCTAAAGTTTATGACAACCTTGGGCATTCCTAAAGTTTATGACAACCCTCCAGGGCATTCCTAAAGTTTATGACAACCCTCCAGGGCATTCTTTAAGCATCGATTTCTAGGAAATACAAAAATAAAGGCTGGGATCTACTCATCTACAGCAGCTGGGAATCCAATCATGGAAAAGAAAAGCATCAGCTAGGTATGAGTGGATAGATGTGGTTAGGTAGACCAAAGCCCCACACGGGCTGTAGCCCCACACGGGCTGCAGCCCCACACGGGCTGTAGCCCCACACGGGCTGTAGCCCCACACGGGCTGTAGCCCCACACGGGCTGTAGCGCCACACGGGCTGTAGCGTCACACGGGCTGTAGCGTCACACGGGCTGTAGCCCCACACGGGCTGTAGCGTCACACGGGCTGTAGCGCCACAGGGGTGGATGGATGGACAAAAATAAATGTTAGTCCTTTAAAACACGTCGTATTTTGTAATTCATGGCAACCAATTTTCATTTTAACTCCCCCCCCCCCACACACACCCTTCCCCCAAACTCTAAATGATTTTGGTTTTCATTAATCCTTATATTAAGTATATATATATTCCTATTAAAAAAAAAAAGATGAAATGAGTAGCTCTATAGAACAGTCACGTGAATAATCTGTCTAATCAGTGTGATTTCTTATCGTCCACTAATATCGTTATAGCGTTACAATCAGTCCTCCATTCATTTCTTCGACCTCTTTTCAATTCTTTGACCCTTTGAATGTGCGCCCGCTATGCGGATCACGGTTAACATTCATTAACAACCCATTACGAGATATTGTAGCTGAGTTTGAAAGTAGACTGAGCAAGTCCAACTGTATCCTGTGGGCATCAAAGGGAGAAAAATCAGGTGTAAAATGGGCGATAATTTTGTTTTGTTCACAGACCCGTTATTTCTGGGCAGAAATCCCCAGGGAAAATATCTGCCCACTTTCGGCGTCAGCAACAAACGGATCTTGAGAATTTAAACTTGTCTTAAATTACTTTAAATGACATGTATCACGTACACATAATCAATTACTTTAAATGGCATGTATCACGGTCTTAATAAAACTCACCGTATGAAATTACTGTAGATCCCATAATATACTATAATAAAATTTATAAAATATACTATTATAAACATTTATATAATATTCTAAATAAAACATTTATATAATATACTAAACTTAACATTTATATACTGTACAAAACATCTATTATGATATACTAAACATTTACGAAACAGCGGGAAAGCACTTGAACTTGATGAATAGAATAAAAAACTGTAAACTGTGTCGACTGTAGAATCGAAACAAGTCAATTGCTTTTACAGTTGAGATAACGTTTGCTTGTATTTTTCAAATACTGCTCTTATTGATTGTTTCACGTTTTCCCAAGTTTCGGTGTCTAATTGTGTGAAATATAAGTCCTAAGACTATTTCACCTTACTTTTCATAAAAATAATTTGAATCTATTTTTCCACATTTACCAATCCCACTATTTTCAGATTTGGTTATGTTTACTTTGGACACACTGTCGCTGCCCAATCTCTTGAAAAAAAAAAGTATTTAATTTTGTGTGTGTAAATTGCTATTCTATGAGCATGGAAATAAAATGATTGTGCCATCTAAAAATGCAATTGGAGTTGTAAGCCTCAACTCCTTACTCCTAGGCATCCCAACCCCTTTAGCTTTCTCTTTTTCTTTGACCTCAGGGCCGGATTTATAATTTTAGAGGCCCTAGGCCAAAAAAAATTTGAGGCCCCATTTTGAAAAATAAAAAATATTGCTAAGTTTTTTTAATTCAAAAATATTTTTTTTTTATACACTACTCCCAATTTTGGGGCCCCTTATTTCGCGGGGCGTCTAGGCCACGGCCTAGTCGGCCTGTCTGTAAATCCGGCCCTGCTTGACCTTCTTCAGGAGGGGTTCCAATGCCAGAATGTAAATGTAAAGGAGCAAATCACCCACTCACCTAACAGATCTGGTTAACCCCCGTGTATCCACTTTAGAACTAATGATTTCAGTTCTTGACTTGTGACTATTAAAAAAAAGTACAAAACAATCTGTTTAGGCTTTTAATCACTGCTAATAAACATTTTAAACGCAAAGTAAAGATGAAGCGTTAAATTAAATTATTTTGTAAAACTTGAAGCTGAAAAATGAGGGGGGGGGGGGTACTTATACTTTCTCAAAGTTAAAAAACACAACTTTTTGAGTGAGACCATTTAAAAATAACCCTGTGAATTACATGTGTTCTTAAAGATTGAAACTTTATAAATATAGTTTAATATATTATATATATAATTGCTTTTTTAAAAGACATTTTTAAAAAATATTTTAAATTTAAACAAAATTGTTTAACTAAATAAGCTGACATAATATCATTTTCAAATACATAATTTTTAGAAAACATTTTTCGAACAATGTTTGTGCGTCTAAAATATAGACAATTGCAGAGTTCTTATAAATACAACTAAATTTTTATAGATTTTTATATATATTTAAAAAAAAAAAATCTTATTTGAGTATTTAATCTTTTTCAAAATGTTTTGGCTATGTCCCAAATAAAAGCATTGAGAATGATGTACGGTAAGTACGGAAAAAAAACCACCTTTAAGTATCCTCCCTTACCTTCAAGTTTCACAAAATAAGTTAATTTAATTTAATATTTCTTCTTTAATGTCTTTTAGCTTACAATCGTCACAAATCAAGAACTTAAATCATTGAGGCGACAACACTTGACTCATTTGCGTCTATTGCCTCAGGCCTTCCAACCCCCAGTGCATGATACCCTCACTCACTCACTCTTATAACCAGTGAAATATCCTCAACACCAGGCACAGAAACATTGCAAATCCCATCTACATTCACAGGAGCCATAATGATCAATAAAGTGATCGTGGGCCCTTAATATATAGAAGAAGAAGAAGTTCTCAAGTGGATTAAAAACGGCTGAAAATATTTGCAGCAGGTTGCTATAACTTCTATACCAATCACTTAGCGTGTCCATGGTAAGCAAGAGCGGAGCATCTCCTGAATTTCAATGACATCATCCAATCAATTTATATCAATGCACATTATATCATGCTCGAAATATGGTGCCAAATTAACCAAAATGCAAACGAGGGCCCCACGACACGGGATTATTATTTTTAGAAAAGAAGTGTGATGAGGACATGTATGATAGTCAGTTTTAATGGGCATCTTGTACAAATATGCATATAAAACAAGTTATAATAATATTAATATTTTTAAAAAAATATTTAATTTCAATTTTTAAAAAAATATTTAATTTCAATAAAAAAAAATAAATTGGCCAATGACTCGTTTGAACATTCAAATGAACTTTTGAATAGACCATAAGGTCGGTAAATTTCTACCCTGCAGCCTGCCACGATAAATTAGGTAATAATGGGAGAGACTGCAATCAGGTTAGCACAATAGGAAATTAGAAGAACACAGTAAGGTTAAACCTGATAAAAGGAACGCAACAAAACAACGAACGTGTCGGCCGGAAGCCTTCATAAGCGAACAAACACAAAAACGAATAAAATGAGAATGTATAAAAAAAATATAATATAGCACTTAGCTCAGAAGTAGTATCCAAGAAGGCAGAAAATGATTAGTGACACGATAAATTAAATGGGTTGCGCCCATAATCCTTATGACATGAACGAAACAACCAACCTTGCAACTTACTCAAAACAAGCAAAGCATATTGGATTTTTAACCAACAGAAATTTTATCAATTATTTAACCAGCTAATACGGAGCATTATATTGAGATCTACTAATGCATGTTTTCAAATACGTCAAAAATAGATCCTAATAAGTTTTCATTTATACTTTCTGGAATAGAAGAATGACGTGGCGCTGAAATTGTTTACAGAATTTAAGTGTGAAGTTTTCTGAATTTCAATTTAAGAATATGAATCTCGAATTTATAACAAAGAAGAACAAACACAATCAAAGATTTTCTACAAAACCAATTACAATACTTAAAAATGTTTAGACTTGTTATCATAAAAAATTGTAAGCTGTCATTGTCGTGTTTGAAAGACTGTTCACAAAGTTATGTATTAAAAAAAAAAATACTGTTTACTATCTCTCGAGTGTCAGGGTGTGTTATCCCGATCCCTAAGCTATGACTTGTCCTGCCTGTAATTTATTATTTTGTTTTTTAAAAATGTTTTTGAATGTTTGATTTTGTTGTATTTATTGTCATTTTCTCCAAAACGTCGTAAAAATAGCTTTAAAAAATCTAAAAGTTCTTTCACTATATCAGTCAACTCTCGGTGTCCAACTTTGAAAAAAAAAAGCGTGGGGGAGGAACAAACAAGGAACAAGTCAAGTGTTTCTTTTCAATTATTTTCGTTACTTATTAATGCGAAATAATTAATTTATAAAATGTAGAAAATGTCTTAGGAAATTTAGTAAAAAACTGTCATGGACTGTATTCCAATCAAATTTGAAAAATTAAATCTACTTCCTGTTTACATTAACCACGTTCTGAAACACGAAAAACTTATCGTTTTATCATCAATAAGCTATCAAAATATCACAAATCTTTTATGATTTTGATTAATATATCACACTTCATTATTAAGACACATTAAGAGGGCACATTTTCTTAACGCTTGCATTTTTAAAACTTAAAAATGAAGTCCAAGATGCAGAAGTTCTCCATGGTGAAAAAAAAGCCAGCACTAGTAAAGAGATCAAAAAATTTCAAGAAAATTCAAGAAAAACGACATAAAAAGCGAAATACAGATGACCCAGAAATAGAGGCTTTGAATGCAAGACTTTGGCCATCCTTTGATCAACCAAAAGAAGTATTTAAAAGCAAAAGAAATAATTATGTGTAGTTTTCTTTAATTTTAGATTTAAGTTTCTGAAATAATCAGCTTTGATCCTTGATTTTGATAGGCTCAGATAGGCATCATTTTTATTTATAGCTGTGTTATATTTTTTAGACTACTTAAGTTTTCTGGCATTAAAGAGATCCTAAACCTTTTAAAAAAAAAAAGTGTGACGGTGTTGCATGCAGGCCTCCATTGAACCTGTACTATATTTTATTTTGTAAATAATTTATTTTAGCTACTTAAATTAAACGTATACTTATTCCATTATACAAGTTTAAGCCATGATAATAGCTCAGGAGGCTTAAGGAAAAGTAATTAAACCATTTTACTTCCATAGCATATCTTTCAAGATCCAGGAATAAAATCCAAAATGACAGATTATTAAAAAAAAGCTCAACAATTCACCCCTAAGCCTAAATAGTATTGAAATTGTCATGCTACTATTCATAATTGTATAACAAAAAATATGCTAAGAGAAAAATCACACAGACTAGTTATTTACTATTGAGCTGTCAATATTTTTTAATAAATAACATAAACATACACTAAATAAATATTCAAGTTTACCCTTAAAATGCCAGAGAAGTATCAGTTTTCTAAACACGTATCATTAAAGAACCTGCGCTTTTCAACACAGTTACCCGTGTGTGCCAAAATTATGAGAGAAATTGAAAATGATAGAAAATCATTTAAGAAACATTTTAAGATTTTTTTTCTTTAAACAGATTAAAGAACATCAGAGCTCTGTGAGCATGCTAAAATAGCATGGGTACAAGCCCTATAGGGGGGCCTATATAAGTATTCAATCAGTTAATAGGAATTGGGTTTTATAAAAAGAATATAGATTTGCTTTTTGTTTTGTTATACCAGTGTATAATGTAAAAAAAAAAATGTCATTTGGATGTATGTAATTTATGATCATATTATCTCAAGAAAATATCAATTTTCAGGACATAGCTCCAGCAGATATCAAAGCATTTACAGATCTTCCAATATCTAAGAAAACTCTGGAGGGTAAGTTTATCACAACACATTCCTTTATACTAAAATCCTAACTAGCTGTTGAGCTGATAGAAAATTTAAGCTTTACAGTATTTATTTGAAATAGACGTTCATATTGAATTAAAAAATGTTGCAGTTACATACCATTATATGGTTTTTCAAGTTTAATCTGCTTTAAGATTTGGCTTGTTAAATGTACAATATGTAACAATAGGAGCCATAATGATCAATAAATTGATCGTGGGCCCTTAATATATAGAAGAAGAAAAGACTGAAAAGCAGAATACTAAGAAAAATGATACCAAAGCTAGAGATGTTAACAATACTCAATTTAATTATACTATTAAATTTATATAAAAATACAAAATCAAATATACAGAAATAAAAACTATTAACTTTCAGCACAGCAAGTGAAAAAAGTATAATCCTTGAAATATACAAATATTAATGGGCACACACATACACAAAAAGAGTACAATCTTATAAGGCTCTTATATATTAAGTCTTGTAAGTTTTGTGTCTAGGAAATCAAGCAAAAAATCTCTTACAGCTGGGAAAACTCTTATGAATATATTAATTCTTGTGTCTAGGAAATCAAGCAAAAAATCTCTTACAGCTGGGAAAGCAGGCATTTATTTATAGGGGGGGGGGAAGTTTGAAACCCTCCAGAAAAGAAATTCTACAAAATGTATCTCCCAATATCATTCTTTAGAACAAATTAGAAAATGAACAAAATGTTCCCAATCAAGGGAGGGGTGGGTAATGGTTGAGCGCTACACATTTAATCAGTGATGTAAATATCAAAACAAAATAAGGGGGATATAAGTGGTGCACGCTACAGCTCTACATTGAATAAAAAATTAGGCCAAAACGCAGGCTATAAAAGTTATTTTTGTTTATTGCAGGACTCAAAGCAAATAATTTCACAAAGCCTACCGACATCCAGCGCGAATCTTTAATGTTTGGACTCAAAGGCCATGATATTTTGGGAGCTGCTAAAACAGGATCAGGAAAAACCCTTGCTTTCCTAATACCAGTGCGTTCAAGCCATATGCTTTATGTTTGAATATTTTTGTGTTTAATTTTGCTAAAATGTATAAGTTTCCTTAGAAAATTGCTGTGGAAATTGGACTTTTAACTTACCAAAATAGATAAAATATTCTTGACGCATAGAGATGCAAACACATGAGGAGGTCATTTATGTTTTACAAATAAATAATTAAATGAAAACAACTTTCCTTTTTATGTTAAACATTAATGGTTCTTAGATTATACCATTGAAATTTTGACACTGATAATTTTCCCAGATTTTGGAAACGCTGTTTAAGCAACGCTTCACTCCAAGCTTTGGGATGGCAGCTTTAGTGATTTCTCCCACCAGAGAACTTGCCTACCAATCATTTGATGTGCTGAAAAAAATAGGAAAGCTTCATGAATTGTCGTTTGGCCTCGTCACTGGAGGGATGGTAAGCTCTTAAATTTCTTTTGTTGAAAGCATGAATTCTAGTCTGTAAAAGTTTATTTCATATTTAAAGCATAGGTGACATATTAGTTATAGACCAGAGGTTCCCAAATTTTTTGTCTCGTAGACCCCTTGCCATGTTTTTTGGTTTTGGGTAGACCCCCTGCTTACCTGATATTGATTTTTTGCAAATTCATTAATACTTTACAAATACTTTAAATGTATTTTTGACAGGCGGTATAGTGCTACTCACTGTGAAAGATTTAAATTTATAACGGTAGTGAAGTGCTGTGTGAATTACTTTTTTAAAAGCATGTTAAGTTTTATACATTTATTATTTAAATTTAAAAATGCCAAAATAGAAGTCTTGACCTGCTTACATGAGATCCACTATCGTCGAATCCAATTTTCATTTCATGGACCCCCATTTTCATTTCATGGACCCCCCCCATTTTTTTTTACCCGCTGCCATAGACCCCCTTGCAAGTTGTCGTAGACCCCTGGGGGTCCATATAGACCACTTTGGGAATCACTGTTATAGACCAAAGTAATGATTATTGATTTAAAAAATATATTAATATTAAAAGGTGTAATACAATAAACATAATTTTTTTTTTATTTGAGACACGTCTGTATTTAACTAAGTGTGATTATCATTGTTTTTTTTGTGTTTTTTTTTCTTCTTCTTCTAGGGCCTGAAAGAGGAAGCCAAGAAAATGAACAGTACAAATGTTGTCATATGCACACCTGGTCGTTTATTGCAACACTTTGAGCAAACCCCAAATTTCACTGCTGATGAACTGAAAATTCTTGGTATCTAATGCAGTGTCACTTCTAAAGTTATAATTAAATGAGAACAGTTTCCATGTTATTAATTGTTCAAATATCATTTTAATTCAATGTCTTAATAACATTTAAAAAAAAAAAAATGAAGTAATTTCTATTTTTTAAAAAGGGAATTGCAAATTTTTAACATTTAAAAAGGCTTAAATAAGCTTTTTTTGGCATATGCTGGCTCATTGTTCTGATAGAGCAATACTTTTGATGACGTGTTTAAATTCATCTGACTGTAGAATGTTGTCTCCATTAAAATATGTAATTTATTTATATGCTGAAAATGAATGTGTACAATGCAATCAAAAAAACAATTCCATTTATTTGGATTAATAAAAGAATCTTATCTTATCTTTAATAAGCTGATATGTGTTAAATAAATGATAAAAAATTTTAACACCTTAAATGACTGGAATGACACTGTGACTAATATTAAAAGGATTATGCAATATTAAAATGTCATTTTTTAGCCACGGCTTTTTGAACGATCAAAGGTACATTCATTATATTTCATTTTAAATTTAAACTGTACACCTATTTGCGTTTTTGACAAAAAACTAAAAATTTAAAAAGATTTTTATTCCCAGTGCTGGACGAAGCTGATAAGATCCTGCACATGGGTTTCGCCGACACAATGAACGCAATCATTGAAGCTCTCCCCAGGCAGAGGCAGACACTCTTGTTCTCTGCCACTCAAACCAAGTAAGTTGTTTTCCATTGTGCATTAGTTATTTAATTCACTTGAGCCTCAAGTTAAAAAAAGTGAAACTTTTACAATGTATTTTCTCACCCAATGGCTTAAAATGTTCAAAGTAATTGATTTACTTCATGGAGTTGTGAACCTGTTTTGTCTCTGTCAGGTCTGTTAAAGATTTAGCCAGACTCAGTCTGAAAAAGCCCATTTATGTATCAGTCCATGAAAAAGCCAAGGAGACGACACCAACAAGCCTGCAACAGGTGAGGGAAATAATATTTAAATTTGAAAGTGAATTATGCATATTAGTACATAATTTTTCTGCTCAAACTCAATGACTTGAAGATAAGAGTTGGAATTTAACTGGATTCTTTTCATTGTGTTTACATTAATATTGATTTAAAAAAAAAAAAAAAAAAGTAAATATTTTTTTTTCCACATGTTGCATTTCATTTATTATTCCTATTCACAGCGCTACATTGTGTGTGAAATGCAGGACAAAATAAACACCCTCTGGTCGTTTATCAAGAGCCACAAGCAAAAGAAGATCCTCGCCTTCTTGTCATGTTGTAAACAGGTGATAATTGATTGGAGTTTTAAAAAAAATTTTCTTCCTGGCATCCGTCCGTCACAAAGCAGAAGACCTGTTTACCCTCAAACTCTTAAAAAATCGTACAATGTCATCACAGAATAGTTCAGTACTTTATCTTAATAGTAGAAAATAAACACACAGTGTATATGATGTGTACACCTCAAAATCGTACATTGTACGACAAAGTCGCAAGAGTAAACAGGTCTGACAGAGTGACTACGCAGTACGAAGTCACAAGGCCTGAGGGATTTCCTCTCTAGGAGGATAAGCTGGCTCCACCCAGATCTCCCCACACACACACCAGGGTGGCCCAAGGGAACACCAAATGGGGATGAGACAGCCTAGCTCTATTGGCATCCCAGGAGTTGCTAGAAGTTTTCCTTGTGTCAGTGTTGTCCACCTACGGAACTCCATGTCAGGGTTTGAATTCAGAGTCTGCCTTCTCTTCGATGAGTTATCGTCCAAAGTTAATGAGGATCATCCCGGGGGGGGGGGGGGGGGATAGAGATGTTTTTGATTCTAGGCTTTGGTGGGGATCGAACTCTAGACCACCAGCTTTTTCGATTAACCCAGTTTAGACCGCTTGGTGACCCAGAACCCCATTATAGGAACTACGCCTCCAGATAAATGGTCTTATAATGTGAAGGATTTTTTTGATTTTTTATGTGTCCTGTGTTGCTGACTTCCCCCATTATCTCCCCCGCCCCCTCTTCCCCTTACCCTATCCAACCCCTAAACCAATCAATATACTCTCATCACACCCTCCCAAACACCTGTTCCTCTCATCACACCCTCCCAAACACCTGATCCTCTCATCACACCCTCCCAAACACCTGTTCCTCTCATCACACCCTCCCAAACACCTGTTCCTCTCATCACACCCTCCCAAACACCTGTTCCTCTCATCACACCCTCCCAAACACCTGTTCCTCTCATCACACCCTCCCAAACACCTGCTCCTCTCATCACACCCTCCCAAACACCTGTTCCTCTCATCACACCCTCCCAAACTCCTGTTCCTCTCATCACACCCTCCCAAACACCTGTTCCTCTCATCATACCCTCCCAAACACTTGTTCCTCTCAGCAGCATCCCCCTCAACCCCAAACCTTTGACCAAATTCATCCCAAAACTACATCTTCCTCCTCCCCTACACTAACTTGCCCCCCCCCCCAACCGTGTCCTATTCTTATTCCAGGTTCCCTATTACCCCCTCCCCCCGCGTGTGCTCCCCTGCCTATTCACGTTACTCACATCTACACTAAATACAGCAAATTATGTTCTAATGTTATGGTGTTGTAAACAATCCAAAAAATAGTAGAGCTATTGGAATTTGTTTTGCTTACTTAATGTGCAGTACATTGGACACTTTAACAGATTGTTGAGATAGAGATCAAATTGCTGATTCAGGCATTTATTTTTACTATTCCAGTTCACACAACTGAGGAGACTCAGTGAGGGCAAATATACATTTTTGTTTTGTGCTTTCTACAGACTCGCTACCTGTACCAGGTGCTGAGGAAGATGCATCCTGGTCTCACCATCTTATGTTTACATGGACACATGAAACAGCATCAACGCATGGAGGTTTACAACAGCTTCTCCCGTAAACAGCATGCTGTGTTACTGGCTACTGATGTAGCTGCTCGTGGCCTAGGTACTTTCATTTATGTCTGAATTTATATCCTCTTTTTTCATGCCCTTTCCATCTCCACTTCTCTTGTTTCATGCCCTTTCCATCTCCATTTCTCTTGTTTTGTGCCCTTTCCATCTCCACTTCTCTTGTTTCCTGCCCTTCCCATATCCACTTCTCTTGTTTCATGCCCTTTCCATCTCCATTTCTCTTGTTTCATGCCCTTTCCACCTCCACTTCTTTTGTTTCATGCTCTTTCCATCTCCACATCTCTTGTTTTCCATCTGACAAGATGTATTAGACTTGCATTAATTACTTTCATGAAATATAACAGATTTCCCTGTGGTGAACTGGGTTATACAGGTGGATAAGCCAGAAAATGTGGACACTTACATTCACAGAGTCGGACGTACCGCAAGGTCAGTCTACTGTTTATTTTAAGAGTTTCATAAATGAGCACCAATAAGGCCTTACTTAGGCTCTCTAACAGCTAATCATTCACTTCATCTTAGTGAAATATGGGGAGGACTCCGTGTTCAGGATGAAGCAATAGAGAATTTAAAAAACAGCAAAGGGGAAAAATCTGATGAAAAAAAAAAAAGCAAAACCCTATCATCTCGAAGTGCTCTGGAGCACTACCTAGTTTTTGTTGTTGTTGTTGTTTTCCTGCACTTTTTAAATTCTATTTGCACTGTTGTTCACTGGAGGAGGCTGCACTGTTGTTCACTGGAGGGGGCTGCACTGTTGTTCACTGGAGGAGGCTGCACTGTTGTTCACTGGAGGAGGCTTCACTGTTGTTCACTGGAGGAGGCTGCACTGTTGTTCACTGGAGGGGGCTGCACTGTTGTTCACTGGAGGGGGCTGCACTGTTGTTCACTGGAGGAGGCTGCACTGTTGTTCACTGGAGGGGGCTGCACTGTTGTTCACTGGAGGGGGCTGCACTGTTGTTCACTGTAGGAGGCTGCACTGTTGTTCACTGGAGGAGGCTGCACTGTTGTTCACTGGAGGGGGCTGCACTGTTGTTCACTGGAGGGGGCTGCACTGTTGTTCACGGGATGGGGCTGCACTGTTGTTCACGGGAGGGGGCTGCACTGTTGTTCACTGGAGGGGGCTGCACTGTTGTTCACTGGAGGGGGCTGCACTGTTGTTCACTGGAGGGGGCTGCACTGTTGTTCACTGGAGGGGGCTGCACTGTTGTTCACTGGAGGGGGCTGCACTGTTGTTCACGGGAGGGGGCTGCACTGTTGTTCACGGGAGGGGGCTGCACTGTTGTTCACTGGAGGGGGCTGCACTGTTGTTCACTGGAGGGGGCTGCACTGTTGTTCACGGGAGGGGGCTGCACTGTTGTTCACTGGAGGAGGCTGCACTGTTGTTCACTGGAGGAGGCTGCACTGTTGTTCACTGGAGGAGGCTGCACTGTTGTTCACTGGAGGAGGCTGCACTGTTGTTCACTGGAGGAGGCTGCACTGTTTTTCACTGGAGGGGGCTGCACTGTTGTTCACTGGAGGGGGCTGCACTGTTGTTCACGGGAGGGGGCTGCATTGTTGTTCACGGGAGGGGGCTGCACTCTTGTTCACGGGATGGGGCTGCACTGTTGTTCACTGGAGGAGGCTGCACTGTTGTTCACTGGAGGGGGCTGCACTGTTGTTCACTGGAGGGGGCTGCACTGTTGTTCACCGGAGGAGGCTGCACTGTTGTTCACTGGAGGAGGCTGCACTGTTGTTCACTGGAGGGGGCTGCACTGTTGTTCACTGGAGGAGGCTGCACTGTTGTTCACTGGAGGAGGCTGCACTGTTGTTCACTGGAGGGGGCTGCACTGTTGTTCACTGGAGGAGGCTGCACTGTTGTTCACTGGAGGGTGCTGCACTGTTGTTCACTGGAGGAGGCTTTTGCTGACAACTTCACAGTTTGTTACATCATATTTTTTTTCTTCAGGTTTTCCCCGACCGTGTGCCTTTTTGAAAAAATTCACTTCATCTTACAAAATCAAACGACACATGATTTACGACCAATGTTTATATTTCATTTTGATAATTTGAAAATGAGTTCCAAAGAGGTTGTCAGTTTGCAAGATTGTTTATAAAACAATGTTTTCACCAGGTATGAGAAGGTGGGTGAAGCCTTACTCTTGCTGCTGCCCTCTGAAGAAAAGAAAATGGCCGAGGACCTGGTGAAAAGGAAAATACCGATAGTCAAGCTCAAGTGAGTGAAAACTTTGTAAATTCTTATTCTAGTTCTGTGTTTGTCACCTGTCTACCACCCACCCCCGTGGCGCTACAGCCCATGCGAAGTCTGGTTAAGTCTCCCGACATTGTTCATCTCCAATATTGATGCAACTGTCCCTCTGTGCTATTAGCTTAAAGTAAAAGTCTTGCACACTAAATCAGTGTTTTTTCCTAATGCTGCCTTTTAGGGTAAACAAGAATCGTATGTTTGATGTCACCAAAAAGCTGGAGAGCCTGTGTGCAGCTGATAAAGATCTTAAAGACAATGCTCAGAAGGTAATAATGGGTAATACTTAACATTGATTTCTTCTTGTTTTTTTTTGTGTGTGTTAAAATTGATATTTCTATGTTTCTATTTTTGTCACCGATTTAAAAAAAAACAACATGTTTAATTTATTCAAAGATATGCTAATTTCCTTTTCAGCTCCAGCATTCCATTTTTATCTAACAATAGTTAATGAATGTTGAAAACAAATCTTGCTTTTCTAACAGGCATTTATATCTGTGATGAAGACCCTTTATGTGCTTGACAAATCAAGTTTCCAAAGTGTTGACTTGGAGGCATTTGCTGCGTAAGTAGAGCTACATATTTCAGACCTGTTTACTCTTACATTTTGGCGCATACAATGTACTATTTTTGAGGTGCATGCATCACATAAATTATATACACTGTGTGTTTATTTTTTTTACTATTAAGATAATGTATTGAACGATTTTGTGATGATGTAGTACGATTTTAAGAGTTTGGGGGTAAACAGATCTGGTAATTATTTTTTAGTGACTGTTTTTACTTCCCTTTAACCGCATGTATTCTGAAGATAAGGATTATGGCAGAACTCTTCCACTGCCTGTGAATGGAGTAGAGAAGATAAGCTTAAACAATGTTTTGCCCCATCCAGATCTCTAGGTTTAGTGCAAGCGCCTAAACTCCCTTTCCTGGACAAGAAGACAAAATCAGAATCATCAACAGGGGCCCCTGCAACAGCGTTAAAGACAAGTGCACTGGAAGATGATGAGAGTGGTGGCGAAGAGGAAGAAGATGATGATGATTCTGAGGATGAAACAAGCAGTGACAATGAAGGGGTTGTAAATAAATGGCTGACAAATAAGAAAACTCTCAAGTGAGTTGTGTGATTATTTGAAGTGAATTTGTAAAAAAATTCAAGATTTAATATGTAAGAAGCAAGTAGAAATGTTTGATTTTAAATATCAATTAGTAATGAAAAACCTATAAAATAAAAAAAATGGAAGTATAAAAGAAGAAAAGGGGGGGAACTTTTATGACAAATCAAATAGCATCTGCCACTAACAATAAGTTGACTTTTCTTTTTTCTATAGTTTTGGTATAAATAGCGATGATGATGATGACAATGACGAAGACATTTACAATGTGGTTAAAGACGTCAAGCCAGGTGAAAATGAAGAGAGCCCCGGTGACAATGAGCAGGTCAGTCGCCTGTTGATCAAAGTTGAGAGTTATTTGTCAGTTTGTTTTTTTTAAAAAGCAGATGAAAAATTCTGTTCTTTGAGAAATGAGAAGCTCAGTTATGTTACATTTGAAGCTGTTGTAGCCATGAAAATTCATATTTGAACCTCGTTTTAAACAGCTTGCGCTGGTTGAGGAGACGAGGTCATCCAAGAAAAAGTCCATAGCCAGGGAGAAATTAAAGCTGCTCAAATACACAACCAGGATCACCTTTGATGAGGAAGGCAATGTAAGACATTTTAATTTTAATGTATTTTAAAAGCTTGTCAGTCGAGTCGAAAAACAAATTTTTCCACCAAAGGTTAAGCTTGTAGTATTATCCCTTTAAATAACTATGGAAAAAATAACAATAAAACAGCAGAATATTATTATATATATATTCAAAATGAAAAGAATGAAACAAGAAGTTTTTAACACCAAAATGATGCTCAGTGGTTTTTACGTGTGTACATGATTTGTAACCAAAGTTTTTAAAAAAAAATTGAAAGTTACTATATTATAAATACTTTATTGACATGTAATTGGCATTATTTTAATAAAGCAAGTAAATTTAATTATTTTTTTTGTGTGTTAAAAGTATGCTCCATTATTTTTAAGTTTAAAACACTCTGTCTAAGTTTTGAATGTACTCTTGGGTATTCTTTGCTTATATATGTTTTTTTTTGTTTTTTGAAACAGGTGGAGGGACAGGAGAGTGATGACGATGCCGGTGGGCTGAACATTGATCAGGCCAAGGAGAGAATGAGAGAGCGAGACAAGACAGACAAAGAACTTCAAAGGCAGCGAATCAAAGAGCAACACAGGGTGAGTCAAATTATTAAAACATTTGGAAAAAATTCTGATTTAACCTGGACTTTTAAACTCTTAGGGATATGTTTGGTAAAGTTCAGCTGAAATGGAGCACTAAAATGTTATTTCAGCTCATGTTAGAAAATTAGGATCATTCAAAACTCAGCTGCTAGGCTAGTTTTAAAGGCAAAAAAACGTGATCCCTGTACAAACTCTCTGTTTTTTTGCCACAACTTTTTCTCGAATTCCTGCCCTTCCTATCTAACTGAATTTCGCCCTGTCTATTCAACCCTTCGACAGCTTCGCTTCTCCGTAGACGCAAATATTCTTTCTGTCCCCAAGACTCAAAGAAAAACATACGGTGAAAGATCTTTCTCTTACTGTGCCCCCAAACAATGAAATTCTCTTCCACTACACATCCTCAATATACCAACCACCACAGCCTTCAAAAATGCACTCAAAACACATCTTTTTAAACTCTACTATCCTGTTTCCCACCCCCCTCTGACCGATAGATGATACTGCTGGGTGCCGTCCATGGCTTGACATTTAAAAATTTATGAAATGGTTGGAGCGAATACACATTTGTTTTGTTTTATTTAATTAACCCTTTACAGTCCAAGCCTATTCAGCCTTGTCTAATCCCAGCGACCAAGCAAAGGGTCATAACTCCATTCTAAATGAAGGTTCTTTATCTAATTAATTTACAGAAAATAAACTATAAGCAAGAAAATAAAATAAAAAATACCTAAATACAAAGAAATGATTAAAGCAAAAGTTGCACCAAAAAACAGTTTCAGGGACACTAGATTTATGAAATAGTGAAGCTTCATTAGTCCTAAGTTCTTTCAAAATTGTATACAAGGCTTCGATAGCCATTTTTTACAGCGAAAAAATCGCAACTTTTAAAAAAATTGTAGAAAATCAGCCCCTAAAGACACCGCGGTCAAACTAGTATCAAAATAAATGCCGACAACGAGGCTTTCTTCCGGTAGAACTATAAATAGTAATGCACAATGGATTTCCGCTGTGCTAAGAACGAAAGTAAACAACCTCGCAGGGGGGCGAAGCGGGCGGGTTTGGCCGCAACGGACTGTAGGCTTAAGGAAAAAATCGGTGCATTTCGGGCGCATCGAACTGTAAAGGGTTAATGTATGTTAATTTTTTAAGTTCATGATTATGTTTGTTAAATTACATGTACAGCGTGGTGAGCCCAGCCCTCGGTTGGGGTACCGTGCTATAGAAAACTTCTTATAATAATAATAATAATAATTATACCAATGAACCTGAATTCAACAGTGAACTTGAACTGATCAAAGAAAAATGATTGGGATATCAGAGAAGGAAAAATTATTTTCTATTTAGGCTACTAAACAACTGTTATGATTTTAATGTTATATTCAAGACTGAGCGATCCCATCAGTTTTTTTGTTTGTTGCTATAATGGTTCTCACCCATGAGCATTGCTTATTTGCTTATCTGTGTATTTATTCTAATGCAGGAACAAAGGCTGAAATTAAAGGAAAAAAGACGCTTGGCTGAGATGGAGAAACGAGGGCAATCTGTAAGTAAGAATAGACTTGGGTAGGGTTGGAATCAAATGAGCAAACTGACAAGGGTCCCTTTTGTTCATTGAATAATATACTCATATATTATTATTATAATAATAGATTGATTAATTATGTTTGATTAATTGTGTTAAAAAAAACTGATTGCAAGCTAACCATTTCCTGTTAAATTTCATTATTTCTGTATATCATTCCAAAATAGGCTACAGAGAATGAAGTAGTTTTAGGCACGCCTGAGGAGAGTGCTCTGAGTGATGATGAGAAAGACACTGAACAATCAGATAATGACCAGTCTGAGTCTGATGAAGAGAATTCAGATAATGCTCAAGCTGATGAAACAGAAGATGATGAGTGAGTTGAGTTTCTTATGGGTCAAACACACAAACACCCCCGCCCCCCCCAACCATAATTAATTTAGTCTATTTAACAGTCAGGATTTTAAATTTTCATAAAGATAATTTAAGTCAGTGCCAAAATTACACTCACATTTAAGTACTGGTACCATTCTTAAGTATTTAAATGTTAAATATGTAGTGCAATAAATTTTTTTATATACACCAATGTTTAGACCCCTGCCCAAAAAACGAAAAGTCGTTGCAAATGTCTCGGACGAAGTAGACATTCAAGATGATAGCTCAGATGATGGTGCGGTGGCTGAAGATGATCAGAGTTTTGATGGAGACCAAGCTTCTGGTAATGAAAGTGAAATCGGAGCAGAAGATATAGAGCAAGAGGAAGCCGCAGTCTTAGCTTTGCTGGGAGGGACAAGATGATTTTACTTGCTAGAATGTAAGAGAATGAGAATGTGTTGGTGTGTAAATGGCAGCTGCATGTACATTCATTTAATAGAGAAGCTGGGTGAAAGTGAACAGCTTGGAAGAAAAATTACCGAGTTTGAATGAGTGAAAATTAATATGTAAAATTGGTTGCTGGTATTAAATTTATAGTTAAATTATTATTGTTTCTCTTGATCAATTTCATTTATTGATTATTGCTACTGTTTTCACATAGACACCAAGGGTTATCTTTTTTTTTTTTCTCTCTCTTATCCACATACCATTTGGGTCAAATAGCAGGCAAATAATAAATGTATTTTAATTTTCACACACACATAAATAACACTTTCAATTTAAAAAAAAAAAAATGAAACAAGAAGACAATTTCAATATTCAGCTTTATTATTTTTGTTTTAAAGTTTTGTTGATGAATTGGGTTTTAAAAAAAACAAATCATAAAATTACTTTGAAATGACAACAATAACACCTACCTGCAAGTATTCAAGGACAATGATTTCAGTACCAGCACACACAGCACAATGCTTTATTAAATGCACTCTTTGCTTTAAGACAGCTGATAGACAATTAACCAGAAATATAATTTCTTCTCTCTGTAATATTGTTTCTTCTAAGACATGACTGTTTAAATAAAAAAAAAATCAACTGAAAACTGTTAATGTGTAAATAACTCTTAAACCTTAATAACAAGACAGAGTGCAAAGGGCATCAGGGTTGCACCAATAATCAAATTCTGCAATTATCAACCATCCACAAAGTGGGGAAAAAATAAATGTAATGATAGCAAGCCTGTCTGGGAACTTAAATTAATCTATTTTTTTGGGTGAACTTTGATTTATTAAAAATATTTACCACTAACATCTATGGGACATTATCTGATATCAAAAAGTTGGTTACTTTGGGGAAAAAAATGGATGAAACCGATTAATCGTCAAAATAGCAGACTCGTTTATTTTATTAGTCGGTGCAACCCTACGCTGGATTAAGACATTAATCGACACTGCTGTACTGCAAAAAACTTGAGCCATTTAATTCTTTTACAACAAAGACCAAGTTGGCCTTAATTTTTTAAAGTTCATTTCATTGTCTCACTGCCAAGCTTTTCAAAATATAAATTTATGAAACATGCCTGATAAAAGTTATATTTTAGTCAAACAAGTGTCCCACAAAGGCAAACAAAATAGAACTGTTTTTAGTTCACATCATAATTCCAAAGGATACACACCATGTGGACTAGCTGTTAAATAAGTCACCTTACATTGGCAATAGATTTTTCAAATAAGTACTTTCAATTTCACCTTGGTTGTAATGGCTAACCATATCAGTGTTGCCAGTACGCTAGTTTTTACTTGTTTGAAGCTTGTATAACAAAACGTTTTATAATTTTTTACAAAAAAAAAAATTTAATTAATTCTTTTCATATAATAACTGAAGAATTTTTTAAAAAAACAATTGTGTGGTCTAGTCCATCTTTACAATGCAATGCACTTTTTCATGACTGCTGCATTCTAAAGAAAAAAAAGTAAATCAAACTTGACAAAGGCGAGAAATTCTAATGCATTGTGCACAAATGATGGGAACAAGCCACAACCCAAAAGAGTTGACATATCATTTAATTTTTAAGGGACTGTTTTTAATATCTTTAAAAGTTTAAAATGCCATTTGTGTTTTATTCTAGACATAAAAGAAAGAAAGAAAAAACACAAAAAAAAAGCATCTCAGCACTCAGTTCGTTCACGTTTGAAAAACTTAAATGTTGAGTAAATCCAGAAAAAAAAATATACAGAGTTTAAAAAACATAAAATTTGAATTTACAGATATGAGCAAGTCAGAGTGTGATTGATATAGATTGTAGAGCAATGAATAATTTACATGAATGTCAGTTTCTTTAAAACTTCCTGTAGCTTCTAGAAGTTTAAAAAATTAAAAAAAAAAAAATCCTGACATGATAGATAAATAATACAATGTGTCATGAAATGGGATAAAAATGTTGCTGCTTTGGTTAAAAATATCTTTTTCTGCGATTTAAAAAATTTTATGTGCGTGCCTAAAGACGGATATTATGCCTAAGTACCCCCAAAAGTATCTCCTACGTGGAGTATATTTACATAATTTATGATCGAAAGATGTGTTAATGTTGAGGTAAAACAAATATTTGAGGGCATAAAATTACAAACATAAGCCAATTGTAATAAACTAAGAGCTTTCAAGAAAATATACAATTGGATGATTAAAATAATACAATTTAGCTATCAGTTACTATTAATGTACTCATACACACTAAACATATACCAACCCAATAATAACTAGTGGATGCAAAGAAATAAACATTTTTGTAAGAGGACAGAATATCATCTCATAACTAAGAGAAGGGTCCAAATCTTTCAGGACAAGTAATTTTAATTAATGATAAAAAATAATGTTTTAATTCACAATGTATGTCTACTACAATATGCATTTGATGAAGTATCTACTGGGTGGAACCCACCTGACCAAACTGCATATCAAACATATTGGTAGACAAAAAAGATCACATTTCAACCCAGATAACGTGTTACACTACAAATATTCACAAGAGGGAAAAAAAAAATGTATTAAAGCTTTTAACAAGTATGAGGTAACAGAATGTTCATTTCAATTTCAAGTCCTTTTCACCATGCATGGAGCCCCCTTATGTTAACTTCTCTTCAAATTTGATTGAAATCAAATTACATTGTGAAACGGGGTTTTGTTTTGGTTGTGATTTCCATTTGTTTTGAACTAAAGACAAACATTTTTTAAATTGTTATAGTCAAAGGGCCCGTGTTCGGGGGGGGATTGGATAATGTTGGATGAACATTATAACACCGTCACATCAAAAAAAAATTTCACTTTAAAAGACGCAACCGCAGAAAACATTAAGGAAAAAAAAAAGCTGGAGCATTTTTATTTATTAAGGAAACAATTTGAATCTTTTCCTACGCACAAATAAATCTATGCTAAACGGTAACTTTGGCTAAATAAATATTATTTATTAATTGCAGTAACAAAGGTCAAGAAGGAAAAAAAAAGCCAATGCAGAGTATATGAAATAGCACTGATTCCCAACTACACAAACACCGTTACACAAAGCCATATATACAAGCGCACACAATCCTCAGGTATAATTAGCAAACTTGTTAGCAGTTCAATTCAGTAGGCTTTAAAAAAAAAAATAGCAGAGATGACAAGAATGATTATTTGATAAACACCGGTTGACTGAAAAATTGGGCTTTAACAGAATTGGTGTCCCCGCAAAAAACAACAACACAGTAGAAGAGTTTGTGATCAATCGTGACAGGTTTCTGTGTATAGAAACTCACAGTCACAGAAATTTTGTGATGTCATCAGAGCCACAGAACTTAAGTCCCCAAAGAATAATTCTCTAGCAACAACTCATTTAGCTAATGTATGCATTCTACCTATATAAATTCAAAGGAAACCTATGGAAGATGATTAAATTAACATAACTTTTACAGAGAAGGTATAATTTAGTCCTACGATATGAAGCTCGGTAATGATGTATATTTCTAAAACATACACTGAAACTGAAAAGGCTTTACAAATTGTGCGTGTGTGTGTAGTGGATCTAGAGGATTTTTAGGTACTGTATTCTAAACTATAATATATGACTAGAGTGGAAGGGGCAGTATCAAGCTGCAGATTCCTAATGCATTTCAGTTCAAACTAAATAACTAAAAAAAAAACCAGAACATGTTTCCTTTTAAATTCATGTGACTGATAAATGCTTGAAGAAAAAAAATTATCACAAGATGGTTTTCTTACACTTCCACATAAGAAAAAACCACAAGCAAAGCACAATGTCAAGCTGACCTATGAAAGTGTGTGCATATCTAAGTGAAATACAATGCTATCTAAATGAACGCTTGCTGGATAGGGTGACGTAGAGGACGAGAACATTACTCCAAATGCCCACACACAATCATAGACTAAGGCTTGGGCTTATGTGATATTAGGTCACAGCAAGCTGATGGCCATAGAAATTAGGTTTCAACTCCAGGTTTCAAATTGTTGTCATGACGTTCACTAGCTTCAACGAAGAAAAAGTACAAGCTATATATATATATATATAAACTATGGCAGGTTTAATTGGAGCACAGGAGCCTATGTAAAACCTTGGATGATACACTTACTTGCTTTGCAACAGACACTCTCTCGTTAGCTTAATATAATAGGTACCGGTAGTAAAATCTATGTTAATTCAAGGATATTCAATTGGGTTTCAGTTTTTCATTAGATGACACATGAAAGGAAAAATGCTCAGACCAAATGTACTGCTTTTGTCATGAACTTCATATCATAAACCGCTACAACGTACGTACAACACTAGAATGTGCAGATTAAGCCAAATAATTTTTTTACAAGAAACTGCTCCCTCTCCTCGACTGCAGACACTGAGGCATGAGGGGAGAAATACGGTAAGCCAGAGAAGGAAATAAATAATAATCGATAAGCTGAAACAGACATTGCCATTATAAGTTACAATTTTACTAGCTTAGAAATGTTTGTACAAATATTTTACAACCATTACCACACTGGCTCTGCCGTCCATCTGCACGGATAGGAACAGAGGCTTTTTCAAAATTTGTGAGTTATTTTTCTAACTTCAGATTCTTAGACAGAAATGATAAAAGAAAGTATAACATTTAGACTATCAATTGTAAAGACAGAACTACAATTGTTTGAGTAGCAGGACTATCATTTTTAAATTTATTTTTAACCGCTACCGTATTTACTACACATTTCATTTTTTTTAACTTTTCTTTTTAAGATTGCAAATATAAACTTTATAAAACTGTAATTAAAAACACAATCACGCAAATCGTTCTGGGATTAATTTAAAACTGATTTGAACTACAAAATAATTGACAGTGTAGCAAAAACACTGCATTTTGTTTTCATGACTAACATTAATTCTTGAGGGATATTCACTCTATTTTTTTTAAAAATGCGTTTTCTAAAATATTAACAAACAGCCGGATGTCTAAAAATAGTGCCTGTGAATTGGGTTTTGATTACAGAACCTGTGTAGAACTACATTGTTGCACTAAACCAGTGGTCAGTGAGCTCATTAGTCAAAAGAGCCAAAAATCAGCAGCAGGACAATTACAAATTTTTTTTGAGAGCCAAATTTCTTTTCAAGAGTCTGTCCATAACCATGTTTTTTGGAGTTAAAACCGATTTGTGGCCGATTAGCCCAGCCGCACTCGAGTCGCTAAAGAGCCGCAATTTGCTGACCACTCTGCACTAAACAAACTAACACAAAATTCTGCTTTTCTGCAGCAGTTTTGTTGAGCTAAAAAAAAACTGTATGCAGTGCTCACTTTAAATCCCAATGTAAAAATTTATTCCTGGATTGGCTGTGTTTTTATGAAAATAAAAGTAGCGAATTTCATTGCATGAAAAATTTCCAAGGGCTTTTCCTTTTTCTTCAAAAACAGATTCATCCCCGACGAATTTAGATTGTGCACATTGTCAACACAGTTTCCAGTGCTTATATAATTTAAAATAAATGGAGATATTTTAAAAAACCGCATTTGTTTAAAACAGAGTAAACAAAAAAAATGTGTGTAGCTAAACATAACAACTCAGTCTGATTCACCTCACTATTGAATGACAAGAGTTGGGCGACAAGAAAATCACATAAAGATAGCATCTACTAAAATTTCAGTCAATTAAAATTTGGCAAAAAAATTATTGGATCTTTTTATAAACTATTTATAAAAGAACAACAACAAAAAAAAAAAGCATGCATGACTGAAATAAGATGACAAAAGGTGGATTAATTGCCACTTCTTAGTTTATTCAGTTTAAAAAAAAAAAATGTTATGCAAACTAGTGACTTCAGAAATATTTCTATGAGACTCCAACGAGAGCAGTGAATGTAGTAGTAGTAGTAGTAATTTTTATTTCAAAAATATATTTCAACGATTTAGGCTCCACTGTAATTAATGTTTGCTCCTGAGCAATTATGATAAAATGAGATATCTGAATTACAAACTTTAATCTTTCATGCCGCATCCCCCCACTTTATGTTGTTTCAATCAATTACAAGTGAATAAATAAAAATCATTTAAAAAAAAATATTTAAGTTTGAAACCTCAACCTTTTAATTTGCTATACGACAACAGAAAGCATCTTAGGGATAAATAACACAGAATAGGTCACAAGTCTGTTATCACACACCACACAATGACAATTTTATATTTTGCTAATGAACAAATCATTCCCCCAATATCTGGTTGAAATTTTATCGTTATAATCTTACTACCACCTAATGCTGAATTTGGATTTTTTTGTTTTCCTCCCTACCAAAATATTCTTTAACTTTAAAGGAAAATTTGTTACAAAAATTATTGAACATGTAACTGCTAGGAATATATTTTTAAACAAATACATAACACAACAGACATTTGTAACGTGTACACCGAAATGTCAAACTTGCTCCATCTATTGAGGACTTAGTTCCATCTGAAGCCGACCTTAGGAACTTACAATTTTGGATGATTGGGAGGAACTTAAAACCATTTTATTATTTTTTTTATAAATAATTTTTAAGAACTCAGGTTGAAATTACCGTGGGAAGGTTGGAGACTGAGGAGCAACTTAAATCTCAAATGCCCCATCTGAAATCAACGTATTAGTATTACAGAAAATTCTACTTTGGGAGCCGCCAGGACCAATCCGATTAAAATGGGACATATTCAATCCTGCAAAACATTTGCACCACAGTGAGGTGCTATAAGGCCAAGATTGTGCTTCCATAAGCCATTTTAAAATATCACCCCAGAGACAAACGTGGTAAGAAGGTGTGGGTGGGGGGGGGGGGGGGGGGGGGAGTGGGGTGCTGGATGTGGAAGTGAAAAATATAGAACATTTTTCACACAAAGAAGATACAATTTCCTGAGAAAAATGAAAGATATTTTTTTAATGATTCATAAATTTTTTTAAAGAACATCTGGAAGTTTACCCAGTATTTCTGAATTAAAGCATGCCGGATTGCATTTATTTTATATTGAAATAAAACTGAAGAAAATAACTCACTTCTTTTTTTTCCTCTTTCAAATAAAATTCAGAATTTTTCCCTATTTCAATAAGATCAAACATGAATATAATAAATAGTTCAAATTTAACACAACACATAAGTTAAAAAGGACATATATGGCATGATTTAAAATGTTATTGACATAGTTCTGAATGCATGTTAATATAATGCTACATAATGTAACCTGTTTGCAGTTGGCATGTCCCTGGAAGTACTTGGGCGTGTGAATGAAAGACTTTGTTTGGGTGAAGAAAAAGTGCTGTCCTGCCATACTCTGATCAGAAATAGCTACGGCATGAGCATCATGCAGTACTTGTCAATGGATGAATTCAACAATCACTATTTGTTTTCTAGATCAGGGAAACCCATCCATTCTAGCTAGTAGGGCGATCACTGGTTCTGAGACTCTTTTTTTCGAATAAAAAGTGGAGGCATATAAAAAATCTATTAAGTATTATGCTGTTACAAATGACCTTACTTTGTTTTCTAATAAAATGGTCAGTAAAATGATATAATAAGAGCACTTTATGTCTGGATTTCGTCACAGTATGGCAGGGCGTATGTTGCAATAAAAAAAAAAAACCCATGAAATCATGGGTTTATTTGAGTCTTAGAGAAATCTGTGGGGGAAAAAATTACCTGATTATAGATGTACTTCCTGTTAAAAGTTTCATTTTAACATCGCAAGACACTAATAAAACATATGTATTTAATGCTTGCTGTGACCAAAAATTGGGGGTAGTAAAAAATAAATAAATAAGGTCTGCTAAAATATATTTTCTTAAAAAAAAAAAGAAAAAGAACAAAGCAAAACATAATGAATTTTGTTTAATGCAGCAGTAAATTATAAGACCTGCATGTCTAATTTTCTTCCAAAGAAAGTGGGACTGTGTGAATGTACAATGCTGCTAGATTTGCTTTGGCTGTCGGCATTCATTGAAACAAATGTAACTTATCACCTGTTACTGTGTTCATGATGATAGCTTCTATATATATTTATATATATATATATATAAATCACGTTGGATAGTTTCATGAACCTTGACTGTCGGTATATCAACTAAATCTAAGGCATATATCATGTAAAAAGTCTTCATAAAATTTGTTTGTTTTCTTTTTCCTTCACAGAACTCTCAAAGATGAGGTTATATAGTATTTGAACATGGGAAGGTAGCTTTACACCTGTGATAAAGTAAGTGTGAACACACAGAACTGCAGGCGGATGAATGAAAGATCCAGACCCAACAGATCAAATGAGGCATCATGGCTTCAAGGAGATTTGTCAGGCAAGCCTACTCACATTCAAGGCCACAACAAACAAGACCCTCCTGCCTTCAAAAATTCCTTTCTTAATGTATGTCTTTATTATCAAGTTGCAATGTACATTGGTAGTGAATATAGTGTGTTATTGCAAATGAAAAATTGACAAAGCCATCAACTAAGATCTTTTGGTATTTTAATTTTAAAAAAGCTAATAAATTATAATAACCTTTCTGTAACATACAAAAAGGTAATAAAATGCCAATGGGAATTACCACAGCACCTCATCTGGGTCCTGAGTAAACCAAGTTAGCACGGTGGAAAACTACTGAAATTATTTGTTGGCTTTGCAAAGTGTTGACTTGTTAATTGACAAGAGATAGTAGCTGAGCTTAAGAGATTGGTAATTTTGATGGAAACATGATTTTACAGTGATCACCTCAAACTAATTATAAGAAAACATTCGTATGAATTAGTAAATTCAGTTGTCAGGAAATTAATGTTTACAGTAATGTGTTAATATAATTTAACACATCGAGAGGAAACATCAGTCAACCTTGATTTCGAAAAAAGCACTTAGTATAAGCTTGCGACACTCATTCTCTACAGCACAGCTACATATCCGTGTGTTTGCAAATCACTATTTTCACATGAATAGTTTAATTTTTAGACTGATATATATAATTCTTTTTATATTTAAAAAAATTGAACAATATTTAAAATAGTCATAACTTAAACTAGCTAACACCAACTTGAACAATAATTATACGTTTTTTTTTATTTAGATATTTAAATAAAAAAATCAAAATATGAATAAACACGCACTGAGGAGAACACAGAGCTACCTTTAATACTATTTACAAAGTATCGAGTTCTTTTTAAGATTTCTAATACACTTACAGAGATTAAAAACAAACAAGACGGAAGAACCTAAGCCTAGCCGTGTATCAAAACTGGAAGCCACCCATCGGGGTGCTGGTGTCTCCGGTGAACTGGTATTGCTGTGAAGCCTGGTCCAGCTGCGGCACAAGTGCTTTGTCTTCCTCCTCTGTGCCAAAGTACCGCTCAATGATGTCAAATGCCTTCTGGTAAATTTCCCGATTTTCATGGCTCTGCAAGAACTCAATTTTATCCAGACCTAGAAGAATAAAAGCAATTGTGCATAGATATTGTTCAACTTGATTAAGTATTTTGATAACTCATAAAAAAAACTAAAAAAAACACTGTATCCCCGTTTCAATTAAAATTTGCATTATTCATATTCAGCTTATATCTCTATTCTACTGCAGTGGTTCCCATTCTTTAGAATCAATTTTTATGAGGGAGCCCTTATTCGTGCAAGTTATAGTTTTTAAGAGTTTCTTGAAGCCGCAGAACCCCAGATAAAGGCATTCTGAGCCACTCTTTTACTGTATCCATTCCTCATGAACACTTGAATGTAATGAGCACAATTTTTAGCAACCCAGTCAGATATTCAAAATGTATATAATTAATATTTTGATGAGGACATGAAGTGCTATCGATTTATATATCATTAAGCAAGTAAAACACATTTTTAAAAAGGAAAAAAAAGAAAAGAGAATAAAATGCAAAAGGAAAAGTGTGTAAAATCAATAGAAGAATGTAAAAACAGTGTAAGAATTGTAAATTCATTGGTTAAATTCTTCTACCAGTTTATTTATTATAAATAGATTAAACAGATTATTAATTGTATTTATAAATTACCAATTGTTTTTATTTATAATTATTAATTATTTATTGTACCGGTATCTCAAAACATTAGTGAGTGCTACTTTAATAATCTTTCCAAAATTAAATAACTGCAGAGGAGCTCAAAATTTCATACCAGACTCATGGAACAGGGGATAAACAAAAATTCGTAATTGTCTTAATTCTTGAAATGTTCAATACATCTTTAGAAGAGCATCCAAATATTCAACTGTAAGGTGGGACACCCCCCCCCTTCCCCAAACCACCCCATTAATAAAGAAATGTTATAGTATTCATATTTCTAAAAGAATTAAAAATGAACTTTGTCAGTGAGACTAACCATAACATTCTTCAATCATCACTGCAAATGGGTTGACCCCATTCCCCTGCTTGGCATCAGATTCCCCAAGCCTGAGAATATTCTCCAAGCCGTTGAGGGCAACCTGAACTATTTTACTGTCCATCACTGTCAGTAAATCACAGAGGGGTGGGATGCAATTCTGATCCACAAGGAACCTAAACATAAGCAAAAGGAGAAAATGCAAATTTAAAGAAAATAATTCTTCCACTCTGGACAGACAGGTAAAGATTGACATTAACTATGCTCTGGGTTATGCAAAAAAAAAAAAATGAAATTTAATGACGATTCAATACTTTTAAATTTAAAGAAAGGTGAATGAAACAATTTAATTTATATTACATATGAAGAGCTGATTTTCAAAATGCTGTATATCCATTTTGGGGGTTTTGAGATTATTCAACTTTTTACAAAAAATTAAATGCTGCGTTTAGAGAATTAAATCATTTTTAGTCAAGAATAAAATAGGAATATAATGTGTTTAGTATATAAAATTTACCATGTCCTAGAGGAACCTGGTTTGCACTCTAAAAAGGTAAGGTTTTTTCATTTTTTAAAAAATGGTGGATACTGTGTTTTGAAAATAAGCTCTTCAAATGTACCGGGTACAAATATATACAAAGATTATGTTCCTCATGAAATCAGGAACTAGGCTAATAAAAATCTACTTTAACATGGGCATAGCAAAGAGTAAATATGAAAATTTAAAATTATAAAAATATTTAAACAAAAACTAGATATATTTTTTACGCAATGAATTTAATCACGTCATCCGTTTTTTAAAAAAACCACTGAAGTGATGTTAATAACATTCAGGTCTTACTCTACTGTTCCGAAAGCTGTTGTGAAATTGTATAATTGTAATTAAAATAATGAAAGTAATTTGTGCTACAGTATTTATATAAAAAAAAAGAAAAGTATGTAAAGAAATAAAATTTCAGTTCTTAGTGAGAGTAAAACGTGGCATCTGACAAGTATGAGTTTGTGTTCTGGCTTACCTAATCTGCTCTGGAGAGCCCCCTGAGGTGGCATTGGCTATTGCCCATGCAGCTTCTTTCCTTGTTTTGAATTCAGCTTTCCCCAAAATATCAATAAGAACAGGAAATATATTACAGTCTATCACATTCTGAAATGATAAAGAAATGCCTGCATCTTGTTATCTCAATTTATCATTAAGAACTCTTTAATTGTTTAGCAGAGGGCAGTTTATACTGTGTTACCAAAAAGACTAAAATTTATGGCAATATTTCTTGTTTATTTTTTTTTATTAATATAAAGGAGTAATGTCAGTTTGTCTCAACGATGTACCACAGCAGAGAGTGTACAAAGGTTTTTTAACAGTACACATAAGCTCTCACCTGAATTTGCTGCCTGTTACCGGCAGTGATATTTGAAATGGTCCAGCAAGCTTCCTTGCGAATGGACTCCTTAGAACTGGCCAGCAGATGTAGCAAACAAGGCAGGGATGAACAATTAATAATCACCTGAATTGCAAAAAAAAATAAAAAAATAAATTGAATGATACATACATATAGAAACCACATAGGGATCAGCAGAGCATGACAAATTATGGTTAACTGAAGGCAATCTATCAAAAGATTATTTGAATTGCAATTTTTTTTGGTCATGTTCTGCCGGAAAGAAATAAAAAAAAATTAAAGAACTGACAAAGTGACAAGGATGAATTCCAAACTTCCTGAACATTTTATAACAGAACTACAAGGAAGGTTCTAAAAAGACCATCTTTTAAAGCATGCACGAAATAGTTTGACTGGGTTTAGAGCAAACCCCCCCCCCCCCCAAAAAAAAATCAATAAACCACAAACACTTAAGACAAGCCAGTACAAGAAAAAGAATAATTACAAAAGGGAAAAAAAACCAACTAAATGAGATAGCAAATATCATCAAGGAATTATAGAGTCAGCAAGGCACAGCTGTTAAGTCACAAACAAAATACAATGGCCTGCAAAAAAAAAAAAAAAAAAAGAAAAAGAAAAACAATTATTTCGTTGCAACAAAATACAAGTTGGAGTAAACCAAATTCAGTCTACTCTGGACCTTAAATTTGAAGCTAAGGAAAAAAGGCCCCAGAAGATGGAATCATAAAACAATGTAATTTGAGAACAAAAAGCGAGCAAGGCATCCATAAGCAGTTGTTTTCTCTTCAACTGCAGCAACTTTGAACGGTTTAAACAGAACTTGGTAACTGAAGATTGTGTAACAAACCTAGGCTGGGCTGTATTCACAAATAAAGAGATAACTATTCAAACTGCCCTGTATCCGAGAATCATCACCTGCCCTGCTGAAAAATGGGGGTTTAGCTTCTCATGAATCAGTATTACATTACGTTGTTCTTGCATGGAATCATTCAGGATTTAAGAGTTGATCTTTCAACAATCTTACTAACACCTCATGTGTAAATAAGAAGGAATACTTTAAAAAATGTCTAATAGCAAGACTTATTCAAACATTACAATGTTGGAGTACACCCTAAAACTACAATTTTCATTCAAAGCCATTTTCATGAAGTTATTTTTTAAGACAGATTTTGCTTCCTTTCACAAATATTATAATGAAATTTTTGTATATAATAATTAATCAGAGGTGCGGGTAGTGGCACTTTGAAACAAATGCTATCCATTTTACTCTTGTAAAACATGTAGCATATAGCCTAACCTCATTAAAATATGGTTATTTATAAGTTGATGGATATATTTTTTTTCTCAACTTGCTTGATGTGTTTTAATTCATACCATGTCAACCAACCCAAATCAACATCCATCATACCCCAGTTAAACAATATTGATTTGCTCATTCCTATCATTATAAATGAACACACTCACCTGTGTTTGGCAGTCATCTCCTGTTACTATGTTTCCCACCACCCGAAGTGCAGCTGCTACAACACTTTGATGATTGTACCTGCATTGAGGGAGAATACTTTCTTTATCTTATTTCAACTATGTGATACTTATATATTGGAAGACATTATGTTCAGTAACAGCAATCATTCAAATCTAAGTGCAAAGATTGCTCTGAGGGGTTTAATTAGATTTAAATTTTCACTGCATCTCTCCCAAAACCACCACAATATTTTTTACCAAACGTTTATTTATATTGATTGCACAATAATAATTATTGACAAATCTTTTCAATATGTCTAGATTACTAAAGACTTATTTTGATACATTACTTATCAAATACCCATTTTTGTAAAATGAAATGGTTAACTTAGCTCCTTAAAAAAAAAAACGCATATTTTCTGGACTTTTACTTTTACAAAATATCTACTTTGTTTGCTATACCCTAATTTACAAACATAAATATCACTTAAGAACGGCTTGGATAAGTACACATCATGTTCATTTAAAACACTATAGCACTTTACAATATCCAAGACATGTGTTACTGAGCCATGCATGCAGGGCCGGCCTTAGGCCACTGCAACCTATGCGGCCGCAGTGGGTCCCACACTTTCATAGGCCCCACGGATAATTCTTGTTGTAAATTATTAAATTAAACCATTATAACTTATAATCATGCATAGGTCAGCGTGTTTATGTATCTGGCTGCGAAAAGAAAAAGAAGAAGGAAGCAAATGAGGCTTCAGCTAATAACCAGAAGGGCGCCCTACATAAGTTTTTAAAACGATCAAAACCCGAAAATGAGAACATGACCACTTCTAGTGAGACAGCCAAAACAGATTCTATGAAGACAGCAAAAACTGCAGTGGGGAATGTCGTAAGAGAACAAGACAATGATGTAACACTAACAACTGATCAACATGTAGTTATGGGTAATGAGCAAAATATGGTCAATCCATTGAGAAAATGGAAAGATCTCGTATTAATAATAATAATAATAAAGTTCATTTGAAAAATCACGCTTCATCCCCAAAGGCTCGAAGCGCGGTACAAAAACTAAGTTGGGAGATAATAACAAGCTGGAAAAGATTGTAGACATCATCATTCCAGCAGGTGTTTGCGAAATAGATGAGTTTTTAAATTTGTTTTGAAGGACTCCAGCGTCTGGCTGTTTTTGAGAGCGTCAGGAAGGGTGTTCCAAATGGTTGGGCCAGCAAATGCGAACGTGCGCTTTCCGTAAGTTTCAAGGCGAACACGCGGTATCGAGAGTTTGCCACTATCGGATGAGCGGAGTTGTCTAGTGGGTACATAAGGCGTCATGAGCGCTTGGAGATAGGACGGCGCCAGGTCATGCAAGCAGCGGTAGCACAGAGTTGCGATTTTGTACTCTATACGAGCGCGGACCGGCAGCCAATGCAATTCTATCAGAAGAGTTTTAGCATGGTCGAATTTGCGTTTACGAAGAACAATTCGAGCCGCATTATTCTGTGCCTTTTGAATTTTATCAAGGAGCGTAGCTGGAAGACCCACCATGAGAGCATTGCAGTAGTCCATGCGTGATAGCACGAATGCAGACATCAGCCTCTTTGATGCACCCAACGTTAAGAAGGGTCTGATATGACTAATTCTGCGTAGCTCTAGAAAAATCGCCTTGCAAATCATGTTAATGTTATTTTCCATAGTTAGTGTTCTGTCTAAGTAGACACCCAGGTTTCGCACTGTATGAGCAAACTCAATCTGCACGCCTGAGAGAGTAAAGGATGGTGTATCTTTTAAAGATTTTAATTTTTGAGCGGTAGCAATGGGGATCACCTCAGTCTTTTCATCATTCAATTTGAGCTTGTTTATTGTCATCCAGTGCTTAACTGACTCCACTGTCTTCTGTGTCATTTTAAGAAGCTGAGGGAGCTGAGAGGGGATCACGGATTTCTGAAGTTGGGTATCATCCGCGAACATGTGATATACCATGTCAAACTGCTTGATCACTGCACCCAGGGGCTGAACGTACATAGTGAAAAGCACTGGGCCTAAGACCGAGCCTTGGGGTACTCCGAATTCAATAATGGATTTCTTGGAGGTCAAGCCGTTTGTGATAACTGATTGGACCCGATTTGTCAGATATGAGCGGAACCATCTCAGGACGGTATTGGTGAAACCGAACGTATATTGCAGACGTTGGAGAAGTATGCCGTGGTCAAGCGTATCGAACGCTGCCGATAGATCCAGTAACGACAAAAGGGATACCTGGCCCTCACCACAAGACGACAGAAGGTCATTTACGACGCGCAACAGGGCTGTCTCAGTAGAGTGATGCGTTCTGTATGCTGACTGAAAAGGCTCAAACAAGTCACACCGAGTGAGGTGATCCAGGAGCTGTCGAAGAACGACCCTCTCTAAAATCTTTGATAAAAATGGTAGATTAGAGACGGGGCGATAATTTTCCAACAGATTAGGGTCGAGATTTGCTTTTTTTAGCAGTGGAGTTACAACCGCCTCCTTAAAAGAGGATGGAACAAAACCAGTTTTCAAAGACTGATTTACGATATTAGTAATGATAGGGACAATTTCGTCTAAACATTCATACAACAGACCTGCCGGAAGAGGGTCAAGCAAACATGACTTTCTTGGGGAGTCAACCAGGATTTTCTTCACATGCGATTCAGTGACCTCCAAAAATTCGCTCATAGGAGTGCCATTAAACGGCAAGAATTCGGGAGCATCTGTGCAAATGTCAAGTCTCGCCCTGATCTTCTTAACTTTCATAACAAAGAAATCATTTAGAGCGTCTGGTAACTCGGCCAAAGCAATATTGTTTGGCACAGATGTGTCCTTCTGTTTACCGGTCAGCTGACCGACAATGCGAAATAAGTCCCTATTTGAACTGCAATCTACAATCCGGTGACTGACATATTCAGTCCTAGCTGCAAGGACCATCTGCTTAGTGCGTTCCTTGTTTTCAACAAAGATTTGTCGGTGCACAGTCAAGCCAGACTTCCGCCACTTGCGTTCTGCACGTCGCTGTTGCTGCTTCGCGTCCTTTATTTCTGGTGTGAGCCATGGGGCAGAAGGGCGGTCCGTAACGCGCCGTGTAGACAGAGGTGCATGTTTGTCTAAAATAACTCTGAGGCCACTGTTGTAGTCTGTTGCAGGATCATCTTCGCTATACTTGAGGGCGGCGACGTCACATCTAAAGGCCGCCCGATCTATCCTTCGGAGGTCACGGGATGTGATTGTGCGCAGAAGGCGCCCTGGCTTCCTTAAATCAAAGTCAAAGGTTACTGGGAAATGATCAGAGATCAGTTTGTCCTCAATTATGAGGTTGCAGATCATAGCTGCACGATCCTCTCTGACAACCAGCCAATCTAGGATGTGACCCCGCTTTTGTGTCGGGACACTGACAAGCTGAGTCATTCCGTGTGTGTCAAGAGCTGATTTTAAGGTCTTGACATAGCTGTCGGTGGTGGAATCGAAATGACAGTTTGTGTCGCCGATTATGACGACGTTTTTGTTTGTGGAGGCGTACGTTTCCAGAAGCCGAAGAAAGTCAGCAGTAAACTGACAGATCTTCAACTTATTTCGCTTATTAGGAGGTGGCCTGTATATGCATAGAAACGTTATCGCTTGTTCACCATAATTAAGTTGCATCTTGCACATCTCAAATGAAACAAACTCGTCCGATTTTGAAAACGCCACACCATTCTTTAAGGAGCTCCTATAAAGGACAGCAATACCACCACCACTGTGCGATTGCCTTGGGCAAGAGTGAATGAGGTAGTCCGGAGGTGTAATTTCTTGCTGCTTGACCTCGTCTCCAACATGTTTAAACCACGTCTCGGTAATGAATACAAGGTCAGCCTTGCTCTCTAAAACAAGATCGCACACCTCAAATTGACTATTTGTTACAAAAAGGTCCACCTGAGATTACTTTGGAGAATTTTCCGAAAAATAAGGGTGGTAGGCATTTCTCTAAAGTGCATTGCAAAAGAAAGCTGAGTAATGGTGAAAATATTTTGCGTCCTTGGCTGATATATTCTGTGTCAGCAGACAAGATCTATTGTTTCTACTGTTGCCTACTGGGAAAACAAAAAAGCTCTTTTTTAAATGAAAGATTTAATCAGTGGCAAAACTGTACCACAAGGCTAGCAGAGCATGAAAAATCGCAAGGGCATTTAGACGCCATGACTAGTTGCTGTGAAGCTGGAGGAAGACTAAGTAAAAAAAACAGGCATTGACAAAATTCACCAGGAGATGCTTTATTCTGAGACTAAACGTTGGAATCACGTTTTTCAAAGACTAGTTGCGATTGTACAATTTCTAGCGGAACGCAATTTAGCTTTCAGAGGGACCATTGAAAGAGTTGAAGAGCCAAGTAATGGGAATTTCTTGGGTCTAGTAGAATTACTCGCAAAGTTTGAGCCAGTAATGGGGGAACATCTTCGACGTGCTACCAATGCAGAAATTCTAATACAGTATTTTTCTAATAAGTATTTTTCAGTGATTTGGATTGTACTCCAGACATAAGTCACAAAGAGCAGATGTATTTAACTATCCGGTATGTATCAGATAGGGTTAATGTGAAAGAGCCTGTGGTTGTACATGAACGTTTTATTAAGCTTCTTCCTGTGGAAAGTACTACTGGACAGGACTTATGCGATGTACTAGTGAATGAGTACTACTGGACAGGACTTATGCGATGTACTAGTGAATGAGTACTACTGGACAGGACTTTTGCGATGCACTAGTGAATGAGCTGGAGAAGCTTGAATTAAATGTTAAAATTTTCATGGACAAGGTTATGATAATGGTGCGAACATGAAAGGCGTCCATTCTGGAGTTCAAAAACGGCTTTTAAATATTAACAGCAGAGCATTGTTTACTCCATATGCGTGTCATAATTACAATCTGGTGGTAGCAGACCATATTTTTTTCGAACTATACAACACGTGTACACTATCTTTTCAGCATCTAAAAAGAGATGGTCATTTTCATGTTTCCAATCTGTCTGTAAAACCTCTGTGCGAAACAAGGTGGGAATGTAGAATAGATAGTGTTAAAGCACTTTGTTATTAATTGCCTGAAATTTGTGACGCACTCTATGACTTAGCTGAAGAGACTAATGATGCGATAATTAAAAGTGAAGCAGAAACACTGTATAAAACATTGAAGAAGTACAAATTCTTAGTGTCACTTGTGTTATGGTGCTCTTCCAAGTCAATTTTGTGAGTAAAGAACTGCAAGGTGAAACAGTAGATTTGAGCACTGCAATGGATTTGTACAACAACTTGATGACATGGCTAAGGAAACAGAGTTGATGGGTTTGTTCAGATTCTTGTTACAGCAAAGGAATTGGCTAAAAACATGGATGTTGTTGCAATCTTTCCAGCCAAACGTCAAAGGCAGTATGATAAATCTGTGGAAAACTTCACACCTGGAAATGCTGAAGATGACTACAGGATAAATTGCTTCAACAGAATTGTGGACACTGCAATTCAATCCTTGCAGCATAGATTTAACAGCTGAAATCAAACCACAATTTATTTGGGTTTCTTGTCAGCTTCAAGAGCCTTCAGCGTGATGACATACGAAAGTTTACAGCGAGCCTCGAGCACGCATTGACGTCATCAACAGACCAGTCAGCAGATATATGTGGGCGAGAATTAGCAGATGAAATGGAATCTTTAAGGCATATTCTACCAAATACCGCCAAAACCCCGGTAGAAATTTTGGCTGATCTGTCCACTAATGAAAGATACACTGCTTTCCCAAACTACTTTGTTGCACTCAGAATATTTTTAACAATACCCGTAACTGTGGCATCTGGTGAAAGAAGCTTCTCGCGCCTCAAACTATTTAAGAATTTCTTGAGGTCAACAATTCACGAAGATAGATTGAACAATTTGGCAATTCTTGCTATTGAGCGTGATTTATGTAGGAAACAGAATTTTGATGATATACTGTATGACTTCGCTACACGCAAGGCTCGTAAAGTAAAGTTAATAAGTGATTTTGTACTTAAGTTAATTTGATCATGATTTTGTACTTAATAAAGAATTAATAAAATGCAAAGACGAATTTATTTTCTAATACAAAATCATAATTTTCACTTATTATCCTTATCCCTACCCAGACTGGGCCCCGCGCAATCCGTTTCGCATAGGGCCCCGCCATTGGTAGGGCCGGCCCTGCATGCATGCAGACAAGTCAGTAACTACTTACAGCAAAAGAAAATTAATTTAAAAAATACTAATCATATCATAAACCTATATGCTTTCTTCAACACTTAGAAACATAAACCAACTTACATAAGCAGTTCAACTAGTCTTCTGCAGACGCCTGAGTCTATTACAGACTGTATTTTTTCATTGGGACCATCTGATAAGTATGAAAGAGCCCAGCAAGCATCAGCCAAGACGTCCTTATCGGAGTGATACAGGAGACGTGCAAGAACCGGTAAGGCTGGGCACACCTGGTCAAATGGATAAAATATGCATTCAATTTACAGTTAGGTTTCATATGTTTGGAAACCATGCTTAGTGTAAATTTTACAATATCTATTAAGTTTATACATGACATGTCTAACTTTATTTATCAAATAAACTAAAAAAAAAAATAAATGTAAAAGCTCCAAATAAATTTTATTTGTTCATATAACTGAGCAGATTTTTTAACAGAACAACCTTAATGAATTGAAGGTAGGCTATTTTTAAGATGATAGTTTGGATCTACTTATCATCATGTTAAACTTCAACTGTTCATAATTCTAAATTCACCTTGTTAAAATCTGGAGGTGGATTTTTTCCTCTGCACAAGTTGGACAGACACCAGACAGCATTTCTTGTCATAGATAAACTTGCACATTTGCTAAGAAGACTGAAAAATGAGACTCAAGTGATGGCCACAAAATCAAATATATTGAAAATTCATGGAATAAATTTATATAATATTTAAGTGTTCCCGAAACCTTTTCTATCCCCCACACTCCCTACGAGTTTATCTGTATAGCCTCGCACCCTTACAAAAGTAAAAATTCCAAACTTGAAAATAATGGACTCGATAATTTATTTTTTGAATTTCAAAGAAACCTTTAGCAATAAGAGGATGCACTTGCAACTTATTACATATAGAAAGATATTAATCAAATTTTTTTTTTTTAAACCTGAACATTTATATCTTAATTTTACATAACTTGTCTAAACACTGCTATAATTCTATTTCATTTTTACTATCCTTAAGCGCCGCAGATTGGAAAACACTGCTCTATATTCTATTTCATCTAACTATCCTAATTAACCGGCAAACATTTTGTATAAAAATTATATCAAGTAAATAGCTTACTGTAATAGAGGCACCAGAATCCCCTCATTCAGTACATAGTCTCTGCATTCTGGGCTGTCTCCAGCTATGTTACCCAAAGCCCACACAGCCTGAGATACAAAAATTATGCATTATCAAGTGAATAAATTATAAAAAAATTACCTATTACCCAACACATGAATTATGCGCAGCTATTTATTAACACTAGAGAAAGTGTAAGGACACACAGCATGGCTGTAGCATTTAGGTATTCACTGAATTATGTAATGTGTTTATATCTGATATTTTTCTTTTTTAACTCTACCAACTGGTGAGTTCCATGTAGAAGTGGACACAACATCAACAATGAAATTGCATTAAATGTGGTGCTAAAATATTTCCTGCATCTTATGTGGAGTCATTTTTAGGATTTTTATTTTGTTTGGCACATGACCTGGTGGCCATCCTGAATTAAAAACATGTCGTCTCCACATTTTAAACAGACATTTTGTTGAATTTTATTTTGTGTACATCTAACGAATATAGACAATTTTTATCATCATAGTCGATGTCACATGATGGACAAGCATAAAACAATGTTATTTATAGTTTTTAAGTACATTATAATTGATAAAGTTAATTTTTTGTAATTATGTAAAAGAATTAAGACACAATTGGCATTTTATTTTTGATTAATTGCATACAGACACGATTCGTCAGTTACATTATTTTATTTTTTTGTCTATATTTTTTTAAAATGTGCTTTCTAAGTACGGGTATTTAAAAAAAAAAATTCCTGAGAAAAGTTAACACTGAGATAATTAGTTTGAAATGATATATTTCAATTTAAGCAAATTTCTAAGGAAATCGACAAAAAAGACACTAACTAAAATATGTCTTTTTCGTGTTACGTCTGTTACAATTCCAAAATTCTGTTATTTTTTACTATTATTGTTATGCTTAATATAATTTATAAATGCTTTTGTTTTACAGTTCATCAACTTTAAAACCCAAAACCATGTATAGTTAAATTAAGCACATTTAATGGCATTTTTCATTTATACAGAATGCAAACTGAAATTATTTTTCTGAAAGTTATGTCAGAATTCACCAAAAGTAGAAGTATCCTTTCATTATTCATTATTAAATATTCTACTAGCAACTTAATTTTTAATTTATTTTTTGCAGATGTTTTTAAAGATTCTAAATATAACTTAAACAGTTGAACAGTCTTTAATATTAACAATTATTTTAAAAATCTAAAAAAAGTTAATTTAGAATTTGTTCCCATTGTAAAACAGTTAACACGAAAAGTAATTTTGTTGCAGTACAAAATATTAACAGCTTTATAGCACACTTTAAAGATGATTATAAAATACACATGGTCAACACTAATAAAGATCACATTTTAACCTCAGTACTAACCTCTTCTGAAAACAGCCAACCATATTATTGCAGAAAAAATGCATTAGAAAGCAATTCTTAAAGAAATAAAAATGTTGGGTCAAATCTTTAGGCAGATTATTTAAACAGGAACTAAAGCATACTACGCTTAAAGAGTGATTATAGCTAGGCTACCTGCTCTTGCACATCTTCTATTTCAGAATTGAGTAAACGAATAAAAATAGGTACTGCTCCAGCACTGATGACCATTCTAGTCTGAAGTGATGTACCAGAAGCAATATTTGTCAGAGCCCAAGCAGCTTCAAACTGTTGATACAATCAAATTATTATAAACATTTTAAAGAATAAACCTTACTTACTATGCATTATTAAACATTACTCTTAAGTCTGAATTCAACAGAAGGTGAACAACATTGATTAGCATTTATATCAAACAAATATCAAAGTTCAACAAGTGTAAGACTAATTGATAAACTTGCTTATGAATTTTTTACTGTGAGTTTACACACCTGTAAAGACCAACTGTTGTCTCGCTGCAAAAATTCTACAAATCTAGGTATGATGCCAGTTTGTATGACTTCATCTATGGGAGGATTAGGTTCTGAAAATAAAGAAAACATCAATCTTGTATCCTGAATTCGACATCACAATTACAAACAAGCTTTATAAAATATACTTTTTCTATACAATACGTTTCAACATAGACTTAGTGCTGTTTCATTTTTCAGACACAAACATTTTTGTTAATTCTAATTTGTAAATCAGTTTGTGAACATGGCATGTTGTCTATACTGTACAGATAATACATGCAATAAAATGCAGAATGCCAACAGGGCGATATTTTTAAAATTAAGTTGAAAATATCCTATTAGAATTAGAAGTTAAATTCAGTACATATTAAAATATAGTGTTAGAATTACAAGTTAAATTCATTACATATTAAAATATAATGTTACAATTAGAAGTTAAATTCAGTAACATATTAAATTAAATGGTGGGCATGCCTCATTTATCTTTTCAAATCTGATGGTAAAATCAGCATCCCTATTCCTTCCTACCCCTTCCCCCACTTTTGAAGAAATATAGCAGAAAACCTAAATTCACATTTATTAACAAAGATACTTTACCCCTTGATAAAAGCTTTCTAAATTTTTGTGTTGCCATTTCTTGTTCTTCAAGCTCATCACTATACAAAGCTTGCACCATTTCAGGGCTTATTCCTCCCTGATATAATAATAAAAAATCATTTTGTAATTAATGTGACTATACAAAGAAGCTTTAAAATAATTAAGGACACATTTCAAAACAGGCTTATTCAATTTATTAGTTGTATAAGATAAAAAGTATGAGTACAAAAAAAAAATAATTAAAAATGAAGATAAAATTCTTACAGTTGGTGTGACCATGGAATCTTGTAAATCTGTTGTTGAGCCAATTTCATCATTTTCAGGTACTGCAACATTTCTTCTTTTAAAGATCTGTGGTGGATTAGAAAACGCTATGGACTATAAGACGCACCTTAATTTTTAAGCAATTGTTAAAAGAAAAATAACATTTTTACCATTTGTATATTAATTTCGAGTATAAGACGCACCTGAATTTTGGAGGCAATTTTTCGCAGAAAAAATTCGTTTTATAGTCCGTAAAATACGGTAACTGTTTTTACAAATAGTCCTGAGAATTTCAGCAACAGGTATTTGAACAGTCTTCAAGAAAATGAATCACAGTTGCGCTTTTGAGGCAAGGAAAAGCTGGGAGTTGTGGTAAATATTCCCTAAGGACTATTGTGAAATATAAAGTTAGCATGCAATTTTTTTAGCATAGTCTCAAAAATTGTTGAAACCAATCTGTTTTGCAGAGATTGTGAAATACTAATGAAAATATTTTCATCCCCATTATTTCTAAGGTTTACCAAAAATGATCTGAACCTTTCCCCCCAGCAAAAATTGAGTTTACAAATAAATAAATGCTTGTAAACTGTGACAATGAAACATCAATTATCTTGAGTAGTACTACTGTACTTGCTAATGCTAGCATTTAAAATGCTGGAGGAACAAAGGGTAAATAATTTGCATTTTTGCATCCAATAAACAGGTGCATTGTTGTCCACTTATGCCACAAGCAGCAATATTCTGCTTTTAAAATGAGAATGTAAGCCACAATAGCATTTAAAAATCAAAATCTCAAATGATGAAATCATACAGCCTAACACTACAGCACAAGTTAACATAATAGGTGAGAGGTTCCCAATTTGAAATTGCTAACAGTTAATAGTAACATAGAGCCTAATTTCAATGAAAAATATAATTTGAGATTAAGTATTACTGCAGAGATTATTCTACCTGTTCGTCTCGTTTTTGTTTTCTCAGCTGGATTCCTTCTTCTTCTCGTCGCCTTCTTAGCTCCTGAGAATCTAAAGCTTTATTTTTGTAAGATTTCAATCTGTGGTTGGCTGGGCCTGGTGCTTCAGACATCTATGAATACAAAATTAATATAATGTATTTCTAAAACATAATTTTTTACCCCAATTTACAGGAATTTCTAGTAACTGTTAAAATAATAATTAATTTTTTTTTAAAGCACTTAGACTTAGTCCTATGTAAATTTTAAAAAAGTAAACTTCAAGTATCTGATAATTTTTCACTGTGAGTCATTTATCATTGAGATATTTGCTTCTCATCATTTAAAAAAATTACCTCTTTTGATCACAAAGATTGGACAAACTTGCTAAAATATTTGATTATGACAAGAAATAAAATTAAAATGATTTCCTTAATTTAACTTTATAGCTTTAATTATTAAATGATAAAGTTTAATATATAAGCCTAGGAGCTTCCTTAATTAAGCATTAATTAAAAATACATCAGCGCAATCTGGAAAATAATATAAGTAGATCCTATTTTTTCTGTACAAGACCCAAGACAAAACCAAATAATAACACTTCACTAATGCTGTGCTTATGAGAAATCTTTTATAACACTGTCACAGACCTGTTTACCCTCAAACTCCTAAAATCGTAAAATATCCTCTCATAATCATACAATACAGTTTCTTAATAGAAAATAAATAAACATACAGTATGTATAATGTATACAATAACTACTCGCATCACATGTCTTGTGGGATCGAGTAAAGCTGGAGTAAAAAACTGTAACTTCTAAAAGTAGATGACCGACGATTATATTGCAATCTGGGGTCACTTTGTTTTGCAGACCTGTATTTGCTATAGATATTAATTTATAGAGGAACATGCAGACCGAACTAAATAATTATGTCACAAAATTACGCCTTACAGCAACGAAGAAAACAAAAGAGAGGATTGACTAAAATTTAGGATAATAGTCACTACGGTAACTACGCTAATATTACTGTTGCCGTTTCTAGTGAGTTAATTTTGAAAACACACAAAGCAACAATATGACCATCACCACTATCATTACAAAAATATGGTGGTGTTAATTTTATAGGCTTGAATATTTAGATCCCCCCCATTCCCATACCCAAAATCTCCTACATCTACAACAATGCCTTCCCATTTCAGAGCAAATGTAATTTTGTTCCCCAATCAATCAATTCACTGCTGGATGTAGAAAGCAGATTATAACCAACAACCAAAAATGTAATTTTTAATCAGAAAAAGTAACAGAATTTATATATTTTCAACACAGTTTCTTAAAGTCGTAGTTGTGACAGGTCTTGGCGCACAATCGTAAAAAAAATCAAAATAATACATTGTACACCCAAATCATAATATAAGAGTAAACAAGTCTGCTGCCATTATTAAGTTATATATAGCCTTTAAAAGATAATTGTTCCGTTTGTAAATTTCACAAAAACAACATTAACCCAGTAGTTCCCCGGCGGGTTTTGTGGGTTGGATTTAAGGTTTTCACTGGGCCATTAGTTGTCTTGACATATTATAGTCTAAAGATCATAGGAGACTATAGAATTCGAAAAAAATGCAAGTCAAAATTCATAATAATTATAAAACGTTATTCCCTCTCACGCACTTCTGAATTAATAGTTAACCCCTCTTGAGATGGAGCCCTTTTCACAAGCCCTGCAACTACTTTTCAAAAAAAAATTATAAAAAATAACGTAATAGCTTTACAAACCTAAAATCTCTTATTTATACTTTTTTCTGGTGTGTCCTGCTGCGTTTTCACAGCAGCGAACCACCATTACATTTTTACATTTAGAATAAACATGTCTTGCTACAGATGTTTCTGAGAGTTAAAGCCTTATTAAGTCCTAACAAGCATTTGCATGAGATTCAATGTGGAAAAACTGCATAAAATATTACACTGAGGATGCTTTGATGTGTGGCATGTGTATAGGCATAAGATTGAAGCATTTATAAAGGTCACTTAGTACAAAAAAATGTTCATATAAAATTACAAATCACCATAAGCTATCATTGGAAGCTGCCATTTAAATGCAGAGATGAGCAAGAAATGTGAGAAACAATCTGATTAGCTGGTAGGAAAACCAGCCAGCCAATATCTAGGCTTGTATTATTGGGCAGATGGATCAGCCCTTCATCTTTTTTCACAACTGACTCTTGGGCCAATAGATCTGCCCAGTCATCTCAATAGGGTTAATAATATAATTATAAAAATATTTGTGTGATATTAAAACTGGTTTACTTAAAGGCCTATGTCCCTTTGTGTAGCATCAGTAATCAGCTAATCATCAGGCCTTCTCAAACTAGAGAGTAACATTAATAACACTTATGTATTGTCATTGTAAATGTAATAGACAGTAGGTGTTAGTAGTAGCGTAATAGCCTAAATAATATGGACTACGCCGTGGCATTTGTCTTCATGAATTTCAGTAGCCCGAGTTAGAGTGGGCAGTAGCCCTGCCGTGAGCTTGGCCTAATTAACTAATTAGCAACTTATTCAAATGGCTTTTTTATTACTTTCTTTCCTTAATGCTGGGCAGTTAGTGTTGGTATATCCATTTTGCGTTCTAAAAAGTAAATTTCATGCAAGCCTAATAAAAATAAGGTAGCCTTTCAACCTTGCCTTATACTTATTCCTAAGCCTGTATTGTAGTAAATGTCCACTAGTCATTAGTGATTTAGTGTGTATGTAAGTGTAGCAGACCTGTTTACTCTTACGATTTTGGCGTACAATATATGATTTTGAGGTGTATAAATTATATATACAGTATGTTTATTTTTTACTATTACAATAATGTTTTGAACTATTTTGTGATAATATTGTACGATTTTAAGAGTTTGAGGGTAAACAGGTCTGGTGTAGCGTACCGGTACAGATCACTTATTTTATTAAATTGTCGACCAAAGAGTCCCAAGTTTCAACACCACTGGCATTACTAAACTTAGTCCCTGCTCAGGCTCCTATTTTTCTTATAATTCATTATTGAATAATGTTATTATTTAATAACTAAAAGTAATAAGTAAGATAGGCCTAAATTAGTTATTGAATTGTGCAAATTTACATTGATTTGCAGCATATTCAATACTACAATACTTATTGATTTGTCTAACAGGCTTCATTTAGGCATGATAGAGTAACTAATAAAAAGACCATACCACCAACTTTACTATGTAATAAAAAATAGAGGACTAGGCTAAATTCATTTTTTTAAAGAGTAGCTTTATTGTAGCCAGTAGAATTTAACTTAATTTAAGTTTAGGCGAGTTACAAGCACAGCTGAGCCATCTAGTCGATAACACATTGCTTACCGCTGATGGCATTAATGGTTGTGTCAGTGGTATTTCCAATGCTAACAATGGATAATTTAATAAAATAAAACCCAAATTTGATTAAATGTGGTATTTTCCCAATATTTTGGTGTCCAATGAAACTATAAAGTGTGTAATCAGATAGAATCTGAAATGACCGACATTAACAGGAAGTTCGACATGTGCGACAATCTCGACGAATTGTTAATTCCGTTATACTTATTTTAAAAGTTAAAATATGTTTTTACATTTTAAAGAATACATTTTGAAAATAGTATCAATTTATTTACATTATTTAATACTTTAATTTGCTTTTGCTAATTTCTCATATTTCTCGAAAGTTAAAATGTAGGTCGCGAGATGATGTCTAGACATGGATTATGTTATTCGCATAATAATGAGAAATACCATTTTAAATAGTGTTTTTTTTTAATCAAGTTAATTTACTAGCAAAAAATTAATATTGATAATATTATATGATTGAAAAAACTAAGAGTTTACTTTTTGGTTCAAATTTCAAACAATACATGGCAAAGAGAATTTAACAAAGAAATGGACATGGTGATGGTATTAAGTTAATTAAAATTTAAAATTAAGTCCTTTTAATTTATCATGTCATTTGTTGGGCGATTCAAACCATCATGGATCATAATCATAGCCACTAGAGTTAGAGATGCCGACATTTCGACATTACTTAGTGGACCATGATCAAGCTCAAAGTTGAACAATAATTTGAATGGCAGAATTATTAAAATAATATATTATTTCAAAAAATTTGATAGGTTTACATACATTACCATTATCATAGTTACAGTGTGAGTGGGCCTAAACTAGCGATATAATCAAAAGTGCCGCCCAAGACTGCCCTCCCCCCTCTCCCTCCTTTATCCCCGGTACGCGCCTCTAATGCTACTAGTTCCTTCAGCAAGAAAAAAGTTTAGGTCTCGGTGACCCACAGTTAATAATATGCTCGCCATAATGATAATGTCAAACTTCCCATGATTTTGCCAGTAATTTATTTTTGTTTGTTGTTTTTTGTTCACAAATATAAGGGAATTATTAATATACAGATCAGATTCCCTGAATCTCTCTACTTTTGTAGCAAGGAAATACAACGTGACCTTTGATTTTGCAGGCTTTGCGTCTTAAGATATAAAAAGCAAGAGTATGCGAATAATTTATGGATATAAGTGTATTACGCAATATCATTCATAAGGGATCATTTCACAAACCTACAGCATATACTCGCCCTTTCTATGTCTTGTTCTCCTAATTTTTAAAATTATTAGCAAAGTGATGAAATGTGGCAACACCAAATTAGATATTTTATTCTTAAGGGTCGATTATAGTGTACAAAGTTTTTAAACTCATTGTTGCTTTTAACGATGTAGATCTTTTGGAAACTTTGTGTAGAGTTTTTCCCCTTTTTTAAAAATAAAATCTCCTAGTTACAATTAATCGTTGAAAAAACAAAACAAAGTAACGGCCTAAGTCTAATGATATAATTTAAAATAATAATAATTATAATAGCCAATTAAGTTTATTAATATTTGTACATAATTTATAGTATATTAAAAAGTAAAGTGTATTTTTGTTAGAAAGTTTGCGGTTGAATTCTTTATCAAAATTATTATTTCGCATTTATTATTTAATTTTTTTTTGTTTTGTTTCTTTTAATCCCCCCCCCCCCAAAATTGTACCATAGCGGTGGAGGAGGCAGCAGCACCACCCCCCCCCTTAAACCCCATCTTAAGAGTACAATAAATAACCCTTGTTGACTTTACGATGCTGTCTAATGCCATTCTTCTTGTTGAAAACGTATATTGTCTCTGCGCTGTAAAGATTTCATATTGGACGACTAAACCGCTATTAAAAAGTCCCGCGACTTTTGGAGGTCCCCTGCCCCCCTTCGATTTTGTGCCCCCCCCCCCTGAAAAGTTGATAATTGAATTTTCTTTCCATATCACAATTTTGTCACCCCCCCCCCCAAAATCCCATATTAAAAAAATAACAGGGGCCCCCAGCCCCCACTCCTTCCCCAGCGGCAGCAAAAGGTTGCATGGCCCGCGTGATGGCTTCCATATTTACTCATTCCCTGAAACCTTATAACTGCAATGTGATTAGCGCAAGGGAGTATTCATTAATATTAAAAAGTAACGGTTTTATTCAATTTTTCTCTTCCAGTCAAAAATTACTCGGTAAATTTTAACAACGCTGCAAGTCTGGGGGTCACCCCAACATGCACTCGCTAGTTGTGGTTTTACCAGCATGCCCTTGGTTGCGGATACTGTAAGATGCTATTTCAAGACGCCGTTAACAATAATGAATACTTTTAAAGCATTTAACAAAAAATAATTTAAGCCTTAAATTATTTATCACGTATCCTGGTCAGCTAAATCAAGAGCTCAGACACAAATGTCAGAAGGAAAAACAATTCTCTAGAACAGTGGTTCTCAACCTGTGGGTCGCGACCCCTTTGGGGTTCGAACAACCCTTTCCCAGGGGTCGCCTAAGACCATCGGAAAACACATGTACTCTACAGTTTTGAAGTAGCAACGAAAATAATTTTGTGATTGGGGGGGTCGCCATAACATGATGAACTGTGTTAAGGGGTCGCGGTGTTAAGAAGGTTGAGAACAACTGCTCTAGAAGATGTTTTTGTTTGATAAAAATGTCAGGAATGACATTGTTTGATGTCGTAACGCTTTTAAATTAAGATCAGACATAGGGTCAATGTGCCGAAGAAATTTTGTCAAAAAAATGTCTATTTTATAAGCCATTTAGGAACTTTCCTTTCCCGGGGGTTATTTGGTTGATAGGGTATCGTTAGACATCCCTAGGTTCTCCCAGTCTTCAGATTTGAATCTGACATTTGCTTAGATTCGCAGGTTGTTCAAAGCTTTCAAAGTTAACTTGACAAACCCTATTTATCAAGTCGCATTTTAAAGATAATCCATCCATCCCATTGGCGCTACAGCCCATGTAGGGCTTTGGTCTGTCACACCACTTCCTTCTACTCACACCTAACTAATGCTTTTGTTTTCCATGTTTTGGATTCCCAGCAGCTGTGGATCTTTTTCCACATCATCCATCCATCTAAGCCTAAGTCCGCCTTCGAGCCGTTTTCCTCTGGGGTTTTGGTGGTGCACCCTCTTCAATCCTCTGTCATTTGGCATTTTCTTTACAAGTGTCCTGCCCAGCGTAATTAAACCTTTTTTTTTATTTCTGCTACTACTAATTGCATGGAATCCTAAAATATATCGAATATACTATACAATTCCTGGTTGGTTCGTATTCACCATCCATATGTCTTTACTTCTTTACCCTAGCAGTGCTATGTCATCAGCATATGCAAGATACTAATAAAGTCGCATAGGAGATGGCGTCGGTGGGCCGTCGAGCGTGAGCTCTTAATGCCCCCCGGCGCGCCCCCCACACAAGCCAGCGCACTGAAGGTCTCCCCGACGCCAGCCCGCGCGGAAGGGGGCCGGGAACTCCCCCCATGCCTAGGGGAAGCCCGGTCGACCGATGACGCTGCGTTTAAAGCGTCCGCAGTCCACTCTCCGAGGGTCAGGACGGTTTGCTTCCACTCCGGGGTGTTAGTGTTGCGTTACCAGCCCCCCCCCCCCCCGCCCAAGGAGTCCTTCGGTCGGGACGAGTAGTGGCGGGACGAAAACGGTTGCCTAGGAGCGGCTTTCTCACGGCCGCGTAGCTAAAATCCTCGACGTGATTTTTGACCTCCACCCAAGCCCCATATCCATCAAAAGCAACTAGTAATCATGTCAGTCGCTGCTCCCGTTGCGTTGGGAGTCATGCGTTTGGCCGGGGTTTTTAGCTTCGGTTGAACGAGTCCAACCTACTGGTCTGCCACGCCACGAAGAGGCAAACCCCATGTGGATGCCCCCAAGTCTCCTCGGGGACACTGCCGCTTACGCAGCACAGTATGCAAGATACTCGAATATCTCATTAGGAAATGGCGTCAGCGGGCCGTCGAGCTTGTGCTCCTAATGCCCTCCCTGGCGTCCACCCACACCCGCCAGCCGCCGGGTGTCCCCGGCGCCGGGCCGTGCGGGAAGACGCCAGAGACCTCCCCGGGCGTTGGACGCCCCCACCAGCAACTGCTCGATCGAGTTTGCTGATGGAGGCCCCCCCGCCCGGAGACGTCTGGTCGACCGAAGACGCTGTGTTTCAAGCGTCCGTAGTCCACTTTCCTAGGGGCCGGGACGGTAAATTAACGTCCTAATATCTCCCCCCACCCGTCCCGGGGAAGCATCGGACGCCCTCTAAGAGGGATTCTACAGTGGGTTTCTACCTCGCAACTAATTCGCGAAGTAGCTGGGACGAAACGGTTGCCTAGGAGCAGCTTTCTCAGGGCTGCATATTTAGAATCACCGGCCATAGGCTTCCACCACAGCCTATCGCCTCATATCCCTTAACGGCAACTAGTAATCATGTCAGTCGCTGCTCCCGTTGCGTTGGGAGTCATGCGTTTGGCCGGGGTTTTTAGCTTCGGTTGAACGAGTCCAACCTACTGGTCTGCCACTCCACGAAGAGGCAAACCCCATGTGGATGCCCCCAAGTCTCCTCGGGGACACTGCCGCTTACGCAGCACAGTATGCAAGATACTGAAGGGGTTGATTGTATAGAGTGCCTATTGGTCGTGGGTCTTGGGTCTCCCTCAGAAAATATCCTGCTATTGATCCTCGTGTCAATATGTATTTTTATTATTATCTCTTTACCGTTAGGTTAAATAGCGTAAATAACAGTGAGTCTCCTTGTCTTAGGCCTCGTACAAGACAGTGAGTCTCCTTGTCTTAGGCCTCGTATAAGGCATAGAGTTTCCTTGTCTTAAGCCTCGTATAAGACAGTGAGTTTTCTTGTCTTAGGCCTCGTACAAGACAGTGAGTCTCATTGTCTTAGGCCTCGTACAAGACAGTGAGTCTCCTTGTCTTAGGCCTCGTACAAGACAGTGAGTCTCCTAGTCTTAGGCCTCGTACAAGACAGTGAGTCTCCTTGTTTTAGGCCTCGTACAAGACAAGGAGTTTATTTGTCTTAGGCCTCGTACAAGACAGTGAGTCTCCTTCTCTTAGGCCTTGTACAAGACAGTGAGTCTCCTTGTCTTAGGCCTCGTACAAGACAGTGAGTCTCCTTGTCTTAGGCCTCGTACAAGACGGTGAGTCTCCTTGTCTTAGGCCTCGTACAAGACAGTGAGTCTCCTTGTCTTAGGCCTCCTACAAGACAGTGAGTCTCCTTGTCTTAGGCCTCGTACAAGACAGTGAGTCTCCTTGTCTTAGGCCTCGTACAAGACAGTGAGTCTCCTTGTCTTAGGCCTCGTACAAGACAAGGAGTCTATTTGTCTTAGGCCTCGTACAAGACAGTGAGTCTCCTTGTCTTAGGCCTCGTACAAGACAACGAGTCTCCTTGTCTTGGCCTCGTACAAGACAGTGAGTCTCCTTGTCTTAGGTTTCGTACAAGACAATGAGTCTCCTTGTCTTAGGCCTCGTACAAGACAGTGAGTCTCATTGTCTTAGGCCTCGTACAAGATAGTGAGTCTCCTTGTCTTAGGTCTCGTACAAGACAGTGAGTCTCCTTGTCTTAGGCCTCGTACAAGATAGTGAGTATCCTTGTCTTAGGCCTCGTACAAGACAAGGAGTATCTTTGTCTTAGGCCTCGCACAAGACAGTGAGTCTCCTTGTCTTACGCCTCGTACAAGACAGTGAGTCTCCTTGTCTTAGGCCTCGTACAAGACAGTGAGTCTCCTTGTCTTAGGCCTCTTACAAGATAGTGAGTATCCTTGTCTTAGGCCTCGTACAAGACAGTGAGTCTCCTTGTCTTAGGCCTCGTACAAGACAGTGAGTCTCCTTGTCTTAGGCCTCGTACAAGATAGTGAGTATCCTTGTCTTAGGCCTCGTACAAGACAAGGAGTATCTTTGTCTTAGGTCTCGTACAAGACAGTGAGTCTCCTTGTCTTAGGCCTCGTACAAGACAATGCGTCTCCTTGTCTTAGGTCTCGTACAAGACAGTGAGTCTCCTTGTCTTAGGCCTCGTACAAGACAGTGAGTCTCCTTGTCTTAGGCCTCGTACAAGACAGTGAGTCTCCTTGTCTTAGGCCTCGTACAAGACAATGCGTCTCCTTGTCTTAGGCCTCGTACAAGACAGTGAGTCTCCTTGTCTTAGGCCTCGTCTAAACAGTAAGTTCCTTGAATATTCTCATTGAACCTCGATTTTGCTTTTTGATTTGTTTAATCTAACACGCATCAATCTTGCCAGTTTGTTATTTATGCCAAACTCCTGCAGATTTTAAAAAATAAGCTTGCAGAAAATATGAAGTTAAATTTTTAAAAATAAATAAATATCATAATTAATTTTAAAAACATTAATTTGAAGTCGTAATTGCCTCAGGTAATAGGTACCATGCCTCTCAGTCGCGCACTCCTGAACAAATAAAAAAATGACGCAAAAACTATTGTGTCTATTTTTTTCAGTCGGCTCGGGGATGATTTCGTTGTGTTACGTGACATTAAAAAGGTGGTTGAAAAAAAAAGGGGGGGGGGAGAGAGAGAGAAGAATTTACGACACTTTGTAACAGGGGAGGAAAAATAGTGGGGGGGGGGGGGTAAAAAATGTCATTTTTGTGCGTGACGCAATTTACGAAAATAAAGCGTCCAAGACTAAAAATTTTAAGGTCCGTTTGCAACCCTGCTATGGAGTCCGGCGGGTATGGATTGGAGAATTCACTATAACGCAAATTCGGATTAAAATGTGTAAGTTCGTATATTTATTAGAACATTGAGTTTGTATTCAAAGTACACAGCAATTTAAAAAAAAAATGGATTAAAAAAATTATTTAACTTTCTGGCGATGAGGTCAAGTATGAATTTGAACATAATGCCATGCAATTTATTAAAATAAAAACTAGTCCCAACATCGCTACCACATTAGGTGAGACCATCTTGATTTGTCTTTGAATAGACATTGATGATGGTCTGCATGAGACAGAATCAGCTCTTCTGTGGACCAATGCTCTTAAATTGCATGAGACACAATAATTATTATTATTACTTCTGTGGACCCATGGTTTTAACATGCATGAGACAGAATCAACATTTCTGTGGCCGCTGGTTGTTGAACATGCACGTGAACGTGTTCACATATTATGACAACGTTGATTTCGCATGTTTTTCAATTTCATCAAAATCTTCATAGGAACTGTCCTAATAAGAGGTTGGGTTTTAAATGAACTGTCCTTATAAGAAGTTGGGTTTTAAATGAACTGTCCTAATAAGAAGTTGGGTTTTAAATGAACTGTCCTTATAAGAAGTTGGGTTTTAAATGAACTGTACTTGCAAGAGGTTGATTTTTTAAATGAACTGTACTTGCAATGGTTTGGTACAGTCCAGCTGGTGTGTTTTAAAAAAAAGAAAAGTTTGAAAGATAGCTTAAAAAAATTTCCATCCAACCCAATGCATGAACATCGACTTCTTCTTGTTGTTTTTTTTTATCGCAGAAACTGGAGGAAGTAGACTCGCTGTTGGTGCACAATCCCCTGAGAGTAAACCTTCTTCTTACGCCCAAAGAAAACATACCACAAGGATAGTTGGCATTGCCTCAATTACCACCAGCACCCTCCCCAAAAACGGTCTTGTGATCTGCACGCTGGAGAGCTTTCAAGGCAAAAGTATCACACGCCACCTTGGCCACCCTCGTATGCGTTATAGGAAAAAAATAAAGTTTACCCACTTTTCAATCTCCAATCCACTTCCCGCCACGTGGAGCGTGTTACATGGGATGCCTTCTTTTCTCTCTAATGTCACATCAGGCCGGCACAGCTTGCTCGGCGATATTCTAGATACTGGGCTTTCCCAACTTTATGGAAATATAGCCCGAGACAATTATTGCATCGGTCTTTCTGCTCGTCGGCGACACTGCATCTTACTGACGCTTGAATGACACTCAAAGAAAGCAACAGTGGTCGTAAAAGCTAAATTCTTTCTTACATATCCTTCACATACACTAATCTAATCGGAAAACGTATTTAAAAAATAGAGATGATGTCTTTTTCTCATTCTCACTTATCACAAAACGTATAACTGCATCTAATCAATAACAAAACATATAACTACATCTCATCAATCACAAAGCATACATCTACATCTCATCAATAAAAAAACATACAGCTACATCTCATCAATAAAAAAACATACAGCTACATCTCATCAATCACAAAACGTACAGCTACATCTCATCAATCACAAACATACAACTACATGTCATTAATCACAAAACATTTAACTACGTTTCATCAATCAAAAAAAAACAAAAAAAAAAACATGCAACTACATCCCATCTTACGTCTCACTGTCTCCAAAGTTTCAGAATAAATAGCAAATATACGAGATTTATTGGTTCACGACCACTTTAGCCCCGATCCACCACGATTCGGAAACCAAACCCGGTAGTCGTATCCGATGAAAGGTAGTGTAATCGCATCTGATGTCAGACAATGTAATCGTATCTGATGAAAGACAGTGTAATCGTATCTCATGTCAGACAGTGTAATCGAATCTGTTGTAATGGTATCTAATGTATGATTTGACCTTATGGCAACAACAATACACGACCCATTTAAATTCCCGTTAAGTCCTAAATATTGCAGCAGCTTGATGTATAATGTCATAAGTGGAGAGATATCGGTAATTAGGAAGGATTTGTGAAATGTATTCTTTTTTTTTTTTTTTTTTTTTTTTTTTTTTTTTTTTTTTTTTGATAGATGTCTTCCTGAGTAAGGGGTGTAAACCGGAATCCTTACTCTCGAAAACACCGGGATACCGAACGAACGCATCAAAATACCGGAATTGGATTTTTTGGAAAAAAAAAACCCGAGGTTTTCAAAATTGTTGGTATTTAATTTTCAAAAAAATATTTGTCACTTTGCAAAGTTTACACGTGGTGTGTTGGGTGAAAGATTTCAGTACTTATTTGAAAAGCACGTTAGCGGTGGCATGGCGACTGTAGTTTTTATGCTAAAGTTGAGATCAATCAAAATGAATTCATTTTCAATGATATAATCGACAAAGTTCTAAAAAAAACACTAACAATTTTCAGAAAGTCGCCACCCCCCCCCCCCAAAAAAAAAATAATAATAAAAAAATGCGACTCTTCAGAAATATATAAAAGAAGTAATAGGTCGCGACCTTAATATTATTTTTAGATTGCAGAACAATGGGAAAAAATTTAGCAGACCTGTTAGAAATAAAAGTAAGACTTAAATATATATATATATATATATATATATATATATATATATATATATATATATATATATATATATATATATATATATATATATATATATATAAAATCTTATTGATTTGAAAATAGATCTTGACGTATCTGAAGACGAATTTGAAATACTGTTTAATCTCAGAAAAATATTTTAAATAATAAAAGCAACTATAGAAAAACTTTGCAAAAAAACGCCAACTTATTTAATGACATCTGGTGCGGGTCTGATGTTAATGTTTACAAAAATTAGATCCCATGCTTTAGGAAAGAGTTGCACGTGGACTTGTTGCCAACCCGAAGCGACGGGCAAGAGAGCGCCGGTTGTTGGTAGCTTCAACATTGAATTACTGGCATGGACCCTAAGACGTACTTTGATTAGTCAAATGACTACTTGGACGTATTTCTAAGGCCAGATTGCGAAATGATGCGCAACGTATATCGTGGACATTCAACAGCTTGGTGAAACATCGGGATTCCTTGTTGGATGTTTCTACGGACAATTAGATCGAACGTCTTGGATCTGATCATGACGGACCCGAAGCACATTGCCACTTAAGAGACAGTTGAAAATTGAAATATACCAGAATATACCAAAAACTTCAGTCTGAGAATAATACTTCCAGACCAGCTGATGAGTACATTGACATTGTCACATTGGTCAACATACTTTCACACGAACTGATGGAGACATGTGCATTGACACATTGGTCAACATACTTCCAGACCAACTAATGGAGACATGGACATTGACACATTGGTCAAAATACATCCAGACCAAGTGATCGAGACCTTTACATTGACACATTGGTCGACATACTTCCAGACAAGCTGTGCAAGCAGTGTCTGGCCGACCGGATGTCCTTGGGCTAGTGCGGCTATCATTGAACACCATTGGGCGGATGCGGGCTGCCCTGGCAAAGGGAGATCTCAACGTACCGCTTCGTGGCCCGATACTCGGGGTTAGGGGGGCTTTGGGGACGGCATAAAGAGCTATCCCCGACGGCCCTCTGATGCCATTTCCTAATTTGATATTTCAGTGCAGAGTCTGAGCGGATGTTCGCGACATCTGGTCACTTTCGGCCAAGAGTTTCGTGCTCAGTGCCGCTTCTGCCGATTATTCGTCAGGTCACTTTTGTAACCCTTTGCGCTAAAAAAATTAAGAGGTGAAACACAAGACACGTTGTATTTTTAACGTTCTCATTATTTAAATTTGACCAAAGACCAAGCAAACACATAAATTAATGTAAAGTTGTATTTTCTGAATGTTTTATATAATTTTAATTGATTAAAAGTCACATCAAATCTTAATAAGTCTAACCAAAGCGTGCGCCTAAAAATATTCTCTAAATACTGAAAAAAATCGAAAATACCGGAATTCTGGTATTCGTTAATCTTTGATACCGCAAATAACGGTTTTGTTAAAAGGGACCGGTACTGTGACTCCGATTCCTGAGATTGTGTAAAGTAGAAAAAGGGCATTTTGGGTCATGGGAAAAGCCTGGATCCAGAGATTTCCGTTTGCGTTCTTCCTTGAAATGAAATTTTCAAATAAAATAAAAAAATAATCAAAATTTTGCGCTGCGGCAAGGTGGGTCATGAAGATTTAATTGGTGCACAAAAAAATAATCGTTTTGCCTATGCACGGTGCGTAAGATTGCTTTGCTCATTACATAAGAACATTATGTTGAGTGGTTAATTTACTTGAAGTCTGAACGTTGTGAAACGTACCATTATTGAAGAATTATTCCAAAAGCGGTTTTGGCAATTTTTTATATTAAAATAACCACGTTTGGGGCTAATGAGAAATTGCAGCTGAACGTAAACGCTCTGAGATATATGTTGATTGCTAAATGTAACATAGATATAAAATGTTTCAATTTTATAATAGGCTTCTTGAAAATGGAAATTTGTTAAAAGCGATTCGTGGGTCTGCAAAAATATCCACAGTAGTTTGTAACAAAATAATGTTCAGAATGATATTAAAATCATCCACAACACCATTTTCTTTTTCGCACCCCCCCCCCCAGCTGCTATGCCTCAGGTTGCTGTGAGCTTAGATTATAAGAAAAGTGAATAATTAAAGGCTGTTAAAACAATGAATCAAGTAAGAATTTCCCTTAATGGAATGTGTAAGGTATCACGGTTCTTGTATGACAGAAATATTTCGAAACCAGGTTTAAAAAATGTTAACAAAAAGGTTAAATTTATCAAATTGTGTAAATTTAAGGCCCCTTGTAAATGATAGCCCAAGGCCAAACAGCATGGCCGACCATATCCCCACCACGTCTTGAGAGGGCCTGAAAGCAGCACCATGTGCAGGTAACCATTAAGCAATTTAAGCACGTACTTAGGCATTGGGAGAAAGAAGGTACTACAAAAATACACATAAAAATACATTAAAAAAACATATCAAACGAATGCACACACTTAGTCAATTTGCAGACAGGCATCAAATTCAGTCGCGGCTACATTCCAATTGAACACTGACTAGCCAGTGCGGTCTTAAGGCATGTACAAACTGGGCAGTTGCCGAGGACCTCAAGCATCTAGGGGACCCAGGCTTCTAGGGGACCCATGCTTCTAGGGGACCCCCCACTTCTAGGGGATCCATGCTTCTAGGGAACCCCCGCTTCTAGGGGACCCATGATTGTAGGGGACCCCCGCTTCTAGGTGACCCCCGTTTCTAGGAGACCCATGCTTCGCCGGGACCCCCGCTTCTAGGGGATCCATGCTTCTAGGGGACCCTTGCTTCTAGGGGACCCCCGCTTCTAGGGGACCCATGCTTCTAGGGGACCCCTGCTTCTAGTGGACACTGGCTTCTAGGGGACCCCCGCTTCTAGAGATCTCACGGTTCTAGGAACATCTTGCTATCCATTCGGTTAACGAATATTGAGAGATGTTTGGGTAAATTAACTTGTTTTAAAACTGCACTAGGAAGGAAGTCTCCTTGTTTTTAAAAAAAAAACCTAGCTTTTCGATTTTTAAATCAATTATAATGATTGGCACCGCTTTTGGGAAAAAAATATGTTTTAAAATGTCTAAACACGAGATAATTTTCATCTTTTTTTAAGGGGGTTTGGATGAGGGAGGGGGGGCTGGTGTTAAAGTAGAACAAAAGGTTTATACAAAAGATACCATTTTAAATTTGACCTCAACGCCTCATTCGCACGCATTTTAAGAATACGTTTTTTCACGACGCTCTATAGAAAATATTTAGACAATGTCATACAAAACTTTAACATAGATTTGAACAATAAATACAAGAAAAAAAATACAAAATAAATATTTATTGTTATATTTATTCAATTATAAGCTGAATAATTAAACATTAGCTTAAATTGAAGATATTTATTTAGCAAGAGTTGTAGATACAAAGAGGGGGGACGTCTCACTAAAATCACCTTTCACCAACTACAGTGATGTGACTGAAACAATGGGCATTCCGCTGTGGAGAATACGATAATGAAGGACATGCTGAAGGTAACAATTTTGGGTATCAAGCTTTTGGTTGAAAATTCATTTTTTTTTGGCTGAAAAAAATGACCCCACTACAACAGTGGTTCTCAACCTTCCTAACACTGTGACCCCTTAATACGCAGTTCCTCATGGTGTGGCGACCCCCCCAACCATAAAATTATCTTTGTTGCTACTTCATAACTGTAGAGCATATGTGTTTCCCTGTGGTCTTGGGCGAACCCTGGGAAAGGGTCGCTCGACCCCCCAAAGAGGTCGCGACCCACAGGTTGAGAATCGCTGCACTACAACAATTATTGCTTTAACGATAAAAGAATGGGGGTTTAAACCAAATCTGAGACTAACATTGAAAGAATTATCTCGAATCGCTCGACTGGATAAATCATTTTGAAATTCACTTTGTCTACTCTCTCTGACGGGCTAATAAATTATAATGGGTTTGAATAGCGTTGTAATTTTGGTTACAAAATCAAGAACACAGTTTGACATAGATAAGGCCGGTCTCATTCCATTATAAAGGGGAAATTTACAAGCAACGTCTTGTGTGATGTCTTTGAAGTAGGCACCATGAGAAGCCATGTTGTGCCAGATGTCTTCGGAGTTAGCACCGTGAAAAACAAGGTAAAGTGTGACGTCTCTAGAGTCAGCACCATGAAAAGCAATGTCACGTGTGATGTCTTTTAAAGCCAGCACCATGATAAGCAATATCGCGTGTGATGTCTTTTAAGCTAGCACCATGAAAAAAAATGTCTTGTGTGATGTCTTCTAAGCCAGCACCATGACAAGCAATGTCGTGTGCGATGTCTTCAAAGCCAGCACCATGACAAGCAATGTCGTGTGCGATGTCTTCAAAGCCAGCACCATGACAAGCAATGTCGTGTGCGATGTCTTCAAAGCCAGCACCATGACAAGCTATGTCGTGTGCGATGTCTTCTAAGCCAGCACCATGACAAGCAATGTCGTGTGCGATGTCTTCAAAGCCAGCACCATGACAAGCAATGTCGTGTGCGATGTCTTCTGAGCCAGCACCATGACAAGCATTCGTTACAACGAACGTAGGTAAAAAAGCAGCATCACTTTGAACACGCACATTGTCAGGAATAGTCAATCATTTTGAGAGTATTCAAAAATTTAATTCACTGTGGTGATTAAGGGCACTGGCCTTCCTCTTAGCTACCGCATGCTGGCGATGAATGAACGAAAGAGTGATGATGAGATGTAACACTGTTCCTTGTTCCCTCTCGAATGGATAACGACTAACAGTTAAAGCCAGTCATTGATGGAACGTCTTGGTTTTTTAAAAAAAATCAATGTTGTTGTTGTTGCCTTGATGGAACCCCCGCCATTTTGTTCTGAAGGTCGAATAACCTTCAAAATGCCTTTTCTTCCCCCTCTTTCTTTTGACAAACATCGTACCGTGAGTAGGCTATGTAATAAGACCTACTCGTGGCAGTGGCCGTTTCAGCTAAATATACATATATATATATATATATATATATATATATATATATATATATATATATATAAATATATACCAACAGGATTAACCTAGACAAATGAGATTATTTCTATAAAAAGAAAAAGTGGGGCGGGGGGGGGGGGGAGGAAGAACTAGATTACATAATTATAAGATGGGCGATTCCTTTACGTTTATGGTCTAATGCCAAAGCGCCAGTCATTGGATACATCTCTGTAAGCCATCCGTCTGAAGAAGAGGGTTGCAGCCACTACGGTGCAGTTTCCCGCTGGAATGTAAAGAGAACACAAGGCCTCAAGGAGATTATTATTGTAGCTTTTTTTTTTACAATAACAACAAGAACAATTTCAAATGTTGGGAAATGTTATCAGCTGTCTGAAGTGTCTGTCTCTTTTAAAAAAAAAATGGAGTCTCAATTGGATATTTTAAGTAAATGTCTGATGATTATAATGGACACCAGCCATTTGAAATATTAGTCGTGTCTACATCATCAAGATACAGTAAATACTTTATAGATGTGACATTTGTCACATTTAATTTGCAAGTGGAAGGTCTTCCCAGAGAGGATGCAAGAAAAGTAATTAAACAAATAAGCGTATGAACATTTTTAATTGATGCACTAGGGCCAGACAATCTTAACAGCATTATACCCACACTTTTTTTTTTTTAATTAAAAAAATGAAATAAACGGAATTGGAAATACAGATTACCGTGGCTTTACCCACACAACCCTTACTTACCACACAACCCTTATTTACCCACACAACCCTTACTTACCCACACAACCCTTACTTATCCAGACAGCCCTACCTTACCCACACATCCCTTACTTGCCCACACAACACTTCCTTACCCACACAACCTTTACCTGCCCACAAACCCTTATTTACCCACACAACACTCACTTACCCACACAACCCTTACTACCCACACAAACTTACTTACCCAACAACCCTTACTTAGCCACACAACCCTTACTCACCCACACAACCCTTCCTTACCACACAACCCTTCCTTACTCACACAACCTTTCCTTACCCACGCAACCCTCTTCTACACCCACACAACCCTTCCTACCCACACAACCCTACCTACCCAGACAACCCTTCCTTATCCAGACAACCCTTCATTACCCCCACAACCCTTCCCTACCCACACAATCCTACCTTACCCACGCAGCCTTACCTACCCACACAACCCTTCCTTACCACACAACCCTTCCTTACTCACACAACCTTTCCTTACCCACGCAACCCTACCTACCCACACAACCCTTCCTTACCCACACAACCCTTCCTTACTCACACAACCCTTCCTTACCCACACAACCATTCCTTACACACCCACACACACAATAACACACACACACACAAAGTGTATACCATAATAAAAAAAAAGAAATACTTTTTAAAGCAAATTTAAAATTAAAAAACAAATAAAACCGACCCCCAGCCCTCCCCCTCCCCACCTGGGGCCGTCCATTTGATACTAACATGGTAAACGTAACCAAAGTAGACAGCGCGGTATTCAATGCCTGTTTGCAGCTTAATTGTTCAGCACACAAAAAATGTTTGCAAAGTTCTAACAGTTACTAGCTTTTGTTAACGACTGTTGTCACACTTTCATCAAACAATACAGGTCATAATCGTTCACATGTCATTGTCTAAAGACAATGGGGGGAAACTTGCATACGTCGTAGGAACCACCACAAGATGGTCTCAATGGGGGTCGATCTCCAGAATTTGTGGACCGAACACGGAAAATGGGGGAAAATGAAAGCAAGCGCGATCAGAACGTCTAAAAAAAAAAAAGACTGTTAAAAAAGCCGATAAATGAACAAATCCACGAAAGTATCCAGATACAAAAAAAAAAGGTAAATCTTGTGCAGTACGGTGGAGTGGAAAGGGTCGGAAAGGACATTTACAGTGCCCAAAAGAAGTCATCAGCCCCAGATGTCCCCCGGGCGCCAGATTGTTAGGGGCGCCAAAATATCATTTGATGTTTTTTTTATATATGAAATTAATGGGTTTGAGTGTTGACAAACGAAAAGGAGGCGCTTTAAAATGAATCTTGTCACCAGGGGCGAATCTTTTCCCCCCGGGCGCCAAAAAACTCTAGCTACGCCTCTGATCAGCCCTGAATAAGACACGAAAACACGATGGCAAGCTGCGAGGGTGTTGTCGAAGGTACCGAGGCTGGCGATGCGTCTACGGTTTAAGACCACAACCCTACAGAGTTACAATTATTTCAACTGAAGGTGCCTGCTGCAAGAGATCCGGTTCCGGCAAAACGCAAAGACGGTAGCTTCAACAGAAGGGAACGTTAAACGGGATTCAAGGCGAATGCCCCAAGGAAAAACTGATTCGTGAGCAACGTGTTATCAAGTTCTGGTTCTGGTTCTGGTAGGGTACGTTGCTGCGTCCATATACTGGCATATGTGCAACGGTTGGGGAAGCGATGCTGCCATCCTAACGGCTCCTAGCAGATGCCAGGGCAGCCTTGAAGCTTTCGATAGATGTCGAGTTCACGGCGGGTATTGCCCAGGTGGTTCCAAGCGATTATTGTGCGTGGGAAGAATGACTGTTTATGTTGCACTGTGTTACTCCGAGGCTAGGTGAAGCATTTGCTATTGTTCCGGGTGTAATTGCTCAGAGCTTAAGTCAGTGTTAAGTGAGTGTTTGGCTCTGACTCTGATTAATCGACCTGGCTTCTGTCGGGTGAGATAATTGTTTGTTGGGATGGCCGGCACCAACCCCATAACCACTAGCAATACAGTGTTGCTCAAAGAAAACCTCTGCTGGGTGGATTTGTCGCTAGCAGAAACAAACAAAAAAGTAATAACAGGACGTAGAGGCTGATGTAACACATATTTATGTTATTTTCAGTCGAGGACTACAGACCAATTTAAGTGAGCAAACCAAAACAAAAATTCGCCAGGGGGGTTTTTGAAGCTTGACAGCAATGTTATCAAACCAAAAATTTTCATTCATTTGTTATCAATAATAAGATGTTATCTTATTTTTCTTACCTTATGACTACGTCATGTGGAACACTTATTTAGAAGACGGCAACGACTGTGTCTGTGCAGACTGTGGGTTGTTGGGTCAGGCCAACACTGATTATTCCACATTTTGGCCATTTCTGCTTGACGATGCTGGCTTATTCCTTTCACAAATTAGAAATATTTTGCGCACGCCGAGGCTATGCGTTGATTTGCACACCACTGAACTGGAAAGTAATTCCGATCAATAAAATATCTTAGTATGTAGCACTGGATTGATTTTCAGTAGCGGTTTTGAAGAAAAAAAAGGTTGGTATAGTTTTGATATTGTCTGTTTCCTTAATATTACGCTTTAGGTATGTCACCTCTTTCATATATTTTCCAATTTGACTTCAAGGGAATCGAGTCAATTTCTGGTTAAGTTTGTTTGCAACGTGGTACAATTTTATTAATGATTACGCAATTCTAAGCTGCACGATCACAACACATGTTTACCAATGGCGCGTGAGGATTTTCTCAGGAAACCCCGCCATAGGTCCTACGTCAGTGTGTTCGTTTTAGTTTTATACATTTCGTGTCGTTTAAAAATTTAATTTGAATGGATTTTAAAATCTATAATTTATTTCGGTAAATGTGAAGAGATAGCACCGCGTTTTTTAACAAGGCCGCCAACGTGATTGCCGTGACCCGTACAATTAAGAATAAAACGTTTAAAAATAATGAAAAAAAAATCCAAAATGTATCCCTAAGCCTAACCGGAACCCTAAATCTATCCATAAACCTAACCTGAACCCTAAATGTAACCCTAACGAGGTCACGGTGCTATCTCTTCGCGTTAGGCTTTATGGTGTACCATTCTTCTAGTACTTTGAAAGTTAATAAAAAAATTGTGTATTTTGTGTTTTGTTTTGCTTTGATAGGCCGCCGAAAAATACCACAAACAAGTATGTAGGCTGAGAACCTGCTGGCCTGGCCCACTTGCCACTGGCCCAGTATGCCCCTCCACCACATCAAGGTACGTTCTAGAAAAGAGAAGCTTATTTATATATTTACATACATTTACTCCTTTCAAATTTAATGAAATAGCCTTAAAATAAATCAAGAAGTCGTTAATCGTTTTGTCTTTCAGTTTGGATTCAGTCAAAAGGCGGCACCCGAAGACCTAGTGGGGGGGGGGGGCGCCTCGGTCACTGGGGTTGGCGTCAGCCGGTCGTCTCCCCGTCCAATGGCATAGCTAGAATAAATGTGGCCCGGGGCGGCAAAAATTTTTTTGCCACCGCTCCACATGAAGACAAAAAGTGCCACACGGGGCTTCCTCTCCCCCCTTCCCCAATTCTCCTCAACTGCCTTCTCCCACATGAACCTCCTCTGAATGATTCAGTGTTACTCCTTATTGAATCACCTATTGCCACGGCGGGCAACATGTTTTTTTTGTTGTTGTTAAAATCCACAGTTGTGGCAAATGTAAATTCCCCCACCCTATAAATTAATGTTGAAAACCTACGACTGGATACAATTGATATAATCACGATATACGTATGTACATATTCAATTGCCAACTGGGCTTAATGAGCGCATGCTTTTAAATTTTAATACACTGAAATTTTGCTAAAATGGGATATTTTCATGATTTTTAATTATACACAAAAGAGTGACTTTTTAAAAAAAAAATTTAAAAAAAAAGGGGGGGGGGTAAAATTCTAATTTGCAACGGTTTTTAAATGTGTCGGTTTGCGGACCTTTAGCCTGTAGCAGGCCTGCACAGCATACGGTCCGCGGGCCACATGCGGTCCGCCAGCGCCAGCACCCACATGGCGGCCCGCGAAGTAATAAACTATTCTTCATTTTTATTATTATTTTATTTTCTTTATAGCTTTTCGCCCCCTACCCTATTATCTTTCGGCCCACACACACGTTTTTCATTACGTTTTACGGCCCCGCCTTACATATTGAGATGTCCAAGCCTGGCCTATAGCGACGCTTGGAAGAAAAAAAATAGAAAAGCTTGAGCATTCTTTTATTTACCGAAACAAATATGATAAATTTTAATTCTGATCACGTTGCATGTTTTAGTTTTCTACAGAGCGTCAGTTCATTTAAATCGGACAGTCACCACACCCATCGCTTCGGAATGCCTGGTATGTTTTGACATATTTTTTATATTTCATTATCGGTGTTCGAAAGGTTGCCTACTTGGCTAAGCATTTAATAGCGTGCCGTGCGAGTGTTGAGTAAACCTGTTATGTGGCTTGCTGCTGTACCTTGTTTCACGTATCGTTAGTTCTTTTATATATTTAGAATAAGACTAAGAAGGGGGGGGGGGAGGGGAGAGAAAAGGCACTCTTACACTTTTGTATTAAGTTAATATATCTAAATTATAACAGATAGTCATACATTTGTCCTGAATGTAGTTGCAGGTGGGGGAAAAAAATTAAAATTCTCCTAAAAATAAAAGTTTTTAGTATAAATCTTTTATAGGCAATTTTTTATTATATTATTTTATATTAATATATTTTTATATTAATATTTAAATGACCCACCCGCCTTTACATCGCAGATTTATTTCACAAACCATATCAAGTGATCAGAAAACCAAATGAAAATATTACGCACAAAACGCACTTGCGATATTTATAAAAAAAAAAAAAGAATCTCGTTTTAGAGCAGTTATCGGGAAGTTTAATTCGTGAAATCAGTGGCGCCATATTTCCTTCACCTTCCACACGGAAAACGGGGGGAAAAAATGATTTTTTGGGGGATTAGGGAGGGGTGAAAATTTGATTGACTGTTTTGCGATCGGCAAAGAATCTATGTGCCGAATGTCAGTTCGATAGGTTGACGGGAAGTGGGTCAATTCGCGGTCCGATGATTTTTATTTTGCACGCACCCAGGCAGACACTTAACAAAAGCGAAGTTAACATGAATGATTTTAAAAAAAAACGGTGAAAATGATATGATTTTAAAAAGAAAACGGTGAAAATGATATGATTTTAAAAAAATTTACTAATGTATGATTCCCAGCGCCAAAACCATATATATACTTTAATAGGCTAACTGATGTCCACAACTCCCACCAAACTACCACCATCACCAATTTGTTTTTGGTTCTTTTTTTAATAGCTCGAAAACGGCCTCCTCGGCCGAATGACAACCACTGTTCCACCGGCGTTAAGGTAAATTTTTTGTTTTTAACTCAATCCACTTTTTAAAACTGATCCAACTGCTATAAATGCTTCACATTCTACTATTATCACGGGTCTTGTTTATGTCTCAGAGTTCCACAAGATCCTTGACGTTGTGTGTACCATCCCACCGGCGTAATGACACATTGAACCCACAAAGGAATTGACTGAAAAAAGCTTCACCAACACATCTCCTTGATTAGCGTCTGTTCACACGATCAAATTTCGCGTCAAATTGTTGTATGAACGCACTATTTTGTGCGTGGTTTCTTTTTTTCGGGGAATTTGATAAAAAAATAATTTGAAAGTTGTGACAAGGATTCATACACGAATTGCATCAAATGCTTGAAGGAAAATTTGATAGTGGGAACCGACCCTAACAGCTCATATTTGTTTCATTTTCTACACAACATATCGTTGGCTCCCCTTACTCACTGTCCAATGATAATGAGAGAGAGAGAGAGGGAGGGAGGGAGAGGGGGTAGAGAGAAAGAAAGAGAGAGTGGGGTGGAGAGGGAGAGAGAAAGAGAGAAAAAGAGAGAGAAAGAGCGAGAGAAAGAGATGGGGGATGGAGAGAGAGGAGAGAGACGGGTGAGAGAGGGGGAGAGTCAGAAGGAGAGTGAGAGGGAGAAAGAGAGAGGAAGAGACAGGGAGATGGAAAGAGAGGGAGTAATAGAGACTGAAAACAAGTTAGATAGAAGGAAATAAAATCTAAAACAAAGAAAAACCTGAAAAAAATGAACGCAACAAAACAACGAACGCGTCGGCAAGACGCCTTCTCCTGCGAAAAAGGCAACGAGTAACACAATAATAAAAAGTAAAATGGAGACTTGGCTGAATGTTGAATCCGATAGGACAGCCAAGGGAATTTAATAGACCATTTGTAGCTAATGTAGTCAAAAGGGGAAAGAAGAGAGTAAATTTATGTCCACGGCGATTGGTTGTAAAAAGGAGGGGGGTGGAGAAAAGTTTTATCAAGTGAAAGACAACATCTCATTCCCTCCTGCCGTTGTGGTGTCAAGGTTTCATAAATGGGTATCAGTTTGTTCTCTAAGTTCAACCTGGCTGGCGTGTGCAGGAGACAGTGGCAGTGATGGCTAGGTCGACGGAGCCCCTGTGGTCGCGTCTAGTTCGAATAAAGTGATTTGAGATAGGACACTGCTTATCTTGAGCAACATTTTCAAAGGTTTTTAGTACATCTGTCCGACAGAAGCACCCCAGTTTCCATTTCCTTAAAACCGTAACTCACCCAACAGTGATACAGTGGCGTAGGAAAGGGGGATGCTGAGGGGGAGGGGTGGCGCTCCGCCTCGGGGGGAGGGGGGTACTTTTTCATTACTTTGGAGGAGCGGCATGTTTGGCCAACTGCAGGGTTTTTATTTCGTGGAAGGGGTGGCGAGCCCCGTGCGACACTAACCTTAGATACGCCACGCCAGTGTTAAAGATACGACACTGAAGAAAATTCATTCACTCTGCTTGCAGAGATTGTTGTTCTCGAAGAGTTGCCCGTCGCTGACCGCCCAGGGCGCGAGATGTAAACGCAAGCCGAGACACCCGTCAGGGATCTGTCACTCACACCGCAGGGGAAGTGAGTAGGGCCAAAATGTGTTTGATGTGTCATTGCAGCCTGTGCTATGTTAAGAGCAAAGTGTGCAATCCATGTGTTTTGCAGAAGCATAAAGGCGGTAAAAGTAATGTCTTACTCGCTTCATACTAGACTAGAATCGTCAGGCATTCTCTATAATTTATATATAAATATTTATATATATATATACCTATATTAATTATATATATTAAAACCTTTGTTACGTCACACTTACGTTGAATGCATTCATACAATAGTAAGAGACAACAGCCATATATTATGTACGGTAGTTTTTAACCGCAGCACTACAAAAGGTTCACATTAAGAAGAAAAAAAAAGGATTGTTACAAACATCACTTTAGCACACATAAGGCAGATGTTGTCAAAATCAATTTTTAAAGTCACATTTATATCACCAGTCCCTTACATGGGCCCTTTGCGGTGGAACCCCGCTATGGCGAGGCTGCGTTGTAACGCAAATACGGGTACGATGAGGTATGGGGGTTTTGTCGTAAGTTCGATGGCAACTGAGTATTTTTTTTCAAAGTACCGTGACAAAGCGGAATTTTTTAAGATACATTGTCGTACATTACAATCAGAAATTCAATAAAATTAGTTCTAAAACAACATTACACTACATGGCTGAGTACATGGCTGAGTACATGGCCCTCTGCATGGCCCTCTGGATGGCTCACTTCAAGCCTCACCACCTGGCCCACTGACCGGTGCTCTGCATGGCTCACTACAAGGCTCACTTCGTGGCTCACTGCATGGTCCTCTGCATGGCTCACTACGTGCCTCACTACATGGCTCACTACATAGCTCACAACATAGCTCGCAAATGTTTTTTTTACATGGTTCACTACATAGCTTACTACATAGCTTACGACATGGCCCTTTGCGTGGCCCAATTCTTTGCCCAGTGCATGGCCCAATGCATGGTCCTCTGTGTTGCTTACTACATTGCTCTCTTCGTGGCTCACTGCATAGCTCATACATGGCTCACCACATGGCTCACTACATGGCTCAATAGATGGCTCACCACGTGCCTCACTACACGGCTCACTACACGGCTCACTGCATGGCTCACTACGTGCCTCACTACACGGCTCACTACACGGCTCACTACACGGCTCACTGCATGGCTCACTGCATGGCTCACTGCATGGCTCACTGCATGGCTCACAGTTCATAGCTCACTACATGGCTCACCACATGGCTCACCACATGGCTCACTACATAACTCACTACATAACTCACCAATAACAAGCGATTTTTTTAAACACAAAAATCAAATAATGTTCGTACTCACGCCGACGCTAAGCAACACGTAACATTGAAAAATCCCGATGCTACGGCGGGACCCCAGCAGTTGGGCGCCAAAATTATCACACGAAAGCGGGGGTTCCTATGTTTATAAAACACAAAATTGTATGTTAGCGAGGGCTTACGGTTGGTTGACAATCTTGCCCTACTGAGTGGAACAGTCAGGAATTGATCTAAGGAAATGTTTAAATTAATTTAAAAACAAAATTGTGGTCACCATTGATTGAATACTTTTATAGCGCTGATATCCATGCCATTTCTAGCTTGCTCACATTTTTTTATTAAACCGATACATCAGTTTTCTCGGCATAAGATTTTCTATTTAAGCTTTATATAATCAAATATAATGTCTTAATAAAATGATGTCTGTGTTTATTTTCAGTTGAAAACATGGAATGGAGTGAGATCATAACAAATTTCATATTCCTGGTCTCTATGGTGACCATGTGCTGTTATTTCACACTCGTCATCATAAATAAGTTTTGATTTTTTTAATTAAAAAAAAAGGTAAAAGAAAAAAAAAATGAATAAAATTGAATAAACTTGAGAAGGTGTGGCGGGGAAATGTTGTCCTCGGAGGGGGTAGGTGGGTGGTTGGGTGGGGGGGGGATTTACTACTCAATAGCCACGGAGGAAAAAAAACAACAGAATTCTCTAGCCTCCATACTCCATAAGTATAAGGCTGAAGTTTGTTAATCTAACACAGTTGTTCTCAACCTTGCTAATGCCTCGACCCTTTAATACAGCTCCTCATGTTGTTGAGACTCCCCCCCAACCACAAAACTTTAGAGCATATGTGTTTTCCCACGGTTTTAGGCGACTCCTGTAAAAGTGTCGTTAAGATCCCCCCCCCCCCCCCACAAAGGGGTTGCGACCCACAGGTTGAGAACCGCTGATCCAACACATAGCATTTAAAAGGTTACGCAAAATTGTTTTTCATTTTTTACTGCCTGGAACTACAAGAAATAATGTTACAGCAGTCAAAGTCATTTAGAAAATATAAACACTTGTTTTAAAGGCTTTATAAGAAATAATCATATATATATATATACATATAAATATATAAATCCTCTGCACCAGGCCCATGATGAGTGTAGCTTGCTGTCAGTCAAATCTCGTGTTAAACTTGTCAATTTTGCGATGATCCATTTTTTTTTCTTCACTCTTAGAACAACTTTCTTGGCCATTAGTCATCAGTCCTCTCTAACGACCGGGAACACGAAGCGACATCTTGTGAGAGGGTGGAACAAAAGAGACCAACTAAAAAATAAAATTTAAAATAACAATTATTTTTTTTGTTGCCAATACATTTTTTCGTTCATCTTATCTTTTTTTGGTTATTTTAATTTTAAGAGAAGTTATTAATTTTGCAAAAAAATTAGTATTAAAAAAACAAACCAAAAAGACTTGCAAACTCGACCGACTCTTTATTGTGTTGTCAGCCAAATGTGTGGCCAGTTTTTATTTCCTTGGCCCCCCCCCCCCCCCCCCATTTTTCCTGGCCAGAGTAGGACAAATGGCAAAACTCTTTACGGTAACTATAACCTAATTAAACAAAACCTAAAATCAAAGTTTTCCGTATACATCCTTTATAAATTTTAATTTAAAAAAATTGGGGGGTGGAAGGGGGTGGGGGGGGGGGCTGAAAATTTGAAGACACATGCATAGAAGTAGCGCATTTTTTAAATAAGACTCTCAATTAGTCCCTTCCAACCCCCCCCCCCCCCCCCACCCTAACCCAGAGGCTCACAACCGCACATTTATTCCCACGCCCCTGAACTATATTGATATTCTAATGACCCACGCGCTTTTACACCCAATTTATTTCACTATTTCAGAAAAAGAAAAGAAAATATTTCGCACCCAACGCACTTGCGACATTTTATTTTAGAAGAATCTCATTTAGCGCAGTTATCGGGAATTTTATGTCTTGAAATCAGCGGCGCCATGTCTCCTACATCTTCCCCTTCAAAAACAGGAAGAACTGATTTTTGGGGTTTGGGGTAGTAGGGTCGGGCTGAAAATCTGAAAGAATGTCATGTCATCGGCCACGAGTCTATGTGCCAAGTTTCAACTTGGGTAGGTTGACCAAAATGGGTCAATTAGCCGTCCGAAGATTTTTTTTCGGCCAGACAACACATGAACAAAAGCGAAGTTAACTTAATGTCAAGGATTTGAATGAAGTTGTTGCTGTTGTTGTTGTTGTTGTTGTTTTTGTTGTTGTTGTTGTTGTTGTTGAAGTTGTTGTTGAAGTTGTTGTTGTTGTTGGTCGTCCGTCAAATCGACTAGGACCATCCAGTACCATAGACACTAAAGGTGTCAGGTCAGACAATAACACAGTATTTTTTCCCCACTAACAGCACACCTAGACCCTTACCAACGTTAAAGCGTGAAGCAGAACAAACAGAGCTGATTTACTTTTGTTTTGATTAACCAACACGCGTAGCAAGTACCAAAATTTTTGCCGCCACCACCCTTTCACAAAAAGAAAAATGTCGCCGTTCCATGTAAAGAAAAGAAATTGCAACCGGTGTGGACCTCCCGCCCCCCTTTTCCTCCGCCCTTCCTTTCCAAGTAAGAGCATAATGAACGTACGCAGTGGCGTAGGAAAGAGTGTTGTGGAAGGGTTGGGACCACCTCATGCAGCACTTTTAAAGTATTTTTTTTTATATTTAAGGGCGGCATTTATGTAACAAACTAACATCCAAAACACTAACATGGGACACATTAACATGTGACACACTAACATGGGACACACTAATATGGGACACACTAACACGTGACACACTGCAACTGAACAGTTTTTTTTCCTCCGTATAATTCATTTCTTTAATAAAAAATATAAAAAAATTTCAACTCGAATTTTGTCGCCCATAGGACAGTACCGACTCTAGGCAGCCTACTCCTAAAGTCGACACCAGTCTATGACGGTTTTGTTACAACATTCCACACACCTTTCAGACGGGATTTATCTGACGAACAGATGGATGACACAGTTGTGGCACGCTGGCACTCACATTACTATTTGGTGCCTAAAGTCCCCTGCCCATGCTTACATCCAATCACATTGTACTTCCATTTTTAAATGACATTATTAAAAAAAAAAAAAAAAAAAAAAACTGAAATAATCATCTGGCAACATTTGAAAGAAACTTTCAACAAGCTATAGTTCAAATAAAATTTAAAAATATTGTTGATTAATGAACTATTTATGACAACTGAAAAACTAAGGCCCGCGGGCCACATCCGGCCGGCAAATTCAGCTCAGGCCGGCCCGCGGAGTCGATAGGGATTTTTAAAGTAACATGAGATTTAGCGTTGGCAAACCTCCTGCATCGGGCAAACAAAATTCGTGGAGAACATGTTGGAATATTTTGAAAATTCTATTTACTCAGTACAGTTCTGTGATATTTTGGCGCCAAAATACAAGGCTTTTTGGCTGCTCTAAGCCTATGTTTCTTCGTTGCATTAGGGATGAACAGGCGATGTAGTTAAATATATAGTTATATATCTATGTGTCTAACTTGTATCATCCTTGTATGGTTTCAACAGTCAGTTTTTTTTTTTGATTCCACGTAGGCCTGTAACACCATGAGTCATCTGAGTTTTTGACCGGAAAAAAATGAAATGTCCCTGCGTAAACTATCAACATTTCTGTCAGGATTTGAGGAACTGTAGTTGTATATGAATTATTTAAAAGAGAGGTCTGGTAGCTTCTTGAATGGAAGCCCTCAAAACGTTATTTACAAATGGCTCAATGTTTTTGTTTTTGTTTTTTTTGTTGTTGAAAATTAGCTCGTCTGCTACTTGACCAGGCACTTGGACCGGTGGTTTCCTAATGCCGCGAGACTTTCAATACTGTTCATCATGTTGTGGTGACCACCCCCCACCATAAAATTAATTATTGTCGCGACCCACAGGTTGAGAACCGCTGGCTTTGGACGGATTGACCCCTGAGATTTCAAGGCCAAATCAAGCCTGTCGAACACTGATATGAAGACATTCCAGTAAAGAAAAGGAAAAAACAAACAACAACAACTCTCGCCCCAGTTCAACTTAAAGTATGTGAAATTTATATCAATCGAATCCCAAGTTCTTCTGAACTTGCTAACAAGTGCAACTAAAAATAATAATATTTAAAAAAAAAAAAAAAAAAGAAGAAAACGTTTCATTGTGTTGCAGACGAGCTGCCTGCTGAAGTTCAAACAAATCGAAGTGATCGATCTGCCAGGCAATGACTTGTTAAAAGACAGAATTATGATTTAAAAAAAATAATAATATGGAAACGGATAGATTTTTAAGGAGATTATCAAACGGTGGCATGATTTATATAAGCTGGGTTAAAAGCCTTTGCTCGTGAATTTCTGTACATAGCACTTGTGAGACAAGACACTTTCAAACCTTGTTGTCGTGTGGGGAAATCTGGTGAGGAGCGTTGCGCTGTCTGAGGAGAACTTGCAAGCGATTTTGACGATGGTGAGTACTAATCTTGAGCTCAACTGTATGTTAAGGCGGCAAAAGTTCAAAAGTTGAACCTAGTAGTTTAAAGCAGTGCTTCTCAACCTTTCTAGTGCCCCGACCTTTTAATACATTTCCTCATGATGTGGCGACCCCCAAAGAAACACAATTTTTTTATTGATACGCCATAACTGTAGAGTATATGTGTTTTCCGATAGTCTTAGGCGACCCCTGTGAAATAGTCATTCGACCTCAAAGGGGTCGCGACCCACAGGCTGAGAACCGTTGGACTAAAAATATATTTCCACCCAAATACGCCACAAACACAAAGCACGAAGTAAAAGTAACACAGTAAATCTCCACACCACAACAACCCAACTATCATTGAACAATTAATTGCATCCATCTTGCCTTGAAATATATATTTTTTAATAAAATATTTATATTATAAACTTAACTTTTCGTGTGGTTCTATCTGGGTTTGTGGCAGAATTTTCGTAAGGCTAAATTGACAAATTTCCCGTTATCCCATCGAGCTGAAACTTGCACATAGACTCCTTGCTGACGACAACACATTCTTTTAAATGTTCAGCTCCATCCTCACCCCCTAACCACAAAAATAAGTTTAAAAGCTACCAGATTCCACCGTGTTCACGCAATAAAATTTCCGATAACTGCGCCAATGAGATTCTTTAAAATATCGCAAGTGCGTTTGGTGCGTAATATATTCTTTTCTTTTGTTTCACAGAAAATGTGGACTCATCAATGGACTACGATGAGTCACTTCCTTGTTTTGTCACGTGATACGTGTAAGCCTTCTGTAGCCTATGCTACACATAACAACACATAACAACAGACAACAACTGATCAGCCATTATCATTAATTTTACAGCAAAATGTTTGTCTCCATCAGCGCCTCCCCAATGTTAATGAAAAGTTTTACTTTTCAAAATATTCTCGAACACACGCGTTTCTTTAAACGACATTCATTAAATGTGACAATAATTATAATTCAGTTATGATGAAAGGAAGAAAGTTGTTTGAAGAAAAAATTGTGAGCGACTAGTGTGTTGCAGACAGCCTGCCGGAAGTCTTGATCGAATTCACGCTTATCATGTGACAAAACAATCGACTCATCGTAGTCCATTATAACTTTTAAAAGTGGTTAGGACATTAGAAGCATGAAAAAAATTGTGTGGTTGCGAGACTGGGGGGGGGGGGGGTGGAAAGCACTAACTGGGATTTTTATAAAGTACGTTACTTGTATACATGTTTTGTTAAATTTTCAGCCTCACTTCCCATTAATCCCTATTAAATTCTATAAAGGGTTTATACCAGCGGTTCTCAACCTGTGGGTCGCGACCCCTTTGGGGGTCGAACGACCCTTTCCCATGGGTCGCCTAAGACCCTCGGAAAACACCTATACTATACAAGAATGAAGTACTAAAGACGAAAATTTTGTGATTGGTGGTCGCAAAAACATTTAAGAACTGTATTAGAAGGTCGCGGCATTAGGAAGGTTTATAAAGAAAAACTTTGTTTTTAAGGGTTTGTTCTTATTGTGGAATCAATCAGTGGTCAAATGTTCAATGTGCTTTCTGTTTTTATCGTGATGACATGGTCCTTATGAGTTATCTTAAATGTTAGGATGTTCAAGGGTACCGTTTTAAATGTTGGTGTGTTACATGTTAGTGTGTCGCATGTCAGTGCGTCCCGTGTTATTGTGTCACATGTTAGTGTATCCCATGTTATTGAGTCACATTTTAGTGTTTCACATGTTAGTGGGTCGCATGTTAGTGTGTCCTATGTTAGTGTTTCAGATATTAGTGTGTCTTATGGTAGTGTGTCACATATTAATGTGTCCTATTTTAGTGTGTCACATATTAGTGTGTCCTATGTTAGTGTGTCACATATTAGTATGTTACATGCTAGTTAGTGTGACATGCTAGTATGTTACAAGTTAGTGTGTTGGATGTTAGTGTGTTACATATTAGTATGTCACGTGTTAGTGTGTCCCATATTTGTGTGTCCCATGTTAGTGTGTCACATGTTAACGTGTCCCATATTAGTGCTTTTTTTTGGATGTTAGTGTTTTACATATTAGTGTGTCACGTGTTAGTGTTTGATATGTTAGTGTGTTACATGTTAGTGTGTTGGATGCTATGTGAATCACTATGAAAACACATAAGCGTTTCGAATTTTGTATGCGCTGTTGCATCTTATCTGCATCTGTATGTATGGCATCTTTCCGTCTACGAGAGACGATAGATTATCTTGTCTGGTTGCAGCTCTTCGTGTGGCTAATGAGACCGATCCTTGAATGGCAGTCTCTTGTGCATGTCCCGCACACGAATGCGGTGGAGTAGTGTTTACTTGCCTTTCTCCGCGCTCTCTTCACAGCTGCTTCCGCCCTGTAGACCTCCTCGGCACGTAGTGAACCTTCCTTCACGATTCCCCGCCATGTGGATCGATCCTCCGCCAAGTCCTCCCAATTTGAGATGTTGATGTTAGCCGCCTTCATATCTCTTCTGCAAATGTCTATGTATCTGAGTCTGCATCTGTTATACAACTGATAAGCGCTTTATAATTTACAAACACAGTGGTCTTTTACGTCGGGGTAGCTAAGCAGATGTTGTCAGCTAAGCCAAGATGGAAACGTCCCGTCGAGAAAATTGAACAACGTAACCACGGTCAGAGAAATTGAACAACGTAAACAAGGTCAGAGAAATTGAACGACGTGATTAAGGTCAGAGAAATTGAACGACGTGATTAAGGTCAGAGAAATTGAACAACGTAGCCACGGTCAGAGAAATTGAACAACGTAAACAAGATCAGAGAAATTGAACACCGTAACCAAGATCAGAGAAATTGAACGACGTGATTAAGGTCAGAGAAATTGAACAAAGTGACCAAGGTCAGAGAAATTGAACAACGTGACCTAGATCAGAGAAATTGAACAACGTAAAAAAGGTCAGAGAAATTTAACAGCATAGCCAAGTTCTGAAAAATTTAGTGGTGAGCATTTTTGTAACATGATATAAATCTAAACGTTACACCTTTTCAGATTGTATTTCAAGGCTTGGGCCACAGTCAGACATGTGATTGTACAATTTAACATTTTTTTAAACCAACTTTTATTCAACGTGACTTTTTTTTCCTTGTTTGTTTGTTTGTCCATTTGTTTGTTTGTCTGTTTGACGCGGTTGGACTTCTTTGATGCCCAATCTCCCCCAAATCCCAATGATACGACATTTCCTACGCCACTAAGTCTCGGTGTCTGGTGAGGTTTAACGACCCGATGAGATTTAGTTTTATTCAAATTAGTTCGTCCAACTAAAAATCACAGCAGACGATGAAATTGTGTTAATAATGTAATAAGGTATTAATGATGTTCATAAAGTTGTCTTATTTGCAACTTTGAAAGTGTGAACTACAGGTACGTGTTGTAAACGTTCACTTGTTAACACTTGCCATTGGAGCTGTTAACACTTGACATGAGAGATGTTTACACTGGACATTAGAGCTGTTAACACTGGACATTAGAGATGTTAACACTGGACATTAGAGCTGTTAACACTGGACATTAGAGCTGTTAAAACTTGACAATAGAGCTGTTAACATTTGTCATTAGAGATGTTAACACTGGACATTAGCGCTGTTAACACTGACTATTAGAGCCGCTTGTTTGTTGAACACTATCCACTTCTCTTTGATAAAACTGCTCTAAATCCTCGACAGCTCGGATTGTTTTCATATCTTAGAATGTCGAAACAATAGAATTTGTCATTCAAGGCGGACATCTATTTATAGAACATCCGGGCGTACAGTCTGGCCAATCTCATTTAGATATTAATAAATCATACTGGTATTCCGTTGTCGTGTTCCAAAACAGCTGTTTGGTGGTTCTACGTTCATGTGAGCCAGCACAGTGGGCTTTAACCTAGACTAAAACGTGTTTGCAACTTTATTTTACGAACGATTTTACAAACCAATTTTACTGCTCTATATATTCGGAAATACATTTTTTAGAAGCTATGTTTTAATAAAAAAATTATTAAAAATATAAACATTGCGTAATGCGGTATGATGTTTTCCGGTCTTAGAAGTGACAAAATCTATTCCCCTCAGCCAAAATGTGCCAGCCGTGAATGTAATTTTATGCAATTAAAATATTTCTTTGCAGACAGTATGATAAGACACAAAAAGTTATGTAAATAAAACAGTATATTTAAGCTTTGATTAGTTAAAGACTGTAATACAAATTTAAACTTCTCAGATGAATCCTTCTCCAATACAGCAGATTAACAAAAGAGGATTAATTTAAATTAAAGTTTACATAATATAAGTATAAGCCAAAGTTCAGCAGAAGCTTAAAGTTCGCCCGCGAGAGGTGCAGCCTGAGATGCAGTTCCACGATCGGCCTCGTAAGCCATTTGATGAAGTGTCAATAAGCTACTCCATAGTTTCGCTAAGGCGGAAGGAAGCCATAATATATTACTTATGCGGAGCAAGCTTCCAAGAGTAACAGTGGAAGCGACTACACTTGACACATTTGCGTTTGTTGCCTCCTGTCTTCCAACCCCAGCTCATTATACCATCACTGAGTAGCCCTTGCAACAATTGAAGTATCCCCTTTAAAATCATAGACAGTTACATCGCGAACCCCTCTGAAACGAACACGCCAGAATGATCAATACATTGATCGCGGGCCCTCAAAATATAGAAGAAGAAGATTTATACATATAAATATAAATATTGGAATATATATGAGACCCAGACTCACCGGTCGTCCAAAACTGAGCTGGATCAACGATGTAGAGGATTTTCACCAGTTGGTGGTTCGCGCATGGAGGCGGAAAGCCATGGATCGTTCCGAAAGGTAGGATGTAGTGGAGCAGGCCAGGGCCCTATATAGCGCCATAGATGATGATGATGATGATGGTGTACCGGAGTAATAATGGAAGACATACTACTGATTTTGCGAAGACTCAACATCTAAAATCCTATTGTGATGTATTGTATACTTTAATTTTTTTTCTTAGGACTGAAATGCAGTAGAATGTTGAACACATTGTTTTATTAGTCTTAAAACTACCTATATACTAATCACCGACGTGTAGCCTACTTGAACATTGAGATATTGCTACACGCATCAAATGCTGCCATCGCCCAACCCTGAACTATTATTAATATTATACTAGATACTTCCCGTGTGGCCTAAGCCACCAAAACACAGCAGAATATTGAATTTAAAAAAGACACACTGATTTATAACAAAACACTTTTAAACGTTTGCAAATTATCGTCTTTACATCTGGAAAACTTCATGGAAAACTATATTTCGAGTAAAATGGCGACCATCTTTCAGCAGCTTTCCTTGCTGTGGGTTTTCTGTAATGTGGACTTTTATTTGTGTTGGGTTCCTTGATCGGGACAATGCAACGTAGAGCTGACCATATGAGAATACTGCAGTCTGGAGATCGATACCGACGTGGTCAAATGTTTGTCCTTGTGATTTATTTATTGTGATCGCATAAGAAGGAATGATGGGAAATTGCCGACGCTTCAGAATAAACGGCAGTGTTGTATCTGATGGAGCCAAATCAATTCTCGGAATGAAAACTATATGCCCACGGTTGCACTCTGAAATGATTTCCGTAGTTATGAAATTGTGATTCAGCTGCTTCACAACCATGCGAGTTCCATTGTACAGTCCTTTCTGTGGATTCAGGTTGCGCAGCAACATAACTATTACTCTAGGCTTTAGTAGCAGAACGTGCGGTGGCATTCCTGAGGGAGTTTGTTGATTCAGGAATTCAACTGGATAATTCTGAAAATCGCTAGGGTCTTCTGAGATTAATGAATCAGAGCTGCAATAAATTTTGGCGTGTCCTGGCATCATTTCGATGATCTTTCTATTCATTTCTAGAGTTTGATTATTTGTAGGCGCTATAATTACACGCTTCGCCAATTCATTAAGCGACATCTCAGAAATGTGTGTTCCGAAAATGGAAGCGATAATATCACTGGTTTCGATCATTGGCTGAGGCATTTCAATGGTGCAATCATTGTAGATGCTTTCGATAGGTGGATGATGACCCATGCCGATTTGCAGCAGCCACTTGTTGTGGTCTTCCTGACCAGCATTTCGCATGTTGACTGTTAGAGGCAAATGAAAAAAGTGCTTCCACAAATTGCTTGATTTAATGCAGCTTTCAACAATATCAGTTCTAGTTCCTCTTACTACAACTGGCAGTGTTTGTCGAAAATCACCACCGACCACGAAAACATTGCCACCGAAAAGTTTTTCATTGCACATAATTTCACGCAATAACTTTTCAATGCAACGCAAGCCATGCTTTGATAGCATTGTGATTTCGTCAATGATGATTAAGGAAGCTTCGCGCAGAATTTTCGATTCAGGTGAGGTTAATCTCATTGATGAAACTGACTTATCTAACAGAGGCACCGGCAGCTTAAAACCACTATGAACAGTTCTCCCAGCTTTAAGCAAAGTGCCTGCTATTCCTGTTGTAGCAAAAGGAAGCACGCTTTGACCCCTTCCACGAATAAAGGCCATCAATGTTTTATAAAGAAACGTTTTTCCAGAACCTCCTGGTCCATCAAGGTAGAAGCATCTCTTGTTTAGATTATCATTGTCTACAGCACCAGTAATCTTTACAAATGCTTCAAGCTGATTTTCGTTTAACATTTTAATTTGTTGTTCAGCTTCTTTCATTTCTTGAACATGATCAAATGCTTCAACTGCTATGGGATTTCCAGTAGGAATCGGCAGACCAAGATTTGGGCAAGAAAGTCAGTGATGCTTTAATATTGCATTTATGTCATGGAGGGCTAAGTTCTTTGCTGCATCGTCATCGTGGTTTCTTTGATAATCGAGAGCCATGTCAGCAGAATACTGGTTCCATATATCTATAGGCCTTGAAGGTTGACAAAAGCAACATATATATGCAAAAGTTTCTCGAAGTTGTATTGGCATATGAAAGATTATTGCTTCAGCTAAACAGCGACTCCATTCAGCATCACTTTCCAGAAGCCCACGTGCTGCCGCTGCTTCCTTAAAGGTGTCATAAACTACTCCATTGAAAGTACGAATGAACTCAAAACTTGTGGCACCTCGAACATGAAGCAATAGCAGCCTTAGGAAAAATCTCTCCTGATCTTTTATGCCAATTGTGAACATTCGTGAAACAATCTTAGTTCCACCTCTGTGTCGTAGCTGCCAGTTTCCACGAACATAAACATAGTGGTAAGGGATTTCAGTGTACAGCTACTGTCGTGCGTTGTTATCATTTATGTTGAGCTGAAACCAAGACTCGAGCTTTGTTCTGCTAGTTTGAGCTGCCAGCAAAGCCTCTTCTTCATTTCCTTTCTCGAACATGATTCTCTGCTGATTCGGGAGATGTATCGGAAGTCGCATAACAACATGTGATCGGTCATGCATTTTTGATTCGAGCAGTCTCCACCTTGCTTCTGGAGCACTAACATAGCGGGTATCTATGAAGTTGTCAATTTCATTGTACCTTAGCTCCTGCTGGTCTCCTGTCGTGATTTTAATATTTGCACAATCGAATCCTTTAAAAATGTACTTATATATGTATTTAATGGCTTTAAGCGATGTGCAAACCTCAATATTAATGTGAGCGTTGTACTTTAGTAATAGGTATGGATTATAGGGGACAACATGACTATTGTCCATTTCTATTCCTCTAACTTTAACCTGCATACCGCACCGACGACGGTAAAGAGGGTATCCCTCGAAATTCGGAACAGTCTCTTGAATGAAAGGCTTCGGAAACTTCTTCTGGCAGACACCATCTTCCATACATGGTGCGCACTGATAGATGTTTCCGCATGGACCGTGCAGCATACAGCGAGTGACGATTTCATAAAGTCTTGGGTTTTCAACTCCATCTGGGATTTCAGCACAAACAAACTGATTGATCCGTTCAGGGGTTGTAAATTTCTCCGCTGCTCGTAGCGTAATCATAATGTGTGCATGTGGTAAACCACGTTTTTGAAACTCGATGCTGTAAACAAAAGCTTCTGATTGACCAAAAACTCCATGCACCGTTAAATCCTCCATCAAAGACTTTAACTTGAGCTTGAAGACGCGAGCTACCAAATCAGGGCGATCACTTGTCTGCTCACATGATTTCAAGTTTTGTTTTATTTCAGGCCAGTTTGGATTTGCTGTAAACGTGATAAAGAGATCAGGAGCACCCCATTTATTACATATTGACATTGCATCGTGGCAACGTTCCCTCATGTTTCGCGGTGATCCTTCAAAGCTTGAAGGCAGTATCACAGCTACTCCCGGTGCAACATTTGTGTTATCGGCTAAGTTAGATAAATGATCAGCAAGTCCCTGGTAGTTTTCTGCTCGAAGCTTTTGCTGATGACTTCGAATGTAATTCAAATTGTTTGCTTCAACTTGGAGGTAAGAATTGACCAACCACTGCTGTCTCAGTTTCTCTGCACCCATAACAGGATTAAATTTAGCGCGAATTGCTGTCTGAGCCGCTTTATATTGAAGCATGGTGACTTTGTGCCGAACTTTATTTCATAGCACTCCCTCGTACGCATCACACACCCAGTTAGGCTGCCATCCAGGCTGCCCATATGGGAAAAGAATGGCATAAGTCATTGGATCCAAGTTTGGACTCATAACATTGATGTTGACAAATTGATTTTTTCGATTTTTAGGATTCCTTGGGTATATTCGTATGTCACGTTCAAATGGAGGTTCGCCATCTTCGTTTACAAACACCATGGCGATTTCATTCGATTTTGGAGCATTGTAAAGTCGCTGGTCTGACTGGCGGTCTCGACGGAATACCATGCTAACGACAGAAATTGTATCTCCATTTGCTGCCGCCTTTATTTTTGCTTTAGCTTCTACTTCGCGCAGCATTTGGTATGATTGTGCGATTCTGTTACTTTTTCTAAAAAAAACGGTCGATTCTATCCAAAATGTGTGGAAGACATCGATCATTAGCGGGATGCTGTGCTCGGAAATCCAAAGCCTGTGTACTATCTATCTAGGGACCGCGACCTGGAACATCGATAATTTTCGCTCCCAGGGAGGCAAATGACGCTCCGTTGTTGTATGAGCGAATGTTTTCACGAAAATTAAAATGACCCGGATATTTTGGATCCGATAAAAGTTTTTGAAGAAAGCCGGGACAGGCAAGCTCTACCCCGTGAATATCGGTTGGTATCGGCAATTTAATTTTGCCTTTCCTACAGCAACTCGTAAATTTTCCATCTGCTGGACGTTCCTTGAAAAAGTTCATAGAACTGCAATACTGGCTAATGATATTCATTTGTCCACAATCATAAGTCTGAACCCGATCTTCAGCAAAATGTATAGCTTCATTTCTTATCGTTTGACTTTTTGCGGCTGCGATTCTTACTATGCTGCGGCGCTTTCTCGCAGCTTTTGCCTTTCGTCTCACTTGATCTTCAGATGTCAGTTCTTGTCCTACTTCCCGTCTATATACATCAGCGCTTCTTTCTCGTAGTCGCTTACGTGACACCCGTCTTTGTTTTTCTCTCCATCTACTTTGTCTTTCTTTGCTCAGGTAACGCTTTCTCTCTTCGGAACTTTTGTTCTCATCCATGTCTAGATCAGCAATAAAATAGTTTTCAAGTTTTTCATATAATCAAATCCAAAAATATGATAGATCCTTACAATTTAACGTCGTTTTTACCAAATACTTACATTGATGTAAATACTTAAGTTCTATAATTCATAAAATCAATCTGATTTCTTTTTAATTAATAGTAATTCAAAGATATTAGATAATACATGTAAAATAATGAAGCCTCATACTAATTACAGCAGACGTCATTTTGGCAATTAACATAATTTTAAATTAAATTTCGCACTAAAAACAACGCAATACAAAACGACAAATGTTTGTGTTTTCCCGATAAATTTCACGCTCGGTTATTAAATCAAAGAAAATTAGAGCTTTGGCTAAATAGGCAATTCGCACTATGACGTCATTTGTGTGATTATTTAGAACTTATTAATTTTAATTTTATTTCGCCTTATTGGTAACGCGCTAAAAACGCACTAACAACAACTGATGTTTAGGTTTTCCCGAAAAATATGATTGCTGTGTATTTCTTTGATAATATTTTTTCTATTTAATTTTTTTTTCATAACTTACAAACGCATATAAAATGCTTAAGATAGTTCCTTAGTTGTTTCTTAATATGTATTTGTAATTTATAATATTAATACTTAAGCCTTTGCTAAAATAAAAGCGGAAATATAATATTTTGTGCGCATGTAAATTTATTTGATTTCCATAAAATAATAGAAAATAACTATGATTGTTTTTAAGAGTCCGGACGTATCAAAATATTTTCGGCTTTTAAGCGTTATGTCCCTATAGCTCATTCTTATATAAAGTATATTGTCCCGGCAACTTTTTACCAAGAAATCATTTCAATTATTAAAAAAAAATAGTTCATCGCTTATTTCTGTGTATTTTAAGAATATGGTTATCAATTTTTAAATTAAAATCCATACCAAAGATTACACTGTAACATAATATGCAGGGGCGTCATTTCAGGGTTATTTTCAAGGAAGAGTGGGGGGGGGGTGTGTGGCAAAACTAAAACTTGTTAAGTTTATTACTGGAGGCGCCACAGTACATAGCAATTTAAATAAAAAACTTCAAATTCGGGGGTGGGGTGAGGTGGGCAAATGCCCCCCCCCCGAGCTTATCAAAACGACGTCACTGATGATTGGGTAGTGGTGATACTGATATTAAAATGTACCCCCCTCCCCACACACACACAACTTTTAAAACCAAATTTTTATCGACCTTGTAATGTAAACAAAAACCAACAACATCAAATGTAAAGTAAATTGTTTACACTCTTATTCTAAATTATCTAAATAATAATTGTCTGGAAATATTGAAAAAAATATTTCTTGATCAGCATATTTCTATTTTAAATATTAAAAACAAAAAAAAACATTTAGTACCAATTTGTTTTCCTTAATAAATAGCAAATTTTTTTTTGGAGTGAGAAAAGAGCAACTTGTAAATGTTAGACTAAAGATAAATTTCATGTTTTTATTTTTTACAAATAAAACACTAAACATTTACAAACCTTAAATTGTGTCTGGTGTTTTTAGATGACAGTAAACAATTAAAAACACAAAGCAATCATATTTTTAAGAAATAATTTAAAAAAAAAATAATGTTTTTTTACGACTTTGAAATCACGAAAAGGTCATTCTGGGAATATGCGTGTCGTTTGAGCCATTTAACATCTATTAAATTTTAATCATAATGCTATAAGAAGGGCAAGATCGCCTTCACTTAAAAGTAGAGCAATATAATAATGGGATAAAAAGCATATTTACATCAGGTTTAAATATAGTATAGTTAAAATATATTGTTTTTATACAAAACACAATTCTAACATTGAGGTTAATGCTTAAAATGATATAATTGCAGACAAAAAAAGACATGTACAATTTTTACAGTGGCCTGAGAGAAATCTATGGAGTTACCACCTCAGGCTCTTCCCCTCCCCTTAGTGCTGACGGTTCTACACTCATCACAGACAAGGAGAAAATCTTGGAAAGATGGGCGGAGCACTTTGATAATGTGCTGAATACGCCTTCCATCATTATTGATAAGGCCATTGAAAGTTTATCCAAGGTCCCAAAGAACAAGTCACTGGGAGCTGTCGAGATACAGACAGCAATCCGTAAAATGTCTAATGGCAAAGTACTTAGTTGCGACATGATTACAGCCGAAATCTACAACGAGGGTGGACCAGCTTTGACAGATAAGCTATTGTGTCTATTCCAGATAATCTGGCAGACGGAAACTGTGCCACAGGACCTTAAAGATGGCTAAATTATCCACCTGTACAAACACAAAGAAAACTGCCAGGACTGCGAAAATCACCGCGGAATTTCACTGCCGTTCATCGAGGGCAAGATCTTGGCTCGAGCCCTTCTCAACCGCCTGAATGCACATCTGGAGCTAGGTCTCCTACCCGAAAAGAACAATATGGAACTATCGATATTGTGTTTGCTGCCAGGCAGCTCCAAGAGAAATTTCAGGAGCAAAATACGGATCTATATTCCACATTTATCGACCTGAATAAGTATTTTGACAGGGTCAATAGAGGTGGCCTGTGGAAAATCAAGGAGAAGTACGGATGCATAGACAAATTCACCAACATCATCCGTCAGCTGTATGATGGCATGATGGCCAGAGTGCAGGACAACGGTCAGTCATCTCAAGCATTTCCTGTTACAAACGGTGTGAAGCAGCGCTGTGTCCTGGCGCCAACACTCTTCAGAATTATGTATTCTTCAATGCTGTCTAATGCGTTCAAGGACTCCACCACGGGTTTTCCAATCCATTTCCGCACCGATGGTTTAGTCTTCAACATTAGGAGGCTTCAAGCTAAAACCAAGGTCACACATAGCACCATCAACGAGCTTCTGTTTGTGGACGATTGTGTCCTCAATGTTGACTCTGAAGCCGCCATGCAACAAAGCGTTGATATCTTCGCTGAGGCCTGCAACAACTTTGGCCTAACAATCAAAACAACGAAGACTGAAGTGTTGTATCAGCCAGCTCCCAGTAGGCCCTACGCTGAACCCAACATCATCATCAGCGGACAGCGTCTTAACGCGGTGGATAAATTTACTTACTTGGGCAGCACCCTCTCTAGATCTGTCGTCATGGATGATGAACTGAATGCCAGACTCGCGAAAGCTAGGGCCATATTTGGCAGGCTCCGCAGCACTGTTTGGGACAGGAGAGGTATCAGACGAGAAACGAAGATCAAGGTCTATAGCGCAGCAGTCCTCTGGACATGGCTCTACGGATGTGAAACGTGGACAGTCCACCAGCGTCACGCCAAGAAACTGAACCATTTTCACACAACCAGCCTCAGGAAACTCCTCGGCATCAGGTGGCAAGACAAAGTTCCTGACACAGAGGTCCTCGCTAGAGCGAACATACCTGGTATCTTCACCACCTTGATGCAGTATCAGCTCCATTGGATGGGACACGTATCCCGTATGGAAGACCAACGGCTCCTTAAACAGATAGTCTATGGAGAAATCTCGACAGGCAAGCGCTCCCAAGGAGGTAACAAAACAACTTTACAAAAACTCACTGAAAGTGGCATAAAGGCCTTCAGTATCGAACCTACTAAATGGGTGCAGACAAGCCAGGACAGAGTCCGGTTGAGATCAGCTGTTAAGAAGGGGAGCTAAATCTTATGAAGCCAGTAGGATAGCGACAACCGAGACACGCAGGCTAGCCCGAAAGAGCAATATTAAATCACTGACTGATGCAAATATCCCCTGCCCGAGGTGCCAGAGATTATTCCGAGCGCGGATAGGATTGACAAGCCACCTACGAACTTTATATTTTGCACTATTGAAATCAGCATTATATGGTCACATTAATTTATTCTTATAAACTAGAAGATATGACCCACAGTTACCGGGATAATAATGGAAGGCATTTTAGGATCTTTCTACATGCTAATGTGAAGTTTGAAGATATACAAGTCAAATTTTTGAAGTTTATAACTGATTATATGTGTTATTTTTGCGTTTCTAATATCATGTAGTATGGACAAATGTTAAATATTTAACTTCTATATCAAATAGGCCCAACCTACCCATTTTCGCGCCATGGATCTTCACAAAAATTAATAAATAAATAAGTAAATTAATTAATTAAAAATATAATTTGTTCTAAAAATTGTGAAAGCAAATGTCCTTAAAACATCTAAAACCCATATTAAATATTTGTAACATTAATGCGAGCTTGATATATTTGTAGTTTCATTAAAAATTTACCACAACATTTCAATCGCCTCTCTTCTATATTATTGGAAAATCGCGTACTTAGGTTTCTTATATCTAGAGAAAGAAAATCTCTTAACCAATTTATACGTCTGTAACGGCCTTGATTTGTTCTTTCTTTAAATTCAACTTTTCGCAAAATGCAAAAATTAAATAAATTATCATTTTATTCAACGCCCATTGAACTGTATTTTATAAATTTGGTATAACGACATTTATTTACTTAAAAGAAAAATCGAGCACTTCTTTTATCATGACTGTAATATCACCGTGTTAAAATATAGCCATCCACATTAAAATGTCCATATCGGCTCAGCTTGAAATGTGTTTTCAAAAGAAGATTAAATACATTATTTCATTAGATATTTTTTTTTGCTCGTTGTGTACACGGCATGGATGTGTAAAACTTTCGAGCAACGGTTCTCAACCTGTGGGTCGCGAACCCTTTGGGGGTTCGAACGATCCTTTCCCAGGGGTCGCCTAAGACCATCGGAAAACACATATACTCTACAGTTATGAAGTAGCAACGAAAATATTTTTTGTGGCCTGGGGGTCGCCACAACACGAGGAACTGTATTAAAAGGTCGCGGCATTCGAAAGGTTGAGAACCACCGCTTTAGAGCTTAGATATATTTTTCTACTCAACATTTACGCCTAGCTCAACTGTGACGTAAATTCTGTTGTCTGGTGCTTCATCATCCCCCCCCCCCCCCGCCTACAGACAAACATTTTATAATGCTTGTAATAAACATTAATAAAATCAGCCTTTTTGCACGCCCCTAAATTTAATAAACATGATAATGTCCCACGCCAGTTTTTTCAACGTCATGCAACCTGCTATATTTTCTATAATAAAATAATTCTTTGCTCATTTCAGTATAATTAAAATAATAAGTTTGTTGTTAAATTTGAGATAACGGTTTTTAAAGATGCGCACCCCCCTCACACACACACACACACACTCCCAATTTCTTTTAAATTTTCTATCCGAATGTTAAAACAGCAAATGGTAATATGCACAGTACAGAAATTTATTTTACATGATCTATATACCAATATTCAAGTCTGTATTTTGGGGGAGGGGGGGTTGCGAGTGTTGGAGATGTATTTATGACGAAAACAACATCACATAAGAAAATACGATCTTTTTAAATGTACCGCCCCAATTCACAACCCCCCCCCCGCCCTCAAAAATTTAGACGCCCTTGAACTGTAAAAAATCAGATTACGATAAATGCATGTTAAAAGATTTAAAAAACAAATAAAAATTTTAACACTTTTCATACATATATTATTCTTAACAATGTCAATCTCATTTTATAAAATATAACTCTCAAATTCAAATAGATACTTTATATAGATAGATATATTTTTAAAATGTATAATAAATAGATACACATATTATTTTTAAAAATTACACATCCTTCCATAAGAGAGATATTATATTTTAACAGATTTAATTTCCTTCTATTTCCGCCAAAATAATGCGGATTCACCCTCAACGTTTCTTTACAAGAATCCTGGCGTAATTGAACTTGTCTAGATTTCCGTAAAATATTTGCAAAATCCATATCACTGTTTTTAAGAGTCTACCGTTATATAGTCACATTAGCTTCTTTTTATACATTAGAAGACACCAACACCCATGTTACTGGAGTAATAATAGTAGGAATTTTGCAACACTTTCTACCTGAGATTGCGGTGTCAGGTAACACCTAACCATCCAATATTTTGTTTAATGTAACGGAAACATGTTTTGTTGTTTTGTATGCTCAGTAAAAAAATGACAATATTACTAGTCTTTGAAATTTATATTTAGGAAATAGTTAATAATAATTCTTCATTTAATTTTTTTAAAAAAAAGTAGTTATGTACTGATGTTTACGTTTTTAACATCATTTCGTTTTGACAAATATTAATAATCTATTTAATCTTGGATTACTGCTACCCCCTTTTCGCGCCCCTGAAATGATACTTTTTTTCCCCTCTAAAAAATGTATCCTTTATTTACAACAAAACTACTTTAATCCATTCTAAATATATTTTACCTTAACGGAATTTGATACATTTATATCTTCATTAAAAATTTAAGCAGAGTTCTGCATCGCTATCTCAACTATATTATCGTGAAAAACCGTAAAACACATACTTTTTTTAGCTAAAGAAGAATCTCTTAACCGATTTTCACGTCTGCATGGGCCGTAAGTGTTTAAAAAAAATATATATTAAAAAAAAAGAAATATTATTAATCTAATACAAATTTACACCCACTTTTCCCTTGAACTTTAATTCTCGCAAAGAGGAAACAAAAATATATTTTAATCCCTTGAAAGTACATCTGCACCCATCTTTGTCCACGCCCATGACGTGTCAAGGAAAACAAACGTGGATCTGTTTTTAAGATTATATTTTCCCGTGTGTAAAAATGAGGTATGGATACTGCAGACATGTTTTCCCTAAAACTGTCAAAAGCGCACAATATAATCACAAAATCATTCGATACATTATCTTAATAGTAAAAAATAAAATACAGTATATATAATGTATACATCTCAAAGTCGTACACTGTACGCCAAAATTGTAACAGTAAACAGGTCTGTTACGGTCAAATATTTGTCTTGTTGTCAAATATTTGTCCTGTTGTCAAATATTTGTACTGCTGTCAACTATTTGTTTTGTTTTGTCAAATATTTGTACTGTTGTCAACTATTTGTTTTGTTTTGTCAAATATTTGTCCTGTTGACAAAAATTTGCCCTGATGTCAAATATTTCGTCGTCTAAGGTCTTATGCGGATGGCGACTATTTGGTGTCTTTTACTCGATGCGAACAACGCTAAAAAGGTTCATTGACTATTTTTTGTCTTCATATTCTCATGTCACAAATTCCACCTGGTCTATCTTCATTTGATCACACCACGGACGAGTTCGATACGAACAACGCTAAAAAGGTTCATTGATATCTTACTGGTTTTATTTCACAGAACTCGAAACACACTCACTAGTTAAGCTACACAATGAAGTTCATTCATAAATACATCTGTAGAACATTATTCTCATTCAGGCGAAACATCTCACAGCGAGCTATCTTAACCCTCTTGAGACGGAGCCTTTTCGGGGTGTATGTGCCAAAAAGACGGAGCACTTTTTACGAGCTCGGCACTGGCATTGCAAATAAATTTATAAAAAAAACTATTTCCTTAATATATGTAAAACTATATATATTCTTGTAGAAAATTGAATGAACTAATACAATCTATATGAATCAAGCTTAAATATCAACATTTATGCAAATGAGCTACCCTGATTTGCATAATTTATTATGCGTGTATTTTTTTTAAAAACCTAAAACAAATATGACTTACTTGTATCAATTATGTGAATTTTTTGATGGATGAAGCCTGAATAATTCCTAACACATATGTTTTTGGGAAACAAGGCCCATGGAGGCCCTTCAGACACCTCTGGCACATGGTTCTACTCCTTTTCCAGACCCCCCCCCCCTATTTTTCAGTTGTTCCAGAAACTCATTGTAATAGCCCCATCCACTTCCATTTATGACCTAGTGACCTTTTCTTAAGCTGGATGTTACTAAGAAAGTTGTCTGCATATCTATTGGTCTCTCTCATAAAAATTTGAGTGATATTTAGTGTAAAAAATAGCATAAAGGACTCAAATGGGGTGCTTATGCCTTATTTATAGGACCTATGGTGTCTAAAAATTCAGAGGGGTCATCTCTGTCCAATACTAGTAATACTAAACCAAAAGTTCAGAACATTAGCATTACCCTCAATTAGAAAGTCTTCATTAATTTCCTGGTTGTTTTCATCAGTTTAAGTGTCAAATTCACTGCTAGAATATCAAAATCACTGTCAGACATGTTCAAATTTCACTATGTAACTACACACACAAAAAAATTCCTGCACGCAAATAAATTTATTTCACCATCAAAGAACACCGCCATTACAATGCTGGGATGTGCAGGAATATGTAAGAATAAATTTGATTGGCTGGTACAACGCCAAGCCAGCCATTCACGAGGCTTGATTTATTGGGCCGATGGCTCGGACTTTCGTCTTTCTCGCTAGTGCGCATTGGGCCGATAGATCGGCACTTACGTCTCCAGAGGGTTAAAATCTATCTCGCTGTCGCTCGTTCTAATATCACCCACTGCTTCTCAAGAAAATATCCCTAGTTCACTCTCCTTTTTATCTCCAGAATTCACGCACACATCCACTACTTGAAAACAGTTCACACACTCGTTCACATAACCCAATGGGACAACATCCCAACACACACACACACACACACACTCTACCCCTGATGTCATGACCTTGACAGGTACACTTACATTAACGTACCCACGTTTGGTCATCGCAATGAACTATACGTTATTAATCGGTACAACATAGAGATCTATTCATTTTTTAAAAAAGAAACCGTAGCACCCCTTCCCCCCCCCCCCCGACTGTGATATCATTTAATTTAAATCTATTGTCCTCCAGATAAAAATATAAATATCCCCCCCCCCCCTTTCCACAACTACGATACGTGTTCGCCGAAGAAGGTTAATTATTTATCAAATTAATTCCTTCATCCTTAGGCGTTTCTTGAGCTGCCTGCTGCAACCCCCCCCCCCCCACCCCAACCCTCTCTCTTTTTTTAAATATATGTTTTTTAGTTTAGTAAGAGCATTAACAAAATCATCCACCGGACGATAGCCCTCTACACGCGCAACAACATATTTTTGAAATGCCCCCGATCTTTATTAAAATTCTGAAGCACTTGCGCCCCTATTACGCCAAGCACTATTCGCCCTCTTCTAAAAACAAAAGCTCTACGCTTAAAGCCGTATGTTGAAGGATTATGGTTACATATGTTAACATTAAAATCTATACAGAAAGTTCAAATCTGAAACATAATGGGTTTTGTGGTATAGATATCCAAAATTAACCAATGGCAACTTCATATGATTTGTACTAATTTGAGATCAGTGATAAAAAGAATTAGTGGTTTCATCTCTGAGTTTTCGTTGCACTTAATTGCTTAAATGGCACATTCTTATTCAAATGTGAAGTTATTATTATTTTATAAAATTGATAAATGCACATTTTAGGAATGAATTAGTGGTTTCATCTCTGAATTTTCGTTGCACTTAATTGCTTAAACGGCGTATTCTTATTCAAATGTGAAGTTATTATTACTTTATGAAATTGATAAATGCACATTTTCGGAATGAATAAAAAAAAGAGTAAAACTCATTAAACGTTCAAAATACAAAGTTAACTTTGGGTGTAGTGTTTTATTAAGCAACAATTAGAAGACCTTAGTGCTAAAAGTACTTAAGCCACAAAATGCACATTTTGAGATAATCAAGCTCAAATATACTCTTCGTCTATAAAATGTGACTATTTTCATTTTTTCCCCTTGTTTAATTAAGGGCCTAATGCACATTTTGATGTCTTCAAACTTCTGCAGTACACTTGGCTAAACTGGGTAAGAAAAGATCCCAGTTTAGAGAATTATTTTGACAAAAATGTGACTTAAGTACTTTTAGCACTAAAACGCTGTCGATTGTATTTTTAAAAAATTTAATTTGTAAGAGGTGGGGAAAAATAAAATAGAATCAGTTTTGTCGCGTGCGGTTTGTTAGACTTTTTAAGGAAATCTAAGGCTGGTGATTTTTACATTAATTTTGAGTTCTTACACGGTTATTCTAAAATACTCTTTCTTTGAGCTCAATCGAAGATTTTAAATTTGCTATTGATTGAAGACATTTGGGATTTGTAAATATAAATTTAATTTCACACTGTCAAAAAACACAGCAGAAAACAACAGATCTTTGGATGGAAATTTTGTTTCGATAAATATGATTATGAATTATTTGTAGTAATACATAGACAATCATTTATTGATTAATAAAAATAATCTCTCAACTTTCTGATAAAAACCCTCAAACTAGTTCTTTAATTGATAGTTTTCATGTGTTTCTAATTTATGATACTAGCAGTTGAATATAAGCAGACACAATCTATATTTATCATATTTAAATTGATTCGATTTTCGTAAAATGATAGATCACTTTTTTTTTGTTTTGAAAGAGTTCGAACGTGTTTAAATGGATTCGTTTTTTTAGCGTTATAGTATACACGAGATCATTCTTATATAACATTATATATTCATATATCCTACTTATTATTATTATTGAGAAAATGGAGAAAAAAGAAAGATAATGCAGAGAAAAAAGAAAGATAATGCAGAGAAAAAAAGAAAGATAATGCAGAGAAAAAAGAAAGATAATGCAGAGAAAAAAGAAAGGTAATGCAGAGAAAAAAGAGAAAGATAATGCAGAGAAAAAAGAGAAAGATAATGCAGAGAAAAAAGAAAGATAATGCAGAGAAAAAAGAAAGATAATGCAGAGAAAAAAAAGAAAGATAATGCAGAGAAAAAAGAAAGATAATGCAGAAAAAAAAGAAAGATAATGCAGAGAAAAAAGCACGCCTTTAAAAAAACAAGATCAGACCAACGGAGACGTGCGTGGGAATAAGAAAAATGGAGTGAGGGGCAGGTTTCGTTGCATCGGAAACATTTGATTCTCTATAAAAAAAAAAAAATAACCAAGGCTTGTTGATTCATTTGTTTACTTCGAGATTACATCAAAGTCTCTTGGAGATGTACACATCTCATTGACTGGTTTGTACACGTAGCGATCTGAAATTTAAGGATACTAATTTCTTGTTTTGTATACGTCCGTTGAAGAAGGCGTTTAGCCGAAACGTCCTTTTAATTTTTTTTTTTCATTCTTAGACATATCTCGTTCCACTGTTTATTCATTCACTTCAGATGTTTTAGAATGAGATGCAAGGTGTTGGATTATGACAGATTAAACAACCCCCCCCCCCTTTTTTTATAGTACTCATTTTAATGGCGCCCTGAACATAGAGAAGTCGTTAATCTGCCTCTAACCTCACACAAGTCGTTTCGAAGGGGAATAAATGGAAGCTTGACTCCGTTATCAAATATTAACCAATGAGGAACAAAAAGCCATTACCCATGTTTAGCAGTCAATGCTTTCAATAAACTTTGTATGCGTGTGTGTAGCTTATCCGCACCAGGGGGTCTTCGTAAGCGCTTGCTTTCTCTAGCATTGTCCTCGGGGGAAGCGTTAACAATTTATTTATTTATTTTACCTTTTAAACACATACATCATTGGAAGGTATTACGTCCAGGGGTGTTTCCAGGGATGGTTAAAACAGAACGCGCATGGGATGGGGTCGAAAAGGGAACAAAATTGTCCAGAATTAAAGAAAATCCCCCCCCCCCCCGGCCATACCCAGTTTCCGATCAAAATACAGTAGTGTATCTGATGTTTCGACATGCATTGTGACACCAATGCTAACCGCATGCGCAATACAACGCGAGTACGCCTCTGATGCAGTTCAAGATATCTCAACGATTTTTCAAACTTAGACCGCTGGAATATACATTCTAAGGCAGCGCTGTCCAACCTTTTAACTGCGTGTGCCAGATCTTTGCCAGCAAATGACATCTCAAATTTTTTAAATTGTTTTTTGTGTGTTTTTTGTTGGTGGTTTTTTTTTTACTTTTTAGAAAACTATTCACACTATTAATACTTCCCACCTTATGCATTAGAAATCCTATCATAACCAATAGCATTGTCGGTTCACCAAGAATATGAATAGAACGAACACAAACTGTAGACTTTTTTTTTTCTTCATGAAAGATTTGGATTTGAATCGTACTTGCTATTGTCTTTATTCGACTATTCATCATTAGGAACTGTTCTCATTACATTTTCTAAATGTTCTTCAGTCAAAGTGTTATGTATCTTGGACTTGATGCTGGTCGACACAGAGACTTCAGCTTCATTGCTGTAAGGTGATTCCAAAAAACGAAAAGAAAGAACACCTACAAAAAAGAGCGGTCAAAAATGTTGTTACATTTCCAGAGTTCTGGAAATTCTTAAGGAGAAACATGACGTCATCCAGAATTTATCCGTCCGCGCATATTTCGTACGTTTTTATTTTATTTTAAAAAAATACTTTAAAAAAAAACAAAAAAAAAACGCTCCTACAGACTCTGAAAATTCCTTTTTGACTGAAATTGCACCGACGACAAACAAGCACCGCTGGTATCCTGCTTTCTGCTCATTCAACGTCTCATCCTCAGATATCTGAATACCGGGTAATTTTCCCAACAAGAACACAGAATGGATACATTACTCTACCATACCTGGCCAGAATACATGTTTAGATAACATGATATCATAAACGATTCACACAGCAGACTATAGGCAGGCCGTATTTCGATCTCGGTTTCGTATACGGAAATCGCCACATGGTCACTTTTCGGCGCTTAGTTTCGGTTTCGGTCGAAACTGAAAAAAGTTAACTTTCGGTTTATTTTCGATTGAGACCGAAATCGATCTAGGCTTTCGGTCGCCTACCAGAAATCAGACTTTAGTCTTTCGGTCGGCTATCCGATATTCATTATTGCCAGTTGTTTTTTTGCCATGGTATGATATATGACTAATACTATGCGAGCGCTGCTCACGCCTTGACGATGACCTGTTTGTCCAAAAATAAAATTAAAATTAGGCACAGGTCAAATCTAAAATTAGCCGACCAATAATAATTGGGGATAAACGAAACGTTTAAATGTTGACCAATAAGATAGCGTATTGCAACGAAAATGTATGGGTTGGCGAGACGAAGAGCACCCCCAAGGCTAATGACTGGAAATTTTAGTGGACGATACCATTAAACAAGAGATAGGCTAAGCCCACGATCGATACCAGATATGTCTGGGTTGTCATTATATTATAAAAGCAAAGAGAACCGGAGGGTACATTTTATAGTTTCTTTTTAATACTATTCAAGTTTTGTGTTTATTAAAAACAAATATATTTTTTTTCCTTCATTTTATTAGATATTTGTTATATATATATTTTGCATCTGGTGTTTCCGGCTTTCTTTTCGAAACCGCCCCATCCCCCACCAACTACACATGTTTTATATCAATAGTACTGAATGAAAAAAAACTGTCATGCGTGCCTTTGAACTCAGGTAAAAAAAAAACAATCTTTAAGGCGTGGCGACTATTATATTAATCAATAAAGCGCCACGGGTATGGTTTAGTACTGGCAGTAGGACTGTTTGTAGGACCGTAGGACTCTCAGTAGGACTGTCTGTATGACTATTTTTAAGGGTCTTTTTTATTATGCATTTTTACCCCGTCTGGGGCACTGTTCGTCCACAAGAATTTTACATTCATCACGGTCCTTTGCGCCCAATTGTGTCCAGGTGTCTCCCTTATTTTGCGCGTCTGCCTTTAGCTCGCGTCTATATGTATTCGTTGGCCTTCCTCTCTTTCTTTTTCCATGTGGATTCCATGTTAGGGGTTGTCTGGTGGGGCTATCTGGGTGTTTTCGGAGAGTATGCCATAGCCACCTCCCACTTTTCTTTATGATGTCTTTATCAATAGGCACCTGGTAAGTCCTTTCTAGTAGATCTTTGTTGGTGATTGTATTTGGCCATTTGATGCTTAGGATCCTTCTAAGGCAAGTGTTTATTTTCTGTGTAATGCTTGCTGTTCAGCTCCTTCGACTCCCATATTTTCTTTAATTGCACAAATGCTGTTCTAGCCTTTCCAATATTAGCCCTTACATCCGCCATTTATGTCAATGGTGTTGCCTAAGTATGCGAAAGACTCGACTTCTCCCAGTTGTCTTTCCTTCCAGAGAGATATGCTCTTGGTTGGCTGACTTTACCTTCATGATCTCTGTCTTGCTATTGTTTATATTGAGTCCAAGCTTTGCTGAAATGGCGGCTACGTCTTGAGTCTTTTCCTGCATTTGTTGCTGGCTGTGGGACAGAAGTGCAATGTCGTCTGCAAAGTCTAGGTCATTCAGTTGTTCCCAGAGTGTCCACAGTATCCCGTGCCTCTTTTTGTCTGTTGATTTTTTATTATCCAATCAATGGCGAGGATGACTAGGAAAGGGGACAAGAGACATCCTTGTCTGACTCCGGTTTCCGCTTTAAATACATCTGCGAGTCTACCTTCGTGGACCACACCTGCATGCCATTTCTTCATAAGAACTCTGGACGATCCTGACTAGTTTCTCTGGTACTCCATAGTGCCGAAGGAGTTTCCACAATGTTTGTCGATCCAATCTATCAAAGGCCTTTTTCGTAGTCTTTAAAATTTATATACATATAATTTATTCAAACTGTAGTGGGCCAGATAAAACCTGCTGTCATGCCGTATGCGGTATGCGGGTTCGACAGCGCGGTTCTAAGGGTCTATAAATAAGTCCTCGATTAACCGCACATGCTCATTGAGCTTAATTGTTGGAACGGCAAACCTCGACGCCTCTATTTTTTAATTAATACAATTTTGCCCATGCCTCACGGACTTCTGCTACACAAGCTACATGTAATGTAATGTGTCTCAAGCAGGGTTGCCACGTCACTTAAAATAAAATTTACGATCACATAATTTTAATGTACACAAAATTTGACCGCAAATTTATTAAATGTAATTTTGATTTTTTTTTCTTTTGAGCTACCAACAATTGAAATATCCGTTATGAATGACAAAATATCCATCTCGAGAGACAAAATATCCATATTGAAAGACAAAATATCCAAATTGAGAGACAAAATATCCAAATTGAGAGACAAAATATCCAAATTGAGAGACAAAATATCCATATTGAGAGACAAAATATCCACATTTGGAGACAAAATATCCATATTGAGAGACAAAATATCCATTTTGAGAGACAAAAATATCCATAGTGAGAGACAAAATATGCGAAACGAATGACAATATCTCTATCCCGGTTAGTTAATGAATCTGTCGTCCAATGAGTCACAGAACTCCAATTATTCACGTTTGTATTTATTTTAATGCGATTTAAGTGTTAACCATTTTTCTGCGTTCTTCTTTCAACCACGATAGAAAAATCAAAGCAAGCGATGACCAGCTATAAGATGCTAATAGTTCTAGTCTTCTTTCGCGTCAAAAGTATTAAACTGATGTGTCACGTTACTCTTTTTATTTTTATCACAGACGTTCTAAAACTTTTACAGATTTTTAACAGACACGACACTTCGCGCCAAATGTTGACGGGTTGTCCGTTAAAATTACGCACCGGTTTGTCAACAAGCAAATTTCAATCAAACAATCACTTTATTATGAAATGAACATATTTCAAAACACGCCCTCTTCGAACAAATGCCTCCGCCCACTTTCAATCGTAGCACACCCCTAACGCCTCCCACTCCACAAACTATTGCCCCCTCCTCCCCCCCCAAAAAAACTACAAAACACAAACACACTCACACACACTACGAAGATGCAGCTCTGCCCAAGGCAATGTTTCTTGAATAACAAAAGTAGGAGGTGATTTGTGATCCCACAAAATCAAAACATACGCAGTTTCCCCCAGATTGGGCTCACCACGACATTTTGGGGGGTGGAGCTGCGTTTAAAAACTGGGGTTTCGAGATTAGATGTAATGTTTATTTATAATTTTGTGTTATAAAGAAACTCATTTTTTTCGACACAATCATGATGTTATCATTATGAGTTGATATGGCATGATGTTACCATTGTGAGTTGACATTTCATGATGTTACCATTGTGAGTTGACACGTCATGATGTTATCATTGTGAGTCGACATTTCATGATGTTACCATTGTGAGTTGACAAGTCATGCTGTTACCATTGTGAGTTGACACGTCATGCTGTTACCATTGTGAGTTGACACATCATGATGTTACCATTGTGAGTTGACACGTCATGATGTTACCATTGGGAGTTGACATGTCATGATGTTACCATTGTGAGTTGACACGTCATGATGTTACCTTTGTGACTTGACATGTCATGATGGTACCATTGTGAGTTGACACGTCATGCTGTTACCATTGTGAGTTAACATGTCATGATGTTACCATTGTGAGTTAACATGTCATGATGTTACCATTGTGAGTTGACACGTCATGCTGTTACCATTGTGAGTTGAAATGTCATGATGTTACCATTGTGAGTTAACATGTCATGATGTTACCATTGTGAGTTAACATGTCATGATGTTACCATTGTGAGTTGAAATGTCATGATGTTACCATTGTGAGTTAACATGTCATGATATTACCATTGTGAGTTAACATGTTATGATGTTACCATTGTGAGTTGAAATGTCATGATGTTACCATTGTGAGTTAACATGTCATGACATTACCATTGTGAGTTGACATGTCATGCTGTTACCATTGTGAGCTGACATGTCATGATGTTACCATTGTGAGTTAACATGTCATGATGTTACCATTGTGAGTTAAAATGTCATGATATTACCATTGTGAATTGACATGTCATGCTGTTACCATTGTGAGTTAACATGTCATGATGTTACCATTGTGAGTTGAAATGTCATGATGTTACCATTGTGAGTTAACATGTCATGATATTACCATTGCGAGTTGACATGTTATGCTGTTACCATTGTGAGCTGACATGTCATGATGTTACCACTGGGAGTTAACATGTTATGAATTTCCCGACGGAGGGCGACTTCTCTACATGCTATGTACGCGTTTGTGTTTTGTGCGTGCGTAGCGCAAAATCAGATTGTGTATGATGTGTCTGTGTACGGTGTAAGAGCAGGTTTTGTAGGTTGTGTCTGTGTAGGGTGTAAGAGCAGGTTTTGTAGGTTGTGTCTGTGTGCGGTGTAAGAGCAGGTTTTGTAGGTTGTGTCTGCGCGTGTCAAAATAGCAGGTTTTGTAGGTTGTGTCTGTGTTCGGTGTAAAAGCAGGTTTTGTAGGTTGTGTCTGCGCGTGTCACAAGAGCAGGTTTTGTAGGCTGTGTTGATAACGATCAGGTCGCCGATATTGTGACCAGGACAGCTAGTACACAGGAACCTTAGGGGTAAACAGGGCAGGGGAGGGCACCACATCGCGGAATAGCCGGCCATAGATGAAGTTGTCCTCCCTAAGGCTGATCAACCCCCACGTTGGTAATTACGCTAATGCAGGGAGGAGATAATGTTTTCGGTGGAGTACACAACAGAATTATTCAACCTCAAAGTTATCGTTCTTTTCCAGCTTCCAATTTTCAGTTCGGTTTTGAGAATGTCAATATCACTTGTAGTTTCAGTTAATCCCCCTAATCCAAAGAAAATAAATCTTTCAGTAAATATTCCCAAATTGCTTTTTTAATTTCTTGCATTTCATCTTATTTCTTGCGGTACGTTATTTTTTTTTCTTATTTCTTGAATTTAATCTGATTTCTAAGTCAGTTGTTTATTTCTTGCTTCCAAACTGATTTCTAAGTCAGTTGTTTATTTCTTGCTTCCAATCTGATTTCTAAGTCAGTTGTTTATTTCTTGCTTCCAATCTGATTTCTAAGTCAGTTGTTTATTTCTTGCTTACAAACTGATTTCTAAGTCAGTTGTTTATTTCTTGCTTCCAATCTGATTTCTAAGTCAGTTGTTTATTTCTTGCTTCCAATCTGATTTCTAAGTCAGTTGTTTATTTCTTGCTTCCAATCTGATTTCTAAGTCAGTTGTTTATTTCTTGTTTCCAATCTGATTTCTAAGTCAGTTGTTTATTTCTTGCTTCCAAATGGATTTCTAAGTCAGTTGTTTATTTCTTGCTTCCAATCTGATTTCTAAGTCAATTGTTTATTTCTTGCTTTCAAACTGATTTCTAAGTCAGTTGTTTATTTCTTGCTTCCAATCTGATTTCTAAGTCAGTTGTTTATTTCTTGCTTCCAATCTGATTTCTAAGTCATTTGTTTATTTCTTGCTTCCAATCTGATTTCTAAGTCAGTTGTTTATTTCTTGCTTCCAAACTGATTTCTAAGTCAGTTGTTTATTTCTTGCTTCCAATCTGATTTCTAAGTCAGTTGTTTATTTCTTGCTTTCAATCTGATTTCTAAGTCAATTGTTTATTTCTTGCTTCCAAACTGATTTCTAAGTCAGTTGTTTATTTCTTGCTTTCAATCTGATTTCTAAGTCAATTGTTTATTTCTTGCTTCCAAACTGATTTCTAAGTCAATTGTTTATTTCTTGCTTTCAAACTGATTTCTAAGTCAATTGTTTATTTCTTGCTTTCAAACTGATTTCTAAGTCAGTTGTTTATTTCTTGCTTCCAATCTGATTTCTTAAAGTAAGTTTTAAAAACAACTATTTTTTTTAATCTCAGATTCATTGCTGCTTCCTTGTTTCAGCGTTATGATTGATGTAGCCGCGTCCATAACATGATGCTCAAGTAGACGTTTAAGGGAAGTTAATATCTAGATCTTTAAGCTCTTTTTCCTCAGCTAGCTTCTTTTCGATTAGGTCAGCGGTTCTCAACATGTGGGTCGCGACCCCTTTTGAGGTCGAACAACCGTTACACAGGTGTCGCCTAAGACCATCGAAAGAAAACAACAACATATTTATGAAGAAGCAACGCGAATATAATTTTATTGTTGGGGGTCACCAATGCACGAGGGCCTGCAGTTTTAAAGGGTTGCGATATTAGGAAGGTTGAGAACCACTTTAGGTATCAGGTAGACAGACGATTATAGGAAAAAAGTCACAGGAAAAATGTCACAGAAAAAATGCCACTGAAAAAATGTCACAGAAAAAATGTCACAGAAAAAATGTCACAGAAAAAGAGGACACAAAAAATGTTTTATTAACCGCAATTTAACTTTTAAGTCAATATAGATTTTTTTATTGACTAAATATCACGAAATGGTACCGAGATTCATAGGATGAAAAAAGTGATCGCAAGAAAGTAACAAAATATAAAAATCTGAATCATGTACACAAATACAGATGCATGGGTGAGTATCACACAACTCAGTGGTTGTCAACCTTCCTAATGACGCCACCCTTTAATACTGTTCCTCAAGTTGTGGCGACCCCCAAACACAAAATTATTTTCATTGCTACTTCATAACCGTAGCTTTAACTAGTACATGAATAATTACCAACACTCTTGTTGGCACGAAGCCTAGCTATCTTCCTCTTCTTCTTCCTCCTCTTAGCGATATCAGGGACTTATTAGTTCTCATTAAGATTTGTGACTTCAGGAGGAGCACGCTGAATGCCAGACTTTCGGAGCATGCGTTCCTTGTTTCGAAGTCATGGTTTACACCCAAAAGTCTCTCAATAGCCTGCCCCCGTTAGCATTAGGTGGAATTTAAGTGAGGATGATACAGGTTTTGGTTAAGATCCTAGGTAGGTAAAGTGGCCTTAATGTGATGCAGAGTAGTTCTATGTCGGGTGTACATGATACATGTTTCACTGTACTGTTGTTGATGTTACAGTAATTTTTGTTAACATATATTTCCAATTCCCCCCTCCCTTGGATTTGCCCCTCTCGGTTGTTCTATCGGCACGGAATTGCTAAATCCGTCCAGTGCCACTTCTGAATCTGGTACCGTTTTGTTATGCCATGTTTCTGTCTTGCATATTAATGAGCCTTCACGAAAAGTTTTACAGCAACAGTCCACTTGATCCATTTTGTTAAATAGTGACCTAACACTTCCCCCAAAAAAGGTGGAAGAAGGCCTTGTTGTCCTCTGTTTCTTCATTTCACACGAATGCCCCCCCCCCCCTCTGCCCCGCTTTCTTCGTCTGAAGCAATCGAGTCGCCTTGTGGATTCCTGCGAAGTCTTCTTATATATGGCACATTTTCATTGGTCTAAGGCACATTTCACTGATCCCAGAAGTTGGGTGTGGGGTGCAAGCACATTTTAATAACTTCTCTCGGAAAAAAACCGTTGTGTATTAAAAAAAAATAATTAATGATAATTTCGTTGCTTATTTAAATATAGTTTTTCATTATTTTTGTTAAAAAAAAATTGATATTTCAATTAAGTCAATATAGATATTTAATTATATATGGCAGATTCAAGTCCAGATGCTTGATGGTGTTGACCACTCACGTCAATATCATATATGAAAGACTCAAGCTCAGATACGTAATGGTGTTGACCACACACGCCAATATCATCAATTCTATTGACCAGTAATGCCGATATCTTCGACGAACCGATCTGGATCTATGGTCACTGTTTTAAACACGTGACAAACCGATTTAGCTGCCTGGTCATTAGTTTTAACAGGTGGCACACAATAGCAATAAAACCATTTAATGTCTGCACGAAACAAGCTTGGATCAGTCAATGGAAGCAGCTGCGACCAGAACTCCTGAGTAATCAATATGGAATACGATTATGGGCGCCCGCAGAAAATTTCTAGTGGGGGGGGGGCAAAATATTTTCTAGGGGGGGGGGCAAAATATTTTTAGTAATGTTTTAATGTAGTTTTAATTTACTGTAGCGTATTTGTATGGGGAACGAACTGACAGGACACTGTAGTAATGAAGGGCATACTGTAGCAACAATTTTTTATTAACACAATATATGTATATGGCAACAAATATTACAACATAAATTTAAAATAAAATTTATTCTTTAAACAAGAACTGGAGTCGTCTGTTATCGCTACCAAACATATCTACAATTTTGTCCATAAAGTCTTTTTTGTTGCAGTTCACTTTGTCTCGTGTACACTTAACATGCACAACCCAGACAGACGTTCATCTGACATTGTAGATCTAAGCCATGTTTTTGCACGACGTAATGTGCTGAACGATCGCTCCACCGTACATGTTGTTGCTGGTAATGTTAGCAAAACTAGTAAGGCATACCTGACAGCCGGATAAAACTTTGTAAAACTAATTAATATAGAAAATATAAAAATAATTACCCAGTAAAACGAGATCAGCATCAGCTTAGTTACTTTCTCTTTATTTTCTCTTTACTTTAATATTGTCTTTTTTTTGTCTATTTTTGTCTAAAATTTTTTTTTAAATCATTCAATCCAAAGGGGGGGGGCAAGTGCCCCACCTTGCCACTATGTGCGGGCGCCCATGAATACGATCAAAATAAATGAAACACCATTTAACCAAAGCCGTTTTAGAGGTAGACAATGGACAAATAGAACTGCATTTACGACCAGACCTGGTTAGGGAAACAATAAAAACACTAAAATGTATGTATGGATCATATCGATTTGTTGAGGATAATTTAAGTTAACAATAGAATACACGCTGAACAATTTAGACCGTCTTTGTTAACTACATGAACAGCAAAACAACAGCGAAACAAACAACAAATACAAAACAACCTTAAAAATGCTATAACGACAACACTATAGCACACAAAAAAACTTCAACAACAATATATGAATAGTAGAGGAGTAGTTATAAGAGTGTTTGGCGGCCCGGGGGACAAGATTCATTTTAAAGAGCCTCCCTTTCTTTTTTCAACTCTCAATCCGATTATTTTCATCAATTAAATAATACCAAAGACCATTTTGGTGCCTATAACCAGTCTAGTGTTCAGTGACATCTTTTCCCTGCTCCCCCTTAGCTACGTATCTGATAAACAGTAAAATCTTTCAACAATTTAACTAGACATTGTATTTCTTGGCACAAAATCGATTCTCCCCCATTCACCCCCCTCCCCTCAAAACAAACAATGAATTTTTTTTAAAATGATGATACGGGGACATACATACATACAAAAAGACAGACATTCATTTATTTATACATATATTTATATATATTTATATATTTATATATATATTTATTATTTTTTTAAATTAATTTTTATACCTGTAAAAATAAATATATAAATATATAATATAACAAGATTCCTTTCAAACAAGTTAAAATCACTTACAAAAACATTTTTTAAGAATAGAACAAAACGTACAAAAATGCAGACGGATAAGCACAGGAGAGATAGCGCATATTGACACACGATCACACTCAACAGACAGAAGACCTTTTGAAAAATGCAAACATAATTTTTGAGCGAGAAACAACAGTCGCAGACATATCGGACAGATGAACATAATTTACGCAGACACCAAAAGAACATAAAAACAATGAAATTGACAAAGAATTTACATTGGTCGTCATGGAAACGACGGTGTCTAGCATGAGCAAGAGCCAATTCATCCTGACACCCTTTAAAGTGAGCAAAAGCAATTCCACCGGACATTGTTGAACGTGAACAAGAGCAATTCACCCGGGCATTGTTGAACGTGAACAAGAACACTTCACCCGGGCATTGTGGAACATGAAAAAGAACAATTCACCTTGACACCCTTCAAAATGAACAAGAGCAATTCACCCGGGCATTGTTGAACATGAACAAGAACAATTCACCCGGGACATTGTTGAACATGAACAAGAACAATTCACCCGGACACGTGAAATACTGTTGGGCCTTGAGTTCTTTATTTATTTTGTTAAGAAGATCAGTCCCACTGTAACACCACATCCTCAGTATGTAGCTCTTTTGTCAACACGCTCACTCCCACTGTAACACCACATCCTCAATATGTAGCTTCATTGTCAACACGCTCACTCCCACTGTAACACCACATCCTCAGTATGTAGCTTCATTGTCAACACGCTCACTCCCACTGTAACACCACATCCTCAGTATGTAGCTTGATTGTCAACACGCTCACTCCCACTGTAACACCACATCCTCAGTATGTAGCTTCATTGTCAACACGCTCACTCCCACTGTAACACCACATCCTCAGTATGTAGCTTCATTGTCAACACTCTCACTCCCACTGTAACACCACATCCTCAGTATGTAGCTTCATTGTCAACACGCTCACTCCCACTGTAACACCACATCCTCAGTATGTAGCTTCATTGTCAACACTCTCACTCCCACTGTAACACCACATCCTCAGTATGTAGCTTCATTGTCAACACGCTCACTCCCACTGTAACACCACATCCTCAGTATGTAGCTTGATTGTCAACACGCTCACTCCCACTGTAACACCACATCCTCAGTATGTAGCTTGATTGTCAACACGCTCACTCCCACTGTAACACCACATCCTCAGTATGTAGCTTGATTGTCAACACGCTCACTCCCACTGTAACACCACATCCTCAGTATGTAGCTTCATTGGCAACACTCTCACTCCCACTGTAACACCACCTCTGGTTTTTATTAGACCTATAGATTCAGTTCTATGAAGTTTAACATTGGGAAAGTTAAAGCAATTCACAAAAATAAACACAGGACCGGGTGAGAGAACGTATCAAAGAATACGTCATCACAGAATACGTCATCAATGAACTCATCTGCAAAAAACACGTCATCAAAGAGTAAGTCGATTTGAAGAAGATGTCAAATAAAAATAATGAAGTAATGATAGAGGATGTCAAGCAGCCATGAGGCTGTAATGATAGAGGATGTCAACAGAATTGTGGTTTTAATGATAGAGGATGTCAAACAGCAATTGGGGTTGAAATGATAGTGGATGTCAAACAGCAATATGGTTGTGACGAAAGAGGGTGTCTTCTATCTTCTTCTATGCTTTCAGGGCCCACGATCAATGCATTGATCCTTTGGTTCAGAGGTTCGCGATGTTAATGTGCGTGGTTTTTTAAGGGGATAATTCACTGGTTGGAAGACAGGAGGCAAGAGCCGCAAATGTGTCAAGTGTAGTCGCCGCAACTGTTGTTTTTGGAAGATTGTCCCATTCCTTTATTGTCTTTGGAAGGAATGAGGAGCTCCTGTACTTAGTTCTTGTTTTTAAAAGTCGAAACTGTTTGTCGTGACCTCTTCGCTGTCTAAGGGGGAGATTGATGAGTTTCTGTTTGATACTAGAGCAGTGGACCAGCCCATTATTGATCTTGTACAACATGGAGAGCCTAGATAGTCGTCGTCGTTCTTCCAACGGTGACCACCCTAATTTTTCCAGCATGCTGCCAACACTAGAGGTGTTTCTGTAGCGGTTCATGACAAAGCGTGCTGCCCGTCGTTGGACCGCCTCCAACTTATCGATGCTCTTCTGGGTAAATGGGTCCCAGACTGAGGATGCGTACTCTAACAGCGGCCGGACAAAGGCTTTATAGGCTTTTTATTTCACGCTTGAGTTGCAAATCTTCAGATTCAATAAGCAATGTAGTTGTAATGATAGAGGATGTCAAACAGCAATATGGTCGTAACGATAGAGGGTGTCAATAAGCAATGTTGTTGTAACGTTAGAGGATGCACAACAGCAATGTGGAAGCAATGATAGAGGATGACAAACAGTAATTTGGAAGTATTGAAAGAGGATGTCAAACAGCAATTTGATTTCTTTGACAGATAAGGTCAAAAATCAATGTTGAAGCAATAATAGAGGATATCAAACAGCAATGGGGTTATAGCGATAAAGGATGTGGTGTTAATGTTAGAAGATATCAAACAGCAATGTAATTTTATTGATAGATGTTGCAAAAAACAATGTTATTGAAATGTTAGAGGATGTCAAACAGCAATATGGTTGTAACGATTGCGGATGTTAATCAGTAATGTGGTTGCTATGATAGAGGATGTCACATTGCAATGTGGAAGTAAATGTTTATGATATCAAACAATAATGTGGAAGCAATGATAGAGGATACCAATAGCAATGCGGAGGCAATGACAGAGGATGTCAAACTGCAATGTTGTTGTACTGTTAGACGATGTAAAACAGCAATATGGTTGTAACGATAAAGGATGTGGTTGAGGATGTCAAACAGCAATGTGATTTTATTGATAGATGAGGTCAAAAAACAATGTGTAAGTAATGATAGAGGATGTCAAGAAGCAATAGGCAATTAATGTGCAAATGTGGAAGTAATGATAGAGGATGTCAAGAAGCAATAGGCAATTAATGTGCAATGTGGAAGTAATGATAGAGATTTTAAACAGCAATTTAAAGTACAGATAGAGAATTACGGTAAAGATTGCATTCATTTTGAAGCATGTAGAAGAAAGAACCGAAAGAAGATGTGTCTATCTGGAGTAGACTTGTATTTGTCTATCTGGAGTAGACTTGTATGTCTATCTGGAGTAGACATGTGTGTCCATCTGGAGTAGACTTGTGTCTATCTGGAGTGGACTTGTGTCTATCTGGCGTAGACCTGTGTCTATCTGGAGTAGACTTGTGTCTATCTGGAGTAGATATGTATGTGTCTGTCTGAAGTAGACTTGTATGTCTATCTGGAGAGGACGTGTGTCTATCTGGAGTAGCCTTGCATGTGTCTATCAAGTACACTTGTGTGTGACTTAAATAAGCAGATAGTGGTATACGATTTCTTTTTTAATCTTTCGACCCAACACCACATTGAGGCCATTGGTCTTTACTGTGGACAGAGTTATTACGAACCTGGTATCACAATGCAATGCCCCCCCCCCCCCCATGATTTCCGTTGATTCCTTTACTATATAAGACGTGTAAGGGAGATCAGATGCAGATTCTTTTAAATCACAATCACACACACACACAAACAAAAATTTAAACATTCGTCAGCACGAGGGAAGAATCCAGTTACAACCCCTTTTGGACGAGAGCTTAATCTCCGCCCACTCGTCTACCCCCATCTTTTGTTTCGCAGTCTGCAATATTGCATGTTCACTGGCTCCGTGGAGATGGCAATGTAATTAATTATGAATAAAACATAGAATTAAATGTGATTATAATATCTATACACAACTGTCAGGGGACAGCCACGACACGTTCTCTCACAAAAGGGCTATTTATTAACAATGTCATATGATATCTAGAAACAACCTTCGAAGTTTTTAAGTATTTGAGATCAGTATTTTAATAATAACATTCTGTAACAATTTAAACTTATAACTTCAGTAGGTTACTTAGAAGCAAGATCCATAATTAGAAAGAAGACCCATCCTATTGCCATGTCCACCTCCTTTCACAACACAATCTCCCCCAACACATGATCATGAGAGTGACCTTTCAAGAGTTGAATGATAGAGAGAGAGAGAGAGTGAGAGAGAAAGAGAGAGAGACAACAGTAGAATATAGAGGAAAAGCGTGCGAGTCGGGGGGTAGACTGAATGACAGAATCGGAGAGACAGAGAGGAGAGGAAAGTAAGAGAGAGTGAGAGATAGTAAAGAGGGGATACGTCAGAGAATAGACGGAGGGGGAGGGGTACAGGAGGAGAGAGGAGATACGTCGTGAGCCGTACAGACAGACAGTTTCAGTTCCAGGTCTTTTTAGCCGGTGACGCCAATAACCATTCATGAACTATCAGCATAACGCCCCCCCACACACACACATATAGACACACACCACAAACATACGCACACACACACGTGTGCGCATGCGCAGATCGCTCAACATATTTATTTATTCCTGACATGTCAATCACTCCCGCCCTCTGATTTCAGGTGCTGGAATAAAAAATGAACTGTCGGCTCTATAAAAGTCTAGGTAGGCCGTCGTGTGCACCGAATACACCTTTCAGAACCCTTGCTCAAGAACGGGCAGTGCGACAGTCAAGACCAGACGAGGAATTAAGGTAAGTCATTCCATTAACTGTTCAGTTCTGGAAGTTTCCCAAGCTTGGCAAGCTCCAGAGATTCGAGTGAATAATACTTTTTCTTCCAATTCAACTTTTACTGAACCGATGTAGATGATATTGATTTGTAGAATTTTTTTTCTAGACTTTTTAAAGAGTCTCAATCTATGCAGTAGGGGCTTATGTACTGAGGCTTTTATTCTGACCCACTTAAATATAAATATTCGGAAGTATGACCACCCTCCACCCAAATAAAAAAATGTCGTCAAACAGGGTGTAGTCAAGCAAAGAACGACATTTGAGAGGTTTTCAATAAATGACGTGCGGGACCGACATGAAAAAAATATAAGAAACACAATCTCAATGCAGGCAGGAGTCCTATCTGGAAATGATAAAATCCTTCACTAAAAGAGCAAACTAGTGATCTTTAACCTCGCCCGGAGCACACACACACAAAGAAATCAGTTAAAAATTGATTAAGAGCTAAAAAAAAAAAACACATAAAAATGCTGAGAAATAAAACGTCCAGAAATTAGGACCCAGGACAAGCAGCCATTTAAGAGAGATACAATTTAGAAGAGAAAAAAAAAAGATTAACTTAAGATGCAGCCCTTGTGATTTGATCTCACGTAACTTTTGAGTGCGGTTAATGATGTCAAAGTTCAATAAAGTTGCTTTAAAGTGTCAATAATCATTTTAATGATTTGAATCTATGTCACGCCTGGGGATCTGTGAATAAACCCACCCACACCCCCCCCCACCAACCAAATTAAAAAAAAAGACATGGTTTCCTTTTGGATTTATAGTTAATCCAGAAGCGAGATTATTGCTTTGAGCAGTACCCCCGTGTGTCGGCGCTTTCATTTTTCTGTGGTTCGATGCAGGGTCGGATTTTAGGAGTTAAAGCAGACGGGTGCGGTCAACGTAGGAACACACAGCCGTCTGTGTATTGTCCATGGATAGTGATTGTAGCACGAGGCTCTGGGTAGGGTCGACTTAGGGACACATAGACGTCTATGCTTCGTCCAAAAATAGTAATTATAGTACGCACGGACCGCCCCCCCCCCCCCCGCCCATAACGACCTTTGCTAAAAGGACTTTGTGCTGAAATAGTTTTTACAATGTTACTTTTATGCTGCTAAAATATTCTTAGTACTTTGGATGCATTTAGGGTGCTTAAATTTTCAATGGGGGTGGGGGTGTGGAGAGTTTGGAAAAATTTTGACAATTGTTTACAAGAGCAATGGTGGGTGGAGACAAAATGAAATGAAGTCAAAACAATTTTAATTTTCTTATATATATATCTATAGTTCTTTCTTTCTTTCTTTATATATACAACTCAGAAATAGGCCAAGATAATCTATTGCAAAAAATATTTTGTTACATTTTAATGAGCTATAACTTTTCTTATAATTTCAAATGGTTTGAACAGCACCGATGATACGTCATTATTGGACCCAAGGAATCAACCTCTGCTTATTAAACAAAACAAACAAACAAACAATCCATCAAACATTTTTTAAAAAATGCTTGGGATTTTGGGGGGGGGGGGGGGGGGGGGTTGTTTGCGCAGCTCGAGCAAAGTCTCGGTAATTAGACTAAATTCGAATGCGCATAATCCTCGAGCGTAATTAAAAAAAAGAAGTCTGCTTACCGAGACGATGCAGCAATTATTGCGCGAAGAGATAAAGTCTGATCTTTTTAATCGCTGAATGGAGAGATGTGACGAGGCTGACGTCACCCGCTGCCAATAATAATGTTGATATTTTTATTATGTCATTGATTAATTAATCAATTACTTTGGGATATTGCAAAAAAAAAAAATAAATTTAAAAATTGTAGTATCACGATGACGTCAAAAAAAAAAAAGAAGATGTGGGGAAAAAAGTAATAGCTGATCCTAACACTGAGGCACTAAAACGAATCAGTTCATGAAGAAAAAATGAATTCTGCACTATTAAATAGATTCTCGACATAGATTCTAGGCATAGATTCTAAACATAGGTTCTGGACATAGGTTCTAGGCATAGGTTCTAGGCATAGGTTCTAGACAGATTCTAGACATAGATTCTTTGCATAGCTTTCAGACAAAGATCTTAGGCATAGATTCTTGACATAGATTATAGACATATATTCTAGACATAGATTCTAGACCTAGATTATTGACATAGATTCTAGGCATAGCTTCTTGACATAGCTTCTAGACATAGACTCTTGACATAGATTCTAGAACTAGATTATTGACATAGATTCTAAGCATAGCTACTTGACATAGCTTCTAGACATAGATTCTAGACATAGATTCTAGACATAGATTCTAGACATAGATTCTAGACATAGATTCTAGACATAGATTCTAGACATAGATTCTAGACATAGATTCTAGACATAGATTCTAGACATAGATTCTAAGTCTAAGTTTTAAAAACAATGTAATTAAATGTGTTGTTCTCCGCCGATATCTCTATCCCAAACGTTAGCATAAAAAGATCCATATTTAATAATATTTTAAAAATAAATTCTTTCCTTTTTAAATATAGGAGTAGGATTGGGTTTAGGGGGGGGGGGGGGGGTGACTACTTTTGACATTAAATTTTGTGTTTTGTGTGTGTGTGTTTTTTAAAAAAGTTTGACCGTTTTTACCATGGGCAGCAGCGGGGGATTCAAAATAATGGGCTAAAATTGTTGACAAATATTAACTGACAATACATTTCATTTATTATCTGGTTTAAGATAACTTAACATGAATATCCTAAGATTAAGATGTTCACAAAAATCTGTCCCTCCTCCCTGTCCACCCTTAGGTACGCCTCTGCCCAACCCAGCCACTAAATCTAACTAATAATCATTTTTAAATCGCCCACGTTGATTGAATATCAACGGTCTAGACCGTGGATTCTTAGAGACAAAGTTGTCACGACGTAGATAAAACTTCTTTTAAAAAAAAATTATAATTTTTTTAATATAATTTTCAAACAAAGGCAATTGTTAATTTCTGTAAATAACATACAAAGAAATTTAAAAAAAAAAAATGAAACTATGTTTGAATAGCCAAATACAAGTTTAATAAAGATCACATGAATTAAGACTTATATTTGTTTGTTTTTTTTGAGGTCATGCTGAAATGTCTGGGGAGGGGATAAAAAAACCAATCAAATATATAAAGGCCAAAGAAAAGCTTTTCATGAATCTAGTCGCGCAACAATAATTGTTAAGTATTTAGTTTGTCTTTATACATTTATGTCATAAAGAACAGCTGTATAACAACAAAACCAAAAAGAAATGTATAGTTTGGATGGGTAAAATTCAATATATTTCCTTAGTGGACAGTGAAACTGACCCCCCCCCCCTGCCCCCGCCGGGCCCCCATGGAGCAGACGCGGAAGCTCCAGCTGAAATTAAAAACTTTAGTTTTATCTATGATCAAAGAAAATGTACGATCTTTTTTTTTCCCCCAAGCTGCTCTTATCTACATTGGATGTAAAAAAAAAATATATTGACATTTTCATAAACTTTAAGAAAAACAAAATTTATAATATATATATATATATATATCAAACAACCACACATGAAAAAGTCTAGACCACGTTATGACGTCAACAACAGTTTTCTCACGAAATCTATCCTGTTCTGTGCACATATAACGTGACGTCAGCGCACGCGGCTGAAATGTCACTTTAGAAAACGGTGTCGGCGGGCCGTCGAGCTATTGCTCGTTATTCCCTCCCCCAAAGCAACCCCCACCCCCCACTTTTAATCCAGAAGATCGGGCCGCGAAGCGGCACGTTGGAGATGTCCCTTTGCCAGGGCGTTGCTATCCCGTTCGATATAATATTCAGCATATTTCAGTTTTTATTTTCATCGACATTTTAAAAATGTGTTGCTTCCTTGTTTAATTTTTTAAATTTAAATATACAATTTTTTTTGACATGAACCAAACCTTAAACGGCAATAAGTGGGGGGGGGGGGGGGTGGCCGGGGGCATTCTAATACCAGAGTGATGTCAAGTCATTGTGTGCATCAATTTAGAATTTTTTTTTTTCCCTCGCTGACAGACTAACAGTTTTAAAGCACCCAGACATTTTGCCTGTTGAAGTCGATCTTTTGGGAATATTCAGCTTGGAGGATTTCTTTTTCTGTCTTTATGACTAAAAAAAATTAAATAAAAATATGAAAATAATATGTAGACTACTTATTTTATAGCTTAGACGATCACTTCAAATTTTTTTTTTTCTATAACTTATCCGATAAAATTTAAAATAACCAACAAAGGTCACAGCACCACGAGACGAGTTCGCTATATACGCGACCATTACAATCTCTGCCCTAGCTATACATAGATCAAATGGAATGATATATATATATTAAAATAAAGGTCACCATAAATTATTCCGCAAGTTTCACAATTAGTGTTTACCCTTTCTCACGTAACAAAGAGGTTATCGAATACATTCCCCATGGGAGCATCTCCTTTTTTTATTTGCAATCAGGCGCTAAAATATTTAATGAAAATATTGTATTGTGGAAACTTAATAAGGTTTAAAAACGCCTGGCGGCCGAAGCATTATTTCACTCCCCCCCCCCCCCCCGCCCCCGAAAAGTATTCATTTACCTCGCGTTAAACAGCACGAACTATTTTTTCATTATCCCTTGCCATCAATTATCTACGATCTTTTAGGAAAGTAAATTTAGAAAAACCTGGCAAGACAACCAAGTTTTGTAAGATGATTTGTTTGTTTCTTTGTTGGTTGTTTGTTTGTTGGTTGTTGTTTTTTTTCGGTATGGAAAAAAGCAGAAGAAGTGATCAATGCGTTTAATGAAAATATTGTTGAAACTGCATTGAAAATAATCTCCTCCAACTAGTTATTATTATTATTTTTTTACATTGAAAGCCATAGCAGCGATTTGTTCAGATGATTATAATTATGCAGCTACACGAGAAATACGCGATCTGATAAGATGGTTGTAATAACAAAGTTATACGATAGATCAGGGAATCTGATGAGTTGATTATAACGGTACAGCTATACGATATATATAAGGGATCTGATACGTTGATTATAACGGTACAGCTATACGATATATAAGGATCTGATAAGTTGATTATAACGGTACAGCTATACGATATATATAAGGGATCTGATAAGTTGATTATAACGGTACAGCTATACGATATATATAGGGTCTGATAAGTTGATTATAATGATACAGCTATACGATATATAAGGGATCTGATAAGTTGATTATAACGGTACAGCTATACGATAGATTTTGACAATTTGTTTAAAATTATTTTAGACCCACCCGTATATAAGACGCACCAGTATATAAAGACGCACCAGTATATAAAGATGCACCAGTATATAAAGACGCACCAGTATATAAAGACGCACCAGTATATAAGACGCACCAGTATATAAAGATGCACCAGTATATAAAGACGCACCAGTATATAAAGACGCACCAGTATATAAAGACGCAGCAGTATATAAAGACGCGGGTTTTGGCGATTTATGTAAGCAAAAATTACATAAGACGCACGCGGCCTAGCCATCTGCCGCACTGAGCAATTTACATGCAGTGGTTTCGTTTCCTTTATCATAACGAAGTGGCTATTGGTACCCGGGTACCAGAATTGAGAGTTTGGGATTTAAAAAAACGATTAAAAATATTATTGTTGGGTTTGTAAGACCAAATGCGGTATCAAATGAAAGATAATTGAATGTACTATACGTTTGTAAACTTAATTCTTCATTTAAACTAAAATAAACTACCACAAATGACATCCGAATGGCATTAGTCAAAATGGACCCAGACACGCAGCGCCGCAATTCGCATCCGGGTACCATTAGACTCAACTTCTATTCTGATGTCATTTGGGGTAGGTTATTTTTTAGTGAAACTGAAGAATTAAGATTACAAACGTATAGTAAATTCAATTATCTTTAATTTGATACCTCATTTGGTCTTACAAACTTAAAGATAATATTTTAAATCAATTTTTAATCCCAACCTCTCAATTCTGGTACCCCGGTACCAATAGGTGCAGCCTCTTATCATAAATGAAAATTTGTCATCACCCTTCAGATGTTAACAAGGCTTCATTGCCATTTTTAGTTTACCAATAGATCAAAGAATTGTCTGAGTCAAGACCGCAATGATTATTGTTTATTCTTATCTGCCGCCGGGCCCATAACGGATGGGTTGAGTACCTGGTATCTAGATTCTAGAAACAATAAACGCCAGATGTAAAGGCGGCTTCATTGATATAGAAAACATTGAAGCGAAAGGATCTTAAATTTGAAGTGGTCTGCATTGGATTGGTTCACGTGGTAATTACTGAACACTTACCCAATTTTTTTTTTCACAACTAGGAAGGAAACTCCTGAAACGTGAATATCGACCGCAATAATCGTCCTTCAGTATCATACACTGAACCCGTCGCTAGTGTTAAAAGATACTTGTAGCATTTTCGTGCGTTTAAAACACACCTAATTATAAGCGTCATTTCACATGATCAAGTTAGCTTCAGATTTCGCGTCACATTTTTGTATGAACGCACTATTTTGTGCGTGGTTTCTTTATTTGGGACAGAAATTGGAATTTGATCAAATAGTAATTTGGAAGTTGTGACAAGGCTTCATACAAAAATTGCATCAAATGTATAATCGAAAATTTGATCAAATTTCGCGTCAAATTGTTGCACGAACGCACGAATGCGTGGTTTCTTTTTTGGGAATTTGATCAAATAATAATTTGAAAGTTGTGACAAGGCTTCATACACGAATTGCATCAAATGCTTGTAGGAAAATTTTATCGTGTGAAATTGACGACTTGTGTAATAAAATATTTTGCATAAGACGCACCCATATATGAGACGCATCCGGGTGCGGGTTACTTAAAACTCTGTGTAACATGCGTCTTATATACGCGAAAACACGGTAAACGCCAACAGGGGAATTAATTCCACATTTAGTGGGACCTTCCATATTGGTACAAAATAAAAGGTAATGGCGTCCTCATACTTGTTAAAAAAAAACAAAACAACGTTACATTAGTCAGAAGGAATCTCAGCAGATGCATTTGACTTACCCAGAACTTGTGACGCACTGACAGAATTATCCAGTCACTTGGCTTGTGCTTTATTCCTGGGGGGGGGGGGGGGAATCCAAATCTTCCACGGCTAACACCCTCCGGCCATATCCTTTATAGAGACCGACCGAATTTCGTCTTCAGCTTCGGTTTCGGTGCCGAAAGTTCCCATTCGATCACTTTCAGCCTAGTTTCGGTTTCGGCCGAAACTGACACGTTAAGTTTCGGTTTACTTTCGGTTTCGACCGAAAGTCATTTTTAACTTTCGGCCTGGTTTCGGTTTCGGCCGAAATCAGAAAAATCACTTTCGGGCGGTCTCCAATCCTTGTTATTATTTTTAAAAGTTTATTTCAACCTTATTCTTAAACGCGACTAGAAATGCGCTGCCCCTTCAATTAAAATTATAAAATATGTACATCAAATAAATAAAAACAAATTACTAATTTAGTGCTTATGAATAAATGAAATAAAGTTAATAACAGTAAATCTTCTGTAGCCGTCAATCGAGACGGATCATAACGAGTGTAGTAATACAACGGAATTGAGTTCAACCATTTATAGCTTCAAAAAGCGTGTCTCGTGGATTAAGTCTAGAATGCTCAGTTAGTCCAAGATCCTCTGGGGGGTACAGGACAGGATGCAGACGGCACGTAGTTACAGAGCAATGTCTCCGTTGTAGTGAGTCCTACTGTAACGGCATGTAGGCACAGATCAACGTCTCCGTTGTAGTGAGTCCTACTGTAACGGCATGCAGGCACAGATCAACGTCTCCGTTGTAGTGAGTCCTACTGTAACGGCATGCAGGCACAGATCAACGTCTCCGTTGTAGTGAGTCCTACTGTAACGGCACGTAGTTACATATTAATTTCTCCTTTGTATTGAGTCCTACTGTAACGGCCCCTAGTTTCAGATCAATGTCTCCACTGTATTGAGTCCCACTGTAACGGTCATAGCTATGCAGTGATATGGCATTAGTGGTGGAGGGTACTCTCCATACGTTCTCATTAGAATTATACGGAGCGCACTCTGCATGCTGTCTCTATAATTACATGGAGCGCACTCTGCATGCTGTCTCTATAATTACATGGAGCGCACTCTGCATGCTGTCTCTATAATTACATGGAGCGCACTCTGCATGCTGTCTCTATAATTACATGGAGCGCACTCTGCATGCTGTCTCTATAATTACATGGAGCGCACTCTGCATGCTGTCTCTATAATTACATGGAGCGCACTCTGCATGCTGTCTCTATAATTACATGGAGCGCACTCTGCATGCTGTCTCTATAATTACATGGAGCGCACTCTGCATGCTGTCTCTATAATTACATGGAGCGCACTCTGCATGCTGTCTCTATAATTACATGGAGCGCACTCTGCATGCTGTCTCTATAATTACATGGAGCGCACTCTGCATGCTGTCTCTATAATTACATGGAGCGCACTCTGCATGCTGTCTCTATAATTACATGGAGCGCACTCTGCATGCTGTCTCTATAATTACATGGAGCGCACTCTGCATGCTGTCTCTATAATTACATGGAGCGCACTCTGCATGCTGTCTCTATAATTACATGGAGCGCACTCTGCATGCTGTCTCTATAATTACATGGAGCGCACTCTGCATGCTGTCTCTATAATTACATGGAGCGCACTCTGCATGCTGTCTCTATAATTACATGGAGCGCACTCTGCATGCTGTCTCTATAATTACATGGAGCGCACTCTGCATGCTGTCTCTATAATTACATGGAGCGCACTCTGCATGCTGTCTCTATAATTACATGGAGCGCACTCTGCATGCTGTCTCTATAATTACATGGAGCGCACTCTGCATGCCGTCTCATTATAGTATCTCTCTCTTCGCATATTAAAAAAAAATATCTATATTTATGCAGCGCGCTCTCCATGGGCGTAGTCAGGGGAGAGGGACTGTTCCATCCCGAACAGCCCTCTTTTTTCATTATGAAGAGGGAAAAGACAGAACGCGTTTTTCGGTCAAATGAAAAGCGAATATTATTTTAGTGAGAGGGTAGAGGTAACAATCGTTCGTATCATTGGATACGCCAGACCTCCTCACCCCACCCCCATCGCAAAATCCCCCCCCCCCCCACCCCCAAATCTTGATCCATATTTCTTCCAATTGTCGTCCTCATACTTTTGACCTAAAATAATTTGTATCCTTAACAGAGTCGAATATGTGCACCATTGGTAGTATATCGAATCGCCTAACACGACCCATGTGTACCTACAAGGAACCGATCTGAACAATCATCGCAATGAACACACAGACACATCCGATCCATATATATATATATATTATAGATACTTAGATGCATTGGCTTTCACACTCACGTTACACGTTTTCAAAAATCGCACGCTTGCCAATTGTAAAAAAAAATTTTATTTACAAAGAAAATTATTTTCGTTGAAAATAATCGAAATATCGTAATGGCTGTCGTCATAACTCTGAATTATTTACGCAAGGCGGCTCACGTTTCAAGCATAAAATGTCTTACTGTGGCCTGACCACTCTGACATTGTCTCTACTTGTGATTTCTAAAATAAATAAAACCCTTCTTTATTTTCTATCCCTTTTTCAAGAATATTTTAAACCCAGGAGAAACATTTGATATAAACTGTTTTAAATGTATTTTTTTTATTTTTACGTTTCTATGTTATATATGCGGGGGACTTTAATTGCCTTTTTAAGCAGGGATTAGGAACGGAGGTCGGAGCTAGAGCTCTGGAGCAGGGTGTTTTTGTCCGGGGCTGGAGTGGAGCCAGAGCTCTGGAGCAGGGTGTTTTTGTCCGGGGCTGGAGTGGAGCTAGAGGTCTGGAGCAGGGTGTTTTTGTCCGGGGCTGGAGTGGAGCTAGAGGTCTGGAGCAGGGTGTTTTTGTCCGGGGCTGGAGTGGAGCTAGAGGTCTGGAGCAGGGTGTTTTTGTCCGGGGCTGGAGTGGAGCTAGAGGTCTGGAGCAGGGTGTTTTTGTCCGGGGCTGGAGTGGAGCTAGAGGTCTGGAGCAGGGTGTTTTTGTCCGGGGCTGGAGTGGAGCTAGAGGTCTGGAGCAGGGTGTTTTTGTCCGGGGCTGGAGTGGAGCTAGAGGTCTGGAGCAGGGTGTTTTTGTCCGGGGCTGGAGTGGAGCTAGAGGTCTGGAGCAGGGTGTTTTTGTCCGGGGCTGGAGTGGAGCTAGAGGTCTGGAGCAGGGTGTTTTTGTCCGGGGCTGGAGTGGAGCTAGAGGTCTGGAGCAGGGTGTTTTGTCCGGGGCTGGAGTGGAGCTAGAGCTCTGGAGCAGGGTGTTTTTGTCCGGGGCTGGAGTGGAGCTAGAGCTCTGGAGCAGGGTGTTTTTGTCCGGGGCTGGAGCGGAGCCAGAGGTCTGGAGCAGGGTGTTTTTGTCCGGGGCTGGAGCGGAGCCAGAGCTCTGGAGCAGGGTGTTTTTGTCCGGGGCTGGAGCGGAGCTAGAGGTCTGGAGCAGGGTGTTTTTTGTCCGGGGCTGGAGCGGAGCCAGAGCTCTGGAGCAGGGTGTTTTTGTCCGGGGCTGGAGCGGAGCTAGAGGTCTGGAGCAGGGTGTTTTTGTCCGGGGCTGGAGTGGAGCCAGAGGTCTGGAGCAGGGTGTTTTTGTCCGGGGCTGGAGTGGAGCCAGAGCTCTGGAGCAGGGTGTTTTTGTCCGGGGCTGGAGTGGAGCCAGAGCTCTGGAGCAGGGTGTTTTTGTCCGGGGCTGCAGCGGAGCCAGAGCTGGTAAAATTTCTTAATGCTCAGAACGCCAATTTTAAAAAAAAAAAAAATTAATACAAAAAATACGAAATTATAAATTGTACATGAATAAATATGGGTGCCCAACTTTTCTAACACCTATTGCGCCCGACACTATGTTGCCCCACTATTCTACTAGCTATGTTCCCCTCTCTCACACCAGCTATGTTTCCACTGTCTCATACCAGCTATGCTGCCCCCATCTCACACCAGCTATGTTTCCACTGTAAAAATACCAGCTATGCTGCCCCCATCTCACACCAGCTATGTTTCCACTGCCTCATACCAGCTATGCTGCCCCCATCTCACACCAGCTATGTTTCCACTGTCTCATACCAGCTATGCTGCCCCCATCTCACACCAGCTATGTTTCCACTGTCTCATACCAGCTATGCTGCCTCCATCTCACACCAGCTATGTTTCCACTGTCTCATACCAGCTATGCTGCCCCATCTCACACCAGCTATGTTTCCACTGTCTCATACCAACTATTCTACAAGCTGTGTTGCCCAACTTCCATACAAGCTATGTTGTCGAAAACTTTACCAGTTATTGTGTCCCACTGTAATACCAACCTTATTGCCCCAATCTTATACCAGCTATACTTCCCCACTATACTACCAGATATTTGCCCTACTCCTCTATCAGCTATGTTGTCCGACTCACATACCAGCTTTATCTTCCGATCACATGCCAACTATGTTGGCCCACTATTCTACCAGCTGTGTTGGCCCACTATTCTATCAGCTATGTTGCTCCAAATCTCATACAGCTATGCTGCCCCACTATTCTACAGCTATGTTGCCCTTCAGCTCTCATACCAGCAATGTTGCCCCACTCTTCTACCATCTTTGTTACCTCAGTTTTTTAATCGGATTTTTTGCCCCACGTGATAAAAATACTTTTTAAAATAAAAATCCAGAGCTCCCAGCGGAGGTGAGAGTGCTGCTGGAGCTACCCGACATTGATCCGGAGTTGAGCTGGCCCCGAAAAAAAAGGACTGCCCCAAAAACCCTGCTTTCAATAAAACAAACCCCTGATATACAAGGGAAAGGTTCGTTAGCATTGCGAGCAATCAGATCGTGCGAGCATCATTACCACCCAGGGTAAAATCAATTCCTAAACGCACAGACCCTCATCCCCATCGGGTTAGACCAGTGGTCGGCAAACTCATTAGTCAAAAGTGCCAAAAATCATGCAGCAGGACGATAAAAAAAAATTTGATGGCCAGATTTCTTTTCAAGAACTTGTTAGGAACCATGTTTTTCGGAGTCAAAACCGATTTGTGGCCGACGGGCCGAGCCGCACTCAGGTCGATAAAGAGCCGCATTCCATAGGGTCATGAGCCGCGATTTGCCGACCACTGGGTTAGCCCTTAACGAAATAAAATGCACCATCTTGGTATTTTAGTACCCTACTAATTGTCAAGCTCATTTTGGCCATGTTTGTTTTTATTTGCATGTGTTTGAATGTGTCCCTTTATAAAAAGAGCACCAAACAAATTAATGGATAACAGCCAAATTCGACACGGTCATAACTCCTGACCTACACTAACGTACCTGGTGAGTTTGATTCAAATCTTTTAATCCCAAAAGCTGTCATTAAAAAATAAAATAGTACAACGTAGAGAGTAAAGAATTTAAAAAAATTAAACAATAGAATTTAATTTAAAAAAAATTACATGACTTGAGATTGCCGCTCTATAAAAAATCTGGGTTGTTCAAGACAAGTTATTATTGGTGTATGCCTTTTAAATCGCTTGGACCGACCTGGACAATACCGCCGTGAACTCGGCATCTATCGAAAGCTTCAATGCTGCCCTGGTATCTGCTGAGAGCCGTTAGGATGGCAGTATCGCTTCCCCAACCGTTGCACATATGCCAGTATATGGATGCAGCTACGTACCCTACCAGCATCAGAACCAGAACCAGAATAAGCCTTTATGCCGAACTGTGGGCTATGAAGAACGTTTTACTTAAAGGAAAGTTCTTGGTGCATATTTAAAAAATGAATTCGTTTTTATAATTTTTTTCCTAATGTTAAAAATGTGTGTGTGTGTGTGTGTGGGGTGCAATTTTATTAGTTGACCTCGAAAAATATTAGGTCAAGGTCATCCACAGGTAAATTTTGTTTGGTGCACTCATTAAAAAATAGCTTGATTCTTGAAGAGGGCGCAACCAGACCCGACCAGTTGAAGAAGGGCGCCACCAGACCCGGCCATTCGAAGAGGGTGCCAACCTACCCGGCCAGTCGAAGAGGGCACCACCAGACCCAACCAGTTGAAGAGGGCGCCACCAGAACCGACCAATTGAAGAGGGCGTCCCCAGACCTGACCAGACCAAAGTTCTGCGGGGGGAGGTCTGGAAAAGGTGACAACATGACTTTACCGCACTGTATGACACGTTTTCTAATGGCACCAGTGTGGCCCACTGGTAAGTTAATGGCACCAGTGTGGCCCACAGTTACATTAATGGAACAACAACAATAACAACAAACATACTTGAAGGTGGTTAGACAGGTGCCATACAATTATCAGGGTGCTTCTATAAGGCCTAGTGGTCTAAACTGAGCAATATCTCAAGTTGATGGTCTGGAGTTCAATCCCCACCAATGCCCAGTCAGGCAAAAACATCACCAGTACCCCGGGTGGATGGGACTCGTTAACCTTGGATGGCAACTCATCTAAGAGAAGGGATCATAATTTTTAAAAAATTGATTTATAATTCTCATTTAATTAAGGAAAAGGTCATAATAATTTTTATTGCAATAGACGTAACTCAATGCTTTGAGATAGTATTGCATATTACCTGCATACGATTTGATGCAACCACAAAAAAAATGTATGGATGAATTTTTCTTTTGTGAAATCAAAAAGATGCATGGAAACAACAAACTGAATTTTTTTTTTTAAATCTTAAAAATTGGGACACATTACCACTATATATATTTTTTTACGTTAAACTATATTTCAACTTCAGACAGGCTGTGAATTCAGTTCAAATCTGTGCAAACAGACAATAGATCAATGTCAGATTTCATGTCGTTGACAATCCCGGGAGACATCCACACCGTGTCTGTAGTCTGGATTTGATTACTGTCAGACAGAATGGGGACAGTATTCAACAAGTGCCGTCCACGAATGTCAATTTCAATATCTCTTAGTCGCCGGCAATGGAAGAAACTTTCCACGTGATGGAACACCCCCCCAGGGGAAAACTATACCGAGTAAAGGATACGCGTGGGTGTTGTCATGTCAAGGTGATGGACATCTGGTTTGGGGTTAATGAATGGAGTCAAAGATGGACGGGAAGGGGAAGTAACAGAAAATACTGAGCTGACTTCCTATGATTGACGGGAAATTAAAAGAAAATATGTCCGCTGCTGAGAGAAATTTGATATTTTTACCTTTTTGTTTAATCCATGACCTGTAAACGTTAACCCTTTAAACGTGTTAATTGCTGTGATTTGTCGTCGGCTAATACTTTGCCGAACCTTGACTGACTGCCACCCGGGGCGAAATTGCCACCGCCCCCCCCCTCAAATCCCGCCCTCGCCCGCAAATCCACGAACCATCAAAAAAACTATTCCGGTCCTCATTTCATCTGGGCATGCATTGAATGTGGGTAATTTATATAACGCAAATTCTCCTCATTTAGACAGCTCCTTGTTATAAGCAACATCCGGTGCTATCTCTAAAATCCGTTATATTACCTTCGCTTTTGTTCGCCCGTTTCTGCGTTTAAGGCAAAAATCTTCGGACGGCTAATTGACCCACTTCCCGTCATTCTATCGACTTGAAACTTTGGCGCATAGACCCGTTGCCGATGACAACACATTGCTTCAAATTTTCAACCCTCAGCCCCAAAGAATGAGTTTTTCCTGTTCTTCAAGGGGACGATTAATGAAATATGTTTTTGTTTTTTTCAATTTGCGTGTTTTGTCGTGGAGATTAATTTCGTCGCTGTTGCTATGTGCTTAGTATTTGTGACGCATATGGGTATGTAGTAAAAATATAAAGTGTATTTTTGAAGGGGAAAAAAAAAAGAAATATGATGCAAGGTGTTTTTTTGCCAGAAGTTTACCCATTTACATAACCGCTTCTTAAAAAAGTGATAAACCGCGTATAGTTACTTGAATTCAAGAAATACAAATGCATAAAAAGGATTTTAAAGAGAAAACTTCGTTTTGGAGGATTGTTTAATTTAGCAATGCGTTTGAAAACTTTTTTTGTCTTCGGATAATCCCATTTGTCGTCCGCATATTTTACATGTAAAAATACGGTATATATCTGAATACACGCCTGCATAGATCTCATGGCATCGGATTTTATTCTAATCGTCAATCATCGTTTCATGGGACACGACACACTTGCGCAGAAATAGGAAAATCCAGCCCTCGCCGGTTTTTAACGTCATTCAGCGGACCTCTGACCCCGCCGTATGCTTAACACACGTACAATAATGCACCACGCTTAATTAAAGTCGAGATTTGATGCGCAAATGTGTAATGGATGGAAGCGGACCAGTCATTCCCAAACATCACGGGTCCTTGCGGCCCGGTGAGAGTTTTCACCACTTTCCCGACTGCCCAAACCGCCCCTCAGTGGGAATATATTCGATTATGGGCACTAACTTTTAGAACGCAAACTTTTTCCGTGGGTGTGTTCGGTGAACAGAAACATGTGTGTTTCAAAGTGTTTTAATACAGTGCCAATAACCAACCGGTGATACCTTTGCGCACGACCGTTTCTATGAACTGTGAGAGTGTACTGTGTATTGTCAATACGACCATGTTGAAACTGTTTAAAAATTTGCTATTTGTATTCTCTGCAAATCAGTATGTTGCTGTTGAATCTTTTAAATTAAACACATGACAGTTTGGTATCCGAAATTCACCTGGTCCCAATTCGTTAGGAAAACCGACGCTCTACTCTGTATATTCAGTATAGCATTGGTGTTGACAATAAGAATTTGTTTTTAATTTTAATATTATACAACAACAGAAATATCTTCTACGGTTTAGCAAACATTTCTTTTTTTTTTTAGAAATCGGTCCTAAATTTTGCGACACTTATGTTGGTCAACTGTTTTGTGGGAAGGGCTGCCGCAAAATATCTTGGCCCACCCGGGATGTCCCTAACACTTGCTACTCCACTGTCAAAAGTATAGAATTAAATTATGAGAAAGATATCCTTCACCGTATATCTTCCAATTATTTTTTTATAGCTATTGCGTGTCCTAAGACGATCCGCATATTGTCCGAAGTAGCTTACATTTCTCGTCCGTTTGAAGGCATGGACGCCCACCACTCGTGTCCGACCTTGTCTTCACATATAATCTATCTATCGCAAAAACAAAGTTCCATTATTTGCCCCCCCCCCCCCAGGAGTTCCACTGTCTCTTCGTGACGAGAAAGACAAGACATGATAAAAAACGTACACTAGAACAGTTGTTCTCAGCGTTCCTAATGCCAAGACCTTTGAATACAGTTTCTCATGTTGTGATGATACCCCCAACCATATAATTATTTTCCTTGCTATTAAAATAAATATGTGTTTTCCGATGATCTTAGGCGACCCCCGTGTAAGGTGTCATCCGACCCTCAAAGGGGTCGCGATCCACAGGTTTGAGAACCACTGCACTAGAACCACATCCAGGCGCCCAGCTTTCCTGCCAGTGATGACGCATATAATGTTCGAGAGATTGCAAACCCCCTAGAGTACTTGCCGCCCACTGGAAAGGGTCACGTTCAGTATTGTTCTATGCTAAAGACAGCACAATATCTCATCTCCCCGGAGGGCATGGTATAGGAAAGTCGTTAAATGAGAACGACCCAGTTACCTACTAAATATTCTACGAAACCAGTGGTTCTCACACTTCCTAATGCCGTGACCCTTTAATACAGTTCTTCATGTTGTGGTGACGCCTAACCATAAAACTATTTTAGTTGCTACTTCATAAGTATGTGTTTTCTGATGGGGTTAGGCGACTTAGGCCACCCCTGTATAAGGGTCGTTCGACACTCAAAGGGGTCGCGACCCACACGTTGAGAACCGCTGTACTAAACGAAAATTGGAGATACAAGAAGTTATTTCCCCTTTTATTTCTTACTTCTGTAATAGAACAATAGAAAAAATAGAGTTACTTGCCCTGGATGTGTTAATCAATAGGAGTTACTTGCCTTGTCTGTAGTTAGTAATAGGAGTTAGCTGGTTCGATTACAAATTAGTTACAGTATTAATAAGCGTGTCCTGCAGTTTGGCACTTGACGGTCATAGACTTGGTGGTCGTAGACTTGGTGGTCATATATTTGGTGGCCATAGCCTTGGTAGACATAGACTTGGTGGTCATAGCCTTGGTGGTCATAGCCTTGGTAGACATAGACTTGGTGGTCATAACCTTGGTAGACATAGACTTGGTGGTCATAACCTTGGTAGACATAGACTTGGTGGTCATAGCCTTGGTGGAAATAGACTTGGTGGTCATAGACTTGGTCACCACGGACTTGGGGGGTCCTGCTGCCACTCAAGCAACAGTTTCGTACTTCGTGGTAATGGAACATCCTCAATATATTTATTTAATTATTTAATTTTTAAATTACATTTTTGTGTGTGACTAATGACTTTTTTTTCAATATTAGCTCTCGGCTAGCTGACACCGGGGGGGGGGGGGGGGGCGGTTTATGTTGATTTTTAAAAACATCGTTTTAATGTATGTATATGTATGGTTATCTACAGATGTTTGTCACATATCTGTCCACAGATGACGCCCGGCATTGTCAGCGCTGTGACCTGCTGTCTTCTCGCGGCCGCGTTGTGCACCTGCGCAGAGGCACGTCGCCGATTCTGCGGAAGTGCACTCGCCGACGCTGTGGAGCTGGTGTGCTCGGCCGGCTCGCGGCAAGGGAAGCGAGCCAGTGAGTGATGACTTTGGAAATTCTCCTACGAAGTTAATTTACTATTTAAAAAAAATATCTTTTAACTAAACACTTCATAATTTAAAAAAAAACCCACTCTATTAATACCATTAGGGCAAGTTAGAGATTCCTGTGACACGTCCTAGCTTAATCTCTGTACACATAATAATAATAATAATAATAAAGTTCATTATTCGTTTCGCGCATTTTCATTATGGCTTAGAAGATAATATATATGGCGCTTTGATTTTTGGGAAGGTAGGAGTGGGTTGTTTTTTTTTGGGGGGGGGGTGTATGTGTAAAAGCTGCAGTTAGTTTAAACAGCTTTAAGTTTAAGCGTAGACAGCAGCTACTCTGGTAACTTTTTTTTAAAAATATGTCTCAATTTTTTTGTAACCCTTTCGTTACTGATGACGTCGACGCGACGACACGATCACCCACTTTCCGTTACCAAGGACGTCACTTTGTCGTCATAAAGAAGAGGCAAAGAGCTTTTTTCTGAGATACCAAGGACGTCACGTCGACGTCATATTTCAACGCTATATATTTCTTTATTCGTTAGTCTATAGAGAAGTTAACAAGCGTATCAGATAGAAAATGAAGAATACCGGCATTGTTTAAAATATTTTATGTATTTTTTTTTTGGCAGGAAAATACATTTTAGTATAATTAGAGATGAATTACAAAATAAATACTTCAATTGGATGGTTGGTTAATGCGAATTAACTTAATTTCAATTTTGTGAAACAATAAAGTGTTTTAAAAAATCAAGTTATGAGTTTAAAAATCGGAGACTTAGTTTGTTTTAATCCTTTTGGCCCTGGAAAGGAATGGGCTATGGGGTAGGATCACGAAGGGCGAAAAAAATATTTATTTCCCGAGAGAAAAGAGCATACTGGGTTGGTGCATATCATTTCCGCTTTCATATCATTTCCGCTTTCATATCATTTGTGGCTGTCGCAGTTCGGCTAAGTAAACATTGATCAGGTGACGTCACCGGGAATTGAAACGAAAGATATTATTCAGGATAAAAGTATAAATTTTACTTTAAAGAAAGTAAATTATTTTGTCTGTGTTAATTAACGTTACTTAACTTTCTGGAATCGAGTTTAGTAACAAAAAACACGATTTTCCACCCAACCACATTGGTAAAAGTAGCTGGCAACCATGGGAAAGCTACACGGATTTGGACGCACCCTGTAGGCTACATCTCCTTTCAAAGAACTGAACCTTCACCTCTGATGACATAAGTTTCAAACATTGTATTATGGAGAGAGAGAAAAAATGTAACTAATGTGAATAAATATTGGCAAATCAATATCGTGAAATTCATAAGTCAAATAAAAGTGTTCCTAATTTTTAATTATTTTTTTTATCAGGTCATTTTTCTGAGACGCTACACAACGATGACTCAGGGGCGGCGCCACCAACGTATGGAAAACAACGATCCGAGAACGTGCCTTCCCCGATCAGCCTCGCGCAACTGTGGTCAGCGGCGGAGCTCAAGGCCACGGACGCCATGGTCGAACTGGAGGAAAAAAGGCGGACATACCTGACCACCAAGGCCAGCGGGGACGAGGAGGTCGAATTCCCCGGCTTGGGGCGGAGCAAACGACAGACGACTCGTCCGGTGACCATCGTGGATGAGTGCTGTCGACAAGCCTGCTCCTTGCAAACTTTGATTCGCTACTGTCCCCAAAATTCTGCACCTGTCACAGAAGAGTCACTGGTTAGTTGATACACTTGTATATTTTCTTAGGGGGATGTCTCTTGTCACCCCCCCCCCACCCCGGTCTTTTTAATTATTTGATGCTCAAAAAATGGTCTACATATCATCAACATAAAATGTGTGACGTCATTCACCACACTATTATTGTTTCTGTGTTTAAAATGAAATCAAGTTGTCCTCTTTTTACATCGGCCTAAATTATGCAGGGGCAACAAAAACATATTATATTAACAACAATTTTTTTTTCGAGAAGGGAGCATACATTCAGGTCCTCGTGCTCACCAAGGTCATGTCTGCTCCTTCCTCCTGCACTAACAGAGACAAAGGTGGCCTCGCTGAGAGTCAAGCTCTGTTCCCTTTAGTGTACTTTCATTGGCTTATGTTATGGCAACCGCCATGTCTGCTCCCATCTTTGACATACGCGTCCTTCATTAAAAAAACACGTGTTTGATTATTTGAGCCACTCATTTATTTGATACTTTTGTCTACCGTCTTTGAGTGTTGGGGAGTTTTTGGTTTGGGGGGGGGGAGGGGCTGGTGGGTGGGGTGTGTCGTGGAATAATGTTGGTACAACGTGAGTACACATTTGATGCGCACGGCGTTTTTAATAAGCTACTTGCTACAAATGAAATTAGAATAAAAAGATAAAATGTTTAAGCTAAGGACATTTTTTTTAAATGGCTATGAAAATTGTGTTAGTGAAACAGCTTGACTAGCTAAATATTGCGTTGTACTTCTTTACAAACGTTTAAAAAAATGACATGAAGTATGCATTGCTTTTTCTTTAGAATCCTTAAAAGTTACATTATAACGAATGTTTCAAAGAATTATAAAAAAAAAAAAAATTGAATAAAATAAAAAAATTCTTTGAAACATTCATTATAGCGTAACTTTTAACAACTCTAAAGAAATGCAAGGTATGCTTGAAAAAAAAAAAGAGTGATATTAAAAAAAAAATTCTTTTAAAATCATTAACAGTTACGTCAAAATGAATGTTTCGAAGATTTTTTCTTTTTTAATCCACCCCCCCCCCCACCAAATTCCACAAAACAAAACATAATAATCCCCTCCCTCCTCAACCTTGTTTCCAGATACAACTGGGCCGACAACTGGGCTTCACGACACCGGGCGCCTCTACGCCATCTCCCGAGGCTGCGGCGACGACAACCGAGCTCTTCACCACCTACAGACCCGCTCAGATCATTCGCGGCAGGACCAGGGGCAGAAACGCCACCTACTTCTTCGTCACTTTCGGCGACCAGGCCACCCGCAGCCCCTTGATAACGGAGTGATTGGAGCTCGATGCTTAGTTTTTAGTTAGGGATTTGATATTTAAAAAAAAAAAAAAAAAAAAAAAATTATATATATTTTTTTAAATTTAGAAAATGTCTTTGCCGTTGCTTTGAATGTGCCAAAACATTATAAAAAGGTCGCTACACTGCTTTCAAGAGGAAGGGGATGCGCAATATTTCCATAATATGTGTACAAATAAATGCACGTGTTCTTTAGTATATTTGACATCGATAGACTTATAAATAAAACTTTGCGTTGCAGACATCTCGATTCCTAAAATTATATTAAAGTTCAATAGTGGTCCCGATTGTTAAGGTCATTTCCGTTGTACACAGAGAAAGATAGGATAACTCTTTAAAAAAATACTTTTTAATAAAAAAAATAAAAAAGATTTTTGTGTAAAGAATTTATGTAAGTTCGCTTTTCTTTGTAAAAATTGAATTATTATTATTTTTAAATAAGGTTTTAAAAGTATGTTCCCAATTTTAAAATATTTAAACAAAACAAAAGAAATACATAAAAAATAATCTAAGATCTAAAAATAACTGTATTGACACAACGCATAGAAGACATGCGCAGAGACCCCACGACGCCAACTCCACAGATACCAGTAAAATAGCATTCCGCCTAACATTTTTGACATGATGTTATCTCTATGTCTATATCTATGATACATGAGGCCTTTGTTATACCCGCCTGCTTGATTTGTACATGTTTAAAATTACAGAGAACGAACCATAATTAGTGAATTGTTATTTGAAAGGTAGAAATTTCATTTATACTATTTTAATGTCAAAAAAGGAGTCCCCCCCCCCCCCCCCCCCGCCGAATTTTCCAATATTTAAAGTGTTGTGAATTATAAGAGGCTATTTATTGATTGACAATGAATAAATTATTTACTACGAAACGAAATCAAATACTTGTACGTTTTGACTTCTGTGTCATTTTCAAACCTTTATATTAACTTCAGTTTTGTTCGTGGCTGGCTGGCAAACATCTTCGGAAGGCTAAGTGACACACTTCCTTTCAACCTATCGAGCTACTCGAATTTTCAGCAGCCCTTTCAATCCTTATACCCAAAAATCAGTTTTTCTATTTTTTTTTCCCAACGGGACGATGAAGGAAATAGGATGAGACTCATTTCACGAAATAAAATTCTTGTTAAATGTGTTAAATGAAATTCTTTTAAATAATAAAAAAAATTATATATTTTGCAAATGTGTTTGGTGCATAAAATTTAGTGTTTTTTTCCCCTTTCTCAAATAGATGATGAAATCAATCAACGTGTAAAAAAAATTGGGTAGGACATTAGGATATTAAAATAAAATCTTTAAAAATGCATAAAAAGGTTATGTACCGTAAACTTTGTTGTTTTTTTTTGGGGGGGGGGGTTATTTAATTTCAGTTACATTTGTTGGCGTTTTTGGAAAAAAAATGTATAAGCTACTCATCAATTGAACTAAATAAAACCACTTTAACAGGGTTCCAAGTTGAATAACTCGTTGTCATGAACCGTTCCGTAGTGTTTGATAACTGGATGGATTCGTTGTCAAGCGTGTCGACACCAGAACATAACACATAAAAAAAAACATACGATCGAACCCTTAGTGAAAACCATGCCAGACCTTTCAACACCAACTCCAGACGGGCCCGTGAACCTTGGGGTGGGTATACTTGATTTAGGGAAGGGGTCAGCATAATTGATTGTTCTGACGAGAGTCGGCAGTCAACCATCGCTGGGCTCTGGGGGGCCGCATGAATTGTGGTTAAATCTAGGCTGCCAATGTGTATGATCGGAGCACACACTTGGGCCGTCATACACACTTGGGCCGTCATACACACTTGGGCCGTCATACACACTTGGGCCGTCATACACACTTGGGCCGTCATACACACTTCGGCCGTCATACACACTTGGGCCGTCATACACACTTGGGCCGTCATACACACTTGGGCCGTCATACACACTTGGGCCGTCATACACACTTGGGCCGTCATACACACTTGGGCCGTCATACACGATTTGGCCAAAATAGACACAAGTACCGTCAAACACACTTGGACCATCATACACACTTAGGCCATCATTCACACTTGTTCCATCCCACACATGTTGGCCTGACATACACACTTTGGCCATCATACACACTTCAGAAATCCCATTTGTGCCATCACACAATTGGGTCATAACACACACTTGGGTAATCAAACACACTTGGGTGAACACACCACTTGGGAAATCATACACACTGGGGTCAACACTCCACTTTGGGCCATCATAGACACTTGGGCCATCATACACACTTGGGCCATAAACCACACTTGGGCCATCACAATCACTTGGTCGATGAATCACACTTGTGCCATCATAATCAATGGGTCCATAAACCACACTTGGGCTGTCACAATCACTTGAGCTATCACACACTCTTCGGCCATCATACACGCTTGGGCCGTCATACACAATTTGGCCATCATACACACTTGGGCCGTCATACAAACTTGGGCCATCACACTAACATTGGCCGTCATACATACTTTTGCCATCATAAACAATTGGGCTATCACACACTCTTGGGCAATCACTCAGACTTGAGCCATCCCAAACATTTGGGCCATCATGCATACTTGGACCATCATAAAAACTTTGGCCTAATATACACACTTGGGCCATCATACACTCTTGGGCCATCACACACATTTGGGTCATAATACTCTTGGGCCATCATAAACCATTGGGCCATCATACACAATTGGGCCATCATACACTCTTGGCCACCATACACACATGGGTCATCATACACTCTTGGCCACCATAAACACTTGGGCCATCATACACACTTGGGCCATCACACAATCTTGGGCCATCACACACTCTTGGGCCATCTCAAACATTTGGGTCAAAACCTGCACTTGGGCCATCAATCAAATTTTGGCCATCAATCACACTTGGATCATAAATAACACTTTGGTAGTGATACACACTTTGACCATCATACATACTTGGGCCGTCATACACATTAACATCATACACACGTTGGTCGTATTTCACAATAGGGCCGTCATTCATACTTGGGCCGTCATATATACTTGGGCCATCACACTCACTTGGGCCATCAAAAACACTTGGGCCATCACACACAGTTGCGCCACCATACTAACTTGGGCCATCACAAACACTTGGGCCATCCACATACTTGGGCCATCATACACATAAACCGTCAAACATACTTGGGCTTTCATACACACTTGGGCCATCATATATACTTGGGCCATCACACTCACTTGGGCCATCAAAAACACTTGGGCCACCACACACAGTTGCGCCACCATACTAACTTGGGCCATCACAAACACTTGGGCCATCCACATACTTGGGCCATCATACAAACTTGGGCCATCACACACATTTGAACCATGCTTAGCTATTTTCCTTTCTCAAACGCATACTTCTTTGAGTTATTGCCTGAAGTGTTTGAGTGTTATCCATCTGGCATTGATACGCACAGCCCCTGTCATTATACTGTATTTCGACCAGTACAGTCTGTTCTGGGGGGTCATCCATTTTCTTAAAAATTTTTCACTTTTGTTTGACCAACCGCTTCATTGATCTTTAGTTACAGTTAACTATAGAATTTCCGCGACAGTGAAGCTCTGTTACGCATGAGGAATGGACAGATTACGAGCGTCTGCGGAGGAGCGAAGCTTTCGAAGGGGTGAATAGACAGAAAGAAAGTGGCTTATAAAGTAGGAAGTGTTGTGTCTGCATAGTGTCTAGTAAGTGGGAAACATGATGTCATTATTATTATTATATGTTGTCTTATATAGCGCGGTACCCCAGCCTAGGGCTAGGCTCACCGCACTGTACATAAAAATATTAGCAAAAGAAACATAATGGTGACAATATCAATAACATAAAATACATTTATGAAATAAAGAACAGCTGTATAGAGACAAAACAAAAACAAATGCATATTCACCCCACCCACCCCAGAACTTTTACATGTGAAGCCATCGACGGCGGCCAGCAGCATCGTTTATCGGCCAGATTTGGGGAATCAGTCGGGGTAATAGAGTTTAAAGAGATGTGTAATGAGTGCAGTTTTGAAGGCCTGTGTGGTTGGTATATTGCGGATGTGTAGTGGAAGAGAATTCCATTGTTTGAGGGCGCAGAAAGAGAAAGATCGTTCACCATAAGTTTTAGTACGTGTCTTAGCAACGGACAGAATACGCGTGTCTGCGGAGGAGCGAAGCTGTCGAAAGGGTGAATATGTCTACATAATTGACATAGTGTCGTGTCATACATAAATGTGATACCTATTAAATTTCAAGGTTTAAAGATACTGCGACTGACATTTTAACAATGCTTAAGCAAAAGATTTTCACTAGCAACTTCTGAATTAGCATTGATATTAATGTTAAAATTCGAAGTAATTTATTTACTGACATCAGTTCAAGTACCTTGCCCCGACATAATTTTAATACTTCCGAAGGACGCAGACACATCCGCTTTTTTAATTTACCCACTAAGAATACAGTTAAATTAAAATTAATGCTATATATGGTAGGCAGACACAAATATGTCACTAATATTAAATTATACTAATTTTTTAAATTATAGCCTTTATTTATTTTGTAATAAATTTATGTCCTCTTTTTGTTACAAAAAGAAAAATGTTCTGGTCAATTAAAAGTTGTTGGAGATTCTCAAAACTGTGCCGTCTACGCCTGTCTGGGCTTCTAAACGTCCTAATTATAAAAAATAACTTTCCAATAAAAATGGCGGTTCTTTAATACGACTGATAGACAACACGTGACGAAAGCCATTACTTTTTATTGGACACAGCCATGCTGGTGACGTCACTGATCATCCCCCCAAGACAAGTGAAAGAGTCGCTTGTTTCCTTGGCAACATCATCGGATTCACGTGCACTATTGGCATCGGTTTGGCGCGTACCATATAGTTATGGGTATAACGGTGTGTAGACCTTATGAGTTATCTTAGATAACCTTACTTTCATTATCTAAGGAAAAAAAAAAGAAAAAAAGAAGTTTGTCAAATCATTACAAGCCACAAAATGGCAGACACAATACTTGTTGGTTTAAATACTTGACTGACATAGCATCTGGGCACAGTAGTGTTGCAGTAACAAATATGTAGAGTGTTACTATCAGGCAACTCGTCGTGGGAGGGGAGAGCAGTGCCCTGACGGTGAGGGAGGAGTAGTGCCCTTTCGGGGGAGGAAGGAGTACTACTGCCCTGTCGGGGAGGGGGAGTAGTGCCCTCTCGGATGAAGTCAAAGCCCCCCCCCCCCGCTGTAAACTGTGTACAGTAATATCATAAAACTATAGGACTATATAAAAAAAAAGAGGTACATTATTATTTCAATTTTTTTTTAAAGTGTCCTTTTGGGCTTATCTTCACGGATTAAAATGATTTAAATAGTGCAACCAAATGTCAAGGCGGTCGATATATTTGATGATCCGAATATTTAAGTCACATCTAGTTATAGTATTCGATTCCAAATATATGAAATCTTTTCTAATTAAACCTACAATGCCAAGGTAATACATGTCTAAAAATCGAATAATTTGAGAAAGAACTTGCTAAAAATATGTATCCGCGTGATGACAACGAATACGTACATTGTAATTAAAACACATTTCCGTTTATTGTGATCAAATAAAAAAAATGATATCTTATCTTTAACAGCAAACATTGGCCATCTGATGAACTTTTCTATTCCTTAATACAAATGAGATCAACTCATAAAATAGGCCGGTGTATGGATATCATCTTAAAGTAGAAATAATTGCATTGGTGTAAAAGTCGTTGATTCCATAATAAAGTTAGGCCAGTTAACAATTAAAAATTATTTTAAATAAGCGAAGTAATTATAATAATACAACATACAAAATATAACCAGCATTATTAGAAAAGAAAATTTCACAAATGCAAGAAACTGGATGGAGACGATAGGCTGTTAGGCATTAGGAAGGTGGAGACCTTTTGTACACACAACCTTTCTCCTCCAGTGGACCATACAAAAATCTAGTTTGCACAAAGAGAGTTTGGAGACGTATCCTACGCCCAGCCCAATGTTACATTCTCTGTTTAGCACAAAGTTTTGCTACTAGGTTATAAGAACTGACAGGCAGGCTGTTGGAGATCTGAGAGATAGATACTAACTGACAGGCAGGCTCTTGGAGACCTGAGAGATAGATACTAACTGACAGGCAGGCTGTTGGAGACCTGAGAGATAGATACTAACTGACAGGCAGGCTGTTGGAGATCTGAGAGATAGATACTAACTGACAGGCAGGCTGTTGGAGATCTGAGAGATAGATACTAACTGACAGGCAGGCTGTTGGAGATATGAGAGATAGATACTAACTGAAATGACTCCTCAGATTTTCGACACTTTAAAAGTTGCGAAAGATTTCTGGGAGCAGAGCGGGCCTACAAATTCGACTCAACCTCTGCTGGATTCTGAGAAAAAAAAATGTGTACCTATACCAAACACTTTACTAAAGGTTCTCACAATTTAGTGAAAATACCAAGGCTCGTGGGAACAATCGCAATTAAATTGGAATCTTTCGTTTAAGAGAGCTTGATAAAAGTCCACACCGCCAGTGGTTTGACGGTGTTAAGAACATCCTAAATATCCACCGTACGGAGTTAAAGTAGACCTTTTTACTTCGCGGCTATCCATCTACTATACCTACCCACGACGACTTCCTTATTAAAGCGGGCAGAAGAAGACATTAAGAATTACCCGTTTAACAAAATAATTGAACTGTCATAACATCAATTTGTTTTAATTATGATAATAAATTACTTTTCTATCATGCGTACTTATTTTAAATTTCACATAAGTTTTGCAATGATTCACACAGAATATCTATTGTTCATGTTCTTAATTCTGCGTGTAAGCCCCAAAATCAATGACCTTTCTTAAATTAAAAAGAATTCGGTGAAATATATGATCATTGTATCATGGAAGATTCACCAGACATACATTAAATTACAGAAAACACCCGTTCAGTAACCCTGTAAAAATTTTTTTTAAAATGGTCTTTTTTTTTTTTTGGACCTTGATCTACTAAAAATAAATCAGAGCAAACCCTAATTTATGCAATCACTTTTCTCCATTCAAACACACATGACATTATTGTGGTTGTGTGGGGAAAAAAAGGAATTATAACTGAGTATACGAATAAATAATATGATTTAAATTAACTTTAGATCTAAAAACTTCTAATCTACTTTTTTAATTTAAAAAAAAAAAAAGCTAATAACTATTTTATCAAGGGAAACATTTGCTTACGTTTTTAATAGCTTTTATGGACTATTATTATTGAGAATTTTGTGTGACATTAATGTTGTTTTTGTAATGAAAATATAATTTTATGAACGTTTTAGTGAAATAATAACAGAATTGCACTTTCAAAATTATTATTGTGATTTGTTTTTTTAACTCATGTTATAGTAATGTATATCTATACATTAGATTCTTCGAACAGAAATATAAATTTTGATAAAAATTCTTAACAAACAGTTTACCTTAAGCCTGAAGCAGATTTTTCCTTTAAGCGATAGTCCACTCGAATCGATCCTTACATTCAAGGACAAAATGTAAATGTATAGCGGATGCACCGGCACCCCATGACGAACCCCCCACAAACAACTTAGTCTAGGCGACATGGCTGTGTGTGTGTGGGGGGGGGGGTTTCATGGATCTCAAAAAACAAAACAAAACCCCTAAGACGAAGTGAACTGAAACTCCGTACAGATATCCACCCCCAAAGAAAAGAAAAACATGATCAGAAAGTTACAAGTAAACCCCACTCCCCTTTCCCTTCCCCCTCTTTACCGTTCAGTGACCTCCATCTTGCATCTCAGTTTTGACCCATTTACTTATTTCCAATTGAGATAAAACATTCATACACCTACCCACCTCCTATAACTAAAAAAACTTTCATCGTCATTAGGTCACAAGTGATCTCAACTTACCCGTAAGTGACTTCTATTTTTTGTTATGTACATGCAGTTACATTTAAAATGCACAAATGAAAATTGATCATTCAACATTTAAAAATCTTCCCCGATTCAAATAGAGTATAAATCGTATTTTATGCCACACAGAATTCATCTTTCAAATGCTTTTATACTGATAAAAATTGTTGTTACACTGCAGATTTAATTAATTTCATAAACTATTTCTTCTTCTTCTTCTTCTTCTATATATTAAGGGCCCACGATCAATTTATTGATCATTATGGCTCCTATGAATGTAGATGGGATTTGCAATGTCTCTGTGCCTGGTGTTGATGAGGATATTTCACTGGTTACAAGAGTGACTGTTTGAGGGTATCATGCACTAGGGGTTGGAAGGCCTGAGGCTATAGACGCAAATGAGTCAAGTGTTGTCGCCTCAACTGTTCCTTTTGGAAGCTTGTTCCAGTCCCTGATTGTCTTTGGTAGGAAGGAGCAGTTCCTATACTAGCTTCTTGCTGGTATGAGCCAGAACTGCCTGTCATGGCCTCGTCGCTGTCTATGGGGGAGAGGGACGAGTTTCTGTTTAATGCCAGAGCAGTGGACTAGCCCATTATATATCTTGTAAATCATGGAGAGCCTGGACTGTCGTCGTCGTACCTCCAATAGTGACCAGCCCAGTGTTTCCAGCATGCTGCCAACACTAGAGGTATTCCTGTAGCGGTTCAGGACAAAGCGTGCTGCTAGTCGCTGTATTTCCTCCAACCTGTCGATGCTCTTCTGAGTGAATGGGTCCCAGACCGAAGATGAATAATCTAAAAGCGGCCGGACAAAGGCTTTATAGGCTCTTTCTTTCACACCGGAGTTGCTGATCTTTAGATTACGCCTTAAGAACCCCAGGGTCTTGTTTGCCTGGTTGCACACATTGTAAATATGCTCGTCCCAGCGGACCTCTCTCTGAATGGTAACACCCAGGTACCTTACGGAGGAAACTGACTCAACTGCAGTTTTATGTTCAGCACTGTATTTGTCGGTTATATGGTACAATCGTTAAAGCTACTTGTATTTTCCTTTAGTATAATGACGTGCACTTAATTGATGCTGTGACCTTATATCGTATGCAATCTTCTTATGAAAGTTGTGCAGCTTGTGGTAGGAAAATACTCCTGAGGATAATGGCTTCCTGGCAGCATCAGAGATGAATTGTAAAAGAAATATTTTAATAGTTATTTGTTTGATGTGAATAAGCTAAACTACAAATTTTTTTATCAATGAAGATTTTAAAATTTTATCTTATGAAGCTATTAGTAAAAGTGGGTGATGGGCAGAAACTAACTGCTTCTCTTTCAAGCACGCATCTAAATAGTGGGAGGGGGTGATAGCGAGAACAGGTCACTACGCTTTGCTTTTAGTATTGAATAGTTCAAATAAGGGAGAGTTACTAAATGGAAATATTTAATGTAAAATTTACTTAGGTAAAGAACAAAGAAGCCGATAAAATGAGATAAATGGCAATACAGATGTCTAAGGGACGCAATGAATAATGTATCTATGTTTTAATTACGAATACAGTTAAAGAATATATTTCATTTTAATTATGAACTAACTATTCACACGAATAAGAGTATTTCTATTTATCAAATTTGTTTCGCGTAGAAGATTTAAAGCTATAAATGTAATTACGTTTGATGTATTGTAAAATATTAGTATCACATTTTTAGTTGTACGCCAATATCCGTCTTGACAACGTATACTGACTTTGTCGGGTAGACTTTTTGGACCCCACTTAAATCAAGTCTGTCACGTGACTTCCAGTCGTCCCTGCTACTTCAATGTTATTTAAAAACAATTTCTAATACATTTTGTTCCCCATCATAAGTTAAGACTCCCTTAGTTATAATATATCAGTGATAGGAACGCACGGCCCATATGACGGCTATATCAGAATTTATGTCCACAGAGTAGCTTATAATTAACACGTTTTCCCATCACGTATTTCCGAGCCATTGAGATTTTGTCTTTACCACCTTTAGAAAGGAATTGATATGTTTGTATGAAATAACCGCCAATCTTTATTTTACATTTTGCTAGGCACAAGGGCTCGAGTTCGGTACTAAACCACGGGAACGGTGTTCATTCATTTCCTTTGACAAGAAGTATAGATACATTTAATTCAGGTTGTAAGGAAACTTTGGTGAGTTTCCTACATTCCCCCCAACCCAGAAATTAACTCCAGCAAAATTGAAAAACGTTAAATTGTCAATAGATTAAAAAAATGCATTCTTTTGTTTTGCGAAATTTCCATAAAAAATATTTAATACCGCGGCGGCCTTTCGGATAAACGACTTTTCGGATAAACGACTTTTCAGATAATCGACTTTTCAGATAATCGACTTTTCAGATAATCAGCATTCGGAAAATTCATGATCTACAATTTTTTTTGAAATGCTTAACCTTATTATTGTGTAAATAATAAACACCGTGCAGGTAGTGTACCGGCACTAAGAATTTTCACAACAAAATATACAATTGTACATATGCCGCCCTTCAAGGGTTAAACCATAAATTGAATTATGAAATATACGTACAATAAGAAACAATAAATATATGGTTTATTTATTTGAATACAAAATGTCAACGGAAAGTTGTGCTACTAATCTACGCCACGCATACAATACACTCAAGGCGATGGCAATCAGCGAAGCAAGGAAGGCAGCACTTACAGCGATCACTGTGCTGTACACAGCATCACGTTCGCCACTGTCTGTAAAATAAAAGATTCATTGTCTTAAAATCTAACACATCCTGTTTAAGAATGCTATCTACTCACAACATAACTATACCATAGTACTAAATTTCAACACCCCCACCCGCCCCCACCCCCCCCCCAAAAAGAGAGAAAAGAAAATTGGGATTGTAGGATTGGGATTATCAGCGATGAAGGAGTTGTGTTGTATAGATAAGTGTCCCTATAATCCTAATTTAAGAGTGGTTTTGTCAGTGTATTATGATCTAACTTGATGTATGCATGCTCAGCACTTTGTAATGATGATTTCATTTTAAAGTAGTTTTGAGCAGAAGCTGAACCATTGACAAATGGAGTGTGTGAAAACAATGAGGATGATCATGTATTTAGAAAAAAAAAATATTTACTCTATGACTCTCTCACTCCCGTGTGTCCAACCAAATGTGGTGGGAAATGGTGGTGACCATCAAAATTTATAACTTTCAATTTATATATATTTTTTTCAATTTAGAATGTTTAAAATATGTGCTTCAGGTAAGACAATGGTCATGATTGTATGTTTATTGGACTCCTTGCTAAAGGTTAGGCTACAACCGTAGCTGTGTCTGTGATATGACAGTGTAGAAATCCAACAACCGTAGCTGTGTCTGTGATATGACAGTGTAGAAATCCAACAACCGTAGCTGTGTCTGTGATATGACAGTGTAGAAATCCAACAACCGTAGCTGTGTCTGTGATATGACAGTGTAGAAATCCAACAACCGTAGCTGTGTCTGTGATATGACCAGTGTAGACATCTATCGAATACTATCTTACCCCCAACTCAATAAACCCAAGGACTTCCTTATTAGTTTATTGCACAATCCAATGCATTTAATACAAATCCACATTAGAGATAATCGTAACCAGTCACTACTACTAGAGTGTTTGTAGTCCAAACTAATGTATTATGACTTTGTGATGTCATCCCAGTCGCTAGAGTGGATGTAGTTCCAACTTAATGTTTGACTTTGCCATGTCCTCTCAATCGCCAGAGCGGATATAGTCTAAACTAATATATGACTGTGTCAAGTCAACTCGATCGCTAGAGTGGATGGATTCTAAACTAATGTATGACTTTGTCATGTCCACTCAACCGCTAGAGTGGATGGAGTCCTATTTAGTGCATGTCTTTTTCACGTCACATCAATACTAACTCCTTTCCGCAGAATAAAATCACCTAACATTTAGAACAGTGGTTCTCAACCTTCCTAATGCCGCGACCCTTTAATATAGCTCCTCATGTTGTGGCGACCCCCAAACACATAACTATTTTCATTGATATTTCATAACTGTAGAGTATATGTGTTTTCCGATGGTCTTAGGCGACCCCTGTGAAAAGTCGTTCGACCCCCAAAGGTGTCGCGACCCACAGGTTGAGAATCGCTGATTTAGAACATTCATGAAGGGAGTTAATTTCAATGTAGAGCAATGATTTGCTCCTACAAACGATCACAAAAAAAGACATACAGCATATATTCTATTTTAGATTTAAGACAGTGATAGGTACATTAAGAGACAGTGGTATGAGTTAAATGAAGGAGACTTTAACGCTAAATGGTTAAGGAAAATAATGATACGGGACGATTATATCGAGTCATGTCCCAGGAATACAGGATAGGGGGAAATAATGGGGAGTCATGTCCCAGGAATACAGGATAGGGGGAAATAATGGGGAGTCATGTCCCAGGAATACAGGATAGGGGGAAATAATGGGGAGTCATGTCCCAGGAATACAGGATAGGGGGAAATAATGGAGAGTCATGCTCTAGGACTACAGGATATGGGGAGATAATAGGGAGTCATGGTCTAGGACTACAGGATATGGGGAGATAATAGGGAGTCATGCTCTAGGACTACAGGATATGGGGAAATAATGGGGAGTCATGTCCCAGGAATACAGGATATTGGGAAATAATGGGGAGTCATGCTCTAGGACTACAGGATATGGGGAGATAATAGGGAGTCATGCTCTAGGACTACAGGATATGGGGAGATAATAGGAAGTCATGCTCTAGGACTACAGGATATGGGGAGATAATAGGGAGTCATGCTCTAGGACTACAGGATATGGGGAGATAATAGGGAGTCATGGTCTAGGACTAGAGGATATGGGTAGATAATAGGGAGTCATTGCCTAGGAATACAGGATATGGGGATGTAATAGGGAGTCTTGGCCTAGGAATACAGGATATGGGGAGATAATAGTGAGTCATTGCCTAGGACTACAGGATATGGGGAGATAATAAGGAGTCTTGGCCTAGGACTATAGGATATGGGGAGATAATAGGGAGTCATGGTCTAGGACTACAGGATATGGGGAGATAATAGGGAGTCATGGTCTAGGACTACAGGATATGGGGAGATAATGGGGCGTCACGGCCTAGGATACATGGTATTGAGAGATAAAGGTGAGTCATGGACTAGGAATATGGGGAGATAATGGGGATAAGAATAAGATGAAAACCCGTTGACGTGAACACGTGGTGCCTGCTCCCTCCCCCCCCCCCCCCCCAATGAGATTTTACCCAGGGGACACCTGCCAGTTTTCCCGCAAAAGTGGTAACCTCTTATGGTTGCATCTTGTTTTTGTGTCATCTGTCCTAATGACATCCTGTATTGGGGTAATTGCCCTTACGCTTACTTATGATATCAACGATTCCGTTATTCTGTCATTTGGCTTTTTTTTATTTGGTGTCATCCATTTTTATGATGTAGCCCTTTGGAGTTATTGACCCGGCTACAGCCTCACTTTCCAGAAACTCATCATATTTATGCTACGATTGCTTTAAACATTACCTACACATTTTGGAATTTAAAAGAAAAAAACAAATAATAAGAATTTACCGTAAATGTTTGTTCCAGATAAAATAGATTATGAAAAAATTCGGTTAAAAATCAAATTGTAACCAAAAGGGAAAATAAAAATATAATGTTTGCTTAAAGTATGTTGCATGACTTAAGGAAGGCCTACAAAAGTCAAAATGTAATGTGGGCCGTAATACTTAATGAAAAACTTGTGTGAGCCGAAAGGTATTAGGACAGTGTTGAAAGCTATTTAGAAAAAAATAATAATAAATAATACTTCGTTACTTCGCGGACCACAAAGTTGGGGGGGGGGGGATGGGGGCCGCTTGCAGCCCACAGGCCGTATTTTGTGCAACCCTGATCTAAGGAAATACCGACCTTATAAACCTACGCACAGGACAAACACAGCACATTGCTACATTTATTTGCATTGGATTTAACTTCCTTCTTTTATTTAACATTTGTGTAGATACAAAAAAAAACAACAACAACTTTAAACAATTGTCGTCTGTAGGGCATTTTAAGCTTCTTAGTTAACATGAAGCAAATAAAAATTCAGTTCATTAAATAAATAAGACATAACCAGGTCACTGAATTAATATATATATATATTATATATATGTCGTTATTTGCTTCAGTTAATGGAATAAGATTAATGCGAATGATGTATATATTTATATACACGTTTAATATTTAAAAAAATTGTGTCTGTATTTGAACAGCATAAAATCCCAGAACGTACAAAGTACAGCTATGATACGTTTCTATTCAAACGCCAGAGTTGTCGTATGCTACATCATTGTATCTTGTATTTTGCCAGGCAAGCCTTGATTTTTTACTTTAACTTATGTATCATAATAATTATTGTTATTATCGTGGTATATTTTAATGTAAATTGACATTTTCTCTTATAATGCTAACTCTCTCTGTCTCCCTCTCTCTTTCAAAGGGTACCTTCCCTAATGTTCATTTAGTAACATAGTTACAAGCTTTATCAGGTGAAGCGTTGAAAATTGTCTTGAATTGAATTTCTCAAAAAAAAAAAACTAAAGAAATAGTTGTCGTTTTTCTGAGTGGGAATCATCCAGTCGCGTAGCGAGGGAGGGGCAAGGAGGGCATCATGCCCCGCGCGCTACTCACAAAGGGGCGCCAAATGGTATATTTTTACATATAATATTGTATGGTTTTCGAATAGAGGGGGGGGGGAGGCGCTAAAAAGGTATTCTGTCCCGGGCGCGAGTTAAGCTCGCTACGTCACTGGAATCATCCAATGGCAAGTCTCACAATGAATCATCCGAGTATAGAACAAGCAGACACCTATACGAACTTAGGAGTCAGCATTAAACAATGAGGTGGCCCATGTCATGAACACGGTCGCATTAAGTATAAAACCTGTTTAACTTCAATATTACCTGATGGTGGGGAAATTCATCGCCCGACATAAAAAATTGATTAAATAGTCTAATCAAGAAAGTTTATCTTAAACTGAGTTTCAACATTCTGACGATTTTCATGGATACCATCCGCTACTTTAGGGAGGTTTTTAATGGTTACCGGAAATTTGATCGAAATAATTTTCCGTCGACGAAATTTCTTTCGATCAAATTACCGGATACGGTATTTAATGTACACTTTACAAATCCAGCTGTATGGCTTGTCATGCTTGAGTTACTGGTACCAGTATCGCTGAGTGCGCAGAGATGATCATCGCTGGTGTGAGGTGAAGAACGCAAACACGATAGCTGGTGAGCATCTTGTCGCGTTTCACCAGAGTCATGTCTTGCCAGATTGTACAAATGAGTGCATATCAATGTGAAAATCTCACTGAACATGCGAATGATGTTATTTTTCGATGACCATCGGGTTTCACGGACGAATGGAATTTGGGTTTTGAAACGGCCTCTACTTCATGCTTTCTGGAAGAAAAAAAAATAAAAACTTTGATTTTATCAATGTCATTTCGCACTTGAACACCCGAACTCAAATCATTAACCGCCAGATGGAGCCCACGCACAGAGCAAGGACCAATATCTGCTTTTGGAAACACCCTGCGTGGTTTAGTCTGAACACCGCCTTTCTTTCCTGCCTTTGTGGACCAGTCGTCATATCTATGTCCAAATAGTCTTCTGTCAAGACCACGTTGATTGCAGTGATTTATAATTGCAGATGTCGTTATTTGCTTGAGTTAATGGAATAAGATTAATTCTTCATGAATTTAAATCCACTATCGACGTTGTCTGCTAAGCGTAACGCCAACGACGGCTGTTATGTTTCCGATATTTTAGCTGTTTCATTGGCTAACATTGAGTAGGCTACAGATTGTTTTTACTGATATAATAATTTGTCGCTTTATTACTTCCTCACATATCTCAAGAATAATGTTGACCTCCTGATTAGCACGTGTTCGTTCCACATCTAGCATTTTGTTACTTACAGACACCTTATTTCGTCATTATATATATATATATCACTTTATGTCTTAAAATATTTTTGATAATTCAAACATATCACTTTTATTTTTCAAATATTATGAATTATAAAAATCAAAGTCATTTAACTGTTAAAATATGTATTTGTTATTGATAGCTTGTGATTTTGTTACGTGTTACAGTTTCAAACATTGAAAATGGTCAGAGAAAGATTAGAGGCGATTTTAGTGAAAGCGGTGATATTATTTATAGTTTTCATCCCAACACTGAAAAGTGTCTCAAAGAAGGGAACAGGGAAGGAATATTTGTATACGGCCTCTCTTTATATTCAAGCGATGTAAGTACTCATTTAAATTTAACAAAACCAATAAATACATTTCTTAACCTTCTTAAAATAGAGAACTCTAAAAGTTTATATTTTTTGTTAATTAATGCCAGTGGATAGTCAATAGAACAAAGTGATATAAAAGATTGTAGTATACACTACCAACGTAGTCGTGGGAAAACATATGACTGCACATTGTCTTGTCTTGTTATTCAGGCTAATACGTATCATGTTCTGAATATTTCATAATAGAAGAATCTGTATAATATCTTTATTAAAGTGTGGATGTCTTCATATTAGCTGTTTAAACTATTGTTTGGCTGTATCAAAACATTAACTGTCTCTCTACTCAAAAAGATGAATCACCAAAGTCTAACAGGTGGTCTCCGCTAAATTTTTTTTAAATATACAAGAGAAAGATAAATGCATTGAAACACAGGGATAACCTTAAGTAAGACTTTATAACAACAGGAAGATTGTAACCTTAAGTAAGACTTCATAACAACAGGAAGATTGTAACCTTAAGTAAGACTTCATACAATAGGACGAGTGTAACCTTAAGTAAGACTTCATAACAACAGAAAGATTTGTAACCTTAATTAAGACTTCATAACAACAGGAAGATTGTAATCTTGAGTAAGGGAAGGGCCGAGTAGAAAAATTACTTAAGTTACAATTTTTCAAAAATGAGTTAAACCCGGCATTATATTTGATGACTTCCCCTGAATCATTCCTGTCAATATGATTTATGAAAAACGTACACAAGTGTTAGATTCAGAGTTACCTCGAGCAGCTTTTAAGGTATTTAAATAAGAATTTTAAAACTTTAAACTCACATTTCTCAAAACTGCAAAAATACACTTTAGTCCTTTTTCTACTGACTTCATAAAAACAGGAACATTTTAACCTTAAGTAAAACCCACCAAAAACACAAAAGAAAACAACTTTCAATTGATTCTTTTATTGCTCTCGGAGCTATCATCCATCCCTTAGGGTCAATCATCGTTCTTTAAGAACAAATTTCTTACAGTATCACTATCATATCACATTATCACTATCATATCACATTATCACTATCATATCACATTATCACTATCATATCACATTACCATTTTAATATATAACTATTTTTGTACCTTCCTTTTTATTAACATAGTTCGAACATTATTGGGCTATTTCCATAGCTGCAAGATAAAAATGTAAATACAAATATGTAAGAATCCATGTTTTAATTATAATATTATACACATTGCTTAAATTTTCAGGGAGGTCTGCTGGATAGTGATTTGTTTTCTGAAAAATCCACCAGGGATGAAAAAGATATAATAAAGAAGATCATATTAGACTGTAATGGGAGAGCTGAGTGCAATTCATTATACAGTGGACTTAAAATACCTCGGCCAACTGTCCGTGCTATTCCCGTCGATTACTTCGACTTAATATTCGAGTGTGCACAAACAGGTAAGTTACCTTTCCAAATGTATTACTATTAACAAAAGTACTCATCTGCAACCATGATTGGGTTGTGCAATTCTATTTCCTTTCAGCTGCAACTTGATCGAGTCAACATCATTGCAATGTTCTTACTCAAATAAAATTAATTGCTGCTATTTCGTAATGTTACAATTCATGGGAAGAAAGTGAATCATGGAAAACAAAAGCTACACACACAATTTATGTCTGAGAAATAACATTTAATTACAATGAAAAAAACAATTAAAATAAAATTAAGCTGGAATTCACCAATACGAAAAGCAGACTTAAACACATTCATGTGGTGCGATTTGTCTTATCGAGCCAGTTCCGTAAAACCAATAAACAATTGTTGGTTAAGTTCGATGAAGGACAGGAAAAAGGGACATTTGTAATTTGAGATTATCTCTGAGATTGCCACCAATTGTGGAAAGAATAACTTTATATTGATTACATTTATTTTATTTTTCGTATGTACAACATCGTATATCCACGCTACCAGGTTAATGTTCATTTGTACAACTTCGTATTCTAAGCTACCATGGCAAATGTTCATTTGTACAAAATCATACTCTAATCTAACGTCGCAGTGTTCATCCGTCCATACATTAAAAAATTGTGACTAAACAGTTCTTTTTAAATTGGTTCATTGATTTCATAAGAAATATACATATTCATTAAATGTTTATTTCTCTGTTTGACCATTGTAATTTTATTATATAACATGACAGTATTCCGGTTCATAAATATTTAATTATATTTCAGTCATTGATAATATCACTGTGTTCAATATCGGACTTGACCTAGAGTTAGATTCTAAAACACTTAAAGTAGACAAATTTTACGACCTCATGTTACGCTTAAAAAAGAATAAAACGACTCACCGCCATTGTAAGATAGCTGGAGACAAGTCTAATGTAAGGATAAGAGTGCTGCATGTGGACTTTGGACCCACCTCGGAATGCAATAAGATCAATTCAGATTCGTTGCATCGATGCCATGAAAACATGACGTTAGTTTCAAGAGACAGGAAAGAATGTAATGATGCGTGGTAAGGTGTTCATTATATTTTAATTATAAGCATGTGGAAAATGGGGAAAGTTAAAGTCACATATATTTATATCTAAAATTAATGTCACATATATTTATATCTAAAATTAAAGTCACATATATTTACATCTAAAGGTAAAGTCACATATATTTACATCTAAAGTTAAAGTCACATATATTTACATCTAAAGTTAAAGTCACATATATTTATATCTAAAATTAAAGTCAGATATATTTATGTCTTAAGTTAAAGTCCCATATATTTATATATAAAGTTAAAGTCACATATATTTACATCTAAAGGTAAAGTCACATATATTTACATCTAAAGTTAAAGTCACATATTTTTATATCTAAAATTAAAGTCACATATATTTATATCTAAAGTTAAAGTTACATATATTTACATCTAAAGTTAAAGTCACATATATTTATATCTAAAATTAAAGTCACATATATTTATATCTAAAGTTAAAGTCACATATATTTACATCTAAAGTTAAAGTCACATATATTTATATCTAAAATTAAAGTCACATATATTTATACCTAAAGTTAAAGTCACATATATTTACATCTAAAGTTAAAGTCACATATATTTATATCTAAAATTAAAGTCACATATATTTATTCATAAAGTTAAAGTCACATATATTTACATCTAAAGTTAAAGTCACATATATTTATATCTAAAATTAAAGTCACATATATTTATATCTAAAGTTAAAGTCATATATATTTACATCTAAAATTAAAGTCACATATATATATATATCTAAAGTTAAAGTCACATATGTTTATATCTAAAATTAAAGTCACATATATTTATATCTAAAGTTAAAGTCACACATATTTATATCTAAAGTTAAAGTCACATATATTTACATTTAAAGTTAAAGTCACATATATTTATATCTAAAATTAAAGTCACATATATTTATACCTAAAGTTAAAGTCACATATATTTATATCTAAAATTAAAGTGACATATATTTATATCTAAAGTTAAAGTCACATATATTTACATCTAAAGTTAAAGTCACTTATATAAATATCTAAAGTTAAAGTCACATATATTTATATCTAAAATTAAAGTCACATATATTTATATCTAAAGTTAAAGTCACATATTTATATCTAAAGTTAAAGTCACATATATTTATATCTAAAATTAAAGTCACATATATTTACATCTAAAGTTAAAGTCACATATATTTATATCTAAAATTAAAGTCACATATATTTATATCTAAAGTTAAAGTCACATATATTTATATCTAAAGTTAAAGTCACATATATTTATATCTAAAATTAAAGTCACATATATTTATATCTAAATTTAAAGTCACATATATTTATATCTAAAGTTAAAGTCACATATATTTATATCTAAAATTAAAGTCACATATATTTATATATAAAGTTAAAGTCACATATATTTATATCTAAAGTTAAAGTCACATATAGAAGACATCTAAAGTTAAAGTCACATATATTTATATCTAAAATTAAAGTCACATATATTTATATATAAAGTTAAGTCACATATATTTATATATAAAGTTAAAGTCACATATATTTATATCTAAAGTTAAAGTCACATATATTTATATCTAAAATTAAAGTCACATATATTTACATCTAAAGTTATAGTCACATATATTTATATCTAAAATTAAAGTCACATATTTTTATATTTAATGTTAAAGTCACATATATTTATATCTAAAGTTAAAAACACATACATTTACATCTAAAGTTAAAGTCACATATATTTATATCTAAAGTTAAAGTCAGATATATTTATATCTAAAATTAAAGTCACATATATTTATATCTAAAATTAAAGTCACATATATTTATATCTAAAGTTAAATTCACATATATTTATATCAAATGTTAAAGTCACATATAATTATATTTAATGTTAAAGTCACATATATATACATCTAAAGTTAAAGGCACATTTTATTTATATCTAAAGTGAAGTCACCTATCTTTATATCTAAAGTTAAAGTCACATATATTTATATATAAAGTTAAAGTCACATATATTTACATCGAAAGTTAAAGTCACATATATTTATATCTAAAATTAAAGTCACATATATTTATATCTAAAATTAAAGTCTCATATATTTACATCTAAAGTTAAAGTCACATATATTTATATCTAAAGTTAAAGTCACATATATTTACATCTAAAGTTAAAGTCACATATATTTATATCTAAAGTTAAAGACACATATATTTATATCTAAAATTAAAGTCACATATATTATATTTAAAGTTAAAGTCACATATATTTATATCTAAATTTAAATTCACATATATTTATATCTAAAGTTAAAGTCACATATATTTATATCTAAAATTAAAGTCACATATATTTATATATAAAGTTAAAGTCACATATATTCATATCTAAAGTTAAAGTCACATATATTTATATCTAAAATTAAAGTCAAATATATTTACATCTAAAGTTAAAGTCACATATATTTATATCTAAAATTAAAGCCACATATATTTATATCTAAAGTTAAAGTCACAGATATTTCTGTCTAAAGTTAAAGTAACAAATAATTATATCTAAAGCTAAAGTCACATTTTTAAAAATCAGGTTTTATTTGAATTTGAAGAGAATGAGAATACATGAACCAACTGTGTGGTATCAAAGGCTGGTATAACACATCAATATAACAAAGAAAAGAAAACAAGAGCTCAAATCAATGGAGGATGAACATTCTTATGTAGATAATCAACTTATACCATAATGTCCCCACATAGTGTCATACATATCAGCACACATGCGCGATTTTAACTGTTTAATATTAGAATTTCGAATATAATTCATATTTTAAAAAAAATAAAACTTGTCGATACATATAACCTGATCAAACTAGAATTATTTAAAAAAAATTTCAAAGCCCATTAAAAGATGTTGAAGTTGAATTATCATCACCATCATTATCAGTGACAATCCAGGTCAACTATGGAGCCATTACTTATGGGTTGACTTTTTTTCCATTATGCAAGGATGCTCATACCCTTCTTCATGTGTCTATCTCATTCTAATGGTGAGCCGTTTGTCACTCTGTCTCTGAATATAAACCAGGCCTGCTTCTTTATGATATGACATCCCATCCAAAAGTATTTTAGTATTCACCGTCATGCTGAGGTCCTTGTAACATGACGTTTTCCAACATTCCGGTGTTTCATCACTAAAGATAAAATGAAGTAATAGGCACGGATGAATTTAATTATTATAACTTATTCTCTTAATACTAGAACCTGGTTAAGCAAATGAAGCGATTACCCACGTTTATATCTTTCTATTTATCTGTTTATCTGTGAACGCGTGCAATATGTTGGACATCAGAGGCGTAAATTATAATGCGCAACTTTTGATTGTTGAGAAACAATCTTTATAAAAAATATTCTACTGAGATAAATTAATTATATCTGCTAGAAACATTCCAGCTCTATACCAATATAATATTTTAGATTACAATGTAAATTGTTAACTTGATCTAGTAGTAGCATTACAGCTCTACGCTAATGTAATATTTCATATTACAATGTTTGTAAATCATTTATATCCTATGATTTGAAATTATTTACATCTAAAATACTAATTTCCCATATGCTACCGTAAAATAGTGAAACGTATGTCTAAGGTAAAAATATATTGGTCTAGGGGACTGTCATGATGACACCATGACCTCAAATACCTAGGATACAGGAGATTCTCATGAGGATATCGTAACGTCACATAACTATGATTTTACAGACATGGGCTCGTCTGTTTTACATTATAACACCGATTATAAATACCAAATTATAAATATCAATTTCAATGTCTCAATAGTGTCTGGTAAAAAATGCTAAATATAAGACACATATCTTCTTTAAATATGGCCTCCAATTAACAATCATGAAAATATGTTTCTCACCACAGGCAACCACCTTTCACATATAGCTTCACTGTATGCCTTACTAAAGACTCAGACATTGATATTCATATGTCAACAGGATTTGTCTGGATAAACCTTATTGGTAATTAAGATGTATGACTTTACCTTTTTTTAAAAAAAAAGTTATTGACAAATATTATGTCAAGTCTCATAATGACTTTGGTAGAGTTTATAAAATTTGAAATGTGCTACACCATCAAGCAATGTCTTTTATACGAGAATTCCTCATAAAATTGTAAAATTTTGCTTTTAACAAATTATTTCTGTTATAATATTTGGAGCCTTCACTGAAATATTATCGCAACTAAAAAATATATATTTTTTCTTTGTGTTTCATAGGCATTAATGGCCGATTATTAAGTTAATTTGATTTTAAAAAAATAAGAATACAAATTATAAATTTATTAAATAACTCTTTACTAATAAAATACCGTGAAAATGTGTACAGCTGACTCAGAGTATACAGTAAACTGTAGCGGATCAAATGGTAGCAATGATGACACAAGCTACGGTACTACTCCGGGTAAGACAAGATGTTTACATTTTTAATACTACATTTAAAGTTTTTCTTTTTTTTTACTTGAAATATCTTTTCTCCTTTCAAACCTACAAATCTTTTAAAATATTCTGTTTTTTTGCGGTTGGCCCATAATTGTTTTTTTTTCCTAATAAGAGCTTTGTAAAAAAGTATTTCCGTATGCGCTCCTATACCATTTATCAGAATGCGATAAAACTTTAGTGAGAGGTTGTGCGCATGCCTGCAAAGGTTTTTAAAATATTACAACCATTTTAAAATTTGTTTTCCGTTTTTAGACAGGGGCCCTATGTTCGTTTTTTCCTATATGAGCTGTATAACTATAATTTCAAACGGAGCTAATGCATGGATAGATGGATTTATCAAATACAAATAGCGACATTAAATTGTGTGTGTGACATAATAAGTAGGTTTCTGAAGTAATACAACAATTCTACAATATTCCGTTTGTGGCCGGGGGCCTTAAATGCGTTTTCCACCCTTATATTATCTATATAATTATCGAATGCATTCCTATACCATTCATCCAGTTGCGATAACATTTTGGTGAATTGATGTGCGCACGCTTACAAAATCCCCCCCCCCCCCCCACAAACGCACACATTTTTAAAATGAACAAAAAAAAAACTTCATGACTGTTTTAATTAATGCTATAATTTTTTTTTTTTTTTTGAAATTTTAAGAATAATTATATTTTTAGGCTGTCACAACACTGCACATGTCATCAAAGTGTCGTGCAACTGTCTACTGATTTAATTAATTGATGGGAATTTATAAAATTAGTTTATAACGTTATTTTACCGCACATTAGACTTAAGGCCAAAGTCTCGAATGCAGATTTATGCTAACAAAATATTACGTTTAAACGCTTCCTTTTTTTGGGGGGGGGGGGGTGGGTGGGGGTGGGGGGTTGCTTTTTTTGCTGTTTGCCCATACCAATAGGATTTACCAATATTCAATATATTTTAAATCTTGCAATATGCTTGAAAACATGGACAACATTTTCAAATCACTTGAATACATGCACAGTTTGTCTAACCAAAGAAATGCTTTGTTGTATCTGTTTCTTACTGCCGTGATAAAATAGTAATATATGAAGGGTTCAAGGGGAAAAACCAGTGATGTCAATTTTTCGAAATTTGCAAGTTATCTCCCGTGTGGCTACATTCCATTCAACAGAATAATATGACACATAGTCCAACTGAAAAAGCAGCGTTGTCAATAAATAAATATTTAGACATTTTAATATTTTGATACTTATATAAGGAATTTTCAAATTTTATTATCATTTTTCTCAAAACTCTCAAACCCTGACATCACTGGTTTTTCCCTTGAGCCCTTCATATGCTTTAAGTAGAGAGACTGCCGTGTCACAGTGTGTCGAAACAATACGTCTATTCATCCACAGACAGCGGTCAGTTTGATAATGTCAACAACATTGTCATCCCTGTAACTGTCGCCCTCCTGGCTCTCCTGATTGCCATCGTCTTGTTTGCGTTCTATGTGTGGCGTAGGTGAGTCACTCAAGGCTTGTCTAGATCTAGGCGATAAAATGGGATAATACAATATTGTACGTTTACATTTATTTCTCTTTGTATTTTTGGAAACATCTTTCTAGCATTTCAAAAGTGCATTTAAAAAAAAATAGCTTATTTCTATGATTGGCTAAAACAAAGTATGTGCAGACAATTGTAAAAAAATAATTAATCTCATAAAACTGATTTAAATTTCTTCTAAATTTCTCCTAAATGATGTTGCGCATATTGACATTTTGCACCATTACAAGGCGTTCCATTTTGAAGGTTATTTAAAACTAATAGGAAAAAAATGGAGATTGATCACATATAATTCTTTTTTAATAATTCTTTATTAATTAACCTATCGAATTTTTTTTTAAAAAATCCGACCAGCAAAACACTAATAATAATCATCATCATCCTCATGTCCCGTAGTCCTTCGACCGTTGGGGCGCCACAGATGACATAAAAACTATTCTTCTCCATCCCTGTCGGTCTCCTGCCCGATGCATAGCATCGCCTAGTTGAAATCCCGTCCACTCTTTGATGTTATCTTCCCATCTTTTTCTCTGTCCTCCTCTTCTTCTTCCTCCTCTAGTAGTGTCCTGCAAGATTTCTTTGTCGAGTTCTTGTTTTCTGGTCACGTGGTCATACCATTCAAGTTTGCGCTTTTTTAATAATACTTATTAACTAAACAGTTAGCTTAAAAATTTTTTGTTTCGATTTCTTAAGTTTTAGTTTTGTAAAACAAAAGACAACAGGAACAAAGAACAACAAAAAACACAATTCAGGGGCTACAATTTATATTATGGTCACGACACCGTATCGCTTCAAACGTCGTCTCACATTTACGAAGGCCTTATTATATATCTGGGTGCTTTCAGGCCAAATGGTCTAGTTGAGTCAACATTTATGAAGGCCTAATTATATATCTGGTTGCTTTGAGGCCAAATGGTCTAATTGAGTAAACATTTATGCAGGCCTATATATATATATATGGATGCTGGGTGACCAAGTGGTCTAACTGGGTCAATGCTCTGTAAAAACAAAAATCATCACCAGCACCTCCTTGGTTGGCCTTGATGTCATTGGAAGGCAACTCATCTAAGAGAAGGAAAACACTGAAATCAAACCTGGAGAAGGGGCCCAGTAGGCGGCATGACATTGACACGATCAAAATGACAACTCCTGTGAAGTAGAACGCACAAAGAGCACAGTGAAGTACATAAGACACGTGTGCTGGTCGTCCACTTCGTCCTGGCATATTTCCTGTCGTCTCGACCAAGCTTTTTCTATTGGATCAAATAGACAAGGACGAGAGAGTGTGAAGCTGACGGAATGAAGCAACCGTCGCTTAATTTAAACAAAATACAGCCCAAGTCAAATGTACTGGTCAAGTCAAAAATGATCTTAATCAACTTCTCCTGCTAAGTGCGAACAATATAATAATAATACCATTCAAAATATGTTTGATTTTGTTTGTGAGTTAAAAATTTAAGGTTTATAGTAATAGCACATATACCATAGTAATGCTCATTTTAAGGTGGTACACGTCTTCGTAAGTCAAATTAAATATGATTATACAAGACGTTAGCTTCGTTCAATAGTTTGATCTGATTTAGTATCAGCAGTGCCATGCATCCATTGTATTTTTTAAAAAAACACGATCTTTTTTATTCAATTCCAATGACCAGCTACTTGCATTCTAGTAAATCATTTTTGTAAGATTTATTGACTTATACTGACAACTAGATCGTATTTGTTTTAATATTTTTTTAAGTTCATGAACTATATAATCTTGAATTTTTTAAACTATAAAAATTGCTTTTTTTTAAAAAATAATGTTGAGACGGAAGTAATTCATGTCATCAAGTAAGCATTGACTAAAATCCAAAACCAATGATATCATGGCCCGGCGTATGCAAAATCAATGAAGTGACGTCTTTATTGATTTATCGGGTATTTTCATTAATTGCAATTTTTGAAGAGGGCTTATCGGATTACCTGAAAGCCTTGTAAGAATAAATTTAACCCTAACAAATTACAAAATTGGTTATCTCTGAGACGGCTCTGAATATCATTCCCGTCTTGACAATAATGGAAGAACTAGATGAAGAGCCAACTTCGCAGGAGCTCGAAAAAGAAATTAATTACCTTGATGATGGGAAGGCACCAGGGATTGATGGCATTCCCCCGGAACTCCTCAAAAATGAAAAAAAAACAGTACTAATTCAGCCATTACATGAGCTCCTCTGTCTGTGTTGGGAAAAAGGTCACATTCCCCAGGACACGAGAGACGCTAACATTGTAACATTGTACAAAAATAAAAATGACCGAAGTGATTGTAATAACTATCAAATATATGGCATCGAAGTGTGGACCACATTCACCAGTCATGAGCGGAAACTCCGAAGCTTCCATCAAAGATGTCTGCGTCACATTTTACCCATCCGATGGCAGGACAAGGTGACTAACATAGAGGTCTTGGAACGTGCCAAAATGAGTAGCATATTCTCCGCTCTTAGCAAGAGGAGCCGTCGCTGGCTAGGCCATGTAAGGAGAATGGAGGAAGGCCGTATTCCAAAGATGCTGTTGTATGGAGAGTTAGCAGAAGGGACACGACTTATTGGACGACCACGCCTGAGATTTATGGATGTTTGCAAAAGGAGCATGAAGGAAGCCAACATTGAAGTCAAAAAATGGGAGATCATTGCCGAATAACGTTCCAGCTGACGAACAGCAGTCTACGAAGGAGTGAAAAAGGCAGAAGATGTGCGAAACGAAGCACTTGAAACAAAAAGAACAGCACGGAATGCCAAAATTATCCAGGAATCAATATTCTGCTGCGAGAAATGCAGTCGAGATTGTCACTCCAGGATTGGTCTAGTGAGCCACTCGTCGAGGTGTAGGTCTACAGTGTAGCTACTCCATCGTCTCGTAAAGACGGAAGGATGCCATATATATTTTTTCTTAATATCTACTATTTAGTAAGCATTAAAGATTTACATAATAAAATAACACAAACAGTCAAAGAGAAATTTCAGTAGCATTTCGTCCATTGTTCCCCGTTTAATGGAAGAATGGTGAAACCTAATATCAGGTATGCGACATAACGCTAGCCTTCAAATTAAGACTATAAAATTTGAATAAATACTTTTTTTAAATTTTGTTATTGAGAAGTAGAAAAAAAAATTGGGACTGACAAACTAAAATTATAATTTTCAAAGCGAAACGTCTTAAAAATGCTGATATAAGTCTAATGTTTATTGGGGTCCCTCTGCGACTAAACTAACACGTTGCAATCGAGCAGCGCTGTCTCAGCCTCTTCTCTAAATTTTGTGTCTAATTCACGGATTAATATAAGATCTTAAAATGCAGAGCTATTTTATTTGAATGTAAAGTTATTTGATATTTCTTTTTTTTCGGCTTAAAGGAACAACATTACGTGTGATATTATGGATGGAATGGGAAATTTGTAATAATAACAAAGAATGTATTAAAATAAACAAAGGGAAAAGAATCAAGCATAAATACGAATGTTTTACAATAAGTAATACTTTTTACTTGAAAGTATATTTTAAAAACTCTGTCTTTTAACTACTGAAATGCTTAACAATTTTTTTTAGACGTAATGATTCACGTAATACTAATTATGACGCCCCATCCATGAGTCAACAAGACATCCATCCATATATTGCTCCTATTGGATCTTCTGGTTTGTGATACAATCTTTGATGTAATGTAATGCGGGCACAGAGACGTATTTATTAAGATAATGATTGATTTCAGTATATTTAAATTAAACTAAAATATTCAAGTTGCAGATGCTTGTAGAGTGCATATCACACATTTAACTGTAATTTAATAATTTTAGCGAAAATATTATTTTACGCTTTAATTAGGTTTTTAAAAATACAATTAATATCCAATTTAAAAATTTAAAAATCTGTTGGTTGTGATGTACAGACAGATAAATAGTCAAAAGAAAATGGCAACTCAGAGAAATACATAATTTTATAAGTACAGGCAACGTTTAAATTAAAGAAAAATCAACTGTAATATCCTACTAGTGTGGATTTAACAGTTTTTAACACACTTTATGTAATTTGACGTACACGTTGATATAAAGTTATAAAACATACAATTTTATTTATAATACTGACAATGGGGTGTATCAACTTTAAACAATTATGGGAAAATTTGAGTAAATTATGTTTTTGGACTACGCAATTTAAATATAAATGTGTACATATGAATGTAAACCATGTAAATACATAAAATATGAATTTAATATTTTGAACTTTAATTTTATATTCCTTCCCCGACAGAAGTCCCACACGCCAGTCACATAACTGACTACTTGGAAGTGATCCATTGTGACGATGGCTACCTTGAACCTACGGCAGTCTGCAACAGACACAAACAGGGGGCTGTGTATGAAGAGATTGATCCATAAATATATTGAATTTTGGATGTGTGTATATATATATATATTAAACGATGGATTGGCACGAAAAATGTGTCGAAAAAAAAGATAATCAACAATGCAAGTATGATGACGCAATGTTTGCATAAACTGGAAATAAACACAAGATGTGTCCCACACCTTTCATGTTCTATTTTGCAGCGTTTAATGGAGAACTGTAAAAATTTTTTTACAAAACACTGCTGTCTTCCGTAATGGTGTCATCATACGGGCACTCCTGCTAAAATGAAAAAACAAAAAAGTTGAGGGGGGAAAGCTTCTGGAGAATAACTCTCGAGATCGGTGTTTCCCAAACTTGTCTGTGTCATGTCCCAACCTAAGCCTTTCTAAAATTATTATGCCCCCAATGGATCATATACGAAATTTTCAATATTCAAAAATAGGGTTGTTCACTGAAGAAAATTAAATGATAGGTTTTTGGAAGGAATTTCTAGGAAATTGGTCGGGAAACATGCTAAGTAAATTTTCAAAACTTTTACGAAGAATTGAAATTCAAGTATGAAATAATTTTTATGAAATATTTAATGAAATATTTCCTATACTATTTAAATACAGTGGTACCTCGACTTACGAGTGCCATGACATACGAGATTTTTTAGATACGAGCCGTCGAGTGAGCGATGTTTTGCTTTGAGATGCGAGAAATATTTGAGATACGAGAGATATTTGAGATACGAGGAACCGGATCAGCGGGTCGGCCGGCTGCAGTGACGAAAATTAAGCGACTAAAGTATACGGTAGCATTTAAGTTCAATTAAGTACAGTGAGGTTTAGTTAAGTACCATTAAGTTTAGGGATACACAAGCGTTTAACGATTAAGCGAATTAAAGTGACCGTAAGATTTTAGCAATAACAGCGTAGCGAGTAAGTGAACGAAGTGAAGCTCCTTCGCCTATCTCCTCCACCCTCCCTGTACCAACTAGACAACTCCGCTCTTCTGATATTGGCAATCTCTCGATACCACGTGTTCGCCTTGAGACTTACGGAAGGCGCACTTTCGCATTAGCTGGCCCAACCATTTGGAACACCCTTCCTGTCGCTCTCAGAAACTGCCAGACACTGGAGTCCTTCAAAAACGATTTGTAAACACATCTATTTTGTAAACGCCTGCTGTGGTGAAGTTGTCTACCATCTTTTCCAGCTAGCTATTATCTCCTAGATGTATAATGGCTTGTGTTGTTTATGGTTGCAAGGTTATGTAATACTTTTAATGAGTATTCTCGTGTGTAGTTTTGTATTGTTGCGATTTGTATTTTAATGTGGTATAATATAGATTGTTTTCATTTCTCTTTTAATGTGGTTGACTTTGTACCGCGCTTCGATCCTTACGTAAGTTATCTGCACATCCTCATTGTCTCTCAAAGTTGATTCATCCCTTTGCACTGAAAATTTTCTTGTTTGAAGCGTCTCAGCAAGTTGTATATTTAAAAAAATCTTCACTCATTTTGTGTATTCTTCTACTAACTGTATTGCTACTGAGTGGCACAGCTTTCACGTCTTTGTCATCCTTTTCCAGAACCGTTTTAAGAAATGCTGACATTGATGGTTTGATTAAATTCTCTCCTATAGTAGGATTTTCCCCAGATTTAGCGATGAGTAAGGAAATTTCATAACTAGCCTCAAGAGTACGATGGACAGTTGCAGTATCAGCTTTAAAAAGAGACTTTAATGTTGCCCTTTTTTTCACAATTCAAGTTCAATCATAGTAGAGGGTTGGTTTTCAAATTCTAGACAGCTCATTTTCCGATTTCCCACCCAAACAATCATATTGCCTCCCCTCCCACTCCTGTGGGCCCCACGTTGGGAAACACCGCTTTATATTGTACTTGATATTTTTTTCACGTTTATTTCAAAATGCTTTTCAAAATATATTTTAGTCCTTTGGTTAACTTGTATAAACTCAATTGGCATTACTAAAAGCTTTATTTCAATATGTGTTTTAATCTTATATAAACTCAATTACCGAAAGATTTATTTAATCGCTTTTATTTACTTAATTAAACGAAATTTATCAAGTATCCTACATTTCAAACGCACAGTTTAATTAAATCAAATCATTGTTTCAGGTAAGAGCTTCACAAACAGGTCCGAATGTATCTTTGTATTTAAAACTTCTCATTAAATATTCCAATGAAACAGTAGAGCGTTTTTTTTTCTTCAAAACTTTGTCTAATGGCGGATAACTAAACAAAATACTCGCGATAACATTTCTACATTAGTTAAATTCTATTCTTGTTTACATTAAACGATTCCTAAGGAGAACTAAAGATTCGATTCTATATTAACATCACGTTCAATGACTTTAAGATATCATCTTACTTGGTATGTCTTAAGGAGAGGGATGGTGAATGGGGGTGTCAGACTCCAGCTGAATGTTTTATGACGCCTCTGAATGACAGACTTACCGATTTGAAAAAAAAAAAATCCTTTCTACCATGGATAACGCAAGTGATTTTGTGTTGATCTAATTGTTGAGATGCCCGAGGGGCAAGAACAATTACGTCACATGCAAAGTGGCGCTCAAATAAAAATCTTGTTTAAAATAAGTGAAATCATTGCTTGGCTGTGCAATAAAACAGACAACATATCTAAATGTATGTTATTAAGTAAATCTATGATGTTCCCAATGAAACAGACATAATAACTAAATGTAAGTTATTAAGTAAATCAATTATGTTTCCAATGAAACAGACATAATATCTAAATGAACGTTATTAAGTATATATAAATCTATGATGTTCCCAATGAAACAAACAACATATATAACTGAAAGTATTTAAGTTATTCTATGCTGTTACATTTAACAATTATATTTCATTGTGTAAAGAAAAGACGGGACATATATCTAGGTGACCTTCTGGTTCATAGTCGCCTTCGATTTGATCCGTCTTCGAAGGACGTGCTCTTATACACTCCAAACAAAAAATATTAGCCTCCCTAAAGGTAACTTTGCCATCAAAGAGGGTTTCACCTGCGTTAGTCGTAAAGTGATACACGCGATTGTGTGCCGTAGATGTCATTCTATTTACATAGGCGAAACAGAAAAAAGATTGGCAGATAGGTTCGCAGAACATCTTCGGGATATTGAACAAGGCAAACTTTCCCCAGTCTCTTCACACTTCAACGGAGGGCAACATAAATTTGCAATTTATAAAAAAAAAAAAACAATTAATGCTGCTCTAATCGCTCATTTTTTCACTCCCCTGAACTATATTAACATTTTAATTACCTAGAAGCTTTTACAACGGATATTTATTTCAGCAAAAATGTTACGAACCACTCACACTTACTATATTTTTTTGAAGAATCTCTTTTAGAAAAGTTTTGGGGAATTTAATTTTATGTTCCTTTTGAATTATATGAAAAAGTTTTGAGGTTTAGCGTGTTGGTCTGAAAATGTGAGAGAATGTGTTGTCATTGGCATGTTGTCTATGTGCCAGGTTTCAGCTCGATCGGTTGCTTGAAAGTGGGTGAATTAGCTGTCAGAATATTTTGCCACCCACACAGCCAGCCACACACGATCAAAAGGCAACTTACTTAATATAAAGGATTTAATAAAACTACATTGTTCTTAATTTCTTAATATAACCAAGGAGTTGTTGAATATGGGTAAAAAAGATGAAAAAAAAATAAGGTTAAGAAGTTTTTAATAGGCATACATAAAATCATTTAAAGATGGCTCCTAATTTTTAGAAAAAACATTTTTAATTATTGTAAAACTATTTATCAACTCCATATGAATAGGTTAAATTATGTTTCTTTACAAAGATATTCGAAATAAAGTTGTGTGGGGAAAAAATGCTAATGCAATCGATTTTCATCATTTAAACACATCTGATAAAAATGGGCGGAAAATAAAATACTATTAAATAACAGTATTTGAAATGAAAGTTTACAATTATATTTATATACTTTATTGTTTTTTTTTTTATGTTTTGAAAATTTAAAAGTCCGAAAATGATTAAGTTATTTTTTTTTCTTTACAAGGGAAACCATTCATTATGTTTTAGTAAATGTGTGTTTATATATATCTTAAGATTGTTCTTACTATATTAATTTTTTTTTTGCATTTGTAGTATGTTTGATATAAATTTTAGCAACAACTTTTATAATTTAAACTATCTATGTAATATAGTTTAATTTTTTTTTACATCTTATGAAGTGTCACAAAAACTAAAAAGTTCAAACTTAAACAGAAATTTATATAAAGTCAATTATGCTTAATCAATGTTTGCGAGAAGCTGGCTGTTTGTTGAAGTGGATCACTCCTTTAAAAGGATTATCCGCTTGTAAGCGCACCGTTATAATTGATCCCAAAGCCATCAGCCATCCCATTCATCCCGTTAATCCCCAAAACCTGCATCCAAATATCCTATGGCTAAATAACCTGAGACCCCCATAGACCACCATGAGTCCACTCGAGATCAGTAGGTCACCAGTGACTCCCAGAAGCGCCCCACTGGCTTCCATCTTGCATCTCAAATTTTACCCATTTGCTGATTTCCGATGTAGACTTCGCTTGCACAATAGCACATGTCCGACGAAAATAAAACATTTCCTAAACAGCTGGTCACCAAGAGTTACCCTCATCTTGTGTAAAAATGTGGATTTCCTTTCTGATGTCTTTCGAGATTCAATCCTTTTACACTTTCTCGTTAGAGAAAATTTTAAGAGGAATCATGATCAAAAGATCACAAGTTAACCCTACTTACCAAATGGCGTCCATGAAATACAATACACTCAATATGTCAACAGTTAACCCCGCTGACCATGTGGCACAAATAAAATTCAAGGAGATCAATAGGTCACCAGTGAACCATCTGTGTGACACCTCATGAAATTTATCGACATCAGTGTGGCACCCGGTGAAAATAACTCACCGTGTGGCTACCAAAAAATGAAGTGAGAACAGTAGGTCACCAATGTACACCATTGCCCATGTGGCACCCATGAATTACAATAAGATCAGTATGTCACCAGTGAACACCATTTCCCGTGTGGCACCCATGAATTACAATAAGATCAGTATGTCACCAGTGACCACCATTGCCCGTGTGGCACCCATGAATTACAATAAGATCAGTATGTCACCAGTGAACACCATTGCCCGTGTGGCACCTATGTAGTACAATGAAATAATGCCGTATTGCTTTGTTATTATTGGTATACACATGTTTACGTTTACATTGATGCAAATAAATTTTAATAAGGTCAACATTTTTTATTAGTAATAGACCGCCACTTATTAGCGACAGTAATGTGTGCAGTTCTCATCTACTAAAGTTACCTGACAATACATGAAATGCAGTAGCGCAAATTTAAAAATCCGAATTTTTGCTACAACCTTTCCCAATGATACGTCACTGAACACTTTTAATTTCATGCCCATCAACTATATTAAACATTCTGATGTCACATGATAGGACTGGTCCTCTAACTCTGAATCTAATGTCACATGATAGGACTGGTCCTCTAACTATGAATCTAATGTCACATGATAGGACTGGTCCTCTAAATCTGAATTTAATGTCACATGATAGGACTGGTCCTCTAACTATGAATCTAATGTCAGATGATAGGACTGGTCCTCTAACTCTGAATCTAATGTCACATAATAGGACTGGTCCTCTAACTATGATACTAATGTCACATGATAGAACTGGTCCGATAACTATGAATCTAATGTCACATGATAGGAATGGTCCTCTAAATCTGAATCGAATGTCACATAATAGGACTGGTCCTCTAACTATGAATCTAATGTCACATGATAGAACTGGTCCTCTAACTATGAATCTAATTTCACATGATAGGACTGGTCCTCTAACTATGAATCTAATGTCACATGATAGGACTGGTCCTCTAACTATGAATCTAATGTCACATGATAGGACTGGTCCTCTAACTATGAATCTAATGTCACATGATAGGACTGGTCCTCTAACTATGAATCTAATGTCACAAAAAGTCAGGTTACCCAAAGACAAATCAAATTTCTCAAGATAGGACTGGTTCCCCGAAAACCACGTGTTGTCTTATACGTGTTTTGTTAAATGTAATTCCACTAGAATTGACATAATGAGAGTGATAGTAATTGTTGAAATGTATACCGGTACATTTAACATAATAACACACACTAATACACCACGCCCACAGCCTGGTAACATAGAGACCGTACCGTTTTCGTTAAGTACTTGTGTCCATTCATTTTAGTTTATTTTAAGGTTTTCTCGTATAAACATATACTATTTCAACTTAATGTATAATTATATTAATATGTTTGGTTATAGTGGTGATGGCATTTTTAGAAAAGCCTTAATTTTCTATCTTTGTCTCATTCTATTTAAAGCTTTAGTGCTCCCCCCAAGTCTCGTAACGCTCACTTTTTTAACACCCTCAACTATATAAATGATCTAATGACCTAGACGTTTTTACAAAGCAGATTTATATCACATAAGATTTCAGAAAAAACAAACGAAAATATTTCGTAACAAACAAACTTGCGATACTTTTTTTAAGAATCTATTTTTAGCGCAGTTATTGGTAATTTTATTGAATAGTCATCATGAAAACTGTAAAAACAAATTTTTTTTTGTGGGGGGTTAGCTTGTGGGTCTGAAAATAAGATAGAATATGTTGTCATCGGCATTTTAGACTATGTGCCAGGTTTCTGCTCGATCGATTGATTGGAAGTGGGTGAATTAGCGGTCACAATATTTTGCCAGTCACCCAAGATCAGATAAAATTTCTATGAAAACACCAATCGTATATTAGTATATTTTCACTACCATCTATATAAACAACTAGAATTTTAACATATCTTTACTGATCTTTATATAAAAACAAGCGTATATTAGTATACAATTCACTGCTATGTATACAAAACACTTGAATATTAATATATATTTATTACTATATATATATAAACCATTCGTCTATTAGAATATAATCACTGTTATCTATATAATCAACTAGTAAATTAGTATATATTTACTTCTTTCTATACAATCCACCCGTACATAATAATATATTAACTGGTATTAATACAAACTACACGTAATTTAGTCTATATTAATTGTTATAAACACCATGCAAACTTTGCACATATAGAGATGGCATACACCCTCCCCACCCCCAAAATGTACCTTTTAAATTTGTTGATCAGGAACCAAGGTGTAATGTTGTGAGTGGATGGAATGCTTAAACAGGATGTGTTATATTTTAAAACAATTAATCAATTATTTAACAAACTGTGTAAATTTGATTTTCTGTTGAACATCGTGATTGATGTAATTGTTGACTCCCTTGCTCTACTGATTTCATCTACTTAGGTTGTGTAGAACATCATAATTCATGTAAGTGTTGCCTCCCTTGCTCTACTGATTTCATCTACTTAGGTTGTGTAGATCATCGTGATTGATGTAAGTTTTGCCTCCCTTGCTCAATTGATTTCATCTACTTAGGTTGTGTAGAACATCATGATTCATGTAAGTGTTGCCTCCCTTGCTCTACTGATTTCATCTACTTAGGTTGTGTAGAACATCATAATTCATGTAAGTGTTGCCTCCATTGCTCTACTGATTTCATCTGCTTAGGTTGTGTAGAACATCGTGATTGATGTAAGTGTTGACTCCCTAGCTCTACTGATTTCATCTACTTAGGTTGTGTAGAACATCGTGATTCATATAAGTGTTGTCTCCCTTGCTGTACTGATTTCATCTACTTAGGTTGTGTAGAACATCATGATTCATGTAAGTGTTGCCTCCCTTGCTCTACTGATTTCATCTACTTAGGTTGTGTAGAACATCGTGATTGATGTAAGCTTTGCCTCCCTTGCTCTACTGATTGAATCTACTTAGGTTGTGTTGAACATCGTGATTCATGTAAGTGTTGCCTCCCTTGCTCTACTGATTTCATCTGCTTAGGTTGTGTAGAACATCGTGATTGATGTAAACTTTGCCTCCCTTGCTCTACTGATTTCATCTGCTTAGGTTGTGTTGAACATCGTGATTCATGTAAGCTTTGCCTCCCTTGCTCTACTGATTTCATCTACTTAGGTTGTGTAGAACATCATGATTGATGTAAGCTTTGCCTCCCTTGCTCTACTGATTTCATCTACTTAGGTTGTGTAGAACATCATGATTGATGTAAGCTTTGCCTCCCTTGCTCTACTGATTTCATCTACTTAGGTTGTGTAGAACATCGTGATTCATGTAACAAGGGTGGCTTGGGGCACCTAAGTGTTATCCATAATTTCATTTTTCTCTCCCTTGAGGGTTGTTGATTGACTGTAAATTTGCAATAATGTGTTGACATATGCAGCACGTCTATGTGTTGAATTAACAGTTCAATATGTTTGAGGAAGGGTTTGCTAATTAGCCATTGTTGAGACCCTCTGGTCCTCACTTGTGTGAGACCCGCTGGCTCACACAACCTACCGGTCACTTGTCAGTCGCTTGTCACGTGATCGACTCAATTAGGCCAGTACTGATGATAATAATGACTCATAGTCAGAAACAATGGAAGTTCCCGGTCAACCAGAAATATGGTAAGCGTGTGACCAAGCTTGTGACCTAGGGTCAGCTGGTGAACCATTGGTTGACCAGGCGAAAAATTAGCATATAATATATTAATCATATGTATGACCCAGAGGTCACCGTTAACTGGACTTAGGTCAGCGTTAGTTCGATCCGAGTATATATAGAGTTGTAAGTCAGTTAGTCGCTCTCTCTCGTCCCTGTAATTACGGTAGTGTAATTGACAGACAAGTATGAGCCTGGCTTATGACTATTTGCTTTTTGGAGTGTGTCCAATCAAGTGTCGTAGGGTTGGTAACATTATTATTGTTGTTAGTTTTACATGTTTGTAATGTTAGCATTTTGTTAGAGGATATGTTAGGATTATAGTTAGTTATCAAGTCATTGTTAGAATACTACGTTATATGTATGATTAGTAATATTGTGATAAGACTGTAATTCTTAGATGTAGCTTATGTTGTATCTATTATTCTCTTTACAGCCAGTTAGTAGTTAGTAGCCAGTTAGTTAGTACAGTTGAAGTAGTTAGTTTAGTAAGTTAATACAGTTAGTACGTTAGCTCAGTTCAGTCAGTTGAATGAGATTAGGCTCAGGGCTATAGAAGCATATGCCATAGCAGAGCTCAGTAGACTAGAACTCAGTACTGTATAAGACGTCAGCGGTTAACAGTTTAACCCTGACGCAGTAATTGCACAAGGCAGATAATAACGAGCGAGTAACGCACTAGAGAGATAAGGTCAGCAGACGACCCAAACAGAAGTGTTGTAGAGGTAGCAGAGCGTGGCGAGCAGTTCCTCCCCACCCCCTGCACAGCTGAGTGACCAGTGGCTTTGTTGTGTGCTGTAAGAGTCTGGCAGTGTGTATAGCAGACGAGGGAACAGGCAAGAGAGGTTAAGAAGCAGTTGTCTTCCAAAAAAAAAAAGCTTTGAGATCTATTTTTTTCGAATCGGTTTTTCCAACATATATGTTTAAAAAGAAAACGTTATGCAACAAAAAAAAAAACAACTAAAAGTATAATATATTTTATTTAAAAGGGTCATGGGAGTAGAGCGGGTCAATGTTTTGGTTGCATGCCAAGGGTGACCTGCAGATGACGAATTGGTCATATGGTCGTTTCGGGACTTTACAGATCAATAAGGTTTTGCAAGCTCTGGATTTAGCAATATCTTGCCCTTAGGAATGTGAAGCGAGTTCAGGGGGATTTATCGTATAGATCATCCAAACCCAAAATGACATATTATTGCCAATTATCACTGGTTAAGAAAATTGAACTCTATATAATCTTAGATTAAAAAATAATATTTAAAGGTTTACTTAAACATATATACATTATAAAATTTAAAAAAAAAACGTATGGTTATTTAAAAATAATTCAAGATAATTTTGCTTGCACGTTAATACAGCAATATTTTCATAAAGAAAACTATAAATTCATGTTTCCGCCAAAATACATATTTAAACCAAAATTTATTATATTATAATGTTATAAATTACTTCCCCTGTAAAATAATCCTTTATTAGGTATAGTCCCCTTTTTTAACATAAAATAAAACTATAATTTGAAACCTAACTTTCATTGTTCATTATTTAATATTATCCTCATTAGAATTTCAATTTCACTTACAGTAATGGCAGATTTGCTCGAATCGAGAAAAGGGATTGCATTTTGCTGTTTTTTTCTTATATTCACCTACTAACATTATTATAAATACAAAATATTTGACAAATGTCTACAGATTAATAAGTAGTATGTATGGATGTATGTATGTATGGCATATTTCCGTCTACGAGAGAAGATAGATTATCTTGTCTGGTTGCAGCTCTTCGTGTAGTAGCATTGCAATGGCAAAAATGTGTTTCCTAACAAGGGATGCGCTTTTTATATAATTGTATGCATGTGTTTTTTGTTACCTAATTTGGGGTAATTTACTCCTGTTTTAACACTTGACATGTTATAGCAGGAATTAAGAGTAATTATTAAAATGTATATACCTATATTTTATTGTTTCAAAAACAAGTACACAATAATAAAGATATATAGAAATACTCTTTGTTACGTGATAATAAAGGTACATCTTTATAACATTAAACAAACAACTTACATTGTATATATTATGTTTATTAAAATCAAACAAAACAACATTTTAAATAAAACAATATGTAACGTATCTCTAACTACCTTTAGTATTTTCTACTGTTGAAGAATGCATTTCTTTCTTTTATTTATGTTTGTATTTCATTTCTTTAGTTTAATAAAGATCCCAGGTATTTGAATTGATTTAATTTTTTCCAAAAGTTGGTTTCTAAAATTAATGTTTTTAGTCCGTCTTTTCTTCTCTTTAAAAAGTCATGTATTTTGTGTATTGTTTACTTCCAGCCTGCTTGTAGTGAGGCGTTTTAAAATTCAAAGCTTTTGATATATGTTTACTATTTTTCCCTAACAGTGGCATCAGAACATAATGTCTATTGGTTGTTGGTCTTAGGTTTCGCTCAGAAAGGATCTGTGATTGTTTCGCGGGTAGCAATATGATTGCTTCTTATAACTTTCTCTAATGTTTGGTTAAATAGAATAACAGACAGTTAGTCTATTTGTCTGTTTCCCGTCTTTTCTTAAATTTCACTGAATATTCCCCTACAAGAGTGAATGTGCTTTTTTGAGTTATATATAATGTTATATTTATGAGTCTTGTAAGTTTGTTGGTTATGCCAAACTCCTGCAAAGTCTCATATATACATTTCATTGCTATGCTGTCAAAAGCCAATTTATAATCACCATAGAGTTGATGTACTGGGATTCGATTTTCGTTACTGTATTATGCATTTGATTGTTCAAATGTGATCAGCCATTGATCTGTTTTGTCTTAATCCACAATATTATTTCGTAATCTACAAATATTATTATTTTGTCTGTACAATCAAGTCAGATGTTTTCAAATAGAGAAAAAGTATTGCAAATTGTGTGTGTCTATCTTTTTACAAACAATATTACGAAGACAAGATATTTAAAATTGTATAGAGACTTAGAGAGTAATGTTGCCAGAGAAAAACGTAATTTCTGTACAAGGAACGTGTTTTTAATATATACTTGCATCTGTGTCTAGTGAAACATATTATAAATCAAACTTGGAGTATTTTACACCGGGTCACAGATTCCTGGATTATACACAAAATTAAGAATAATCCTTGTTTTCATTTTCTGTGAATGGAGAACGGTAATCAATTTAAACTGTATTTTTTTCAATTTTCACAAAATATCTATGTTTGATTTTAAAAATTATTTTAAAACACAATCCTTAAATACAATTGCTTCAAATAGCTGCACTCGGTATAAAAAAGTTCCATGTCTAACGTGTATCTAGGCAATCATTTTAAGACAATGTGTTTTCTGTCACGTTGTGTTCATGTAAATCACTTAACAACCATATTTCATCAATCATAACTAGTACATATGTACTACTTCCCTTGGTTCTATACATGCACCATTTACTACTCCCATTGGTTCTATACATGCACCATTTACTACTCCCATTGGTTCTATACATGCACCATTTACTACTCCCATTGGTTCTATGCATCCACCATTTACTACTTTCTAGTGGTTTATACACATTATACAAAAAATGAGACGATCATTTTTTTTGTAACACCCAGATCCGGATTGACCTGGTATGGTCTAAAAATAACTGAATCCGGAAGAGATGTACAAACTTCACCCAGCTCAGCAAAAATGTATGTAAAATGTGTTTTTAACATGATATATAATTCGTATCTTTGTCATATGATATGTATATCGTTTTCTGTTTCTAACTGTCTTTCTAATTCTGAGTGAAATGTTTAAATTGTATATTGTTTTGATTGTTTCAAATATTTTTTCTCCATAATGTGTTTAAATTTATTACAATGTTTCTTGGACATTATTGATTGTACACTTAAAATGCACACAATTTCCCCCTGTCTTCGCTTGCATTGTGCTACTATGTTGTATTATGTTTTTAAATATGTGACTGTAATAATGTTTTAAAATGTGTTATGTACTGATGGTTGTAACCATGTGTCTGTATTGATGGTTTTAATAAGGTGTGCCACATGGTCATTGGTGTTTCCTTGTAACCTACTGATTTCATTGCATTTAATGTTTGCCACACTGTCATTGGTGTTCCATTTTGACCTACTGATTTCATTGCATTTCATGTGTGCCACATGGTCATTGGTGTTTCATTGTAACCTACTGATTTCATTGCATTTAATGTTTGCCACACTGTCATTGGTGTTCCATTTTGACCTACTGATTTCATTGCATTTCATGTGTGCCACATGGTCATTGGTGTTTCATTGTAACCTACTGATTTCATTGCATTTCATGTGTGCCACATGGTCATTGGCGTTCCATTGTAACCTACTGGTCTATATACTTACTAGGAGCCAAAAGATGAGTTAGGGTCACTAGTGAACTTCTGATATCTTTGTATTTAATGTGTGCCACATGGCCAGTGGGGTTCACTGTTGTATTTCATGGGCGCCTCTAAGTCAGTAGGGTTCACTAATGAACTTTTGATCATGATTCCTGTTACTGTGTTCTGAAATGGACGAGTGTAAAAGGATTAAGCCAAAGATTACACAACGGGAGGTGTTTCAACATTTTGCTTCATGATGGAGGTAACTCTATGTTATACAGGCCATTGGCGACCCACATTGTATTAAATATTTTATTTTCGTCGATGATTGGCTAGTGTGGAAAGCGTTATCTGCATCGGAAATTTGCAAATAGGTCAAAATTAAGATGCACGATGGGAGTCTGTCTAGGGCTAGTTGGAGTCGTTTCTGACCTGCTGATCTCAAATAAATGCCTAGTCATTGTCTATCGGCGTCTGTGGGGGTTTAGGGTCTCAGCTCATTTAGACATGAGCAAGATTTCTTAATAAATAAAGTTACTCAGAGAAATGGGGATTATATGATCAATTATTACAGTGGGGAAATTTGAAATTCTTCCTTGCAGGTGAGAATCGAGGAAATGTGGACTTTTGAAAGAGTAATCCACTTCCAGAAGAAAGAACGCGCATGAACATCGGTTAAGCATATATTACTTTATATATATTTATTTTAAATAATTAACTTAAAAGTTTTTGCAAGATTTAATAAAATATAATTTTAAAAAAATTATTTAGCGTATAAATAGTATACCTGATGAAGTGTTTTGCAAAAAATTTAATAATACATAGCAAATACAAAAAAATTAATAACTTTGGAAAATTCTTAGATAAATAAACATATAATCAATTTCTAAAATATTTTTAATTATCTCCCTTGATAGAGAAAAAATCTGTTCACAGTTACACACTATTAAAAAAACATATATAAAAAGAATACAAAAACATAAAGATTATTTTAAAAGTTCATTTCAAATATTGTTATTTAATAGTCGAATTAATTTTTTTTTTCATTTTCTCGCACATTTGTTTTTAATCTTTTGTTTGTTTTCCGAAACTTTATTTCAAAGATCTTTGTAAAGACACATAATTTAACATATTTATATGGAGTTAATAAACTGTTTAACAAAAACAAAAATGTATTTATTTAAATAATGTGCAATTTTATATGATTTTTATGTATGTCTATTCAACAATCCTTAACCCTAATGTACTCTTTTGTAATCTAAGGTAATTTACCCAGGTTCACCAATTTCTGGGTTTATCGAAGCAATAGTGACAATCATTAATATTAAATTCACTTTTGATCTATGAAGGCTTGCTGGATTGATGGCAATATATTTTGACCGCTAATTTAACCACTTCCAATCAATCGATCGAGGTGAAACCTGGCAAATAGACCAAATGCCGATGACAATACATTCGATCACATTTTCAGACCCACACGCTAACCCCAAAAAGTTTTTCAAAGTGAACATACAATTAAATTTCAGAAAAATGCGCTAAAAGAGATTCTTTAAAAAATATCGCAAGTGCTTTTGGTGAGTAATATTTTCTTTTGTTTTTCTGAAATATTTGATTCAATAAATATGTGTTGTAAAAGTGTTTAGGTAATTATTAAAATATGAATAATTTCAGTGGCGTGAAAAAAAAAAAGTTTAGTTACGAGCATGTGTGTGAGATGTTAATTTGGATTCTTATTGAGTGCATTACTTGTATACAAGTCTTATTCGCTCCCCCCCCCTCCACCTAGTTGTTTGATATAACATTTACAAATTCTTATACAAAAAGCTTTTCTTTAAAGGTGTACTTATTGTATATTTTTAAAACTAGAAACAAATTCGTAAAGAATAAAAATTAAAACAATAATTTTTTTATTAATAATTCGTTAACATTCGTATTACGACATCTTTCTTTCATTTTTGAATGTGTAATTGAATGTAATAATATAATTATCTTTAATTAGAATAAAATAATACATACGGAAAAATACAAACAACTTATTTCGTAGAAAGAACAAACCAAGGGTTTTAAAAAAAAGGGGGGGGGGGGGCAAAATTTCAAAGAAGACATACGTTTTTTTTAAAAAAAATATATTAAATTGTGTAATATCTAAATTAAGTTCTTTTAAATACAGAACATCAATTCACAAAGTAAAACATATTCAGTGATATTTTAGACCACTTAAAACATCGCACGTATTTAGACACGTATCTGATAATTTAACAGAAAACGTCATAGATAGAGAAAATAATAGAAATATTTTGATGTAATACATATAAAAATCGATGTAAATATTGTTATGTATATTATTTGACTGAACGTCTGGCTGATAAGGTTCAAAGGTTATCATTAAAACAAAAAAATCAGCTCAGAGATAATTATACATAAAAACGGTAGTAACATGATCATTGAAATAATTGATCCACAAGGAAGGAACACGTACAATTGATAAACATTTACAAACGTGTGGTTATCGGTTTACCGTTTGGTTTTAAAGACAATTAAAACATTTCTCTTCAAGTGTGGGTTAAATGTGAAACTCATCAAATAAGAATCAAAATCGGGTAAACATTTTTTTCACCAACAAACACGCAGAGGCTACCACAAATGTCATCCTCCTGGCCAACAAACACACAGAGGCTACCACAAACGTCATCCTCCTGGCCAATAAACACACAGAGGCTACCACAAACTTCATCCTCCTGGCCAACAAACACACAGAGGCTACCACAAACGTCATCCTCCTGGCCAATAAACACACAGAGGCTACCACAAACTTCATCCTCCTGGCCAACAAACAATCAGAGTCTAACCACGCCGTAAGTGTCTGTTAAATATTGTATTATTTCTGTTCATGTATATCATGATGAAAGTCTATGTTATGTTGTTTTTGTTGTATCATTTCTGTTCATGTAAATACTATATTTGACAACACAAGTTACATGTTTAAACTTACTTCCCAAAATGACCATTTCGCTCTTGTGTGTGTATCTCAGTGGTTTATATGACAAAGTTTTATGTGCATAGGCGTGTACATTTACCAGTGTTTAAGTGTCTCTCTTGTGTGTAATGTTCGGTGTGACATTTCTTTCCTCGCTATCTCTGTCTTTGTGAGTTATGTTTGATCTTTCTGATGGCTAATATCTCTGTCTTTGTGAGTTATGTTTGATCTTTATGATGGCTAATATCTATGTCTTTGTGAGTTATGTTTTATCTTTCTGATGGCTAATATCTCTGTCTTTGTGAGTTATGTTTTATCTTTCTGATGGCTAATATCCCTATCACTTTACAGTGTCTACATAAACTATAGTGTATGTTTGTCATGTCTAATACTTTTGTGTACATTTGTGTTTTATGTTCTGTGTTTATAAAAGGCTTGGACAGCGATACAACTTTAAAGGATATAAAACACAAACAATTAGTGGACAGAAAACAAGACAAAGTCAAATTGAATTAGAATTAGATAATAAACATTCTAAATGATATCATCACAAACAGCAATATAGTTTTAGTTTACATATGTTCAACTATATCTATATCTCTATTCATAGTTGTGACAGTAATATAACTAAAGATCGTGTGCTGCGCATGAACTCAATTCACAAAGACATGCACGCAACGGTAGCGCTAACGTCTTTCTTCTAGTGAAGCTAACTATCAATGTGAGCATACAAAAGTAATTAAAGATAGTTGTGATCAAAAGTATTTCTGTAATGGGATAATCTGTTTCATAACAAGTGTGTATCATAAAAATTATTTGCATGAATATAAACGTATGCATGTGTCGTTCATTATATTTGTATAGTCACACGACAGCATTGTATTTCAAAACATTTTTAATCGTATGACTGCAACGATTTGGAAGTTTTGGTGGAAAATTACAATATGTCTTTTAGTATTTCTTTACAACATTATATATCTATGTCGTGTACTTTATATCGGAGATGTAATAGCAGTTTAGTAAGTAGTCTGAAAGTTATGACTAAATTAATAAATTAAACAGAGTACTTCCGGCTAGAAACAAGATGGCCGAATAAAAAATAACAATAGCACTAAAAGCGAGTAAATTTGAAATTTAGACACCAAATTAATTAGAAGAAATAGTCAAATTTGTGGAAACTGAACTTAAAACTTAGGCCAAATCAGAAAGTATGTTTTCGGATATTAGCATTTAATAAGGCGGTAAAAGGAAACTTCCGGCTACGATAATCATAGCGGTAAATAACAACAAGAGCACAAAGCTGTATGTGTTGGGGCGTGCAGCCAAGGCCAAGTGCTAGTCTTTAGTATTGATACAACAAATATAAAAGATTGATGTCCTCAATATACAACACTATCCCGGCCATCTGACCTATACACCTTATCATACGGCTTCAAGATGGCGGTATAATAACAAGTAAAAAAAAAAGAAGGAAGGAGTTCTTAATTTTTTTAAAATTTGGATATAGGAGATCGTCATTTCTGAAGAAAATATACTTAAGACTGGTTGAAATTTTTTGTTTCACTTACGTATTTCCCCCTCTTTACAATGGGTTGTACAGGCAGAGGTAGTACCCCTCAAGGGGGAAAACGTTGTGCTCTTAGGCCTGGGAACAGTTCGTCCGCCTTGGTCCTCTCCTGCAACTAAATTGTCACCTGTGCAACACAGCAGCTGTTAGCATGCAACAGCGTCCATACCCTGGGCAACGGCTTCCTCTAGCCGGCTAAACCAGGCGAGGGTAGCTGTTGGGCCTCAAACCCTCGGTGATTTAGGACTGCCTACCTACTGCATGCGAAGCCTGGACGTCGTCCGATCTTGCGGAGGAGACCATTTGGGTTCAACGGATGAGAAGGCGATTACAGCAACGCACCGTGGAGTGTGTAGGGCAAGATGAGGCACGTAGATCATCTTGGTCATCCACTGCATCCGTACCCATCTCCAGTCGTCTTGACTTAGTCTTGCCACTGGACACGGTGAGTCCGGACGAAAGAGTGAGATTAACGCTGCGCAACTCTTCCTCACTTTAAACAAAGTCACCCGCGCAAGTCATCAGTCATCCATTTCCCTTTATCCCAAATCCTGTGGCGAAGGCACGCTCTCCCAAATGCATGAGGAAGGGACTAGAATAGGAGCCCAGAACATTCCCTGCTCCTTCACAACCTGGCAGGCTAAACAGGGTCGAAGGGGACCCAATTTTTGCGGTCGAAAATCAAAGATAAACTCTATTTCACTTAAAATTGCCACGTGGAACATCCGCACACTTCTTGACAGGGACTCGACAAACAGACCTCAACGACGCACGGCGCTCATTGATCATGAACTGGCCAGATACAACATAGACATCGCCGCCCTAAGTGAAACCAGACTCTCTGGCAAAGGTGAACTCACGGAAAAGCTTGCTGGCTATTCTTTCTTCTGGAGTGGACGAGACCCTGACGCAAGGCGTGATGCCGGAGTTGGCTTTGCTATCAAAACCTCTCTTGCGAGCAAGCTCTCCAGCTCTCCAGAGGGAATCAATGACCAACTCATGAAGTTGAAACTCCCCCTCTGCCATGGAAGGAAGGCTGCCACTTTAGTCAGTGCCTATGCACCCACCATGACAAACACAGAAGAGTCCATAGATAAGTTTTATGAGGACCTGAACACTGTCATCTCCTCCACACCGACTGCTGACAAACTCATAATTCTTAGAGATTTCAATGCACGTGTCGGCAGTGACTACACCTCCTGTGGAGGAGTGTTGGGGAAGTATGGTGTTGGAAAGTGCAACAGCAACGGCCTACTGCTACTACAGACATGTGCTGATCACGGCCTTCTAATAACAAACACCACATTTAACCTGCCTACGCGCAACAGGACCTCCTGGATGCACCCCCGTTCTAAAAACTGGCACCTAATAGATTATGTCATCGTCAGAAATAGGGACCGGCATGATGTGAGAGTGACTAAGGCCATGTGCGGCACAGAATGCTGGACGGATCACCGCCTCATCGTCTCAAAGTTGAAAATTGACATCCAACCTAAGAGACGACCTCAGGCCACCAAAGCTCCGAAACGCCTCAACATCAGTAAGCTGAAGATCCATGATGTAAGACAAACCTTTGTTGACACCCTGGATGGACGCCTTGATTCCATAACACTGAACAACCAGGACGCGGAAACAGCGTGGACCACACTTCGTGAGACGGTGTATAGCACAGCCGCTGAGCGCCTCGGACAGAAAACACAGGGATTGGTTTGATGAAAACAACACAGCAATCCAAATAGCTACTTCAGCAAAACGTCGGGCGTACAAAGCCCTCCATGATGACCCAATGTCAGCAGCAAAGACAGCTGCATTGAGGAACATCCGCAGCAAGGTCCAATTACAACTGCGCCAGATGCAAGACTCCTGGTTGAATGCGAAAGCTGATGAGATTCAAGGCTTTGCAGACAAAAAAGACATGAAAAACTTCTACAGTGGCCTGAGAGAAATCTATGAAGTTACCACCTCAGGCTTTTCCTCTCTCCTTAGTGCAGACGGTTCTACCCTCATCACAGACAAGGAAAACATCTTGGAAAGATGGGCGGAACACTTTAATAATGTGCTGTATACGCCTTCCATCATTAATGATGAGGCCATTGAAAGACTGCCCCAGGTCCCAATGAACAAGTCACTGGACGCTGTCCCAACTTCAGTCGAGATACAGACAGCAATCCGTCAAATGTCCAATGGTAAAGTACCTGGCTCCGACATGATTCCTGCCGAAATCTACAAAGAGGGTGGACCAGCGTTGACGGATAAGCTATTGCGTCTATTCCAGATCATCTGGCAGACGGAAACTGTACCACAAGACCTCAAAGATGCCTCCATTATCCACCTGTACAAACACAAAGGAAACCGCCAGGCGTGCGACAATCACGGCGAAATTTCACTGCTGTCCATCGCGGGCAAGATCTTGGCCCGAGCCCTTCTGAACCGCCTAAATGCACATCTGGAGCGAGGTCTTCTACCCGAAAGTCAATGGGGTTTCCGAAAAGAACGAGGAACTATCGATATGGTGTTTGGTGCCAGGCAGCTGCAAGAGAAATGTCAGGAGCAAAACATGGACCTATATTCCACATATATTGACCTGAATAAGGCTTTTGACAGGGTCAATAGAGATGGCCTGTGGAAAATCATGAAAAAGTACGGATGCCCAGAAAAATTCACCACCATCATCCGTCAGCTGAATGATGGCATGATGGCCAGAGTGCAGGACAACGGTCAGTCATCTCAAGCATTCCCTGTCACAAATGGTGTGAAGCAGGGCTGTGTCCTGGCTCCCACGCTCTTCAGTATTATGCATTCTGCAATGCTGTCTGATGCGTTCAGGGACTCCACCACGGGCATGCCAATCCGTTTCCGAACCGATGGATCGGTCTTCAACCTAAAGAGGCTTCAAGCTAAAACAAAGGTCAAACATACCACAATCAACGAGCTTCTGTTTGCGGACGATTGTGCCCTCAATGCTGACTCTGAAGCTGCCATGCAGCAAAGCGTTGATATCTTTTCTGAGGCCTGCAACAACTTTGGAATAACAATCAACGCGAAGAAGACTGAGGTATTCTATCAGCCAGCTCCCAGTAGGCCCTAAGCTGAACCCAAAATCATCATCAGCGGACAGCGTCTTAACGCGGTGGATAAATTTACTTCCTTGGGCAGCACCCTCTCCAGATCTGTCATCATTGATGATGAAATGAATGCCAGACTTGCAAAAGCTAGTGCCATATTTGGCAGGCTCCGCAGCACTGTTTGGGACAGGGGAGGTATCAGACGAGAAACGAAGATCAAGGTCTATAGCGCAGCAGTCCTCTGGACATGGCTCTACGGATGTGAAACGTGGACAGTCTATCAGCGTCACGCCAAAAAACTGAAACATTTTCACACAACAAGCCTCAGGAAACTCCTCGGCATCAGGTGGCAAGACAAAGTTCCTGACACAGAGGTTCTCGCTAGAGCAAACCTACCTAGTATCTTCACCACCCTGATGCAGTATCAACTCAGCTAGAGTGAACCTACCTAGTATCTTCACCACCCTGATGCAGTATCAACTCAGCTAGAGTGAACCTACCTAGTATCTTCACCACCCTGATGCAGTATCAACTCAGCTAGAGTGAACCTACCTAGTATCTTCACCACCCTGATGCAGTATCAACTCAGCTAGAGTGAACCTACCTAGTATCTTCACCATCCTGATGCAGTATCAACTCAGCTAGAGTGAACCTACCTAGTATCTTCACCACCCTGATGCAGTATCAACTCAGCTAGAGTGAACATACCTAGTATCTTCACCACCCTGATGCAGTATCAACTCAGCTAGAGTGAACCTACCTAGTATCTTCACCACCCTGATGCAGTATCAACTCAGCTATAGAGTGAACCTACCTAGTATCTTCACCACCCTGATGCAGTATCAACTCAGCTAGAGTGAACCTACCTAGTATCTTCACCACCCTGATGCAGTATCAACTCAGCTAGAGTGAACCTACCTAGTATCTTCACCACCCTGATGCAGTATCAACTCAGCTAGAGTGAACATACATAGTATCTTCACCACCCTGATGCAGTATCAACTCAGCTAGAGTGAACCTACCTAGTATCTTCACCAACCTGATGCAGTATCAACTCAGCTAGAGTGAACCTACCTAGTATCTTCACCACCCTGATGCAGTATCAACTCAGCTAGAGTGAACATACCTAGTATCTTCACCACCCTGATGCAGTATCAACTCAGCTAGAGTGAACCTACCTAGTATCTTCACCAACCTGATGCAGTATCAACTCAGCTAGAGTGAACCTACCTAGTATCTTCACCACCCTGATGCAGTATCAACTCCGTTGGATGGGACACGTTGCCCGTATGGAAGATCACCGGCTCCCTAAACAAATATTCTATGGCGAGCTCACGACAGGCAAGCGCTCTCAAGGAGGTCCAAAAAAACGTTACAAAGAATCACTGAAAGTGGCACTAAAGGCCTTCAGCATCGACACTACTAAATGGGAGCAGACCGCCCAGGACAGAGTCAGGTTGAGATCAGTGGTCAAGATAGGGGCTAAATCTTATGAAGCCAGTAGGATGGCCACCATTGAGACACGCAGGCAAGCCCGAAAGAACATTATTAAAGTCACGACTGCACCAACTATCCCCTGCCCGCGGTGCCACAGACTATTCCGAGCACGTATAGGATTGGCAAGCCACCTACGAACCCACCGTAACCCACCCCCCTAAATGGATGACTGGATGGTCCTAGTCGATTTGACGGACAAACAACAACATACATACATACATACATACAAACATGCATACATACATACATACATACATACATACATATATACATACATATATACATACATACATACATACATACATACTCACAATTATTGCAACAAAAACCCTAGTCTATGCTCTTGTTCTCTCTCGTCTTGACTATTACAACAAAAACCCTAGTCTATGCTCTTGTTCTCTCTTGTCTTGACTATTACAACAAAAACCCTAGTCTATGCTCTTTTTCTCTCTTGTCTTGACTATTACAACAAAAACCCTAGTCTATGCTCTTGTTCTCTCTTGTCTTGACTATTACAACAAAATCCATAGTCTATGCTCTTGTTCTCTCTCGTCTTGACTATTACAACAAAAACCCTAGTCTATGTTCTTGTTATCTCTTGTCTTGACTATTACAACAAAAACCCTAGTCTATGCTCTTGTTCTCTTTTGTCTTGACTATTACACCAAAAACCCTAGTCTATGCTCTTGTTCTCTCTCGTCTTGACTATTACAACAATACCCCTAGTCTATGCTCTTGTTCTCTCTTGTCTTGACTATTACAACAACAACCCTAGTCTATGTTCTTGTTCTCTCTCGTCTTGACTATTACAACAATAACCCTAGTCTATGCTCTTGTTCTCTCTCGTCTTGACTATTACAACAAAAACCCTAGTCTATGCTCTTGTTCTCTCTCGTCTTGACTATTACAACAAAAACCCTAGTCTATGCCCTTGTTCTCTCTCGTCTTGACTATTACAACAAAAACCCTAGTCTATGCTCTTGTTCTCTCTCGTCTTGACTATTACAACAAAAACCCTAGTCTATGCTCTTGTTCTCTCTTGTCTTGACTATTACAACAAAAACCCTAGTCTATGCTCTTGTTCTCTCTTGTCTTGACTATTACAACAAAATCCCTAGTCTATGCTCTTGTTCTCTCTTGTCTTGACTATTACAACAAAATCCCTAGTCTATGCTCTTGTTCTCTCTTGTCTTGACTATTACAACAAAATCCCTAGTCTATGCTCTTGTTCTCTCTTGTCTTGACTATTGCAACAAAATTCCTAGTCTATGCTCTTGTTCGTGTTGACTTTTGCAACAAAAACCCTAATCTATGCTCTTATTCTCTCTTGTCTTGACTATTGCAACAAAATTCCTAGTCTATGCTCTTGTTCTGTCTTGACTATTGCAACAAAATTCCTAGTCTATGCTCTTGTTCTATCTTGTCTTAACTATTACAACAAAAACCCTAGTCTATGCTCTTGTTCTCTCTTGTCTTGACTATTACAACAAAATTCCTAGTCTATGCTCTTGTTATCTCTGGTCTTGACTATTACAACAAAATTCCTAGTCTATGCTCTTGTTCTCTCTTGTCTTGACTATTGCAACAAAATCCCTAGTCTTTGCTCTTGTTCTCTCTCGTCTTGACTATTACAACAAAAACACTATTCTATGCTCTTGTTCTCTCTCGTCTTGACTATTACAACAAAAACCCTAGTCTATGCTCTTGTTCTCTCTTGTCTTGACTATTACAACAAAAACCCTAGTCTATGCTCTTGTTCTCTCTTGTCTTGACTATTACAACAAAAACCCTAGTCTATGCTCTTGTTCTCTCTTGTCTTGACTATTACAACAAAATCCCTAGTCTATGCCTTTGTTCTCTCTTGTCTTGACTATTACAACAAAAACCCTAGTCTATGATCTTGTTCTCTCTTGTCTTTACTATTACAACAAAAACCCTAGTCTATGCTCTTGTTCTCTCTCGTCTTGACTATTACAACAAAAACCCTAGTCTATGCCCTTGTTCTCTCTCGTCTTGACTATTACAACAAAAACCCTAGTCTATGCTCTTGTTCTCTCTCGTCTTGACTATTACAACAAAAACCCTAGTCTATGCTCTTGTTCTCTCTTGTCTTGACTATTACAACAAAAACCCTAGTCTATGCTCTTGTTCTCTCTTGTCTTGACTATTACAATAAAATCCCTTGTCTATGCTCTTGTTCTCTCTTGTCTTGACTATTACAACAAAATCCCTAGTCTATGCTCTTGTTCTCTCTTGTCTTGACTATTACAACAAAATCCCTAGTCTATGCTCTTGTTCTCTCTTGTCTTGACTATTGCAACAAAATTCCTAGTCTATGCTCTTGTTCGTGTTGACTTTTGCAACAAAAGCCTAATCTATGCTCTTATTCTCTCTTGTCTTGACTATTGCAACAAAATTCCTAGTCTATGCTCTTGTTCTCTCTTGTCTTGACTATTGCAACAAAATTCCTAGTCTATGCTCTTGTTCTCTCTTGTCTTGACTATTGCAACAAAATCCCTAGTCTATGCTCTTGTTCTCTCTCGTCTTGACTATTACAACAAAAACCCTAGTCTATGCTCTTGTTCTCTCTTGTCTTGACTATTACAACAAAAACCATAGTCTATGCTCTTGTTCTCTCTTGTCTTGACTATTACAACAAAAACCCTAGTCTATGTTCTTGTTCTTTCTTGCCTTGACTATTACAACAAAATCCCTAGTCTATGCTCTTGTTCTCTCTTGTCTTGACTATTGCAACAAAATTCCTAGTCTATGCTCTTGTTCGTATTGACTTTTGCATCAAAACCCCTAATCTATGCTCTTATTCTCTCTTGTCTTGACTATTGCAACAAAATTCCTAGTCTATGCTCTTGTTCTCTCTTGTCTTGACTATTGCAACAAAATTCCTAGTCTATGCTCTTGTTCTATCTTGTCTTGACTATTACAACAAAAACCCTAGTCTATGCTCTTGTTCTCTCTTGTCTTGACTATTACAACAAAATTCCTAGTCTATACTCTTGTTATCTCTGGTCTTGACTATTACAACAAAATTCCTAGTCTATGCTCTTGTTCTCTCTTGTCTTGACTATTGCAACAAAATCCCTAGTCTATGCTCTTGTTCTCTCTCGTCTTGACTATTACAACAAAAACCCTAGTCTATGCTCTTGTTCTCTCTTGTCTTGACTATTACAACAAAAACCCTAGTCTATGCTCTTGTTCTCTCTTGTCTTGACTATTACAAGAAAAACCCTAGTCTATGCTCTTGTTCTCTCTTGTCTTGACTATTACAACAAAATCCCTAGTCTATGCTCTTGTTCTCTCTTGTCTTGACTATTACAACAAAAACCCTAGTCTATGCTCTTGTTCTCTCTTGTCTTTACTATTACAACAAAAACCCTAGTCTATGCTCTTGTTCTCTCTTGTCTTGACTATTACAACAAAATCCCTAGTCTATGCTCTTGTTCTCTCTTGTCTTGACTATTACAACAAAAACCCTAGTCTATGCTCTTGTTCTCTCTTGTCTTGACTATTGCAACAAAATCCCTAGTCTATGCTCTTGTTCGTGTTGACTTTTGCAACAAAAACCCTAATCTATGCTCTTGTTCTCTCTTGTCTTGACTATTGCAACAAAATTCCTAGTATATGCTCTTGTTCTCTCTTGTCTTGACTATTACAACAAAAACCCTAGTCTATGCTCTTGTTCTCTCTTGTCTTGACTATTACAACAAAAACCCTAGTCTATGCTCTTGTTCTCTCTTGTCTTGACTATTACAACAAAATCCCTAGTCTATGCTCTTGTTCTCTCTTGTCTTGACTATTGCAACAAAATTCCTAGTCTATGCTCTTGTTCTCTCTTGTCTTGACTATTACAACAAAAACCCTAGTCTATGCTCTTGTTCTCTCTTGTCTTGACTATTACAACAAAAACCCTAGTCTATGCTCTTGTTCTCTCTTGTCTTGACTATTTCAACAAAAACCCTAGTCTATGCTCTTGTTCTCTCTTGTCTTGACTATTACAAAAAAAACCCTAGTCTATGCTCTTGTTCTCTCTCGTCTTGACTATTGCAACACTCTTCTGTAAGGTTCACTAAAACGTTTTTTAGAAAAAAGTACAAAAGGTTCAAAACTCAGCTGCTAGTCTAGTTCTAAAGGCACAAAATGTGATTACGTCACACCACTACTTCATTGGTTTCCTGTACAAGCACGGAATGTCTATAAACTCTCTGTTCTCTGCCAAAACTTTTTCTCAAAATCCTTACCTTCCTATCTTACCGAACTTCTCTCTGTCTATTCACACCTTAGTTAGCTTCGCTTATCAGCAGACACGCGTCTTATATCTGTCCCCAAGACTCGCACAAAAACATACGGTAAACGATATTTCTCTTTCTGTGCCTCCAAACAATGGAATTCACTTCAACTAGGCTACAGCAATATACAGAGCATCCACATTTTCAAAACTGTACTCAAAACCCATCTCTTTGAACTCTACTATCCTGACTGATTCCCCCCTCTGACTGATAAACGATGCAGCTTGGTGCCGTCCATGGCTTGACATGTAAACAGTTCTGGAATATGTGGAGTAAATATACCTATGTTTTGTTTTTTTACAAGTGTTTTTTTTTTGTTTTTTTCAGTAATGTATGTTAATTTTGAAGTTCATGATTAGGTTTGTTAAAATGTATGTACAGCGTGGTGAGCCGAGTCTTAAGCTGGGGTACCGCCCTATATAACACAACTAATAATAATAATAATAACAAGCCAAGTGTAATTACTCATATTGATGGAATCATACAACAGTAGTGCCAACCAGCTGTGAGATCTCACATTGATGGGATCATTCAACAATACTACAAGCAATATGTGATTACTCATATTGATGCGATCGTACAAAAGTAATACAAGTCAGGCGGGAAAATTCACATTGACGTGATGTAACATCTGTATCAAAACAAGGATTGTGTTTAATGAAAATTATTTGCATCAATGTAAATGTCTAACATTTAATTGATAAAGTCATGTAATATGATTGTGTTACATACTTACCACACAGTCAGTGGTGTTCACTGGTGACCTACTGATCTCATTGAATGTTATGGGTGTCGCACGCTCAGTGGAGTTTACTGGTGACCTACTGGTCTATGTATGTCAGGGGCACCAAAGGTAGGTGGGATTCACTGGTGAGCTTATGATATTATGGTATTTCATGTTTGCCACACGGCCTGTGGGGTTCACTGTTGACATAGTTTTGTAATTGTATTTCAAGGGTGCCTCACGGTCAGTGGTGCTCACTGGTGAGCTGCTGATTATGATTCATTTTGCTGTTTTCTGTGATGGGTGAGTGTAGAGGGATTGGATCTAGGCCTAATTAGACTTCGGGAAATGTTTTAACTTTTTGTTACAAGATGGATGCAACTCTAGGTTAGGGCAGGTCATTGATTATGAAATGTTTTAATTTCCTCGGGGATGGGCAAATGTGGAAGGCGTGATCTACATTGGAAATCAGTAGGATTGGGCGTCACGTTGGGGATCTGTCAGGGGCTGGTAGTAGTCGCTGCTTGCATACTGATCTCAGGGTCATTTGTTACCATAGGTTGGGGGGGGGGGGGAAGGTCTGTTCGGGTTCAATGTCTCAACTTAGTCAGAAGGGAGGGTCGGATATAATATTTCATTTTAAGCCAATATGGCATCAATTATAACAGCATTTTCATTTAAAATGCATCCTTGAGAATAGGAAGCGAGGACAAGTGGACTTTCCTCTGCAGGAATTAATCCACCTCAGAATGGACCCATTGCGATTAAATGAACAATGGTTAGGCATATTGAACTTTAAATACATTTTCTTAAACATTTAACTTAATAGTTTTCGTTACACTCCATAAGATAAAAATAATATTTCAAATTATCATACAAACAATCTAAATGATAACTTTTTTGCTTATCCTTATTTTACATACATTTCTAAATACAAATTTAAAATTTATTTTGCTAGAAACAGAAATCAATTAAATATTTATTCACACATAAAAAAATTAATAACACTATTTATGGTCTCCCTTTAAAAGGAAAGCAAAACATTTAAGACCTTTTTTTAAAAAAAGGAAAGTTATAAAAATATTATGTAAACGTTCCTTTATAATATTATTATTTAATAGTCAAATCTATTTTTTTTTATTTTACAGTCAATTTATGTCAGATGTGTTCGAATGAAGAACATCGATTTCATTTGCTTTCTTTTTTATTTATTTTTATTTTGTTCATTTTTTTCGAAATTCTTTGTAAAGTCACATATAATTTAACATATTCAGATGGAGTTGACACTTAGTGTAACCAAAAAAATATTTTTTCTTAAAATGAAGCGAGCTTTTTATGTTTGCCTATTAAACACACCCTAACCCTAATATTCCTGGGTTATACCAAGAATTAAGAACAATGTAGTTGTTTTTTTTGCTTAAACCTTTCTTTATAATGGTGGCTGGTTGGCTGGCAAATTATTATGACCGCTAATTCAACCAATTCCAACCAACCAAGTGAGCTGAGACCTGGCACATAGACTAAATACCGATGAAAAAACATTCTACCACATAAACTAAATGCAGATGACAAAATATTCTGTCACATAGACTAAATGCAGATGACAAAATATTCTGTCACATAGACTAAATGCAGATGACAAAACATTCCGTCACATAGACTAAAAGCAGATGACAAAATATTCTGTCACATAGACTAAATGCAGATGACAAAATATTCTGTCACATAGACTAAATATATGTAAAATTTGTTTCCCCATTTATGACTTTAAATACAATATAGGAATATTTATTTATCGTTTGAATTTCTTAAGCACATTTACCACTATCAAACTTTACTTATTTCAAGTAGAAAACTGTCAAATAAAACTTAATCATATTTGTACAATACTTCACGCCTATGTATTTCCACAAGTGAGTAGCAATGCTGTGTGTGTGGACATAAAACCTGTGATGATGGCAATACTGAGTGTGTGGAGATAAAACCTGTGATGATGGCTATACTGAGTTTGTGGACATAAAACCTGTGATGATGGCAATACTGTGTGTGTTGACATAAAACCTGTGATTATGGCTATAGTGAGTGTGTGGACATAAAACCTGTGATGATGGCAATACTGTGTGTGTGGACATAAAACCTGTGATGATGGCAATACTGTGTGTGTGGACATAAAACCTGTGATGATGGCTATAGTGCGTGTGTGGACATAAAACCTGTGATGATGGCAATACTGTGTGTGTGGACATAAAACCTGTGATGATGGCTATATTGTGTGTGTGTGTGGACATAAAACCTGTGATGATGGCTATAGTGAGTATTTAAAAAAATTTTTTTTTACAGGTGTTAGTAATTTAAAAAAATTGGTAAAAAATATGGCGTCACTCAAAGGTAAATCTAGGTCTCTAGTGACATAATGAGTATTTGTTTAGTGGTTGGATAAGTCAAAACATTTTTAGCTCATTTGGACATTAGGATTTTGTTAAATTGAGATGCAAAAATTAAAATTAATTGACAAAGCGAGCTGATCAAAGAGTCTATGTTTTCAAAAAATATCACCAACCATTCTCTAAAATTGTATTATCCTTAAATGTAAGGATCGAATTCAAGTGGATTTAATATTAAATATACTCGTACAAATGCTCTGATATTTCTAAGCACATGACTAATTACATCGAACAATATACAAGATAGTTTTAAATGATTTCATTTTTAGTTTTATAAAAAAATACATAAAATACAATTATAAATATCAATTATTATGTCTAAAATTTATTTGAGACTATTTCTGCTCAAATTGTGATAAGATCTTATTGTAAGTAAAAAAAATAAAAATGTATATATTATACAATATCTTTTTAATATAATAATTTATAACTAAGTTTATTAACATAAAACAAAAAAACATCTTTTTAAATCTAATAAATTGTCTCTAACTTAATTAGCAAAAAAAACCAAAAAAACATTTTAAAGTATGCGGAGCTGGAGCTACAAATTTAATAGAATGTGTGGTTATCGGCAAAGATTCTATGTGCCGAATTTCAGCTTGATAAGTTGTTGGGCATCCCTGACCAAATTTGGATGTGCTGAGAGAAGATTGTCTTACAGTTGTCATAAATATTGAGGTTGCTTCCAACAATTTAGGAAAAAACACAGTGTTCTCAAAGGACATTTGTTACAGAAGTAAATAGACCATTCTGCACATGAAACATCCCAAACTTGAATCTGTGAACTTAGAATAAAAATCAGAATTACTCTGCCCGATCTCATAATGCATTTCACAAACTGGACAGATATATCACATAATCAGCAAAATATTTGTTTTTAAACTCACTTTACAGAACAGCGACTTTGGCCATTTTCAGATTCGGTCGACCAGGTCCGGAAGCTGCTTATTTCGTATTATGGCCTTATATATTTGTATACATATCAGCAAATATATCCGGCGTTGTTCAGGTTTGTATACAGAATAAAGCTTCTAAAGTGTTATAATCATACATTGAGACAATATCATAAACACTTCATTGGAATAACTCAATTAAAACATTTAACTGTGGAACTTAAATGGAACTCGGGATCTAACAATGATTAGGAACCTAACATTGAACCAGGGACTAAACATTGAACTAGGGACCTAACATTGAACTAGGGATCTATCATTGAACTAGGGACCTAATATTAAACAAGGGACCTAGCTTTTTAGTCCCGGTAAGTAAAAGAGGTATACGTTACTAACCCATCTGTGTATGTTTGGAATATATTCTCTGGCTAGGATGATGTTGTTTTTTCTTAGTTTTTTCTGCAGCTATCATTGTGTGTATTGGGTCTGTACTTTTATTTTCTATCATTGTGTGTATTGGGTCTGTACTTTTATTTTCTATCATTGTGTGTATTGAGTCTGTACTTTTATTTTCTATCATTGTGTGTATCGGGTCTGTACTTTTATTTTCTATCATCGTGTGTATTGGGTCTGTACTTTTATTTTCTATCATTGTGTGTATTGGATATGTACTTTTATTTTCTATCATCGTGTGTATTGGGTCTGTACTTTTATTTTCTATCATTGTGTGTATTGGGTATGTACTTTTATTTTCCATCTTTTCGATTTAGTCTGCATTAAATACAACAAGTGAAATGTTCGTTTGTGGGTTGGTCTGTACGTATGGTATACAAGTCTTCTCTGTTGGTAGGTGGTAGTTTTTTTATATTTTAGATGCCACATCAATTTTCATTCGTTTCAATTTTATAGATTGGTCTTCAATTTTGAAAAACGTGTCTATTGTTCCTTGTCTATTTGGATTTTTCGTTTCTATTTTAATTGTTTAGATGTATTTTTCTGGCAACACTACTTATTAACAATAAATAAAATTCAATTGTTTGTTTTGTTTAACTGGTTAGTAAAACATTAGAAATGAATATGAAAGAAACAATATTAATAAAGGATGAACATTTAAATAGTACTTTAAAACTTGATAGCCTGCATTCATATGTCTCACTCACTATTTACTCTATATAGTAGCAGAAGATCAATCTCCCCATGTCTCACTCACTATTTACTCTTTATAGTAGCAGAAGACCAATCTCGCCATTTCTCACTCACTATTTACTCTATATAATAGCAGAAGACCAATCTCCCCCTGTCTCACTCACTATTACTATATATACTAGCAGAAGACCAATCTCCCCATGTCTCACTTACTATTTACTATAAATGTAGCAGAAGACCAATCTCCCTATGTCTCACTCACTATTTACTCTATATAGTAGCAAAAGACCAATCTCCCAATGTCTCACTCACTATATACTCTATATACTAGCAGAAGACCAATCTCCCCATGTCTCATTCACTATTTACTCTATATACTATCAGAAGACCAATCTCCCCATGTCTCACTCACTATTTACTCTATAAAGTAGCAGAAGACCAATCTCCCCATGTCTCTCTCACTATTTACGCTATATAGTAGCAGAAGACCAATCTCCCCATGTCTCACACACTATTTAATCTATATAGTAGCAGAAGACCAATCTCCCCATGTCTCACTCACCATTTACTCTATAGAGTAGCAGAAGACCAATCACCCCATGTCTCACTCACTATTTACTCTATATAGTAGCAGAAGACCAATCTCCCCATTTCTCACTCACTATTTACTCTATATAGTAGCAGAAGACCAATCTCCCCATGTCCCACTCACTATTTACTCTATATAGTAGCAGAAGTCAAATCTCCCATGGTCTCACTCACTATTTACTCTAAATAGTAGCAGAAGACCAATCTCCCCATGTCTCACTCACTATTTAATCCATATAGTAGCAGAAGACCAATCTCTCCATGTCTCACTCACCATTTACTCTATAGAGTAGCAGAAGACCAATCTCCACATGTCTCACTCACCATTTACTCTATAGAGTAGCAGAAGACCAATCTCCCCATGTCTCACTCACTATTTACTCTATATAGTAGCAGAAGACCAATCTCCTCATGTCTCACTCACTATTTAATCCATATAGTAGCAGAAGACCAATCTCTCCATGTCTCACTCACCATTTACTCTATAGAGTAGCAGAAGACCAATATCCCCATGTCTCAATCACTATTTACTCTATATAGTAGCAGAAGACCAATCTCCCCATGTCTCACTCACTATTTAATCCATATAGTAGCAGAAGACCAATCTCCCCATGTCTCACTCACTATTTAATCCATATAGTAGCAGAAGACCAATCTCCCAATGTCTCACTCACTATTTAATCCATATAGTAGCAGAAGACCAATCTCTCCATGTCTCACTCACCATTTACTCTATAGAGTAGCAGAAGACCAATCTCCCCATGTCTCACTCACTATTTACTCTATATAGTAGCAGAAGACCAATCTCCCCATGTCTCACTCACTATTTAATCCATATAGTAGCAGAAGACCAATCTCACCATGTCCCACTCACTATTTAATCCATATAGTAGCAGAAGACCAATCTCCCCATGTCTCACTCACTATTTAATCCATATAGTAGCAGAAGACCAATCTCTCCATGTCTCACTCACCATTTACTCTATAGAGTAGCAGAAGACCAATCTCCCCATGTCTCACTCACTATTTACTCTATATAGTAGCAAAAGACCAATCTCCCCATGTCTCACTCACCATTTACTCTATAGAGTAGCAGAAGACCAATCTCCCCATGTCTCACTCACTATTTACTCTATATAGTAGCAGAAGACCAATCTCTCCATGTCTCACTCACCATTTACTCTATAGAGTAGCAGAAGACCAATCTCCCCATGTCTCACTCACTATTTAATCCATATAGTAGCAGAAGACCAATCTCTCCATGTCTCACTCACCATTTACTCTATAGAGTAGCAGAAGACCAATCTCCCCATGTCTCACTCACTATTTACTCTATATAGTAGCAGAAGACCAATCTCCCCATGTCTCACTCACTATTTACTCTATATAGTAGCAGAAGACCAATCTCCCCATGTCTCACTCACTATTTACTCTATATAGTAGCAGAATACCAATCTCAACAAATCAATTTTTTATTGACACATTACACAATATAGAATAAGTATCACATTGATGAATATTAGTTGATTGCAGAAGAGTCTTATTACTTTTAATTCCTTGAACATATTACATTTGATGAAACCTTCCAACTACCACCTTACAATATGTCTCTTCTTCTATTTCCACACCGTCTCTGTTTCGATCTGTCCATATATACCGTCATTCATATACCAAAGTGTGATATTAACCCAATTCTTAATTTATTTCAATTTCGTTATGTTACAAGCTCAACCCTAATACAAAACAATTTGGTAGAGGAGTAAATATATATATTTTTTCTTTTCGTTTCCTTTTCTTAAATAAGGGAAATAACTTGTTAATGATTTGTGCATTTAACTCAGAATGTTCAAAATCATAATAATTGTATCTTTTGTTCGGAAAATGTAAATCTGTAAGATTTGTAGCATATTTTTTACTCACTTTAACATAAAACTACTCCTTTTTTATCTTTAATATTATGCATATTTGACAAAAGTTATAATTGTTTATATTTAAAAATAACTATATATTGTTAAATATGCTTAATCAAGGTATTACCACACGTGATCTACTCTTGCAGCGGATTCATTTTCCAAAGAGATAGTCCTCTTGCAATCGATCCTTACATTTAAGGATGTAAAACAAATAAAAAGCCCCAAATTACGGCTCCAAACATTCCTATCCAAGGCCACCCGCCCGCCCATGCCCCTCTCTCCGAGGGCATGCTACACAAAATAAAGATGGCCAATTAACCAACCCCTCCTCAAACATATTGAACTTTTAATTCAACACATAGACGCGCTGCATATGACAACACATTATGTCAAATTTACACCCAATCAACAGTTTTCAGTTGGAAGAAAATGCAATTGATTGATAACACTTGGGCGCCCCAAGCAATCCTTGTTACATGAATCACGATCCTCTACACAACCTAATTAGATGAAAATCAGTATAGCAAGGGAGACAACACTTACATCAATCACGATGTTCAACAGAAAATCAAATTTACACAGTCTGTTAAATAATTGATTAATTGTTTTAAAATATAACACATCCTGTTTAAGCGTTCAACATAAGTACAACTTGGTTCCTTGATCAACGAATTTAAAAGGTAAATTTTAGAGGTGGGGAGGGTGTATGACATCTCTATTTGTGCAAAGTTTGCAATGTGTTTATAACAATTAATATAGACTTAATTACGTGTGAATATACTAAATTACGTGTGGTTTGTATTAATATCAGTTAATATATTATTATGTACGGGTGGCTTGTTTAGAAAGAAGTAAATATATACTAACTTACTAGTTGATTATATAGATAACAGTGAATATATTCTAATATACGAGTGGTTTATATAGATAGTACTAAATATATATTAATATTCAATTTTTTTTATACCCAGCAGTGAATTATATACTAATATACGCTTGTTTTATACAAAGATCAGTAAAGATATTTTAAAATTCAAGTTGTTTATATAGATGGTAGTGAAAATATACTAATATACGATTGGTGTTTTCATAGAAATTGTATCTGATCGTGGGTGACTGGCAAAATATTCTAACCGCTAATTCACCCTCTTCCAATCAATCGTTCGAGCAGAAACCTGGCACATAGACTAAATTGTCGATGACAACATATTCTATCACCTTTTCAGACCCACACGCTAACCCCCAACAAAAACAAATTATTTTTTACAGTTTTCATGATGAATATTCAATATAATTCCCAAAAACTTCGCTAAATTAGATTCTTAAAAAAAATATCGCAAGTTTGTTTGTTACGAAATTTTTTCTTTTATTTTTTCTGAAATCTTATATGATATAAATCTACTTTGTAAAAACGTCTAGGTCATTAGATCATTTATATAGTTGAGGGTTGTGAAAAAAGTGAGCTGTTACGAGACTTGTAGGGAGCACTAAAGATTTTAATGCAATGAGACAAATATATCAAATTCAGGCTTTTCTTAAAATGCCCTCATCATAACGAAACATATTAATATAATTATACATTAAGTTGAAATATTATATGTTTAAACTAGAAAACCTTAAAATAAACTAAAATGAATGGACACAAGTCCTGAACGAAAACTGTAGGGGCTCTATGTTACCAGGCTGTGGGCGTGGTGTATTAGTTTGTTATTATGTTCAATGTACCGGTATACATTTCAACAATTACGATCACTCTCATTTTGTCAATTCTAGTGGAATTACATTTAAAAAAACACATATAAGACCACACGTGGTTTTTGGAGAACCAGTCCTATCTTGAGAAATTTGATTTGTCTGTGGGTAACCTGACTTTTTGTGACATTAGATTCATAGTTAGAGGACCAGTCCTATCATGTGACATTAAATTCATAGTTAGAGAACCAGCCCTATCATGTGTCATTAGATTTATAGATAGAGGACCAGTCCTATCATGTGACATTAGATTCAGAGTTAGAGGACCAGTCCTATCCTGTGACATTAAATTCAGAGTTAGAGGACCAGTCCTAACATGTGACAATAGATTTATAGTTAGAGGACCAATCCTATCATGTGACATTATATTCATAGTTAGAGGACCAGTCCTATCATGTGATAATAATGTTTAATATAGTTCATGGGCGTGAAATGAAAAGTGTTCAGTGACGTATCATAGTGAAAGGGGTGTAGCGAAAGTTTGGATTCTTAAATTTGCTTTACTGCAGTTCATGTATTGCAAAGTAACTTTTGTAGATGAGAAGTAGAAAAGAAGTTCACCCACTACTGTCCCTAATAATTGGCGGTCTATTACTAATAAAAATTACTGAGTTTATTAAAATTCCTTTGCATCGATGTAAACGTATACATGTGTATAACAATAATAACAAAGCAATACCGCATCATTTCATTGTACTTCATAGGTGCCACATGGGCAATGGTGTTCATAGGTGCCACATGGGCAATGGTGTTCATTGGTGCCACATGGGCAATGGTATTCATAGGTGCCACATGGGCAATGGTGTTCATAGGGGCCACATGGGCAATGGTGTTCATAGGTGCCACATGGGCAATGGTGTTCATAGGTGACACATGGGCAATGGTGTTCATAGGTGCCATATGGGCAATGGTGTTCATAGGTGCCACATGGGCAATGGTGTTCATAGGTGCCACATGGGCAATGGTGTTGATAGGTGCCACATGGGCAATGGTGTTCATAGGTGCCCCATGATCAATGGTGTTCATAGGTGCCACATGGGCAATGGTGTTCATAGGTGACACATGGGCAATGGTGTTCATAGGTGCCACACGGGCAATGGTGTTCATAGGTGCCACATGGGCAATGGTGTTCATAGGTGCCACATGGGCAATGGTGTTCATAGGTGACACATGGGCAATGGTGTTCATAGGTGCCACATGGGCAATGGTGTTCATCGGTGCCACACGGGCAATGGTGTTTATAGGTGCCACATGGGCAATGGTGTTCATAGGGGCCACATGGGCAATGGTGTTCATAGGTGCCACCTGGGCAATGGTGTTCATAGGTGCCACACGGGCAATGGTGTTCATAGGTGCCACATGGGCAATGGTGTTCATCAGTGCCACACGGGCAATGGTGTTTATAGGTGCCACACGGGCAATGGTGTTCATAGGTGTCACACGGGCAATGGTGTTCATAGGTGCCACACGGGCAATGGTGTCCATAGGTGCCACACGGGCAATGGTGTTCATAGGTGCCACATGGGTAATGGTGTTCATAGGTTACACATGGGCAATGGTGTTCATAGGTGCCACCTGGGCAATGGTGTTCATAGGTGCCACATGGACAATGTTGTTCATAATTACCACATGGGCAATGGTGTTCATAGGTGCCACATGGGCAATGGTGTTCATAGGTGCCACATGGGCAATGATGTTCATAGGTGCCACATGGGCAATGGTGTTCATAGGTGCCACATGGGCAATGGTGTTCATAGGTGCCACATGGGCAATGGTGTTCATAGGTGCCACATGGGCAATGGTGTTCATAGGTGACACATGGGCAATGGTGTTCATAGGTGTCACATATGCAACGGTGTTCATAGGTGCCACATGGGCAATGGTGTTCATAGGTGACACATGGGCAATGGTGTTCATAGGTGCCACATGGGCAATGGTGTCCATAGGTGCCACACGGGCAATGGTGTTCATAGGTGCCACATGGGTAATGGTGTTCATAGGTTACACATGGGCAATGGTGTTCATAGGTGCCACCTGGGCAATGGTGTTCATAAGTGCCACATGGACAATGTTGTTCATAATTACCACATGGGCAATGGTGTTCATAGGTGCCACATGGGCAATGGTGTTCATAGGTGCCACACGGGCAATGGTGTTTATAGGTGCCACACGGGTAATGGTGTTCATAGGTGCCACACGGGCAATGGTGTTCATAGGTGTCACACGGGCAATGGTGTTCATAGGTGCCTCACGGGCAATGGTGTTCATAGGTGCCACATGGGCAATGGTGTTCATAGGTGCCACATGGGTAATGGTGTTCATAGGTGACACATGGGCAATGGTGTTCATAGGTGACACATGGGCAATGGTGTTCATAGGTGTCACATGGGCAACGGTGTTCATAGGTGCCACATGGGCAATGGTGTTCATAGGTGCCACCTGGGCAATGGTGTTCATAGGTGACACATGGGCAATGGTGTTCATAGGTGCCACATGGGCAATGGTGTTCATAGGTGACACATGGACAATGGTGTTCATAATTACCACATGGGCAATGGTGTTTACTGGTGACATACTGATCTTATTGTAATTCATAGGTGCCATATGGGCAATGGTGTTCATTGGTGACATACTGATTTCACTTCATTTTTTGGTAGCCACATGGTGAGTTGTTTTCACCGGGTGCCATACTGATGTCGATAAATTTCATAAGGTGTCACACAGATGGTTAATTGCTGACCTATTGATCTCCTTGGATTTCATGTGGGCATCACAGTCAGAGGGGTTAACTGTTGACAGATTGATTATATTGTATTTCATGAGCGCCATTTGTTAAGTAGGGTTAACTTGTGACCTTTTGATCATAATCCCTCTTAAAATTTTCTCTGATTAGAAAGTGTAAGAGGATTAATCTCATTAGACATCAGAAAAGGAATCCACATTTTGTCACAAGATGAAAGTAGCTCTTGGTGATCAAATGTTTAAGAAATATTTTATTTTCGTCGGACATGTGCTATTGTGCAAACGAAATCTACATCCGAAATCAGCAAATAGGTAAAATTTGAGATGCAAGATAGAAGCCAGTGAGGTTCTTCTGGGAGTCGCTGGTGACCTACTGATCTCAGAGACTTATAGTAAACGTTGGTCAGTAAGGATTAAAAGTCTCAACTCATTAAGACATAAGATACTTGGATGCAGGTTTTAAAAATTAACAAGATGATTAAGATAACGGGTGAATTTAGAATCAATTATAACATAACACTTTGCATCTACGTTGGATCAGACAGTAAAGAATGAGGACTAGTGGATATCCTTTTAAAAGAGGGATCCACAACAACAGACAGTCGGTTAAAAATAATTTTTGGTTAAGCATAGTAACTTTACATAAATTTCTGTTTAAGTTTAAACTTTTTAGTTTTTGTGACACTTCATAAGATGTAAAAATAATTAAACTGTATTACATACATAGTCTAAATTATAAATGTTTTTGCTAAAACTTATATAAAACATACTACAAATGCAAAATAAAATTAATATAGTAAGAAAAATCTTAAGAAAAATTTAAACACACATTTACTAAAACATAATTAATGGTTTCCCTTGAAAAAAAATCTCTTTAACATTTACGCACTTTTTAATTTTCAAAATATAAAAAAATATATATATATATAAATATAATTTTAAACTTTCATTTCAAATACTGTTATTTAATAGTATTGTATTTTTCCGCCCATTTATATCAGATGTGTTTAAATGATGAAAATAAATTGCATTAGCTTTTTTTTTTTTTCCCAACAACTTTATTTCAAACATCTTTGTAAAGAAACATAATTTAACATATTCATATGGAGTTGATAAATAGTTTAACAATAACTAAAAATGTGTTTCTAAAAATTAGGAGCCATCTTTATATGATTTTATGTATGCCTATTAAACACTTCTTAACCATATTTTTTTTCATCTTTTTTACCCAAATTCACCAACTCCTTGGTTTTATTAAGAAATTAAGAACAATGTAGTTTTATTAAATCCTTTATATTAAGTTGCCTTGTGATCTTGTGTGGCTGGCTGTGTGGGTGGCTGTGTTGGTGGCAAAATATTATGACAACTAATTCAATAAACTTCCAATCAACCGATCGAGCTGAAACCTGGCACATAGTCTAAATGCCGATGACAACACATTCTGTCACATAGACTTAATGCCGATGACAACACATTCTGTCACATAGACTCAATGCCGATGACAACACATTCTGTCACATAGACTAAATGCCGATGACAACACATTCTGTCACATAGACTAAATGCCGATGACAACACATTATGTCACATAGACTCAATGCCGATGACCACACATTCTGTCACATAGACTCAATGCCGATGACAACACATTCTGTCACATAGACTCAATGCCGAGGACAACACATTCTGTCACATAGACTAAATGCCGATGACAACACATTCTGTCACATAGACTAAATGCCGATGACAACACATTCTGTCACATAGACTCAATGCCGATGACCACACATTCTGTCACATAGACTCAATGCCGATGACAACACATTCTGTCACATAGACTCAATGCCGATGACAACATATTCTGTCACATAGACTCAATGCCGATGACAACAAATTCTGTCACATAGACTAAATGCCGATGACAACACATTCTGTCACATTTTCCGACCCCAAAACTCTTTTCTGTAATTCAAAAGGAACATAAAATTAAATTCCCCAAAACTTTGCTAGAAGAGATTATTCAAAAAAAATATAGCAAGTGTGAGTGGTTCGTAACATTTGTGTTGTTGCTTTTTCTAAAATATTTAATGAAATAAATATCCGTTGTAAAAGTTTATAGGTAATTAAAATGTTAATATAGCTCAGGGGCGTGACAAAATTAGCGATTAGAGCAGAAATAAGTGTTTCTTTTTTTATAAATTGAGTTACTTTTATGAAGGTTTTTAAAAAAAATAATTTTCTCACAATCCCAGTTGCTTGTTATTACATTAAAAAAAATATTTATACGAAAATGTGTTATCTTAGGGGATGTTTATTGTATAATACTTAAAAGTAATTGTTTTTATTTTAATAAGTAGATTGAATTCGTCTTACGACATCTTTATACAAATGATTGAACGAGTACTCGCATGTATCAAATAATATACTTGAAGCACAATGGAATAATTAATTCATTTTTCATGTAAATAATTGCGTTTCTTCATTCCCAATTTTCTTTTATTAAATTTCTGTGCTACATAAATAAAATTTGTTAAATTGGAAGATGAATTTAAATATTTAAAAAATGCATAAAAATAATATTTACGAAAAAGGTTGTTTTTATGAAATATTTAATCAATATCATGTGTCCATTTTATTAGTTTTCTTTATCATTTTATTTCTTCTAAATTTATAGATGTGTCTGTAATGATTTTTTTTTTAAATCATGTGTCTATACTGATGTTTAAATCATGTGTATGTACCGAAGGTTTTAATCATGTGTCTGTACCGAAGGTTTTAATCATGTGTCTGTACCGAAGGTTTTAATCATGTGTCTGTACCGAAGGTTTTAATCATGTGTCTGTACCGATGGTTTTAATCATGTGTCTGTACCGAAGGTTTTAATCATGTGTCTGTACCGAATGTTTTAATCAGGTGCCTATGTTGATTGTTTTTATGATGTGTCTGTACTGGTGGTTTTAATATGTGATGGTACTGATTGTTTTAATAATGTGTACGTTGTGATAGTTTTCTAAAATGATTTTTTAATTTGGAGTCATGATTTATTTAGTTTACAAGTTTTTCTTTTTGTTTTGTTAATGACTTGGTGTTGAATATGTCGACTTATATGTTGTTTTGTTAATGACTTGGTGTTGAATATGTCGACTTATATGTTGTTTTGTTAAAAACTTAGTGTTGAAGATGTCGACTTATATGTTGTTTTGTTAAAAACTTAGTGTTGAAGATGTCGATTTACATTTTGTTTTGTTAATGACTTGGTGTTGAAGATGTCGACTTATATATTGTTTTGTTAATGACTTGGTGTTGAAGATGGTGCATGTACCTATTACTTACTTAACTTTTTTTACCGTCATATGTGTTTAAAATCTTAAAGCGTCTATGGACTAAATATATGAGAGTTGTTACAATGAGATTACTAAAAAATCGTATACTTCAAATGAACTGAATGTATCAGAGTTCTTACAGTCATATGACTAACAGTATTCGAGGCGCTCATAAGGTCAATTAATCAGAGTTCTTACTTGAAAGTAAGCACGCCCATATGACAGTCATATGATTAAAACAGCGTTAGCCGCCCATGAAATAAATTCATGCATGAAAAGCTATCACTTATTTTGTTCCACTTGTCACGATCACGATTGATGGGATTATGCAATAGTAATACAAGACAGCTGTGATAACATATATTGATGGGATAATGGAACATAAATAAAGGCCAGCGGTGAAAACCTATATTGATGGGATTATGCAATAGTAATACAAGACAGCTGTGAGAACTTATATTAACTTGATGTAATAATCTGTATCAAAACCAGTACTGTGTTTAATGAAACTTGTTTGCATCAATGTAAACGTTATATGCATGTGTCTAACATTAGATTGACAAAGTCATGAAATATCAGTGTATTTCATAATTGCCTCACGGTCAGTAGGGTTCACTGGTGACCTACTGATCATGATTCCTCTTACTGTTTTCCGTGATGGATAAGTGTAAAAGGATTAAGCCTAATTAGACATCTGTAAGTGTTTAAAACTGTTGTTACAGGATGGAGGTAACTCTAGGTTATTGCAGGCCATTGGTGACCTACAGATTATGAAATGTTTTATTTGTGTCGGGGATGGGCAAGTGTTGAAAATGTAAGCTACATTAGCATTCAGCACGGGGGTCAAAATTGAAATGCACGATCGAGTTAGGAACTAGTGGGGGTTGTTGGTGGCCTACTGATCTCAGGTTAATATGTAGGTGATGGACATGAGCAGGATAACTATTATAGGATGACTATTGTAAATGTTGACTATTAGAGCAAGTGACTTCTCATTTGCAATGCATCCTTAGGGGTAGGGATCGAAGACAAGTGGTATTCCTTTTAAAGGAGTAATCCACCTTGATGTTATGAGCCACAATCTGAACATTGATTAAACATATTTCACTCTATATATTTATTTCTGTTAGATAATTAACTTTAACATTTTATGGGCATTTCATAAGTCTTAAAACTTATTTTGTATACGCTTACAAATTGTCTTAATGAGTAAAGTTCTGCTATAATGTATTTAGAAAAATATTTAAATACAAACATATATTTATTATAGCCAGAAAAGTCTTAATATATATCAACATACAACATTTTACTAAAACATAATAAATGGTCTCCCTTGAAGAAGAAAAACGTTTACGTACTTATTGTTGTAAATATAAAAATAATAAAAATATAAAAATATGAATAAAAACTTTCTTTTCAAAAACTGTTATTTAATAGTCTAATCAATTATTGTTTGATTGTCTCCTTATACATCATTTCGTTAGAACTATCTAATGTTAACAAAGTGGAAGTAATTGGGTCGTTGTGAATTTAGTAGTATGGGAGACACTTGTTGCTCAAGGCCTGAGAATTGTCGTTGTGTTGGGTCTGTTTTGGTGTGGATTGAGGGTTTGGTGTGGATTGAGGGTTTGGTGTGGATTGAGGGTTTGGTGTGGATAAAGGGTTTGTTGTGGATAGATTGTTTGGGATTGATTATGGAGTTGGTGGAGGAGGTGAGATTTTTCCCTGAGGTTGGGTTAGGGGACAGAAGATTTGGTTTATTTATGATGTGTAATGAATTTGTTGGTAATTTATTGTTATGTTATATAAATGGGAGTTTAGTGGGTGTTGAGTGTCAGGAAACTAGTGTTATTTGAAAAGGAATTTTTTACCTAGGAGAAAAATGTTTGCGTGATTTTTGAAAAGAGACCGACAAGATAAATATCCCGCCCTCTTAAAATAATAGAATCAGACTGGAAATTTATGTCTGTCTACATGAAGACACAGGTGTTGACATTTTTTAGCTCTGGCAGTCAAGTGTTTTTAATGCTTTTGGTGTGGTCTATTTTTGTGTGTGTCATGTTTTGATTATTATTAAAAACGTATTTGATTGTTGTTTGGTTGATATTGTTGGAGATTATGTAAATTTACTGTATGATGATTTGGTCAAAGATGTAGTTTTCCATTTACTAAGAATGGCATTGCAATGGTGTGAACTAGATTATTTTACATTTGAAACTTGCTCTTAGGTTGTATAGATATGGGGACTGTTTAAGATTGTTTATTGACATTTTAAGATGTCATTTGTGTGTGACATCACTACTGTAAGTGATGTCAACGAAAAAAACAACCGTTAGGATAGTAGAGTTTAAAAAGATGTATTTGAGAGCAGCTTTTAAGGCTGTGATAGTTGATATATTGCTCATGTGTAATGAATGAGAATTCTATTGTTTGTTGGTACAGTAAGAAAAAGATCGTTCACCGTATGTTTTTGTGCAAGTCTTAGGGACAGAAAGAATACGCCCGTATGCGGAAGAGCGAAGCTGTCGAAGGGGTGAATAGACAGAAAGAAGTTCGGTTAGATTTGAAAGTCAGGAATTCGAGCAAGAGTTGTGGCAGAGAACATATAGTTAATAGTCAATCCGTGCCTGTACAGGTAGCCAATGAAGTGAATGAAGTAGTGGTGTGACGTGATCACGTTTTTTTTGCCTTTAAAACTAGCCTAGCAGCTGAATTTTGAACCTATTGTAGTTTTTCTAAGAAGTGTTTTGGTGAACCTGACATGAGAGAGTTGCAATAGTCAAGAAGAGAGAAAACAAGCGCATAGACTAAGGTTTTGTTGCACTAACTAAGATAGTGGCGGATGAAGCTAATCTGACGGAAAGCCGTGTATGCAGAGCGACAAATGTGAGAGATATGATTATCAAGAGACATGTTATTAGACAGAAAATAACCAAGATTCCTAGCGGAGGATGTAAACTGTATGTCTGCGTTATCTACTTGAAATGTTGTGGGGAGAGCCGATTGAGAGGATACTTTGTGATCGCGAATAAGAAGGGCTTCCGTTTTGTCATCGTTAAGTTTCAACTTGCTGAGTGTCATCCATGACTTGACATCACCAATACACTCCTGCAAAGTCGGACATCGGAATCGACAAGAGAGGGATGGGTATGAATGTATAGCTGCGGGTCATCCGCGAATGACTGGCTCTCAACATCATGCTTATGGAGCAAGAGGAGCAGTGGCCTGGTATACATATTATACGTTGTTTATTTATTTCAAAAAATTCACATAAATATATCAAGATTTAATAATTTGTTGTAATGGTATTTTCAAAAAAGATACATTCAGTTTCAAAAGTGTGAGCGTTTTTGTTTGTGTTACACAAGGCTCAATATTGTGAGAGTCTTTGTGTTACACAAGGTTCAATATTGTGAGATTCTTTATTTGTGTTACTCAAGGTTCAATAGTGGGAGTTTCTACATAAATACAAACATACATACATACATACATACATACATACATACATACATACATACATACATACATACATACATACATACATAAATACATACATACATATATACATACATACATACACACATACATACATCGAATAACTTATTCCATGTACATTTTGACCATTGTCTTATTTCATGTTGAACAGATTTGTTAATGAATTCTTTTTGTGCTGCCATGCTGTAAACACCCCAAAATCATTTGACCCCTGGAAGCATTAAACACGTGACAACAGTGTTGGAGTTTAGACAAAATAAAATAAATAAGGAACTTATATAATAGTTAATTGAAAAAGATTAAGTGTGAGAGACAGAGATACATGAGTGTGGGGGATCTGAAGGAGAGACAGAGATGTGTGAGTGTGGGGGATCTGAAGGAGAGACAGAGATACATGAGTGTGGGGCATCTGAAGGAGAGACAGAGATGTGTGAGTGTGGGGGATCTGAAGGAGAGACAGAGATACATGAGTGTGGGGGATCTGAAGGAGAGACAGAGATGTGTGAGTGTGGGGGATCTGAAGGAGAGACAGAGATGTGTGAGTGTGGGTGATCTGAAGGAGAGACAGAGATACATGAGTATGGGGGATCAGAAGGAGAGACAGAGATGTGTGAGTGTGGGGGATCTGAAGGAGAGACAGAGATACATGAGTGTGGGGGATCTGAAGGAGAGACAGAGATACATGAGTGTGGGGGATCTGAAGGAGAGACAGAGATGTGTGAGTGTGGGGGATCTGAAGGAGAGACAGAGATGTGTGAGTGTGGGGGATCTGAAGGAGAGACAGAGATACATGAGTGTGGGGGATATGAAGGAGAGACAGAGATACATGAGTGTGGGGGATCTGAAGGAGAGACAGAGATGTGTGAGTGTGGGGGATCTGAAGGAGAGACAGAGATACATGAGTGTGGGGATCTGAAGGAGAGACAGAGATACATGAGTGTGGGGGATCTGAAGGAGAGACAGAAATACATGAGTATGGGGGATCTGAAGGAGAGACAGAGATACATGAGTATGGGGGATCTGAAGGAGAGACAGAGATGTGTGAGTGTGGGGGATCTGAAGGAGAGACAGAGATACATGAGTGTGGGGGATCTGAAGGAGAGACAGAGATACATGAGTGTGGGGGATCTGAAGGAGAGACAGAGATACATGAGTATGGGGGATCTGAAGGAGAGACAGAGATACATGAGTATGGGGGATCTGAAGGAGAGACAGAGATACATGAGTGTGGGGGATCTGAAGGAGAGACAGAGATACATGAGTGTGGGGGATCTGAAGGAGAGACAGAGATACATGAGTGTGGGGGATCTGAAGGAGAGACAGAGATACATGAGTGTGGGGGATCTGAAGGAGAGACAGAGATACATGAGTATGGGGGATCTGAAGGAGAGACAGAGATACATGAGTGTGGGGGATCTGAAGGAGAGACAGAGATACATGATTGTGGGGGATCTGAAGGAGAGGCAGAGATACATGAGTGTGGGGGATCTGAAGGAGATACAGAGATACATGAGTGTGGGGGATCTAAAGGAGAGACAGAGATACATGAGTGTGGGGGATCTGAAGGAGAGACAGAGATACATGAGTGTGGGGGATCTGAAGGAGAGACAGAGATACATGAGTATGGGGGATCTGAAGGAGAGACAGAGATACATGAGTGTGGGGGATCTGAAGGAGAGACAGAGATACATGAGTATGGGGGATCTGAAGGAGAGACAGAGATACATGAGTATGGGGGATCTGAAGGAGAGACAGCGATATATGAGTATGGGGGGATCTGAAGGAGAGACAGAGATGTATGAGTATGGGGTATCTGAAGGAGAGACAGAGATACATGAGTATGGGGGATCTGAAGGAGAGACAGAGATACATGAGTATGGGGGATCTGAAGTAAAGACAGAGATACATGAGTATGGGGGATCTGAAGGAGAGACAGAGATACATGAGTATGGGGGATCTGAAGGAGAGACAGAGATACATGAGTATGGGGGATCTGAAGGAGAGACATAGATATATGAGTATGGGGGATCTGAAGGAGAGACAGAGATACATGAGTATGGGGGATCTGAAGGAGAGACAGAGATACATGAGTATGGGGGATCTGAAGGAGAGACATAGATATATGAGTATGGGGGATCTGAAGGAGAGACAGAGATACATGAGTATGGGGGATCTGAAGGAGAGACAGAGATATATGAGTATGGGGGATCTGAAGGAGAGACAGAGATATATGAGTATGGGGGATCTGAAGGAGAGACAGAGATACATGAGTATGGGGGATCTGAAGGAGAGACAGAGATATATGAGTATGGGGGATCTGAAGGAGAGACAGAGATACATGAGTATGGGGGATCTGAAGGAGAGACAGAGATACATGAGTATGGGGGATCTGAAGGAGAGACAGAGATACATGAGTATGGGGGATCTGAAGGAGAGACAGAGATATATGAGTATGGGGGATCTGAAGGAGAGACAGAGATACATGAGTATGGGGGATCCGAAGGAGAGACAGAGATACATGAGTATGGGGGATCTGAAGGAGAGACATAGATGTGTGAGTGTGGGGGATCTGAAGGAGTGACAGAGATACATGAGTATGGGGGATCTGAAGGAGAGACAGAGATACATGAGTATGGGGGATCTGAAGGAGAGACAGAGATACATGAGAATGGGGGATCTGAAGGAGAGACAGAGATACATGAGTATGGGGGATCTGAAGGAGAGACAGAGATAAATGAGTATGGGGGATCTGAAGGAGAGACAGAGATATATGAGTATGGGGGATCTGAAGGAGAGAGAGAAACGGAGGGAGGTTTGGTGAGAAGATGAAAGGGAAGGAAGGCAATGCATTCGACGTTGTGAGAAGATGGTGGAGGGGGAAAATGGAGTTTTGTAGCTTTGTATACCTAAATGTAAGGATCGCGATTAGAATACTGCCTGTTGTATATATATATATATATACATTGCTTATTAACTATTTAGTTTATGATTCTTATATTTGTAAAAACGTGCACTCGGTGGTAATTTCCTATCAAAGGATTTTATCATTTCCTACCAAGAAAACATCAGACATAAAGTAAGAACTCCATTTGTTGCACATCTTTATACCAAAGAGAACTAGAAGTTTATTACAATAAAACCGACAAATAAAAATAGCGAAATTTCAGTTTTGTTGTGACATTATAATTACGATTCTGAATTAGTACAACGATTTTACAATATTAATTTTGGGGCCATTTGCCCTTAATTTTTTTTTGTTTAAACGATGTATATAAATATAATTAGAATCAGAGCTATTGAATGGATTGATCAATCACAATAAGTGTGTGGACTCAATTGTAGAGCTATTGAATGGATTGATCAATCAAAACAAGTGTGTTGACTCAGTTGTAAAAACCATTCTTCTCAAATGTGCGTGGCCTGGTAACATTTTGAAAAACCTTCTAATTTTTAAATTATTATTTTTATTTTTGTGTACGCCCAAGACGGAATAACATAGTGTATCTGTTAACAGTATTACAAAAAAACATAATTTAAACACAAGCATATTCTTTCTTTGATTGACATTGCAACTCATGCCTGTTACTCGCTAGGGCCTCGTAAAAGTTAAAATCCATGGATCTTCTTAATGGATATCATAGATGCTGTTACATTTATTCGTAAGATCATTGTTCGTAATACAGCAGTCATATAGTTTAAATCAATGCGATACCATTTCTGTTTTTCCCGTCCTATAAGGTAGAATCGTTTTAATAACTAGGATAAGATAATACATTTCTAATTTGCATCAAATATCCTTACGTTATACACCATGCTATTCACCAAATTCCCAATTGACATCAAATATCGTTATGTCACACGCTACACTCTAATACAAATATTGTTGAAGAGGAGGGAATATTTAATAATTAGTATTTATTTTTTCATTCAAGGGAAATAACAAATTAAAGTTTTCTTGATAGAACTCAGAAATTTCCGAGTCATATTAATTTTACTTTTTGTAATAAATATGTATTTTAATATATGAATTTGCAGAATTTGTATAGTATAACATTAAAGATGTATAATTTTGTTTATTTTTAATATTATGCAGTTAAATCAAAAACTATAACTTACTTTTTTAAACATAAATATAGTTATGGTTAAATATGCTTAACCAACGGTTATCGTCTTCAATTGCAAGGAAATGTGGCTGTGTCTATACAAGGGATAGTCCATTTGAAATCGATCCTTACATTCAAGGATACAGCAAATATCAACAGCTTCACGCCCCAAGCCCACACTCATCGATGTGCCCCACTCCGCCCGATCGCGCCACACAATGCCCTTAGGCCAAATGCTCAACCTTCCCCCAACACATTGAACTGTTCATTCGCACATAGCGATGTTGCCAATGATAACACATTGGCCCGTGCCATCTATATACCATTACATTAAATCTGAATATATTTATATAATGTAAAACTCAATTTATTTTAATTTGATATTTAAAATTCGATCCCCACAAATTCAATAGCCATCAGATCCAAAAATAGAATGACATTGTTATTCACACAACACATAATTAATAGTATCCCAAATCCTTTAACCACTAGGCAGACAAAATTAATTTTATGTAAAATATTTAAACATGATTTTGACTTATAAAGCTGTACTTGTCGGTAATATGATAATATCCTTGTATCTACTTTCATCCTTCTATAGTGATACGCATCCAAACAATTTTGTAACACAATGTGAATTTAATCCTTGTTATGAAATGTTTACGTTCTTGGTATGAAAACACATCTGGGTATAAATGTTTCAAGTCAGCAACATAGATTAATTATAAAATAAATATTTCACTATAATGTTTGGTTTATGTGAATACAATACATTTCTATATTGCGAAACAATAAAGAGTTGTAAAAATCAAGTTATGAGTAAAAAGGTTGTGTGGTGGGGACAGAAGAAAGTAGTTGTGTCAGACTCAATCATGAATTTAATGGGAATACATCATGATGGGGACGACGCCAGTATAATATAAATGACATTAAGTTTGTGTTTTACATTGCAATATATTATACAATGGGCGTTAATTAAAAAGGAAAACAGTTTATGTAAAAATTATTTCTTTTAAATCCTCTCTCTACATGTATTGAAGAATCAATGCACAATTTCTCTATCTTTTAAATACGAACTTTCTAAATTTTAAACTTGTAATACCTTAATTAAGGCATTCTCTTTTACACGTTACCATAAAAACGTATAATAGTTTCTAAATTTCTTCTCATGTAATATCTCATCTTTCTCACCCGTAGGTAAGTTATAATTAAACTTGTAATACATTATAATTTAACGTCTGCCAAACATGAATTGATGCATTATTAAGGGGCCTTGAATTTAAACTTAACATTTAGTTCTATGTTATCAAACATATTGTGATAACCCCATACGTTTAGTCCTGTGTTATTTAACATATTGCCATAACCCCATACAGTTTAGTTCTGTGTATTTTAACATATTGCCATAACCCTATACAGTTTAAAAAGATAACCTGTTGAATGAAGTTATATTTTAGTTTTAAAAAAAATTCTCAGAATTAATCGGGAATTTGATTAATTTGAATAATTTGTGTTATCATATTTCTGTCATCCTCCCTTTGAAAACAGGGGAGACAAGCAAATTATTTCTGGATGTTTTAATTGGGGGATGGTGCTGATTCAAGTAGATATTTTTTTAAAAAAATAAAATTTAACGTCAATCTAAAACAAGGTACACCAATTAAAGACTTGAGGTACACCAATATAAGACTTGAGGTACACAATATAAGACTTGAGGTACACCAATATAAGACTTGAGGTACACAATATAAGACTTGAGGTACACCAATATAAGACTTGAGGTACACCAATATAAGACTTGAGGTACACAATATAAGACTTGAGGTACACCAATATAAGACTTGAGGTACACAATATAAGACTTGAGGTACACCAATATAAGACTTGAGGTACACCAATATAAGACTTGAGGTACACCAATATAAGACTTGAGGTACACCAAAATAAGACTTGAGGTACACCAATAAAAGACTTGAGGTAAACCAATATAAGACGTACATATATTTTTGAAAAAGCATATTTTAATTTCTTTATTGTGTATATTTATTTATTCATTTTACTATGTGAACATTGTTCATAACATTTTTAAAAATTGATTTTAATTATAAGTGAATCAACACATTTTATTTTGAAAGCACCTCACAGTCGCATACGCTAACATTTTACACATACATGAGCCTACTCATCTAAAACTCAAGCGTTCAAAAAATATAAGCGTTTAAACATAAAGAGTTATTATGATATATATACATATATACTTAATACCCTTTCTAAACACGCCTGGCGAGTATTTTTATATGCACACATTGGTTACGTCTATGACTGGCTATGAAGTTTAATTATCAGGTCTAAAATCTTTGTTCTTTATATAAGTTGTCTTGCCTGTGTTAACTCTGGGGTCTTTTTTTAAGTTGTCTTAGGAGATTGGTAATGTACACATATTCAGCTTAGTTGGGCCTAAGTATGTTGGTTTAATTAAGGTGCATCATTCAATCAAAATACTAATTGAATCCAATAAATTAATGATTATTTTAATAATCTAGATCAGGCTTGATTATTTTTCCAAAATCTACTAATATTCATGCATGAAGAAAGTATTTTGATTTACTGCAATATGGAACAACAAGGAAGATTTGTATAAAATCTACACTGAAAAGAAAGACTGCACATCCAATTAATTTTTTTAAAAGAGGTTTTTCGAATTTACTCTAGGAGTTCTTTTTATTGTGTGTGAAATGTATTTACTCTATGTGCTTTGGCCATTGAAACTTCATAGCAAATTATTAATTTGTACTTTTTCAGTTTATTTTCCGTATTAGTCCTAAGTCAAACATTACATGTCGATGTTTCATTTACTGGACTAGACAGCTTGAAACGAATGTGAAAAGCTCTGTTTCCGTCAAACAAAGTTGATGGTATTCCTGTAAATACACATGACACGACTAAGTCATTTTTACTACGCACATAGTGAATGATTGTGTTGTAAAGGAAGGTTTTACCATTTCCGCCAAGTATATCAATAAAAAACAGACGTTTGGGTGAGTTAGAGATTTTCATTGCGTCCCTGATCTTATCGTTAGCCCATCTTTGACCAATTTTGAACTTTTAAAACTTTTATCCGAATCGATTTATATATGTTAACACCTTGCTTAACAATTTTTTTTTTTGTATTTGATCAAACCGCGAAGCGGTTTCGTGAGTGATGAAGATTTGAGTTTTGTGCAGAAGAGTTTAGTGGAGGAGAAAAATGTGTGTTGTGTAAGAGATTTCGACGGTGTTAGAACCTGGACAAGCTACGGTGATCATGACTGGAGGTCGTGACCTTGTCTAGTGAAGTCCCAAGAGCGGGCCGTAATGTTAACAAAGTGGAAGTATTTGGAGACGACGTCACGTGCAGTTACGAGGGTCGCTGTGAGATTAGTAGAGTGGAAGACACTGGTTGTTCAATGCTTGAGAACCAGGATGGTGTAAGGTCCGTGTTGGACTCATGCGGTCTTGGTGTTGATGGAGGCTTACGCCTAAATAACTGAGTTTCCGTGGAGGAGAGGAGATTGTTCTCTGATGTGGGGACAGGTGAGCGAAGTTTTGGTTTGTTTAAAAAGTGTAATGAATTTTTTAGTAGCGAGAACTCATATTTCTATAATGAATACTTGGTATCATAACAACTGTCCATAGGCGTCCAACGATTTTCTAAACATATCACTGTAACAAATCAGAAGTTTAGGCTGAAGATAGTTTTATCTATTTTGTATTTGTTAAAGAAATAAATATTTACTTCAATGTGTACGATTTAGTCCTGGAAGATATAACGGCATTTTTGTAAGTACATTGAAACATTTGACTAATAAAATAGTAGTACAGTCATGAAACAGAAACACGTTAAATGTCAGTGGTGATTTTTCTGGTTGCTATCATGGACGAGTAACCATGCATACAAAAACTGTGTTTCTCATTGTTGATTGTTATCATGAACGAGTAAAAAATGCATTCAAAATCTTTTTAGTTAAAATCCGGATGTTTCTACCGTTTTTTACTCGTAAAATATACGCAGAAGGTCATTCAAGGGTAAGTGGAGTTCACGGGTGATCTACTGATCCTAAAATGTGTTCTTTTCTTCTATGCTGGGTAAATGTACACGGTTTTATTTAAATTGGAGAATATGAAATGTCAAATATGATTTGCAAGGTAAAGGTCAGTCAAGGTTACGTGGGGATCACAGGTGATCCGCTGAATATGACACAGTTTAACGTCATAAGGATTTATTAATGTAAACAAGGTAGTCGGCACTCTTGGGGATCAGTATGTTTGTATGATTGAATTGCTGGATTCAATCAGAGGTAAACTGATATTCGAATCTATGGGGGAGGTGGATGGGTTCCATGATATGCATTTTTCATTACTTTGAATCCTTTCGGTATAAGGATCGAATTTGAGCCGACTCTCTCTATTTGAACAGTCCTGCCATCCATTCGAACTATTTGGTTAAGCTTTTTAAACCAAATAAACATTTAATTCACGTAATAAGATCAAGTTTTTACCTATAAGTACATACGATAAAAAATAAACCATAATTTTGACTTGTAGAAAACCTTCAAAGACAATTCTGCTAAAATTAATATTAACATTCTTTTAAATACAAAAACAACGTAATATATATGATAAAATCATAGTTCTATCAAGACATTTATAACACAAGTTAAATTAAATTGTCTCCCCTTAAAAAAAATTATCAAACACAACTTTTTCAAAATAATATTTTTGAAATATAAATTAATAAGACACTTTAAAAAAAATTTAATTGCACATCATAATGTCAAATAATGTTATTTAATTGTCAACTCAATTTATTTGTATTCATGCACATTTATTTAAAATGTGTTAATTAAAAAAGGCGATGCATTTTTTTTTTTATATTTTCTATATGTAATTGATAAGTAGTGTTGACATGGTAAAAATGTAAATATTAGCAAGGAAATCATTTTTATATAGTTTCATATATCTATAGTTAATCATAATTAAAGCAAAGCTTTCATTTCTTTACACCATTTGGCGTAATTTGTTTACCCCAAAACAACAAGTCCTGGCTTATACTGAGCATTAAAAACTTTTCTTAAATTCAGCTTTGTTAAACTTATTGAAACTTTAAATATAATTAAAAGAAAAGTAAGTTATTATCATTACATTAAGTTTACATTTTCTATTTTAATGCTCCCATTCAAATAAAATAAATAACACACATGTAGTCTTTTATTGATTCGTTTCATTTAAGGAAAAATAACAAACAAAACATATATATTAAGCATTTAAGGGAATTTTTTAAAATATTTGTTGAGAGTGTAATACTAGCCTATGTTACTTATATCAAGAATTTTACATAAATATCTCTAGACTTAATTATTTGTTGTAAGCGTACTTTCAAAAAAAAAGGCCCATTCAGTGTCAATAGTGTGAGATTCTTTGTTTTTGTTACACAAGGTTCAATAACAGATGAAACGATAAGATGTATCACAAAAGTGTAGATGTAAACACTGCTAGTAGTAGACATTAAGACCACTATGGACTCATAGGCAGGTGAAATCTTGGGATCATAACATGCATACATACAAAATAGCATTACCATTTCTTTTTCCTTGCATCCATCAGTCACTTGGATTATAAGCTGGTACCCAACAGTAAATCGCGTCTCTCCACGTCGCTGGATAACCGCAAGGGGACATCATGTGGATGATACAGCTTGGCACCACGGACGTCGCAGGTGTTGTCTGAATGTTTCAGTGTATCAATGTTATCCGCCTGTCGGGACTCCATCTCCGGGTTTGAATTCGGAGTTTCCTGTTCTTAGATGAGTTGCCGTCCAAGGTTAACCAGTACAATCTCTTAGATGAGATGCCATCCAAGGTTAATGAGTCCCATCCACCCGGTGTGCCGTCCAAAGTTAACGAGTCCCACCCAACCGGGGTGCGGTCCAAGGTTAACGAGTCCCACCCAACCGAGGTGCCGTCCAAGCTTAACGAGTCCCATACACCCGGGGTGCATTCCAAGGTTAACGAGTCCCTTCCACCCGGAGTGCCGTCCAAGGTTAACGAGTCCCATCCACCCGGGGTGCTGGTGATGATTTTCCTTTTCTGGGGATTGTTGGGTGAGAAGATGAAAGGGAAGGAAGGAGATACATTTGACGTTGGAAGAAGATGGTGGAAGGGGAAAATGGAGTATTTCAGCTTTGCATACCTAAATGTAAGGATCGCGATTAGAATACTGTAGAATATATATATATATATTGCTTATTTAACTATTTATTTTATAATCAACCTATTTGTTCAGACGTGTACTCAGTGGTAATTTCCTAACAAAGGATGTTATCATTTCAACACAAGAAAACATCAGATATAAATTAAGAATTCCAATCGCTGCACATCTTTATACCAAAGAAAACTGGACGTACAATACAGTAGAACAGTCAAATACAAATAACGAAATTTCAGTATATTTGTATCATAATAAGAAGGTTTATGAATTCGTACAATCATTTTACAATATTCATTTTGAACGGCGGGCCTAATTTCGTTTTTTTTCCCTTAAATGAACTATAGAAATATAATTTTAAACAGATCTATTGTAAAAATCCATTCTTCTCAAATGGACAGTTGTGTGTTGCCCTCACGCTTTTAAAAATCATTTTTTTTTTTTTTGTGTACGCCCAAAACGAAAAAAAAACATTGTGTCTATGTAAAAAAGTATTTCAAAAAACATAATTAAAACACAAACACATTCTTTCTTTGCTTGACATTGCAACACATATCTGTTACTCACTAGTGACATTGCAACACATGACTGTTACTCGCTAGTGACATTGCAAAACATGACTGTTACTCGCTAGTGACATTGCAACACATGACTGTTACTCGCTAGTGACATTGCAACACATGACTGTTACTCGCTAGTGACATTGCAACACATGACTGTTACTCGCTAGTGACATTGCAATACATGACTATTACTCGCTAGGGCCTCATAAAAGTTGAAATCCATGGATCTTGTTAATTGATATCATAGTTTCTGTTACTTCTATTCGTAAGGGCATGGTTCGTAATACAGCTGTAATCTAGTTTAAATCAATGCGATATCTTTCCTATTTACTATTATGTGATCGTTTTAATCACTAGGATAATATTCCTTTGATATATTCTTAGGGAAACAGTCATATGTTGCCACTTTTTTTTGTTCTTAGTTAACCAGTCATATGTTGTAACTTTGATTCGTTCTCAGGGAACCTGTCATATGTTTAACCTTTGATTCGTTCTCAGGAAACCAGTCCTATGTTGTAACCTATGAGACGTTCTCAGGGAACCAGTCATATATTGTAACCTATGAGACGTTCTCAGGGAACAAGTCATATGTTGCAACCTTTGATTCGTTCTCAAGGATCCAGTCATATGTTGTAACCTATGAGACGTTCTTAGGAAACCAGTCATAGTTGTAACCTATGAGACGTTCTCAGGGAACCAGTCATATGTTGTAACCTATGAGACGTTCTCAGGGAACAAGTCATATGTTGCAACCTTTGATTCTTTCTCAGGGAACCAGTCATATGTTGTAACCTATGAGACGTTCTCAGGGAAACAGTCAAATGTTGTAACCTATGAGACGTTCTTAGGAAACCAATCATATAATGTAACCTTTCATTCGTTCTCAGGGAACCAGTCATATGTTGTAAGCTTTAATTCGTTCTCAGGGAATCAGTCATGTGTTGTAACCTTTGATTCGTTCTCAGGGAGCCAGTCATATGTTGTAACCTTTGATTCGTTCTCAGGGAACCAGTCATATGTTGTAACCTTTGATTCGTTCTGAGGGAACCAGTCATATGTTGTAACCTTTGATTCTTTCTCAGGGAACAAGTCATATGTTGCAACCTTTGATTCTTTCTCAGGGAACCAGTCATATGTTGTAACCTATGAGACGTTCTTAGGAAACCAATCATATAATGTAACCTTGCATTCGTTCTCAGGGAACCAGTCATATGTTGTAAGCTTTAATTCGTTCTCAGGGAATCAGTCATGTGTGTAACCTTTGATTAGTTCTCAGGGAACCAGTCATATGTTTTAACCTTTGATTCGTTCTGAGGGAACCAGTCATATGTTGTAACCTTTGATTCTTTCTCAGGGAACCAGTCATATGTTGTAACCTTTGATTCGTTATCTGGGAACCAGTCATATGTTGTAACCTATGATTCGTTATTAGGGAACCAGAAATACGTTGTAACATTTGATTCGTTCTAAAGGGAACCAGTCATATGTTGCAACCTTTGATTCGTATTCTGGGAACCAGTCATATGTTGTAACCTATGATTCGTTCTAATGGAACCAGTCATACGTTGTAACATTTGATTCGTTCTCAGGGAACCAGTCATATGTTGTAACCTTTGAGTCACATGTATTTTATGAGGGGTCGACTTGACGGCGAGGACAAAACAATATATTACGTAATAAATACTTTACTTATGTCTTTATAATCATGTTGCAATATTGAATGCAACGGGAAGACGTTTTCGTGATTAAATAGCAATAGCTTGTTCAATTTTGTTTGAATAATTAATCAAATATTAGCAATATACAAAAATCCCTTAAAAACAATTTAAACAATCTTTTTTTATCTTAAAAAAAAACAACAGAAAAGTGTCATATAAATGTTGTTACAATCATATGACTAAAAAGTATCATATAAATGTTGTTACTATCACATGACTAAAAAGCCTCAAAGTGTAAATGCGTGACACGGGTGAGCTACTGATCATGGATGGTTATATTGTTATAAGTTAAGTTTACACAGTTTGAGAACCATTTGATATAAAAAATGTTGTAAACAATTATGATCACAGAAAAAATGTAACTAAGGGTAAATGTAGTTCACTGGTAAACAATTGATCATGATTTATATTTTATTCAACAGATGGTGAGGTCATTTATTTTAAAGATTTCAGTTCGATTGAACAACAGCAATCAGATCAAAATTGTGATGTAAGTTGGAGGACACGCAAGGGAAGGTGGAGTTCAAAAGTGATATAGTGATAATAAATTTTGATATTTTTTTAATAAAATCTGGCTGAGTGAGTTTACACAATTTCATTTAAAAAAAGGACATCAGAAGTTAGGTAAAGCTGAAATGCGAAATAGAATTCAGTCGAGGGAATGTGCGGTCAACCGGTGACTTACTGATTATGAATGCTTTTATGTCATTGGATATGAGTGAGTGTACAAATTTCACCTCAAATTTGTGGGGTCAACTATTCATTGACATTATATTATCCTTAAGGGTAAGGATCAAAATCAAGTGAAATTAGAGGAAAGGTCTGCCTCTATTTAAATCACGATAAAAACCAATAATAGTATTTAATAATATAATATGTTTTTTAATTTTTACTTACATTCATGCCAGAAGTGTTTGATTGGAGAGAAGCAATTGTATTTCGCTGTGTGCTTTTCCTTTGAAAAAGAAAATTATAAGACATAATTTTTAACAAAATTACAGAATTGATAAGAAATGTTGATAGAGCAAAAAAGCATTTCTTAACAAAGTACGCGAGTTTTATATAATTTCATGTATGTCTAGTAAAAGTTATTCATTTTTACGCATATTAAAATAAATATATAATTATAATCTAAGTTTGACAACTTATAATCGAAAAAAATATGCTATATTGTAATGCACTTAGTAACGTGAATGCTCAATATACATTTATGTGATCTAAAATTGATTTATTTAATGTAATAAATCGTACCAAAGCATATTAAAATAAAACAAGACATCATATTAAAATATTTATTGTATAATTTATCTCTTTTGCTTACATGCAGCAACATTTGTGTTACTTAGTTTTTGGGGCAGGTTTTCTTGATGAACTCAAGTATAGATTAGGAGCAAATTTTGATGATAAACTCAAAGAAGGGTTTAGGAGCAGTTTTTTTAATGAACTCAAGGATTTGTTTTATTAAAGGTTATCTAGATGAACTATATAAGGGTTAAGAGTCATGTTTTCTTGATGAACTCTTAAAATGGTTTTAGGAGTAGGTTTTTTGACGCACAGGATAATTTTTGTTTTGTTTAAAAATATGTTTGTTGTCACTTACCCATCTATAAATAATTAACTAGGCATTTCAAAAATGCATGACAGTTACTCAACTAATAACAGGTGGATGGAGAAGAGTTTGGCAGTAGTGAATATAGCTGGTAGAAGAGTGTAGCAAATGTAATGATGGGGCTACATAGCTGGTAGAAGAATTTGCGAGTCGGGCAACATAGCTGTAAAATAATAATATAGCTTACCTTTAAATAAAATCCATTTTTAAAAGTGAAAATTATACGTTTAGTATTTTAACTTTGTTCCACGTTAAACCCTACTGGCAGGCTTTTTTTACAACAGTCTTACAGTAACATCATACTGGCCGGCCTTAAAACAATAGTCATACAGTTACACCCTCCTAGTTGACAAAAGACTTAAAGTCACACCCTACTGGCCGGCCATCTCACCAAAGTTTTATCGCAATCGGAAAAATGTTATAGGAGCACATGCGGACATTATTTTGTACAAAGCTCATATAAGAAAAAAACGAAATGTATGGCCAACGGCCCAAAACGGAATATTTGTAAATGGTTGTAATGACTCAGAAATATGCGCGGGCTTGTGAGCAACAACTCATCGAAGATTATTCGCAATGACATGAATGGTGCAGGAGCGCTATTGTATGTATGTATGTTTTATGACATTCATTTAATTATATCTATAGATAGAAGTCAATGAATTTTATACATTGATTGAATTTTAAAATGAGTTTTAAACTTAATTTCTAAAACAGACCCAGTCAGTTTAAATACTGGGAGTTTCTTGTAATCTACACATTTTTAAATACTTTGGTCTTCTTATCATCTACAAATGATTAAATATTTTGATTTTCTTATCATCTGCAAATAAGTCAATACTTTGGTTTTCTTATCATCTACAAATGATTACAATTTACTTAGAATAAAGGACGATTATTTTAGGTTGTAAATCAGAGATCTATGACAAAAAATAATAATTTTGGTTTATAGACAAAACTAACTTTTAAAAGATGTCTTCACCAATGCTAAAGCTTAAGTTGTTTATCAATGAAATTAATATGTTAACCGATTGAATAAGGGAAATCTAAACAAATCATTATGATAATGCTAGTACATATTATGTGCTGCTAATATAAACATGGTCTCAAAGAATCCCATAACTTTATTGTTAAAACACAGTTAAAAATCGTGATTTATCAACAAATTTAACTTTTAAAATATGTCTCCAGCAATGCTAAAACTAATCAAGCATATCAATGAAAATATTATGTGTACCCTAGTCAAAAAGCATTTTCTTTTAAACGATGAAAAAATGGGCCATATCAAATTCAGTCAGATGAGTCCGGTAAATAATAAGTATTTCTAATGTCAACATTGCATCAACCAATCACACGACTACATTGTTCGAATGGAATGTGTAATATATCTGTCACAGAGCCAGTACTTCAGTAGACATTTTGACAACGAGGGATATATAGTCAGGCGAAATCTCAAAATGCTAAAATACATACATACATACGTACATACATACATGCATACATATATGCATACATACATACATACATACATACATACATTCATACATACATACATACATACATACATACATACACACTTACATACATACATACATACATACATACATTTTTACATACACACATGCATTGCATTCAGCAATACTACAATCAATATGTGATAACTCATACTGAGAGACCATACAAAAGTAATACAAACAAGCCGTACTAATTCACATTGACGTGATGTAATAATCTGTATCAAAACAAGAACTGTGTTTAATGAAAATTATTTGCATCAATGTAAACGTATACATGTGTCTAACATTATTGATAAAGTAATGCTATATCAGTGTATTACATAATTGACACACAGTCAGTGGTTTTCACTGGTGACCTACTTATATCATTGTATTTTATGTGTGTCACACGGTCAGTGGGGTTTACTGGTAACCTACTGGTCTATGTATGTCAGGGGCGCGAACGGTAAGCTAGGTTCACTGGTGAACTTCTGATATCATTGTATTTAATGTGTGCCACATGGCCTGTGTGATTTACTGTTCACATAGTTTTTTTTTAATTGTATATCATGGTGCCTCACGGTCAGTAGGGTTAACTGGTGACCTACTGATCATGATTCCTTATACTGTGTTCTGTGATGGGTGAGGGTAAAATTATTAACCCTAATCAGTGTCGGGAAGTGTTTCAAATTTTTTTTACAAAGTGTAGGTAACTCTAGGTTAGGGCAGGTCATTGGTGACCTACAGATTATGAAATATGTTTATTTCGTCTGGGATGTGCAAGTGTGGAAAACGTAACCTACATTGGAAATATGCAAATAGATCAAAATTGAGATGCACGTAAGAGGTCAGACAAAGCCTAGTGGGAGTCAGCTGCTTGCTACATATCTCAAAGTAATTTATGGTCATAAGTGGGGGGGGGGGGTTCTGTAAGGGTTTAAAGTCTTAGCTCATTCAGGCATGAGCAAGTTGGATGCAATATTTCATAACAAACCAAATGATTATGTTTGATATCAGATATATTATCAATTGCAACACCAGGCTTTTCATTACAATGCATCCTTAGAGGTAAGGATCGAGGGTCATTGAACTATACCTTTGAAGATTAATCCAACATCAAAGAGAGTATATGAAACAACCGCATTGATTAAGCAATATGGAAACTAAATAAATTTCTCTTAAACAATTAACTTAATTGCTTTTGTGACACTTCATAAGATGTAAAAATTATGTTTATTATTATATAAATAGTCTAAATGAGAAAAAAATATTTCTTAACTTTTTATAAAATGCATTTTTAAATACAAAATTTAATATAATCTTGCTATAAAAAATTAAAAATGTAAGATTTATCCACACACAAATTTACTAAAATACTATTAATGGTCTCCCTTGAAAAGAAAAGAAAAACTTATAAATTTTTGAAACTGAAAAGTAAAATTAGTGAAATATATAAAAATGATTTTAAGTGTTCATTTCAAATACTGTTATTGTCAAATCAATTTTTTATTTTTTTATTTTACAGCCAATTTATGTCAGATGTTTTTGAATGAAGAATATCGATTGCATTTGTATTATTTATTGTTTATTTTTATTTTTCACAATTTTTTTTGAAATTCTTTGTAAAGACATATAATTCAACATATTCATTTGGTATTGATAATTAGTTTAAACAAACAAAATATGTTTCTTAAAATGAAGCGCGCTTTTTATTTAATTTTATGTGTGCCTCTTAAACACTTCTTTGACCGATATTTTTCATGTTTATTTAATTTAAAGTAATTTCCCCAGATTCACCAATTACTGGGTTATACGAAGAATTAAGAACAATGTACTTGTTTTAAATCCTTTATATTAAATGGTGGCTGGCCGAATGGCAAATTATTATGACCGCTAATTCACACAGTACAAATCAACCGATCGAGCTGAAACATGGCACATAGACTAGATGCCGATGACAACACATTCTATCATATTTTCAGACCCACCATCTAATCCAAAAAAAATCAGTTTTTTTTTTAAGGGAACTAACAATAACATTTTAGATAACTGCTCTAAGCGAGATTCTTAAAAGAAATAGCGCAAGTGCTCTTTTATGCGTAATATTTCCATTTCTTGTTGTTGAAATGTTTGGTGAAAAAAATATACTTTGTAAATGCGTCGAAGTAATAATAATATTAATATAGTTCAGGGGAATGAAAAAAAACAAATTATGCGGTTACGAGCCTTTGGGGGAGCACTAATTGGGTTTTTTCTATAGTGCTTTACTTGTATCCAGGTTTTTTCCATGTCCCCTAGTTGTTTGATATTGCATTTAAAACTATGATTTATACAAAAAGCTTTGCTTTTAGGGGGTAGTTATTGAATGACTTTAAACTAAAAAGAAATTCCTTTTGAATAAATATAAAATGCTAATTAGATTAAATTCGTATTGCGACTTCTTTCTTTACATTTTTTAATGTGTACTTGCATGTAATAAAATAATTTGCTTAAAGCTAAATAAAATAACCAAGCCAATCCTTTGATTTTCTGTATATCTTAAGCCCACCTTCTCAGATAAACGTTATTTCTCTTATAATCTTTTCTTACTTTAGCAATATAATTCATATTTATACTTTATTAATGTGTCATCTACATCTGTAATCCTTTATTATCATAAAGAATATAACGATATTTCTTCTGTTGTCCTCTTTACCGTGAAGGCGTTACAATTAGTTGCAGTCGACAAAGTTCACAATGTATTAGGCTTACTTAAGATTCACATTAGGTCTACTGGCGCTTGATATTAGGTCTACTGGAGCTTTACATTAGGTCTACTGGAGCTGTATATTAGGCTTCTTTGAACTTTACATTAGGTCTACTGGAGCTTTCTATTTGTGATTTTAATGTGTTTTAACACAATAAATCCACTGACAACATTGTCTTCTTTTGACCCTAAAACCAGAGTCCCTGATATTGTAAACTTGCTTGCATAATGATTGACAGGCATTCTACCCCGTTGGACGTATCAATTGATTTGTTGTTTAACCAAAAAATTGACGATTGTGTTGACAACTATTATGTATTTTAATCTTCCTGGTTCTTAATGTGGTCCTTGTTTTACCAGATTCTCGCCTTAAACAACTTACAGGTAAATACGTTACTATTGAAACTTTACTTCAGAGCCAAGTTTTGACACTGTTAAATAAAGACTACCACAGACCGCATCCTCCTGGCGAACACACACAAATATTCACCAAGACGTGAATGATTCTTTAAATATCTTTTTAATGTGACTCTCTAAACAAACATAAAAGTTTCAATCACTGAAACATACAACTAGTATGATACACATAGCATACCAACTTGAAATATATTGGACACAAATTATTAACAGCTTTTATTGTAATCCGTACTTTATTTGTGTAAGTACTCGGAGGGTATCAATACCTAGATGTTAAAAGTACTTGGAGGAAGTCAGTGCTTGTTTAGTAGCAGTACTTGGAGGGTGTCAGTACTTCGATGGTGTCAGTACTTTGAGCATTTGTATACTTTGATGATGTCAGTACTTGGATGTCTGATCACTTGACAGTTGCAAATTCTTGGGTGGCGTCAGTACATCGATGAAGTCAGTACATGGGTGATGTCAGTTCTTGGATAGCCATCAATATTGAGAGAATGTTAGCTGTTTGTGAACAATATGGAAGGTTTTACTAAGTGTTGACCTTTTGTTTCAAGTTTCAACACATCTGTTTTGATGACGCGATTCTTCTCTCAGTGGTGTGCAAGTAAACACTGGTTGCTCTGAGTAATTCAACTGTACGTTGTACAAACTATTGGAAATATATTTCCTCTGATAACTATTGCTATTTATTTACGTTTAAAAGGGTTACATTGAAATTGTATTTCCTTTCCACAATCAAGGGATATATTGGGATATATTTCAAAAATTTCAAATTGTAATTTTTTAAGTTTATCTTTGTTCTCTTACATTTTCTTAATCGTGTTGCGTTTGGAGACATTAAAAGTGCAACTGGTAAAATCATTCAACTCTAAGTACCCTTATGACACCTCGCTGACTTGTTGCATTTGGATACACTAAATTGCAACTGGTAAAATCATTCAACTCTAAGGTACCCTAATGACACCTTGCTGACTTGTTGCATTTGGAGACACTAAAAGTTCAATGGTAAAATCATTCAACTCTAAGTTACCTTTATGACACCTTGCTGACTTGTTGCATGGAGACACTAAAAGTAAAACTGGTAAAATCATTCAACTCTAGGTTACCCTTTTGACACCTTGCTGACTTGTTGCACTACCAAATTTTAAAATACACGGGTCAATATTTTTTTTTTGAATTATGACAAAAACGCTTCAAAAGTGAGATACGATATAGTAGTCACTCAATGGAAAATGTAGTCCACACATGACATACTGATTTGAAAAGTGTTTTGTCATCGCATATGGGTAAATTAACAAAAATTAATGTCATTTAGGCAATATGAAATGGCTCAAAATTAAGTTTGAAGATAACGGTCACTAAATGGCAATTAGAGTTCAATAGGGGGTTATTTATTGCTTTTGGGGATGGTTAAGTGTAAAGACTTCAGCTCGATAGGACATCAGGAAGTTGGTCAAAATTGTGATTCAGGATAGAGGTGACACAAGGGTAAGTGTAATAAGTTTCAGCTTTATTTGGACTCATGAAGTGGGTTAAATTGTGGTATATGATTCTACTAAGATAATTGACAAACCAAACAAAGGGTGTACATGTTATCAATAAGTACATTGCTTACATTCGTGTTGTATCCTCAAATTTAGGGATCGAATTCAAGTGGATTTTAAATGATAATCTAAGGTTTTTTTTTTTTTTTTTTTTTTTTTTTTAATTAGATTTTCAACAAAGCAATATTTTAATATATACAGAATAAATTATTTACAGGCATAAATACCTAAGTGTTAGCTTAAACAAAAATTTAAATCATGTGCTGAAACAACATTTTTACATAAAAGGTACTGAAATTCTAATGAAATACTGTTTAATATGTTAAAAATTGCTTCTATAATACATTTGTTAACATGATATATATATCAGTTGGAATATAAACAAAAAACAATTAATGTATTTCTCAGTCATTATATTGTCTTAAATTTTGTTTTCAATTACGTTTTGTATTTTAAATCTAAAAAGTGTTTCTAATGTAATGTTTGTGTAATTATGTTTGTGAAAAAAAGCCTTAAGTCTGTTGTGCCATATATGTTTTCTGTATTGTGAAAGTAATATGAGACTTATGTGTGTTGTTTCTTGTTTTTGGATTCTCGTATTGTGTTTAGTGTTATGGCTCTGTCTATATCTACTGTGTGAACTGTACCTGCTTGTATGATTTGTTTAAGTGTAGATTTAGTCTGTAAGATTGTGTTGCATGTCAGATACAAATGGTGTTCGGTCTCATCAGCCCCTTTTCCTGCACAGTGGACATTCTATGTGCCTAGCTCGGTCCTTGTATGGTCTTGATGAGACTGGTGTCATGTTGTATATGAGTCTATATGTTATTTCTTTGTCTTTATTTTCTATTTCTTTAATGTGTGTATTTTTAAATGAATCATGAGTGTTTATTGTTCCATCTAAGTGTGTGTCCATGTTCTCCCATTGTTTAGTGGTTTTGCTTCTCCCTTTTTTAACTTTTTATATATTCCTTTTGGGTTATTTTGTGTAGGAGTGAGTCATTGGTTTTAATGACTTTGATGCATGATATGTCAAATTCTGATTGTTTTCTCCTTATGTAATGTGTGCTGTTGTCAATTTATTTCTTAAGTGTCCTAGTCTAATACATATGTAGTAATTTGTAAATGCATTTCTGCTTCCTTTCTAATAGCTTGTCTTATAGATCGAATTCTGTGTTCATGTATTTTTGTGTCTTTGTCTTGTAAATTAATTATTTCCCATTTTAATTGTTGTTGGATGAGTGTTGTGTGTTTAATGTTGTGTGTTTAATGTTGTGTATTGTTATATCGAATATGCATTTTCTAGTATGCCTATTTATATATTTTAAAATTTCTAATGGGTGATCCCATATGTTGCCTGTGTATGTTGTTTTGGGAATGATATATGTGTTACAATCGCGCTTCCTCCAAAACTTGTGTGTGCTGTGTATTTATTTATTTCAATTATGCTTTGTATTGAATAATCAATGTTTTGCCATTTTTCTATATTAGTTTGTGTTTGATGGTTTGAAAAATAAAACCCATATATTCTAAGTCTATTATTCCTAACTATGCCCAGAGAGAATTCTGATCTCTACTTAAACTCCTTATCATCATAATGTCAGATTGGTTTATGTTTATTTTTGACCTCTCTCAAACTCTTGAAAAATTAATATGATTTCTGAACATATTATCTACAGTGAAGAAATAATGTCATCTGTATAGTCCATGACCTTCACCTCTCCATCCCCAAAGATTCCCACTCACTTAACTTTGTTTTCCTTACAATTTTCTCTAGACGAGTCTCAAAAGGGGATAAGGACACCCTTGCCTAACGGATCTGTAGATTGGATTAGCTTTGGAGAGTGTGTTGTTTATTATCAATTTGTTAATGTGTGTTCTGTGTAAAATTCTAATCCATTTGCAAAAAATAATCATCTAATTTGTTATGTTGTAATACTTTGTGTAGCTTTGAATGGTCTACACTTTCAAATGCTTTTTCGCTTTTTAATAACGATATGCATGTTTGTATGTTTTTGTCATATTTTATTGCATGAGATCTCTAATAAAATGAGTGTGGTTATTAATGTCCCTACCTTTTATGCTGCATTGTTGGTTTGTATGTATGAAAGTGTTTAAATGTGGTTTCAATTTATTTCCTACTGTTTTTGTGAGTATTTTATAGGCTGTATTAATTAAAGATATTGGTCTGTGATTTTAAGATGTGTTCTGTCTGTATCTTTTTTGGTATAAGTGGGATGTATGAAGTATTCATGAGTGTGGTAACTCCTTGTTCTTGCAATATTATTTATTGTGGCATGTAAAATTGTCTTAGAGTTGTGAAATAATCATATAGAATTCCGTTGTTACGCCATCTGGTCAAGGTGTTTAGTTTTCGTTTATGTTCATGTCTTATGTTTGATTTTTATGTAAATTTTATGTAAATTATGTGAATTTAAATTGTTTAGCTGAGTCTGTTTGTTCTGTTTATAAGATTTGTGTGTATTATTTTCCAAAAGTTTTTACTATTTCTGGAGTGTCAGTGTGTGTTTCCTTTCTGTTTCTATGATTTTGTTCTATCGGTCTACTTTTTCTATTGTAGATGCTTCTTAGTTGTTAGTGAAAATTCTACACCTAACATGTACCCCATTGTATTTATGTGATTGAATTGTTTCTAGTTCTTCCTCTAATTCTGGTACTTGTTGACTGAGTGGATTGTTTGCTTTTTCTATTTCTATTAACATGTTTATCTCCCTTTATCTTTCACTGATTTGTCTGTGTAGTTGTGTTGTAAAGTTTTTAGTCACTTGTTTGATTGTTGATTTTAAAAGTTACCAGTGTTGTCCTATGTTTGCTGTTGGTAGTGTGTTATATTGTTGTATTTGTTTATTAACGATGTCGGTGTACTTATTGTTTTCTAACAGTCATGATGTCTATGTTGAGTCAATTCATGTCTTTTACACACAGTCATGATGTCTATGTTGAGTCAATTCATGTCTTTTACACACAGTCATGATGTCTATGTTGAGTCAATTCATGTCTTTTACACACAGTCATGATGTCTATGTTGAGTCAATTCATGTCTTTTACACACAGTCATGATGTCTATGTTGAGTCAATTCATGTCTTTTACACACAGTCATGATGGCTATATTGAGTCAATTGATGTCTTCTACACACAGTCATGATGTCTATATTGAGTCAATTTATGTCTTCTACACACATTCATGATGTCTATATTGAGTCAAGTTATGTCTTCTACAAACAGTCATGAGGGCTATAGTGAGTCAATTGATGTCTTTCACACACAGTCATGATGAATATATTGAGTTCATTGATGTCTTCTACACATTGCTTTGATGTCTATGTTGAGTTAATTGATGTCTTCCACAAACATTCATGATGGCTATATTGAACTTATTGATGTCTTCCACACTCAGTGATGATTAGTATATTGATCCAATGGATGTCTTTCTCAAACAGTTATTTTCCACGTTTTGTTTCCAATGCATTTTTTTTAAAGCACACATAAAAATACAAAAAAATACAAAAATTTATAAAATATTTTTTTTTTAAAGTCGTATGAGTAAAATACAACGTCACATTTATTGACACAATTGACGAACTGTTTATGAAATGTTTCATTGTCATAAGGTCATTGTTAATTTTCCTGCTCAGTTGGACATAGAAAATGTAACAACACATTAAATTTAACATACATGTCGTACAAGGGTAATAGGAGGTCACTCTTACTGTACTGAATATGAACATTTACAAAAAATTGAATCGGTCATGAGTTAATAGTTAATGCATAAGTTGAATAGGTGAGGGGTAATTAAATTAGGTGAGTGGTAATTAAATTAGGTGATGAGTTATTTTAAAGATTTTATCTTGATTGTACTCCAGGAATGTCTTGATAATTGTGATGCAAGATGGAGGCAATTCAAGGGTAAATGGAAATCACTAGTGACATACTGATCATAAATTATTTCTTTATTAAATCTGTCAGAGAAAGTGGGCATAGTATAGTGTAATTTTGACATCTGAAAATAAATTGATATGGGAGATATATGTCAGTCAAGGGTAAGTGTATTTCGTTGTTAACATACCAATAATGAAGGATTTTCGTGTAATATAGTGTTGGTAAGTCTAAGGAATGTCAGCACTTTGGACCCCAGGAGGTTGTTTATTTGAGTTGCAGGATACTACCAAATATAACTGAGATTGTGAGCTAGGAAAGTATCTGAAGTTTGCAAACATTAACAAACTATTGACATGACATTATATTTCATGATCGAATTCAAGATGATTTGAAAGATAAATACATCTGGAAAATTGTCACAAGAGATAATACATTGGTTAAGCGTAATTAACTTTACATAAAGTTCCCTCAGAGAATGAGGTTCATAGTTTTCATGACAATACAAAAAAATACCCAAAAAAAGTCACAATTATATTTTTTTTAAACTGCTTGCAATTTTCAGCTGGCATATAAATCACAATACGTTTTTTTTTACAAAAAAATAAATTAATATATCGCACAAAATTGCCACTTGAACCACAAATGGATATATTTATACGCATTTATTTACTTCCCTTGAAAGAAGAATTATATTATTAAAATAAAAAATAAAAAATTATCCCTTCTTTTTTTAAACATAAAATATAAAAAGAATTTCAAACTTAAATTTCATTTTTCATTATTTAATAGTATATTCATACTTTTGTTCACGTACACTCATGTCAGATGTGTTTAAATGGAGAAAAGCGATTGCATTTCTTTTCTCTTTCATTTTTCTTTGATGAACAAATTTATAGAGACATATTTTTTTATTTTTTTTAAATAACTGAGAATGCACTTTTTATGTAATCTCATGTATGTCTAGTGAAATATTTACTTTTATGACCCACACATTTTTGACTTCCCTTGAAAATAGAATATATTATTACACTATAAAAAAAAAGTCTCAATAATTTTTTTAAACATAAAATATAAATAGAATTTCAAACTTAAATTTCATTTTTCATTATTTAATAGTACTATAGAGAACCCGGCATGCATTGCAACGCCACTCAATGAAAAAAGTGTTTGTGTTTTAATTAAGTTTTAAAGTAATTTTTAAATGGAAAATATTTAATGTTTTTTCCGTCTGCTGTGTACACAAATACATTAGACGTTTTTTCGACGCGTGAGCAGGTAACATACAGCTCTCCACGCGAGAAGCATGTATTTAAAAAATTTACTCCATACACTTGTAGCTATTGATCCACCCATGCAGTAGATCTGTTTTAAATTATATTTATATAGCTGAAATATTTATTATTTTTTTAAAAATGAGGCCTCCGGACACTAAAGGAATATATTTCAAAATGGATGAGCTAATTCAGAAACCTTTGCTGCGCACAACAACTTACCATAGTATTAGCGCAATCGTAAGAAAGGTATAGGAACGCATACGGAGATTATATTTAGCTCATAAAAAGGGGGGTGGGGAGAATTTAGGGCCCCTGTCCCAAAACAGATTATTGTAAAATGTGTGTAATAATTCAGAAACATTTGCGGGCGTGTATACAACAATTCACAAAATGTTCATCTCTTTTGGATTATTGGTATAGAAGCCCATACGGGACATACATAAATATTAATTTTTATATATGTATAGATATAATTTACGGAATGAAGATAACTTTTTCGCAAATGTTCAAGGATTATCTGTCTGTCTGTCTGACTGTCTGTCTCCTTGTCTGTCTCTGTCTGTCTCTCTGTCTATTTGTATGTCTCTCTTTATGTCTGTCTGTCTATCTATCTATCTATCTATCTATCTAATCTATCTATCTATCTATCTATATATCTATCTATCTATCTATCTATCTATCTATCTATCTATCTATCTATCTATCTATCTATCTATCTATCTATCTATCTATCTATCTATCTATCTATCTATCTATCTATCTATCGATCTATCGATCTATCTATCTATCTATATATCTATCTATCTATCTATCTATCTATCTATCTATCTATCTATCTATCTATCTATCTATCTATCTGTCTATCTATCCATCTATCTATCTATCTATCTATCCATCCATCCATCCACCAACAATAATATTTTAACTTGTGCAAAATGTTTGTGTTTTTATATTCATGGGTATAATTATTTAAATGTATTTACCTTTTGTTAACGTAATTGCTTTTCTCAATTGGTAAACATATGTTCATATGTAAAATTAGAATATAGCATCTTTTTTTAACAACTGTAATGTCATTGGATTGAAAGATGTTGCCATCCAAGTAAAAATGTATAAACTTAATTTCCTTCCCCCGATATATAGGTATCAAATAATGTTAACTATTTACCAAATTCATTCTGAGGCTAAACTTTCCTTTGGCTAAATAGGCAATTTGCACTATGACGTCATTAACCTGGTTATTTAGAACTAATTAATTTTAATTTTATTTCGCATTATTGACAACGCAGTAAAGAACGCACTAATAACAACTGATGTTTAGTAATACAAGCCAGCTGTGAGAACTTATATTGACGTGATGTAATAATCTGTATCAAACACAAGTACTGTGTTTAATAAAGCTTGTTTGCATCAATGTAAACGTATACATGTGTCTAAGATTAAACTGACAAAGTCATGATAATGGGTGTCAACAGTCAGTGGTGATCAATGGCGACCTACTGATCTCAGTGTATCTCAAGGGTGCTACAGGGTCAGCGGTGTTCTCTGATTACCTACTGGTCTAATTATGTCATAGGTTCCAAATGGTAAGTGAGGTTTACTGATATCATTGTATTTCATTTGTGCCGCACGGCCTGTGGTGTTCACTGTTATCATATCTTTCTAATTGTGTTTCATGGGTGCCGCACGGTCAGTAGAGTTCAGTGGTTACCTATTGATCATGATTCCACGATTAAGTGATAGAGAAAATAACTAAAATAAATGGTGAACATGAGATCAATTAAGAGCAACACGCCTTTTTTCAATGCAATGCATCCTAAGAGGTAAGGATCGAAAATAAGTTGAAAATCCTTTTGGAAGATTAATCAACTTTAATTTGGGCCACGCAATTTATTTTAATGATGAAGTATATTTAAAATTATATAAAGTTGTATTAAACAATTAATTGTATAGGTTTCTTGACGCTTCATCAAATGTAAAAAATAAAAATTTAATATGCTAAAAAATTATCATATTTGGCAAAAGTTTGATATTATTACTAAAAAATACATTTAAATTTACAGAAATAAAATAAATTTATCTACAAAATCTTAAGATATATCAACATGCAAAAATTTACAAAAACTTAATAAATGGTCTCCCTTGAAAAAGAAAAAAATTTGTTAAAGGTCATCGCAATTCTATTTTTAAATATAGAAAAACAAATTATATAAATGTGATTTTAAACGTTAATTTCAAATACTGTTATTTAATAGTATAATCAATTATTGTTTGATTTTCCGGCCCATTCATGTCAGATATGTTTTAAGGCAGAAATTCGATTACATTTGATTTTTTTAATTAGTGTTTATTTTCCCCAACTTTATCTCGAACATCTTTGTAAAGAAACATAATTTAGCATAGTTATATATAGTTGATAAGTAATTTAACAATAACAAAGTAAAGTTTCTTAAAATTATACGATTGTATGTCTCCCTATTCAACAAAACATAACCCAAATATTGTATTCTTCATCTTATTTAGTGTCATTTACCTAGGTACACCAATGCCTGTGTTGTAAATAACTATGTATTTTTATTTATTCCTATATATTAAATTCACTTTTGCTTGTATTTTGCTGGCTAGTTTGGGTGGCAAAGTATCCTGAACGCTAATTCACCCACTTTCAATCAACAGATCGAGCAAAAAGCTGGCACATAGACTAAATGCCAATGACAACACATTCTGTCACACAGACTTAATGCCGATGACAACACATTCTGTCACATAGATAGATTAAGTGCCTATGACAACACATTCTGTCACATATACTAAATGCCTGTAACAACACATTATGTCACATAGATTAAATGCCTGTGACGACACAATCTGTCACATAGACTAAATGCCTATGACAAAACATTCTGCCACATAGACTAAATGCCTATGACGACACATTCTGGCACATAGACTAAATGCCAATGACAACACATTCTGTCACATAGGCTAAATGCCTATGACAACACATTCTGGCACATAGACTAAATGCCAATGACAACACATTCTGCCACATAGACTAAATGCCTATGACAACACATTCTGGCACATATACTAAATGATGTGTGACGACACATTCTGTCACATAGACTAAATGCCTGTGACAACACATTCTGCCACATAGACTAAATGCCTGTGACGACACATTCTGTCACATAGACTAAATGCCTGTGACAACACATTCAGTCACATAGATTAAATGCCTGTGACGACACATTCTTTCACATAGAATAAATGCCTGTGACAACACATTCTGTCACACAAACTAAATGTCTATGACAACACATTCTGTCACACAGACTAAATGCCGATGACAACACATTCTGTCACATAGATAGATTAAGTGCATATGACAACACATTCTGTCACATATACTAAATGCCTGTAACAACAAATTATGCCACATAGATTAAATGCCTGTGACGACACAATCTGTCACATAGACTAAATGCCTATGACAAAACATTCTGCTACATAGAATAAATGCCTGTGACGACACATTCTGGCACATAGACTAAATGCCAATGACAACACATTCTGCCACATAGAATAAATGCCGGTAAAAACACATTCTGTCACATAGATTAAATGCCTGTGACGACACATTCTGTCACATAGACTAAATGCCTGTAAAAACACATTATGTCACACAGACCAAATGCCCGTGACAACACATTCTGTCACATAGATTAAGTGCCTATGACAACACATTCTGTCACATATACTAAATGCCTATGACAACACATTCTGTCACACAGACTAAATGCCTGTAAAAACAAATTCTGTCACATAGACTAAATGCCTATGACAAAACATTCTGCTACATAGACTAAATGCCTGTGACGACACATTCTGTCACATAGATTAAATGCCTGTGTCGACACATTCTGTCACATAGACTAAATGCCGATGACAACACATTCTGTCACATTTTCAAACCCACACGCTAACCTCAAAAATACGTTTTCCAGTTTTTCGAAGGAAACATTCAAGGAGATTTCCGATTTCAGGGCTGAAAGAGATTCTTTAAAAAATATCTCAAATGCGTCTTGTGCGTAGTATTTTCTTTTGTTTTTTCTGAAATTTTTCACGAAAAAATCTGCTTTGTCAAAAGTTCTAGGTCATTAGAATAGTAAAATAATTCAAGGTTGTCAAAAAAATGTGCCGTTACGAGCCTTCGGGGAGTACTAATTACGAGCCTTTGGGAGCACTAATCACGAGCCTTTGGGGATCACTAATTACGAACCTTTGGGGAGCACTAATTACGAGCCTTAGGGGAGCACTAATTACGAGCCTTAGGGGATCACTAATCACGAGCCTTTGGGAAGCACTAATCACGAACCTTTGGGAAGCACTAATGGTGGTTCTTATAAAGTGCGTTAGTTGTGTGTATTTTGTTTTTGTTTCCCCCCCTCCCCCCAGTTGTTTGATTTTGAATTTAAAAAATGACTCAGCGTCAGTTCACACGACCAAATTTTCATTTAAGCATTTGATGCAATTTGTGTATGAGCGCAATATTTTATGTGCGGATTTATGGAAACAACAGATAATTTGTTTTTCACGCTCAATCAATTGTATGGTGCGATAATCAATCGAAGACAATTTTTTTTTTCCCTTGACATTACAGCTGATTTATCAAAATGACAGCCATTCAAGTAAAGTCCGCTACGATTAAAATATTCTGAATTCAAACCCGTAGACGGAGTCCAGTAAACAGATAACATTGATACAATGAAACATTCCGACAACTCCTGCGACGCCACTGGTGCCAAGTCGTGTCATCCACACGATGTTCCCTTGGGTTATTCGTAAGGGCATGATTCTCAAGAACACAACAAAAAAAATGATGTGTAGTCTGACACGGCAGTTTTTTTTTTTAAGTCAAAACAAAAAAACCATGAATCGACTATCTGTCATTCTACAACTTTCAAGTGCCTCTACTACTTGTCAATCAGTTCCTCTGAAGTGCCCCTGCCAACTGTCGTTCAAGTATTGTGAAGTGCCCCTGCCACCTTTCATTCCACTACTAGGAATTTTCTCTGCCACCTGTCACTCCATTTAGATCTGTGTCTTCCTCGTTACTAAACTATATTAACAACTAAAACACAAAACTTTAAATTTAAAATTACTTAAAGATCAATCTCTACCAAAGCCAACATCCCAAGCACCCCCGGGGGGTAGGGGGGTAGCGGTTGGGTCGCGTAACCCTTGGACGGCAACTCATCTAAGAGAAGGCAAACTTTCTCAATTCAAACCATGAGCCAAAATGAATTGATCGTTGGCCCTCAAATATAATAAGAAGAAAAAAAAACTGAATTACTAAAACATCAAATTTCTAATTCACCATTAATAAACCATCTCACTAAGCCTACGCCTACTCTATTCAACAATTGTTGAGATCTTTAGAATTCAAACTCAAGTAATATAATGTTCTAGGCAAGTCACGTGTAATTGTGAGTTCAAGAGCTCTCAAATTAAAATTGTCGAAAATTGTGTTACATGAGATTATTGCTCACCCCAAAAGCGTGAATTTTTTGTTCAACTCCTATCATTGAGAAATTAATACCTTACCCCCCCCCCCCCCCCCCGTATTGCCCTTAAGACAACAAAGCGGAGTAACGTCCCTTGTTGTTATTGCATTCTGAAACCAAATAGCTCACGCAAAAGCTATTTGAGGGTAGAAGGTCAAACCCGCAATATCAGAAATGATTATCATTGGATGGGAAAGCATACAACATTTAAATCATCCAATTGAATCATCACCCGACTCGAATAAATAGCCAGAACAAGCAAGAATCTGTCTTTTATGATCTGATCACTTGACTGTGGACGCTGGAAGGAACTAGACTTAGAACTTCACTAGCGTGATACATAACTGCAACCCAGGCTATTAGCAAGTATATGTCTTTTATGATCTTATCACTTCACTGTGGACGCTGGAAGGAACTAGACTTAGAACTTCACTAGCGTGATACATAACTGCAACCCAGGCGATTAGCAAGTATATGTCTTTTAAGATCTGATCACTTAACCGTGGACGCTGGCAGTACCTAGACTTAGGTCTACATTAGCGTGGTCATTAACTGCGACTGCTACCTGGAGTACTAGTGAGTACGCAACCATGATTTTGATATCATGGTATTGCACTTGTAATGTTCATATAGCTATGTATCAATTATTCGATCGTGTTTGATATTATTCTTGTGTTACCTTATATTGATAATATGTATTATGTGTACTAGTAATTTTAATACTTCATTAATTAAAATGTTTGCTTAGTCCAACATTGTCGCGAAGCAACATATGCTTACGCTGACAATGATCAGACTTATAAATCTCTCCATCAATTGGAGTTAAATATATGTACAACATATGTCACCTTCCATACATCGATCTGACTTCGTTGTTGTTGGAACGGGACTTATCAGCATATATATATGCGATTGGATACTTATCCATTTTGTATTATACCACATTTAGCCTGGTTTCTATCATTAGACCGACAACATTGAAGCTGGAACTAGGGGATTAATTTACATCCTACTCCAAACTACCTGACGGCTACTTGGACGTCGAGATCCCGTGAATCTTACCGCCCTAAAGCATTGCTGGAGAGTTATCTTCCCCATCACAGAGATCCAAGGGAACTCGAGATCGGGAACACCGCCTTCACTACTCTACACTTGGGATTCACCGAGATCATCGGGCAAATATATAAACGTTAAGTCCCCACGGAATGAACATAGTATCTTGAGCATTTATAATGATAACGTTAGTATGTAAGTGACAACTGAAGTACATTGAAATATCTTGTCTAATTATAGGACATCCTTTTGTGTATGTATATATATATCAATTACCAAGAGTGTTAAGGAGAAATTTGTAAATACTAATATTCAATAAATCATCGTATTTATTTCTCCTTTAACCAAGACTTCGTTTCAGTCTATACTATATGTATATGGATAGGATATTATGTCTGTGTGGTAATTTGGCTTAATTTAAAAATCCCTAGACGAATTGCCAATAGGATATCTCATACGAGAGATACTCCTAAATACCATATTATAAGTCAGATCACCACAGTATATTATCGATAACATTTTTAAGAAGGATTTTGGCGTAGAGGATGTTATTGTAGTCTTACATTGGTGTATTCTGATGTTGGTATAAATGAATTTGGTGTATTCTGATGTTGGTATAAATGAATTTGGTGTATTCTGATGTTGGTATAAATGAATTTGGTGTATTCTGATGTTGGTATAAATGAATTTGGTGTATTCTGATGTTGGTATAAATGAATTTGGTGTATTCTGATGTTGGTATAAATGAATTTGGTGTATTCTGATGTTGGTATAAATGAATTTGGTGTATTCTGATGTTGGTATAAATGAATTTGGTGTATTCTGATGTTGGTATAAATGAATTTGGTGTATTCTGATGTTGGTATAAATGAATTTGGTGTATTCTGATGTTGGTATAAATGAATTTGGTGTATTCTGATGTTGGTATAAATGAATTTGGTGTATTCTGATGTTGGTATAAATGAATTTGGTGTATTCTGATGTTGGTATAAATGAATTTGGTGTATTCTGATGTTGGTATAAATGAATTTGGTGTATTCTGATGTTGGTATAAATGAATTTGGTGTATTCTGATGTTGGTATAAATGAATTTGGTGTATTCTGATGTTGGTATAAATGAATTTGGTGTATTCTGATGTTGGTATAAATGAATTTGGTGTATTCTGATGTTGGTATAAATGAATTTGGTGTATTCTGATGTTGGTATAAATGAATTTGGTGTATTCTGATGTTGGTATAAATGAATTTGGTGTATTCTGATGTTGGTATAAATGAATTTGGTGTATTCTGATGTTGGTATAAATGAATTTGGTGTATTCTGATGTTGGTATAAATGAATTTGGTGTATTCTGATGTTGGTATAAATGAATTTGGTGTATTCTGATGTTGGTATAAATGAATTTGGTGTATTCTGGTATTTGTGTAGCCTGTTGCTGGTTTAGTCTATTGTTTGTGTAGTTTTTTTGTTTGTGTATAGGAAGGGGTTATAGTCTTGTGTTAGTGTAGTCTGGTTTAGTCTTACTTTGGTGTAATTATGTAAGCTTGCAATGCGTTTTTGGCGTAGTCTGATGTTGGTGTAATCTGATGTTGTCGTAGTCTGGTGTTGGTATAATATGTAGCTGTTGTAGTCTTTTGCTGATATCGTTTGATGCTGATTTAGTCTGATGTTGATCTAATCAGATGTTTGTATAATCATATGTTGGTCTTTTCTGTAGTTGTAGACTTTTACTGGGTTAGTCGGTGGTTTTGTATAATCTGGTATTTTTGGTAGATAGTTTAGGCGTAAGTTTTGTAGTCCTGGTCAGTAAAATAGCTATACTTTACTAACCACTCTGTGTATATTTGTAATATATTTTCTGGGTAGGATGCTTTGTAATTTCTAAAGCTCTCATTGTGTGTAAGGTATCTGTACTTTATTTTCTATCTTTTCCACTTAGTCTACTCTGGATATAACAATTGGAAATGTTGGTTTGTTGATTTGATATAAAAGTCTTCTGAGTTGGTATGCGGTGTTTCTCTTTAATTTCAAAGGCCAAATCTACTATTGATTTCTGTTCAGTTTTATAGTTTGGTCTTCAATTTTGAAACGTTTGTCCATTGTTGCTTGTCTATTTTGAAGCTTCTTTCTAATGTTGATGTTTATTTTCCATTTAGGTGTCTCTTTTCTCTTTAATGTAAAACATTTTTTTTTTCTGGCGACACTGCTTATCAACAACGTGTAAACTTGTTTAAATGTATGTCTTTTCTATCTGGTAAGTAAATTATCTGAAGTAAATTTGTATGAAATGAAGTAATAAATGATAGACTTTTAAACAGCATCATCAAAAAAATGTGGACAGGGGAGTTAATATTTAATACATTTTTTTTTTTTTAGTTTCTTTTTTTGTTCAAGGGAAATAATTAAATAGGTTTTTTGTGAATATAATTCGGGGGTTCAGCGTCTTTTTAGTTTTAGTTTTTGTTATTAATATGTAATTAAATATAAAAATAAGCAGAAGTGGCACTCACTTTAATCTAAAAAATCTCTAACTTTGTTAATTTTTTATATTATGAAATTTAGCTAAAACTATAAACTGTATTTTATTAAGCAAATATATATATATACACGTTACATCTCATTATTAATGGATTAATGCAAAGTTAGCAGACATGAAAACATCATTGTTCCGCATGAACAAAAACAAAACACCTGGACCAGATGGTCTAACAACAGAGTTCTACCTTTTCTTTTTCAAAACACTAGGACCAATTTTACATGCCACACTTGAAGAAGCTTACAGCAACAAGGAGTTACCACACTCAATGAATACTTCATACATTACGCTTTTACCAAAAAAAGATACAGACAGAACACAGCTTAAAAATCATAGACCCATATCTTTACTTAACACAGACTATAAAATTCTCACAAAAACACTAGCAAACAAATTAAAACCACATTTAAATACCCTAATACACATAGATCAACAATGCAGCATCAAAGGAAGGGACATTCATAACCACAATCATTTCATTAGAGACCTTATTCAATATTCAAATGACAAAAACATCCAAACTTGCATATTATCCCTAGATCAAGAAAAAGCCTTTGATAGGGTAGACCACACATACCTACATAAAATATTACAACACAACAAACTAGGGGAGTATTTTTGTAACTGGGTTAAAATTTTATACAAGTCCCCCATTAGTAATCTAATTATAAACAACACACTTTCTAAAGACATTAAAATTGACAGATCAGTTAGACAAGGGTGTCCTTTATCCCCCTACCTTTATATCCTATCATTTGAACCCCTGCTGGAGAGAGTTAGAAGGGAGGAGAGTAGTAAAGGAGTAGAGATCCCTGGGGGTGGGGAGAGAAAGGTCATTGCTTATGCAGATGACACTATTTTTTTTCCTACTAATGATAAGTCAATTTCCAATATAATATCAAGATTTCAAGATTTTGGGAGAGGTAGTGGATCTAAAATAAACATCACTAAATCTGAAATTATGGGGATTGGTAGGTGGAGAGATAGATTAGATTTCCCTTTAGGAATAGTAAAGAAGGATAGTCTTAGGATATATGGTATTTACTTTTCAAACAAACAGACTCAAACTAACACAGAAACATGGCAAAATATTGAACAATCTATAAAAAACATAATTGATAGACACAAATACACAGCACACACAATTTTTGGTAGGAGCACAATCATAAACACATATGTAATTCCCAAAACAATATACACAGGGAACATATGGGGGCCTCCACCAACAATTTTAAAACAAATCAACTTACATATCAGGAATTACATATTTCAAGGAACAATACAAAACATTAAACATACAACATTAATCCAATCTAAATTAGAAGGAGGAATTAATTTACAAGACATACAAACAAAACTACAGGCACTTAAAATCAAATTTATAGGACAAGCCATTAGAAAGAAGGAGGAAAACATATTTACACATTATTACATGGGGATAAGGTTAGGACTGTTAATAAAAATTGACAACAGCACACCACATTACATAGGTAGAAAACAATCTGATTTTCACATGGCATGCACCCAAGCATTAAAAGGCAACGAAACACTTATACACAAAACAACCAAAGAGATCTACACACATTTAATAAAGAGACAGGCGACACCACTCTACAATAGAATAAAATGGACACATACTTATGGAACAATAAACACTGTGAATACATTTAAAAATACACACATTAAAGAAATAGAAAATAAAGACAAAGAAATAACATATAGACTCATATACAACATGACACCAGTCTCATCAAGACCTTACAAGGACAGAGCTAGGCACATAGAATGTCCACTGTGCAGGACAGGGGCTGATGAGACCGAACAACATTTATATCTGACATGCAACACAATCTTACAGACTAAATCTACACTTAAACAAATCATACAAGCAGGTACAGTTCACACAGTAGATATAGACAGAGCCATAACACTAAACACAATACCAGAATCCAAAAACAAGAAACAACACACAATAAGTCTCATATTACTTTCACAATACAGAAAACATATATGGCATCACAGACTTAAGGCTTTTTTTCACAAACATAATTACACAAACATTACATTAGAAACACTTTTTAGATTTAAAATACAAAACGTAATTGAAAACAAAATTTAAGACAATATAATGACTGAGAAATACATTAATTGTTTTTTGTTTATATTCCAACTGATATATATATATCATGTTAACAAATGTATTATAGAATCAATTTTTTAACATTGTTAACAGTATATCATTAGAATTTCAGTACCGTTTATGTAAATATGTTTTTTCAGCACATGATTTAAATTGTTGTTTAAGTTAACACTTAGATAATTTTGCCTGTAAATAATTTATTCTGTATATGTTGAAATATTCCTTTGTTGAAAATCTAATTAAAAAAAAAAAAAAAAAAAAAAAAAAAAAAAAAAAAAAAAAAAAAAAAAAAAGAGATAGTCGACTTGAATTCGATCCTTACATTTAAGGTTTTAATACAAACGAACAACGCTCCAATTTCCTGCATTAAGTCCTCCATTCTGAGTTTACTCTTATGTTACACACCCTTTTAAATGTCTAATTAACATACTTTAACATATCGGGCTATATATTCGCAAATAGTCTGTTGCAGATGACAACACATTGTTAAATGTTCTGCCTTCGAAAATGTTCAAAGAAAAGGAAATATGATAGATATCACGCTGGCGCAACACGCCATGTTAAATAGTGATGTGACTTAAACAACTATGATACACTGAGTTAATGGGCGCCCAACGCTCCCTTAGATAATAATGTGACTTAAACAACTATGATACACTGAGTTTATGGGCGCCCCACGCTCCCTTAGATAATAATGTGACTTAAACAACTATGATACACTGAGTTTTTGGGCGCCCCACGCTGCCTTAGATAGTGATGTGACTTAAACAACTATGATACACTTAGTTTATGGGCGCCCCACGCTCCCTTAGTTTGTGATGTGACTTAAACAACTATGATACACGTAGTTTATGGGCGCCCCACGCTCCCTTAGTTTGTGATGTTACTTAAACTATGATACACTGAGTTTATGGGCGCCCAACGCTTCCCTTAGTTTGTGATGTGACTTAAACAACTATGATACACTGAGTTTATGGACGCCCCACGCTCCCTTAGATAATAATGTTACTTAAACAACTATGATACACTGAGTGTATGGGCGCCCCACGCTCCCTTAGATAGTGATGTGAATTAAACAACTATGATACACTTAGTTTATGGGCGCCCCACGCTCCCTTAGTTTGTGATGTGACTTAAACTATGATACACTGAGTTTATGGGCGCCCAACGCTTCCCTTAGTTTGTGATGTGACTTAAACAACTATGATACACTGAGTTTATGGGCGCCCAACGCTCCCTTAGTTTGTGATGTGACTTAAACAACTATGATACACTGAGTTTATGGGCGCCCAACGCTCCCTTAGATAATAATGTGACTTAAACAACTATGATACACTGAGTTTATGGGCGCCCCACGCTCCCTTAGATAGTGATGTGACTTAAACAACTATGATACACTTAGTTTATGGGCGCCCAACGCTTCCCTTAGTTTGTGATGTGACTTAAACAACTATGATACACTGAGTTTATGGACGCCCCACACTCCCTTAGATAATAATGTGACTTAAACAACTATGATACACTGAGTTTATGGGCGCCCAACGCTCCCTTAGTTTGTGATGTGACTTAAACAACTATGATACACTGAGTTTATGGGCGCCCCACGCTTTTTTATTTAATGATATGATTGTAACAACTATGAAACGGTCCTTCGAAGGAAAATTCATCCGAGTATAAATGTTTCATGTCAACAACAGAGATTAATGATACGATAACTCTTTCAATAGGATTTTTGGTCTGTATGAAAAAGCAAAATGTCAATATTTTTAAACAATCGATAGTTTTAAAAATCAAGGTTGGGGGAGGGGGAGTAGAAGAAAGTTGTGGCATCTGTGTCACTCATGTTTTTAACGGGAAATCAACATAATGGGGACGACGACATTGAAATATATTTGACATTAAATTTTGCATTTAACATTGAAATATATATATTTTTTTAAATTGGGGTTATTTAAAAAATAAAAATAGGTTATTTAAGATGTTCTTATTTAAGATGTTCTTAGTTAAGATGTTCTTAATTAAGAACAAAGAATAAATAAAAGGACGTACAAAAACTCTACATATATATGAAGAAATCAATGCATAATTTCTCTATGTATTAAATACGAAATTTAAAAAAAAAAATTATTTTAATACCTTAATTAAGTCATTCTCTTTTACACGTTTAATTACAATCTTAAAATAGAATCTAACTTTCTTCAAATTATGATTTCACAACTCTCACAAGTAGTTCGAGTTATCTTTAAATAGAATCTCTATTTCTTCTCATTTATATATCAACAATCTGTCACCTGTACTTAATTTATAGTGAACCTTTTATTTATTGTATAATTCAAAGTCTGCCAAACATGAACAGGGATTGAAGATGTTTTTTTTCTTATACACTTTGGACTTTGGATTTAAAACTAAATTTACATTCCGTTTTATTTAACATATTGCAATTAACCCATACAGTTTAAACATATTACCTGTGTATTTTTTTTTCTTAGTTTTAATCTCAACTTTGTACATTTTTAATGAATTATTTTTAGATCCTATTACACTTAAATTTAAGAATTATTTGCGTTAAGTAATCTGTCATTTAAAATCATTTACATTAAACACAAATGCCACTTACATAAGGAACATGATGGTATTGGTAATACAAATAGTATGTAGGCGATGATCACACAACTTGTGTATAACGTAATGCTTAATATAGCAACAACCCGGCTTTACAACGTTGGTGACAAGGAATGCTTGAGATGACTGACCGTTGTCTTGCCTTCGGGCCATCATGACATCATGCAGTTGACGGATACATTTGGTAAATGTGTATGGGCATCCGTACATCTTCATGATTTTCAACAGGCAACCTCTATTAACCCTGCCAAAAGCCTTATTCAGGTGGATAAATGTGGAATATAGGTCCCTATTTTGCTCCTGACATTTCTCTTGGAACTTCCTGGCAACAATCACCATATCGCTAGTTATACGTTCTTTTTGGGAATTGCATTGACTTTAGGGTAGGAGACCTAGGTCCATATGTGTATTCATGCGGTTCAGAAGGGCTCGGGCCAAGATCTTGCCTCACGATGGACAGCATTGAAATTCCCCGGTGATTGTGGCAAACCCGGCAGTTTCCTTTGTGTTTGTACAGTTGAATAATTGAGGCATCTTTGAGTTCCTGTGATACAGTTTCCGTCTGCCAAAGGATCTGGAATAGAAGACATCCGTCAACCTATTTGTAGATTTCGGCAGGAATCATTTCGGAGCCACATACTATACCATTTGACATTTGACATTTGACGGATTGCTGTCTGTATCTCATTTAATGTTGGGATAGCGTCCAGTGACTTGTTCGATGAGACCTGGGGCATTTTTTCAAAAGCCTCATCATTAATGATAGAAGGCGTATTCAGGTCACTATCAAATTGTTCCGCCCACCTTTCAAAAAATTGTCCTTGCCTGTGATGAGTGTAGAACGTCAGCACTAAGGAGAGGGGAAGTGGTAGCTCCATAGATTTCTCTCAGGCCACTGTATAAGTCTTTTTTGTCTACAAAGCTCTAATTTCATCAGCTTTCGCACTCTTGCATATGGCAGAGTTGCAACTGAACCTTGCAGCTGATGCTCCTCAATGCAGATGTATTTGCTGTTGACATTTGGGTCATCATGGAGGGCCTAGTACGTCTGACGTTTTTGCTCAAGTAGCATTTGGATCGCTGTGTTGTTTTCACCAAACCAATCTCTGTGTTTCTTGGAAGAGAGTCTGAGGCGCTCAGCGGCTGTGTATATATCGTCTCAACAAGTGTAGTCCACGCTGTTTCCGCGTCCTGGTTGTCCAGTGTTATGGCATCAAGGCGTTCATCGAGGGTGTCAACAAAGGTTTGTCTCACATCAAATATTTTCATCTTACTGATGTTGAGGCATTTTGGAGCTTTGTCGGCCCGAGTTCGTCTCTTAGGTTTGATGTAAATTTTTATCTTTGAGACAATGTGGCGGTGATCCGTCCAGCTTTCTGCGATGCACATAGCCTTAGTCACTCTCAAGTCCTGCAGGTCCCTATTTCTGACGATGATATTATCTATTAGGTGCCAGTATTTTGAAAGGGTGTGCATCCAGGAGGTCCTGTTGATCGTTGTTTGTTATTAGAAGGCCGTTTTAAGCACAGGTCTGTAGAAGCAGTAGGCCATTGCTGTTGCACTTTTCAACACCATACTTCCCCATCACTCCCCGCAGGAGGTGTAGTCACTGCCGACATGGGCATTGAAATCTGCTAGAGTGATGTGTTTGTCAGCAGTCGGTGTGGAGGAGATGACAGTGTTCAGGCTTGTCATAGAACGTATCGTTGGTCTCTTCTCTGTTTTTCATGATGAGTGCATAGCCACTGACTCAAGTGGCAGCCGTTTTTCCATGGCAGAGGGGAAGTTTCGACGTCATGAGACGGTTATTGATACCTTTGGGAGAGCTTGAGAGCTTGTTCGCAGGAGCAGTTTTGATAGCAAAGTCAATTCCAACTTCTCTCCTTGCATCAGTGTCACGTCCGCTCAAGAAGAAACAATAGCCATCAGGCCATTCTGTGAGTTCACCTATGTTAGAGAGTCATGTTTCACTCGAGGCCGGCAATGTCTTATCTGGTACGTTCATGGGCAATGAGCGCCGTGCGTTTTTGAGATCTGTTTGTAGATTCCCTGTCAAGAAGTGTGCGGATGTTCCATATGGCACTTTAGGTGAAACAGAGTTATCTTTGATTTTGACGGCAAAAAATTGGGTCCCCGCCGACCGTGATTCGCCGGCCAGAATATGAAAGAGCAGGCAATGTTTTGGGCACTTATTCTAGCCCCTTTCTCATTTAGGACAGCATGTCCGTCGCCACAGGATTTGGGATGATGTGTGTTGTATGACTGATGACTCGCGCGATTTTTCGTATTTGGTTGACCCCAAATCAAAGATTCCTGGGTTATACTCTTAAGAAGGAAACGTTTCTATATAAATCTATGTTTAACTAATTAATATATGTACATGTGTATACATTTCAAAGAATGGTAACATTATTTACAATTATTTGATTACATTTTGTATTCTAGTGCCCCCATTACACTTAAACTTATTATTGAAGGGAAACAAATAACATAAATGTGGTCTGTTTATTCATTCTTTTTGTTTAACTTAAGGTGAAATAACAATAATATATATATATATATATAACTGCTTTATTTATAAATATTTGTTTAGAATCTAATAATAGCCTATATTATTCTATTTTCAAGAATTTTCATTAATATATCAAGATTCAATAATTTGTTGTAAGCGCCTATCAAAAAAATGTCCATTCAGTTTCAATAGAGTGAGATTCTTTGTTTGTGTTACACAAGGTTCAATAGTGTGAGATTCTTTGTTTGTGTTACAAAAGGTTCAATAGTTGGAGATTCTTTGTTTGTGTTACACAATGTTCAATAGTGTGAGATTCTTTGTTTGTGTTACAAAATGTTCACTTACAGATAAAACTATAGCACGAATAACAAAAGTGTGCATGTAAAACATTGCTAGAGGTAGACATTATATGACAACTAGGTATTCATAGGCAGGTGACATCTTGGGATTTTGACATACATACATACATGCATACCTACATACACACATACATACATAAATGCAATCTTATATACATACATACACGCATGCATACATGCATACATGTATACATACACGCATACATACATGTATACATACACGCATACATTCATACATACATACATACATACATATATACATACACACATGCATACATATAAGCATACATACAATCATACATATACATACATACATACATGCATAAACACATACATACATACATGCATAAACATACGGATTGCATACATAAATGCATAAGTTCACATCCTCCACTTGGCATTTTGGTAATATTCCACTTAATTAATTAATAAAGTTTATTTGAAAAATCACGCTTCATCCCCAAAGGGACGAAGCGCGTTACAAAGTCAAATCTTCGATGTTCGAGAGGCTGCCAGTCACTGCTCCCCATCTCCGGGTTTGAATTCAGAGTTGCCTTCTCTTAGATGAGTTGTCGTCCAGGGTTAACGAGTCCCATCCACCCGGTGGTGTGTTTTGCTTGACTGGGTTTTGGTGGGGATTGAACTCCAGACCATCAACTTGAGATTTGCTCAGTTTAGACCACTCGGCCACCTTAGCGACATATCTCTTGATATACATATCTCTCACATTTGTCGCTCTGCATACACCGCTATCCTTCATATCAGCTCCATCCGCAACTACCTCACAGTTAGTGCAACAAAAACGCTAGTCTATGCTCTTGTTCTCTCTTGTCTTGACTATTGCAACACCCTTCTGTCAGGTTCACCAAAACACTTCTTAGAAAAATTACAGATATGTTAAAAACACACCTGCTACGGTAGTTCTAAAGGCAAAAAAAAAACGTGATCATGTTACACCCTTATTTCATTGACTCCTTGTACAAGCACTGATTGACTATAAACTCGTTGTTCTCTTCCACAATTTGTTCTCGAAATCCTTACTTTCCCAAATAACCGAACTTCTCTTTGTCTATTCACCCCTTTGACAGCTTCGTTCCTCAGCGCAATATACATAGCTTTCACATCTTTTAAAACTGCCCTCAAAACACATCTCTTTAAACTCAACTATCCTGACTGATTCCTCCCTCTGACCTATGAACGATACTGCTGTTTTCCGTCCATGGCTTGAAATGTAAACAGTTCTTGAATGTGTGGAATCAATATACATGTGTTTAGTTTTTATATAATAGTTTTTTTTTTAATTTTCCGTTTAGTAAGTCAATTTTTAAGTTTATGATTATGTTTGTTAAATTGTAAGTTAGCGAGGTGAGCCCAGCCCTAAGCTGGGGTTCCACGCTATATCTACAATCAATATGTGATAAATCATATTGATGGGATTATACAAAAGTAATACAAGTCAGGCGTGATAACTTATATTGATAAGATCAAAGTAATACAAGCAAGCCGTGAGAAATCACATTGACTTGAAGTAATAATATGTATTAAAACATTGTGTTTAATGAAAATTATTTGCATCAATGTAAACATATACATGTGTCTAACATTAAATTCATGCAATATGAATGTATTACATAATTGCCACACAGTCATTGGTGTTCACTGGTGACCTACTGATCGCATTGTATTTTATCGGTGTCGCACAGTCAGTGGGGTTTACTGGTGACCTACTGGTTATGTATGTCATGGGCGCCAAAGGTAAATGAGGTTCACTGGTGAAATTCCGATTTTACTTTTTTTCATATATACCACACGTCATGAGGTGTTCACTGGTGACCTACTGGTCTATGTATGTCAATTTCGACAAATTGTAAATGAGTTTCATTGTTGAACTTCTGATATCATGGTATTTCATGTTTGTCACATGGTTGTGTGGTTCACTGTTGACATAGTTTTCTAATTATATATCATGGGGCCTCACGGTCAGTAGAGTTCACTGGTGAACTACAGATCATGATTCCTTTTACTGTTTTCTGTGATGGATGTGTGTAAAAAGATTAAGTCTAATTAGAGTCGGGAAGTGTTTCAAAATTTTGTTACAAAATGGAGGTAACTCTAGGTTACGGCAGGCAATTGGTGACCTACAGATTATGAAATGTAATTTCGCCTGGGATTGGCAAGTGTGGAAAACGTAATTTACAATGGAAATATGCAAATAGATCAAAATTGAGCGTCACGATAAGTCAAAGGCTAGTGGGAGCCGCTGCCTCCTAATTTCAAAGTAATTTATGGTCATTGGGGTGAGTGTTGTAAGGTTTTAGGGTCCCAGCATGTGCACGTATGTCCAAGTTGGAAGCAATATTTTATAACATACCAATTAAGTAAGCTTAAAGTCAATTTATTATAAATTAGAACACCAGGCTTTTCATTACAAAGCATCATTAAGGGTAAGGATCGACGGTAACTGGACTATACCTAATCTAACATATTCTGTTACAGAAAAGATCGATCATCGATATAGAATATTGGACTCTGAATACATTTCTTTTAAATAATTAACTAAATAGCTTTTGTGACACTTCATAAGATCTAAAAATTATTTTTAATTATTTTATAAATAACCTAAATAAAAAAAGACAAATTGCTAAATTTTTTTATAAAATACATTTTTAAATACAAAATTAAAATTAATATTGCTAATATTATTTACTAAACCACTATTAATGTTCTCCCTTGAAAAGAAAATAAACCTTAAATGTTTACGCACTTTAATTTTTTTTTAAATTAAAATATATATACATATGATTTTAAACGTTCATTTCAAATACTGTCATTGGATAGTCAAATCAATTTTTCTTTTTATTGTACATCAAATTTATGTCAGATGTTTTTGAATGAAGAATATCGATTACATTTTTTTATAAAATGTGTTTATTTTTATTTTGTCACATTTTTTTTCAAAATTCTTTGTACAAACATATAATTTAACATATTCATACGGAGTTGATAATTAGTTTAACCAAACAAAAGTGGGTATTTTAAAATTGTATGTGTCCCTCTTAAACACTTCTTAGTCCCAAATATTTTCATCTAATTTTAAGTAATTTACACAGATTCACCAATTCTTGGTTTATACGAAGAATTAAGAACAATGTAGTTTGTTTTAAATCCTTTATATTAAATGGTGGCTATTTGGGTTTTAAATTATTATACCACTAATTCACCCAACTCAAATCAACCGATCGAGCTGAAACCTGGCACATTGACTCAATGCAGCTGTCAAAACATTCTGTCACATTTCAGACCTACAATTAAATCCAAAAAAAAAACGTTTTTCATTTTTTTCAATTGAACAAAAAGTGAAAGTGCTCTTTTATGGGTAATATTTCAATATTTTTTTTTTTGGTTGAAATGTTGGTTAAAAAAATCTGCATTGCAAAATCATCGAAGTCAAAATAATATTGATATGGTTCAAGGGATTGGAAAAAACAAATTATGCGGTTATGAGCCTTTGGGGGATCAGTAATTGGGTTCTTCTAAAGTGCTTTACTTGTATGAATGTTTTTTTCCCTTCCCCAAGTTGTTTGATATTGAATTAAAAATTATTTATACAAAAAATCTTTGTATTTAAGCGGTATTTATTCTATAACTTAAAACTAAAAAAATATGCATTTTGAATACTTATCAAAAAGTACGTTTCTCTTAATAATTATATAAAATTCGTATTACTTCTTTCTTTACACTTTTTAATGTGTAATTGCATGTAATAAAATAATTTTCCTAAAGCAAAATAAAATGACCAAGCCAATTCTTTGATTTTTTGTATATCTTAAGCCCTCCTTTTCAGATAAACCTTATTTCTCATTTAATCTTTTCTTATTTTATAGCAATATAATTACTATTTATACTTTATTAATGTTTCATCTACATCTGTAATCATTTATTAACATAAAGAATATAACAATATTTCCTTTTCTGTCCTATTTTACCTTCAAATCGTCACGATTAGGTGCTGTCAACGGAGTTCACAAGGTTTTAGGCTTACTAAAGCTTCATATTAGGTTTACTGGAGCTTCATATAAGGTCTACTGGGGCTTTATATTAGTTTTACTGCAGCTTTATATTAGGCCTACTGGAGCTTAGTATTAGGTCTACTGGAGCTTTATATTAGGTCTGCTGGAGCTTCATATCAGGTCTACTGGGGCTTTATATTAGTTTTAATGCAGCTTTATATTAGGCCTACTGGAGATTAATATTAGGTCTACTGGAGCTTTATATTAGGTCTACTGGAGCTTCATATTAGGTCTACTGGAGCTTCATACCAGGTCTACTGGGGCTTTATATTAGGTCTACTGGAGCTTCATATTAGGCCTACTGGAGCTTCATATGAAACCTACTGGAGCTTTATATTGGTGATTTTTAAGGTGTTATTAACACAATCAATCCATTGGCAATATTTTCTATCTTTAACCCCAATACCAGAGTTTTGCTATTGTAAGCTTGCATTGCATGTTGGTTTACAGGCATTCTAACCCGTTGGTGAATCAATAGATTTGTTGTTTAACCAAATACTTGATGATTGTGATGACTACTATAATGTATTTTAATTTTCCTGGTTCTTTATGTGGTCCTTGTTGTACCAGATTCTCAACTTAAACATCTCAAAGGTAAATATGTCGCTTTTGAAACTTTAATTTAGACCAAAGTTATGACACTAGTAAATAATGATTGGATTAATGCAGCTTTCATTGGCCTTGCTTTGGTCACCATCATAATTGGCGTGTCTTACAAGTGGTGCGCATTTGCTTGCTGCACTGTTGTGATCATCATATTCTGTGTGTCTTACAAGTGGTTCGCATTTGCTTGCTGCCCTCTGGTCATCATCATATTTTGCGTGTCTTACAAGTGGTGCGCATTGGCTGCTGCACTGTTGTGATCATCTTATTTTGTGTGTGCTACAAGTGGTGCGCATTTGCTTGCTTCACCCTTGTCACTTTCACGTTGTGTTTGTGTCTTACAAGTGTTCGCTTCAATCTTGTCAGTAGAGACCAACTGAATTTCGGCTTCGGCTTTAGTTTCGGCGCCGAAAATTGCCATTTGATCACTTTCGGCAAATGAAAAGTTAACGTTCGTCTTAATTTTGGTTTCAGCCGAAAGTAGTCAATACTTTCAGCCATCTGGCCGAAAGTGACTGAGGTTTTCGGTCATCTACCGGAAGTCAGACTGTCTATCTGTCTCTAGGCCGACAATCCGATATTCATTTTGTCTCGACGTCGTGCTGTCATCGTATTTTATATGACTCACAGTTGAATGATGAACTAATTGTCCTTTATATCCACAAAATTACATTCATTATTGAAGGCAAAGGTGAATAATATTGTATAATCCTAGGGAAAAATAATAGTTCCAGTTTATTTAAAAAATAATTAAAAACAATTAAGAAACATATGCTTTTTCAAACCATTCATTTCTTGCAATGTATCATTATCATGCACATAAACATTGTTATCGACGAAATAACATGCGTGTGCATGTATCACTTGTTCGTATATAATTATCTGGTAGGCCTATTATATACATGTTTACTTTTATCATTTTGGAGAACAATTCACTTTCCTCCGTAAGGTACCTGGGTGTTACCATTCAAAGAGAGGTCCGCTGGGACGAGCATATTAACAATGTGTGCAACCAGGCAAACAAGACACAGGGTTCTTCAGGCGTAATCTAAAGATCAGCAACTCCAGTGTAAATGAAAGAGCCTATAATGCCTTTGTCTGGCGGTTTTTAAAATTTGCATCTTCGGTCTGGGACCCATTCACCCAGAAGAGCATCGACAGGTTGGAGGCAGTACAGCGACTAGCAGCACGCTTTGTCCTGAACCGATACAGTAATACCTATAGTGTTTGCAGCATGCTGGAAACACTGGGCTGGTCACTATTGGAAGAACGACGACGACTATCCAGGTTCTCCATGATTTACAAGATAAATAATGGACTAGTCCACTGCTCAGGCATTAAACAGAAACTCGTCCCTCTCCTCCATAGACAGCGACGAGGCCATGACAGGCAGTTCAGGCTCATACCAGTGAGAAGCCAATGAAGGAACTGATCATTCCTGTCAAGGAAAATCAGGGACTAGAACAAGCTTTCAAAAGGAACATTTGAGGCGACAACACTTGACTCATTTGCGTATATTGCCTCAGGCCTTCCAACCCACAGTGCACGATACCCTAAAGCAGTTACTCTTGTAACCAGTGAAATATCCTCATCAACACCAGGCACAGAAACATTGCAAATTCCATCTACATTTATAAAAGCCATAATGATCAATAAATTGATCGTGGGCGATAAATATATAGAAAAAGAAGAAGAAGAAGATGTCTTTTGCGAATTTCCTTCTCCAAAAATGTGCTGAGGGACATCGGTCATGGAACGAAATAATTACGTCACAAGCTTGGATAGAATAGTTTGTTGTTACTAGGCTAAATGTTGCAATGGGGATATCTTGCCAGAAATTTATGAAACACACATCCCCTCGGATGCTGCCTTCAGCTAAGTGTTATTTCTGTTTTTACTGTTCGCCGATGAAGGCATCTTGCCGACACCATTAGTAATTTGCTGAGTTATTTCATTTTTTTAGAGTTACACAAAACTTTGTTTTAATAATTTTAATTACTGAAATGACAAGCTACCTACTGAAACGACCTCGACCTAATGAAACGACCTCAGCCTAATGAAACAACCTCGGCCTAATGAAACGACCTCGGCCTAATGAAACGACCTCGACCTACTGAAACGACCTCGGCCTAATGAAACGACCTCGACCTAATGAAACGACCTCGGCCTAATGAAACGACCTCGGCCTAATGAAACTACCTCGGCCTAATGAAACGACCTCGGCCTAATGAAACGACCTCAGCCTAATGAAACGACCTCGGCCTAATGAAACGACCTCGGCCAAATGAAACGACCTCGACCTAATGAAACGACCTCGACCTAATGAAACGACCTCGGCCTAATGAAACGACCTCGATCAAATGAAACGCCCCCCGGCCTACTGAAATGACCTTGATATATCAAAATGCCATCGGTCTACTGAATTGACCTCGGTCTACTTAAATGTTGTCACATTTCCAAAATGTCATCGGCGTAAAAAATGACCTTGGCCTACTGAAATGACATCTGCCATTGAAACGTTCTCACTCTTTACGTTGCATATATTTAAACGCCATATAGTCTCGTGAAATATTCAGAATATCAACATAAAATATTTTTTTTTAAAGTTTAAATCAAATATTATTAATACACAAAAATTATATTATCAATTTTTAAATATAGGGAATGTAGGGGTAGACAAACAAATAAAGTTAGAGAATGTAGTGGTAGTAACGCAAATAAAGTTAGAGAATGTAGGGGTAGACAAACAAATAAAGTTAGAGAATGTAGTGGTAGTAACGCAAATAAAGTTAGAGAATGTAGGGGTAGACAAACAAATAAAGTTAGAGAATGTAGGGGTAGACAAACAAATAAAGATAGAGAATGTAGGGGTAGACAAACAAATAAAGTAAGAGAATGTAGGGGTAGACAAACAAATAAAGTTAGAGAATGTAGTGGTAGTAACGCAAATAAAGTTAGAGAATGTAGGGGTAGACAAACAAATAAAGTTAGAGAATGTAGGGGTAGACAAACAAATAAAGATAGAGAATGTAGGGGTAGACAAACAAATAAAGTTAGAGAATGTAGGGGTAGACAAACAAATAAAGTTAGAGAATGTAGGGGTAGACAAACAAATAAAGTTAGAGAATGTAGTGGTAGTAACGCAAATAAAGATAGAGAATGTAGTATTAGAAGAGCATAAAAGTTAGAAACAAATGTTAGACTTAATGTGTATGTCTCAAGCTGCCACACAAACGTTGAAACCCATTGTTATTCATAATGTACATAATATTTTATATTACATTTATTCGTAAGGTCATGGTTCTTAAAAAAGCAATAATATAATTTAATCACTCAGATAGGATTACTGTGTGAGCACGTTCTATAAGTTTATAGTTTTAATCGCTTATGGCTAACAAACAAACACAGACTAGTCATCCTCCAAACAATCGAAAACACAGAGGCTATTACAAACGTCATCTTCTTGGGTGAGAAATACTCCTTTGTGAGTAATCATTCTTGAAACAAGAAATATAAAGCTTACTGATAACATTATCTCAAAAGAAATAACTGACAGAATACTGAATATTGTAGACATCAGACACAATGTGTAAAAATAAAATTCGTAATGCACATTTAAAACAAATTACTATCCAATAATCGTCTATTTTATGTTTTATGTTATAAGACTGGTCAAAGGTTTAATAATGTTAAAATATCAAATCTGAAAAGGAAAACGTGTACCTAGTTTTGTAGTCCTGGTTAGTGAAAGAGTTATACGTTACTAAACCATCTGTGTATGTTTGAAATATATTCTCTGGCTCGGATGATATTGTTGTTTTTTCTGCAGCTATCTTTGTGTGTATGGGGTCTGTACTTTTATTTTCCAACTTTTAAATTTAGTCTACTTTACATAAAGTAAGTGAAATGTTGGTTTGTGGATTGTTCGTTACGTTTGATATACAAGTCTTCTCTGTTGGTAGGTGATGTTTCTCTTATATTTTAAAGGCCACTCATATTATTGATTTCTTTCAATTTTATAGTTTGGTCTTCAATTTTGAATCATTTGTCTATTCGGATGTTCCTTTTTTATTTTGTGAATTTATTTTTCTGCCTACACTACTTATTAACACTAAACAATTGTTCAATTATCTTGTTTAAATGGTTAGTAAAACATCTGAAATGAATCTGTATGAAATAAAATAATAAATGATAAACATTGAAATAGTATTTTAACGTATTTCAAATCTCCAGGTTTTACCAGAGTTAATGACATCATCAAACATCCTTACAGACCAGAGTTAATGACATTGTCAGACATCCATGCAGACCAGAGTTAATGACATTGTCAGACATCCATGCAGACAAGAGTTAATGATATCGTCAGACATCCATGCAGAACAGAGTTAATGACATTGTCAGACATCCTTGCAGACCAGAGTTAATGACATCGTCAGGCATCCTTGCTGACCAGAGTTAATGACATTATCAGACATCCTTGCGTACCAGAGTTAATGACATTGTCAGACATCCGTGCAGACCAGAGTTAATGAAGTCATCAGACATCCGTGCAGACCAGAGTTAATGACTTCATCAGACATCCTTGCGTACCAGAGTTAATGACATTGTCAGACATCCGTGCAGACCAGAGTTAATGACATTATCAGACATCCTTGCGTACCAGAGTTAATGACATTGTCAGACATCCGTGCAGACCAGAGTTAATGAAGTCATCAGACATCCGTGCAGACCAGAGTTAATGACTTCATCAGACATCCGTGCAGACCAGAGTTAATGACATTATCAGACATCCTTGCGTACCAGAGTTAATGACATTGTCAGACATCCGTGCAGACCAGAGTTAATGACGTCATCAGACATCCGTGCAGACCAGAGTTAATGACATTGTCAGACATCCGTGCATTCCAGCTTTAATGACATCGTCAGACATCCTTAATGTCCAGAGTTACTGACATCATCAGAAATCCTTGCAGGCAAGAGTTAATGCCATCATCAGACATCCTTGCAGACTAGAGTTAATGACATCGTCAGACGTCCTCGCAGTTTTGACATAATGTAACTATAATCGTTACGTAATGGACTACGATTAGTCGATTGTTTTGTCACGTGATACGTGTAAAAACAAGTAATACTTCCGGTAGGCTGTCTGCAACACACTAGTTGCTCACAAATTTTTCTTCAAACAACTTTCTTCCTTTAATCATAACTGAATTATAATTATTGTCACATTTATTGAATGTCATTTAAAGAAACGCGTGTATTCAAGAATATTTTGAAAAGTAAAATTTTAATAAACACTGGGGAAGCGCTGATGGAGACAAACATTTTGCTTTAGAATTAATGATAATGGCAATGTCTGATCAGCTGTTTATCTGTTGTTATGTGCTGTTATGTGTAGCAGAAAGCCTACTAATGGCTGGTACGTATCACGTGACAAAACAAGGAAGTGACTAATCGTAGTCCATTGATAGCCTGCATCCACATGTCTCACTCACAATTCACTCTATATACTAGCAGAAAGCATGCATCCATGCATCTCACTCAGTATTCATTCTACATTCTAGCAAAAGTCCAATCTTCGCATGTCTCACTCTCTATTTACTCTTTATACTAGCATAAGGCCAATCTCTCATGGATCACTCACTCTTCACTCTATATACTAGCAGAAGGCCAATCTCTCCATATCTCACTCACTATTTACTCTATTTACTAGTAGAAGTAGAATCTCAACATATCATTTATGTATTGACAACTTACACAATATAGAATAAGTTTCACATTGATGAATATTAGTTAATTGCAGAAGAGTCTTATTACATTTAATTTCTTGAACATAATACATTTGATTAAACCTTCCAACTACCACCTTGAAAATTACAATATGTCTCTCCTTCCATTTCCGCCTCGTCTCTATTTCGATCTATCCATACGTACCGTTATTTTTACCAAATTGTACTATTCACCCAATTCTGAATTTATTTCAATACGCTATGTTACAAGCTCCACCCTAATAAAAACATTTAGGTATGGGAGTAAATATTATTATTTTCTTTTTGTGTTTCCTTTTCCTAATTAAGGGAAATAACTTGTTAAGCGTTTGTGCATATAACTCAGAATTTTCAGAGTATATTAATTTTTGTTTTTGTAAGGAAAGTGTAATTCAAATAGTTTTGTAGCATATATTTCACATATTTTAACATAAAATACTCAATTTTTTTATCTTTTATATTATTCATATTAAGCAAAAACTATATTTTTTTTTTTTTAACATAACTATATATTTCTTTAAATATGCTTGACCAATGTTTTCAATTTTATGGCCAGTAATTTGCAGTGGATTTATCTTTAAAAGAGATAATCCATTTGTAATCGATCCTTTTATTTAAGGATATAAAACAAATAAACAGCTTCAAATTACGGCTCTTAAAACATATATACAAATGTCTTTTTTTTAAATGTTTTTTTCTTTATGAGGGTGTGTAGATATAGAGAGAAAAGAAGGTAGAGATAATTTTTGCTAACACTATAGAGATTTGATATACGATACAGAGATTTGTTTATTACCTTTTGCTGTGTGTGTGTAGTTTCTTTTTCATTAGTGTACCTTTTTTACAAAATTGTCCCGGTTAGAAGATTATCATAATACTGTAAATCAATAGCTTTAAATTTATTTTTAGTAATGTTTTTACTTATTATTATCTAAATAAAGTTATTAATTGTGATTAGCCGTATTTGGGTATGGCTGTCTTTGTTATTGAAATTACATTATAGTATCGTCTTTTGTTGTGTACTGTTTTAGAACGAGCCATATAATTAAATAAGTGAGTAAATGTTCCACACGGATAACTGCACGTAACAAAGATTATTAATGTGAGTTTTTGGGATACACATATTTAATTTTTGTAGATTATATCGCATTAATATATTTAAACCATACAATACTGGCTTAACAAAATATAAATATGAAGAGCTGATTTTCAAAATGCTGTATATCCATTTTGGGGGTTTTGAGATTATTCAACTTTTTACAAAAAATTAATAAAGCGTTTAGAGGATTAAATCATTTTTAGACACGAATAAAATAGGAATATAATGTGTTTAGTATATAGAATTTACCATGTCCTAAACGAACCTGGTTTGCTCTACAAAATGGTTAGGTTTTTTTCATTTTTTTAAAAATGTTGGATACCGCGTTTTGAAAATAAGCTCTTCAAATGTAGAATAAGAGAAAAATACTAAGCTGGAAAATAAAATTATAAAATTTAAGAATACATATTTGGTACATCGTTTATGACATGTAAAGTACATAAATAGTTGAACAAGATATGTTTAGGTTTGAACTAAAAGACAAAGCAATTAACATGATGTTTCGGATAATTGATTTCTTTAGAAGACACTATAATATAATAAAATATATATATATTTCAATAAAAAGTGTGTTGAAATGTTTGCTTCAATTCCATTCGCGAGTATCCCATTGATTACATATGTGATTATTTGACTGATACAATTTTGGAGTAATTGATTGATGTGAGTATTTGATAGATTGCATATGTATGTATTTGATTGATTCTATACGAAAGTATGTTATGGATTACATATTATGTGAGTATTCGATAGATTGCATATGTGTGTATTTGATTGATTCCATTTAGCGATATGGTTAATAAAATATGATTTTTTTCCATAATCGACTCTCGTAGTTGTTTTTGTGCAAGAAATTGTAGCAGTAATCGATACGTCTGTAGTGACCTTGAAATCGGACCCGTAATCAGTACTATGTAGTGATGTTGAAATTATAGTCGGATTTCATACATATGAAAGGATATTGAAATTAGAGCCGTAATCAATTCATCTGTAGTGACATGTGTTCTGCTCCATTCAAATGTGATAAAAATGGTTATGTCTTTTTTCTTATAAATCAAAGATATTAACTGAGCCTATCAGATGGTCTTCTTCTCGTCCCACTTATGTAACAGAATCATCATCTTCGACAAACATCCATACAATTCACATTTCAATTAGTACAAATGAAATAGAAATTCACATATATATATATCCCATCTGAAGACAATAAGTGGAGAGGACGAGAATACCCTGTTAGTGTTAGGGTCAGCAAAGAGTATATGACAAATATTCAAGAATATATTTAATGACAATAACTGTGTGAGTATGGTAGGTAAGGATACACTTTTTTATACCATAATTTTTGTTTAAACACAATTTAAAAGCCGCATTATGTTTGATTGTGCTGATACAATTGAGTATGGAAATAATGGTACTCTGGTGATAAGATATAGAAACGAAAGAAGTCCATCATTTCGTTAGTCCTATCTATAAAGTCTTCATCTGTCTGGCAGATGTTTTAGTAAAAAGCAACGAAAATGTTATGGAGTCTGTGCATGATCTGGGGTGAGAAGATAAATACAATAAATTATAACATAAAGTTTACTTCTGTATTAGAGATTAGTGAAATAAGAAGTTTATAAAATCAATAAACTGTTTCTGTTGACTTGTCTCCGTGGAACTCATACCAAAGACGTCATCAATGTATCATTTGTAAAATTCTGTGATTTGGCCAGTATTTGTATATACATATTTATCTGTATAAATGAGTATTTTTTAGTGTTGGAAGTTGTCACAGCAGTTTAAATAGTGAATTAAAACTGATGACTAATACAGGAGTGTGACCCCCTATGAAACACAACCACGTTAAATGTCAGCGGTGATCTTTCTTCGACTTTCTGTAGTTGTAAAATGTGTTTCTCATAGTTGATTAGAAAGAAACTTTGTAGTTCAAACCTGATGTCACTAATATTTTCTACTCTTGAATTATACGCAGAGGGTCATTCAAGGATAGCTGGAGTTCACTGGTGACCTACTGATTCAATAATGCGTTATACTCTTCGGGGTTGGGTAATTTAACAAGATTTTAGTTAACTTGGGCATCAAGAAATATAACAAAATTCATATGCAAGATGGAGGTCGGTCAATGGTACGTGGAATCATTGGTGATCTGCTGATCATGACATGATTCATTGTGGAAGGAGGTGGGTAATGTACAAATGTTCAGCTTAATTGGGCCTCCGTATGTTGGTTAAATTAGAATGCGCCATTTCACCACAAACAATGTGGTATTTCAGTCTATGGGGGAAGGTAATTCGGTTCAATGAACTGGATCGTTATTTTCTTTATATCCTTTAATCTAAGGATCGAATTAGGGTAGAATGGCACTATGCAAGATGATTTTTTTTTTTTTTTTTAAATATTTCTCAGTCATTTTATTTTTTAAATTTTGTTTTCAATTACGTTTTGTATTTTAAATCTAAAAAGTGTTTCTAATGTAATGTGTGTGTAATTATGTTTGTGAAAAAAAGCCTTAAGTCTGTGGTGCCATATATGTTTTCTGTATTGTGAAAGTAATATGAGACTTATTGTGTGTTGTTTCTTGGTTTATTATTCTGGTATTGCGTTTAGTGTTATGGCTCTGTCTATATCTACTGTGTGAACTGTACCTGCTTGTATGATTTGTTTAAGTGTAGATTTAGTCTGTAAGATTGTGTTGCATGTCAGATATAAATGTTGTTCGGTCTCATCAGCCCTGTCCTGCACAGTGGACATTCTATGTGCCTAGCTCGGTCCTTGTATGGTCTTAATGAGACTGGTGTCATGTTGTATTTGAGTCTATATGTTATTTCTTTGTCTTTATTTTCTATTTCTTTAATGTGTGTATTTTTAAATGTATTCACAGTGTTTATTGTTCCATAAGTATGTGTCCATTTTATTCTATTGTAGAGTGGTGTCGCCTGTCTCTTTATTAAATGTGTGTAGATCTCTTTGGTTGTTTTGTGTATACGTGTTTCGTTGCATTTTAATGCTTGGGTGCATGCCATGTGAAAATCAGATTGTTGTCTACCTATGTAATGTGGTGTGCTGTTGTCAATTTTTATTAACAGTCCTAACCTTATCCCCATGTAATAATGTGTAAATATGTTTTCCTCCTTCTTTCTAATGGCTTGTCCTATAAATTTGATTTTAAGTGCCTGTAGTTTTGTTTGTATGTCTTGTAAATTAATTCCTCCTTCTAATTTAGATTGGATTAATGTTGTATGTTTAATGTTTTGTATTGTTCCTTGAAATATGTAATTCCTGATATGTAAGTTGATTTGTTTTAAAATTGTTGGTGGAGGCCCCCATATGTTCCCTGTGTATATTGTTTTGGGAATTACATATGTGTTTATGATTGTGCTCCTACCAAAAATTGTGTGTGCTGTGTATTTGTGTCTATCAATTATGTTTTTTATAGATTGTTCAATATTTTGCCATGTTTCTGTGTTAGTTTGAGTCTGTTTGTTTGAAAAGTAAATACCATATATCCTAAGACTATCCTTCTTTACTATTCCTAAAGGGAAATCTAATCTATCTCTCCACCTACCAATCCCCATAATTTCAGATTTAGTGATGTTTATTTTAGATCCACTACCTCTCCCAAAATCTTGAAATCTTGATATTATATTGGAAATTGACTTATCATTAGTAGGAAAAAAAATAGTGTCATCTGCATAAGCAATGACCTTTCTCTCCCCACCCCCAGGGATCTCTACTCCTTTAATACTCTCCTCCCTTCTAACTCTCTCCAGCAGGGGTTCAAATGATAGGATATAAAGGTAGGGGGATAAAGGACACCCTTGTCTAACTGATCTGTCAATTTTAATGTCTTTAGAAAGTGTGTTGTTTATCATGAGATTACTAATGGGTGCCTTGTAACAAATTTTAACCCAGTTACAAAAATACTCCCCTAGTTTGTTGTGTTGTAATATTTTATGTAGGTATGTGTGATCTACCCTATCAAAGGCTTTTTCTTGATCTAGGGATAATATGCAAGTTTGGATGTTTTTGTTATTTGAATATTGAATAAGGTCTCTAATGAAATGATTGTGGTTATGAATGTCCCTTCCTTTGATGCTGCATTGTTGATCTATGTGTATTAGGGTATTTAAATGTGGTTTTAATTTGTTTGCTAGTATTTTTGTGAGAATTTTATAGTCAGTGTTAAGTAAAGATATGGGTCTATGATTTTTAAGCTGTGTTCTGTCTGTATCTTTTTTTGGTAAAAGCGTAATGTATGAAGTATTCATTGAGTGTGGTAACTCCTTGTTGCTGTAAGCTTCTTCTAGTGTGGCATGTAAAATTGGTCCTAGTGTTTTGAAAAAGAAAAGGTAGAACTCTGTTGTTAGACCATCTGGTCCAGGTGTTTTGTTTTTGTTCATGCTGAACAATGATGTTTTCATGTCTGCTAATGTTATGGTTTTGTCCATTTCTTGTGTTTGATTTGTATTAAGTTTTTGTGTAAATTTCGTGTACTTATCTTGTATATCTGAATCAGTTTTTTCTTTTCCAAAAAAGTTGTGTGTAGTATTTTTCAAATGAGTTTACTATCATTGGAGTGTCAGTGAGTGTTTCACCTTCTGTATCAATAATTTGTCCTATCTGTCTACTTTTCTGTATGTTTTGTTCTATTGTTAAAAAGATCTTTGTAGGTGCCTCTTGGTTGTTGGGGAAAGTTCTGCTCCTAACATGTGCACCATTGTATTTATGTTGTTTTATTGTGTCTAGTTCTTCTTCTAGTTCTTGTATATTGTGGCTGAAAGGATTGTTTGCTTTCTCCGTTGGTATGAGTATTTCTAATTCCTTTTCTCTTTCTCTTAGTTGTCTGTGTAAGCGTGTCGCAAAATTTTGTGTGAAATGTTTGATTGTGGATTTTAAAAGTTCCCAATGTTGTCCTATGTTTTTAGTTGGTAGTGTGCTATATTGTTGTATAAGATTATTAATGATATCTGTGTACTGACTATTTTCTAAAAGTGTATTGTTAAATTTCCAATGTGGAGATTTTTTAATGATGTTTGATCTTGTTGTATTTATTGTAATTTTCACGCCTTTGTGATCTGTAAAATGTAGTGTTTCTGCCATGTGTTTTGCTTCATTTATTGTATCTATTTTTGGTATCTAGAATCTATCAATTCTTGACTTGGTGTTAAAAGTGTTGCTCGTAAATGTAGTTTCTTTACCTCCCTTGTGTAGTGTTCTGTATGCTTCTACCATGTTATATGTCTCTGTTATGTATTGTATAATTTCTGTTTGTGTTGTTTCTTCTAAAATTGTATCTTTTATTTTTGGGTTTGTTGTATCTAAACCGCTTGTTATATAATTGAAATCCCCTCCTAAAATGAGCTTTCCTCTTTTGTGTGAGTATTTAAGTGTTTGAACTAGTGTGTTGTAAAATAGTGGTTGTTCTATGTGCTGTGAAGGGGGGTATATATTGACTAGTGTGTAAGTGTCTCTCTTGTCTGTAATGTTGAGAGTGACCATTCTTCCTTCGCTATCCCTGTCCTTGTGAGTTATTTCCCATCTATCTGATGTCTGTACTATTCCTACTCCTTTACAATGTCTGCCTAAACTGAAGTGACTGTTTTTCATGCCTAAAGATTTTGTATACTTTAGAGCGTCATCTTCTGTGTTTATATTTGTCTCTTGTAAAAAAATAAAATCACATTTGTGTTTTTTGACTATGTTAATAATGTGATGTTCCTTATTTTTACAGCTTCTAATGTTTACTGATAAAAGTATGAGTTGTGTAGTCTCCATGATTGTTTGGATAGTGATGCATTGAAGAGACTATATGTTATTTTCTAAATTCAATTTTTTTTTTTGATAAACTTTAAATTAAAAGTCTATGACATAATTTGATTCATCTTCAGAAGACGTGTCGTCCTCTGTAAATGCGGGAACGTCTCCGTGGAAAAGGTTGCATTTAAAAACCTTTTTCTTCTCTCCAGTGTTTTGTCCATCTGAAGGACGCTTTTTGTTCCCCGTGTTGTAGGAGATGTTGCAGCCCCTGGGGTCGGATTTTCCTGTTGTGTAGGAGATGTTGGTGCTGACGGGGGTAGTGTTCTCCTTGTTGGGGATGGTGGTCCCCTTGTCAGCGCATCCGCGTAAGTGCGAACCGGCGATACATTTCCTTCATTGTCTATTGTCCTATTTTGGTTTACTCCTAACTTTTTCTTTTTCTTATTCACAATTGTTGTCCATATAATCTCACCACGTGCTTCCTCCTCCACTGCTGCTGTGGCTGCAGGGTTCTCCCCATCAGCGATTACAGCTACTGTGGTTGCAAGAGTCTCGCTTTCGTTGACCACATCCGCGGTGTTTCCAGGGGTCATCCCGCCTGTAATGTCCTCATCTATTAGAAGACGTCCTGGGGAGTTTTCAGTGTAATCTACTTGTGAAATGTTTCTTTTTTTTTTTTTTTTTTTTTTTTTTTTTTTTTTTTTTTTTTTTTTTTTTAAAATATAGTTATATTTAATTGTATTGTAGTTGTTTTGTACATCAAATTTAATGGAACAGCAATGCATTTGTAGTATTCACGTTCCAAATAGTGAACTGAAATTATTGAAACCGTATTTGTTAAAAATTTTATGATTTTTAAAATTACATTGTCAAGTTTACTTTGCGATTTATCTTTACCAATATATTTCTTTTATATATATATATATATATATATATATATATATATAGAGAGAGAGAGAGAGAGAGAGAGATATATTACATGTGCTTTTTTTGTTGCAGCCAAAGAAAAGTTGTTTTTAAGCTCAAAGAGCTTACATTTTTTTTTATACAGAACTAAGGTTTAATAATATTTGTTTTTCTTTCAACAAGACAATACTAAGTAAAAGTGTTTCTGCTGATGATAATGCTGTCCATTTTTTTTTTTTTTTTTTTTTTTTTTTTTTTTTTTCAGCATTATATTTTTTTTTTTTTTTTTTTTTTTTTTTTTTTTTTTTATATTTTTTTATTAGATTTTCAACAAAGGAATATTTCAACATATACAGAATAAATTATTAAAATTATTTACAGGCAAAATTATCTAAGTGTTAACTTAAACAACAATTTAAATCATGTGCTGAAACAACATATTGACATAAAGGGTACTGAAATTCTAATGAAATACTGTTAACAATGTTAAAAAATTGCTGCTATAATACATTTGTTAACATGATATATATATATCAGTTGGAATATAAACAAAAATCAATTAATGTATTTCTCAGTCATTATATTGTCTTAAATTTTGTTTTCAATTACGTTTTGTATTTTAAATCTAAAAAGTGTTTCTAATGTAATGTTTGTGTAATTATGTTTGTGAAAAAAAGCCTTAAGTCTGTGGTGCCATATATGTTTTCTGTATTGTGAAAGTAATATGAGACTTATTGTGTGTTGTTTCTTGTTTTTGGATTCTGGTATTGTGTTTAGTGTTATGGCTCTGTCTATATCTACTGTGTGAACTGTACCTGCTTGTATGATTAGTTTAAGTGTAGATTTAGTCTTTAAGATTGTGTTGCATGTCAGATATAAATGTTGTTCTGTCTCATCAGCCCCTGTCCTGCACAGTGGACATTCTATGTGCCTAGCTCGGTCCTTGTATGGTCTTGATGAGACTGGTGTCATGTTGTATTTGAGTCTATATGTTATTTCTTTGTCTTTATTTTCTATTTCTTTAATGTGTGTATTTTTAAATGTATTCACAGTGTTTATTGTTCCATAAGTATGTGTCCATTTTATTCTATTGTAGAGTGGTGTCGCCTGTCTCTTTATTAAATGTGTGTAGATCTCTTTGGTTGTTTTGTGTATAAGTGTTTCGTTGCCTTTTAATGCTTGGGTGCATGCCATGTGAAAATCAGATTGTTTTCTACCTATGTAATGTGGTGTGCTGTTGTCAATTTTTATTAACTGTCCTAACCTTATCCCCATGTAATAATGTGTAAATATGTTTTCCTCCTTCTTTCTAATGGCTTGTCCTATAAATTTGATTTTAAGTGCCTGTAGTTTTGTTTGTATGTCTTGTAAATTAATTCCTCCTTCTAATTTAGATTGGATTATTGTTGTATGTTTAATATTTTGTATTGTTCCTTGAAATATGTAATTCCTGATATGTAAGTTGATTTGTTTTAAAATTGTTGGTGGAGGCCCCCATATGTTCCCTGTGTATATTGTTTTGGGAATTACATATGTGTTTATGATTGTGCTCCTACCAAAAATTGTGTGTGCTGTGTATTTGTGTCTGTCAATTATGTTTTTTATAGATTGTTCAATATTTTGCCATGTTTCTGTGTTAGTTTGAGTCTGTTTGTTTGAAAAGTAAATACCATATATCCTAAGACTATCCTTCTTTACTATTCCTAAAGGGAAATCTAATCTTTCTCTCCACCTACCAATCCCCATAATTTCAGATTTAGTTATGTTTATTTTAGATCCACTACCTCTCCCAAAATCTTGAAATCTTGATATTATATTGGAAATTGACTTATCATTAGTAGGAAAAAAAATAGTGTCATCTGCATAAGCAATGACCTTTTTCTCCCCACCCCCAGGGATCCCTACTCCTTTAATACTCTCCTCCCTTCTAACTCTCTCCAGCAGGGGTTCAAATGATAGGATATAAAGGTAGGGGGATAATGGACACCCTTGTCTAACTGATCTGTCAATTTTAATGTCTTTAGAAAGTGTGTTGTTTATCATGAGATTACTAATGGGGGACTTGTAACAAATTTTAACCCAGTTACAAAAATACTCCCCTAGTTTGTTGTGTTGCAATATTTTATGTAGGTATGTGTGGTCTACCCTATCAAAGGCTTTTTCTTGATCTAGGGATAATATGCAAGTTTGGATGTTTTTGTCATTTGAATATTGAATAAGGTCTCTAATGAAATGATTGTGGTTATGAATGTCCCTTCCTTTGATGCTGCATTGTTGATCTATGTGTATTAGGGTATTTAAATGTGGTTTTAATTTGTTTGCTAGTATTTTTGTGAGAATTTTATAGTCTGTGTTAAGTAAAGATATGGGTCTATGATTTTTAAGCTGTGTTCTGTCTGTATCTTTTTTTGGTAAAAGCGTAATGTATGAAGTATTCATTGAGTGTGGTAACTCCTTGTTGCTGTAAGCTTCTTCTAGTGTGGCATGTAAAATTGGTCCAAGTGTTTTGAAAAAGAAAAGGTAGAATTCTGTTGTTAGACCATCTGGTCCAGGTGTTTTGTTTTTGTTCATGCTGAACAATGATGTTTTCATGTCTGCTAATGTTATGGTTTTGTCCATTTCTTGTGTTTGATTTTTATTAAGTTTTTGTGTAAATTTTGTGTACTTATCTTGTATATCTGAATGTTTCTTTTTTTTTTTTTTTTTTTTTTTTTTTTTTTTTTTTTTTTTTTTTTTTTTTTTTTTTTTGGAAAAATTTTTGGTGATGTAGACAATGACGGGGTTAGGACAAACGAATATTTAATGTTATTTATCATAGTGGAATGTGTGAAGCCCCATGAAATGAAATGTGGAAATGATTGGGACGATAAGTGGCATGGTGTGAAATGGCAAGCAAGATAAAAACAAAAAGGGTGATATGAAAAGTGAAAACGATGATGGCTTCCTCTTTTTTGACTGAATGTTTCTTTTAAATTAAACCACAACATTAAACATAAATTAACCATATTTAACAAGGTATATATTTAGGTTACAAAATTTAAATTATAGCTTTTGTAAAAAAATAATAACATTTAATATAAACAAAATTAGAGACTTTTGCAATTAGTTGAGTAAAATGTCTGCCAAAAAAATTATTGCAATACATTTTCATCACAAAAACCTAAATTAATGTGACTCTGAAAATTCTGAACTATATTTACAAAAGATTATTTAGTTATTTCCCTTGAAAAAGAAAAAAAAAATATTTACTCCCTCCCATCCACCAAATTTTTTGTATTAGGGAAGGCGTCTAACATAACGATATTTGATGTAAATAAAGAATTTGTAACTAATGGTACGCACGGATAGATCAGAAGGGAGACAAGGCGGACATGGAAGGACAGACAGAGTGAAATTTCAATTTGGTATTTTAAAGGTCTAATGGGCTAAAATAACTGAATGTAATCAGACTCAGTTGCTATCAGCTAATATTCATCAAAAATGTTAATCTAATATTCTATATTGTGTACTTTGTCAATAAATACATGCTATTTCAACATTGGACTTCTGCTAGATACATGTGAATACAAATGTTCAAGGAGGTAACGTAATCAACACTCGTTTAATCAGGAGTTTTGAAATATGTTTCAATTCTATGTATAGTTAATTTTAAATTGAATTTACTCGTCTTTGTGACAGTTGGGAGGAGAAATTACATCTAGACAACGAGCTATCCGCCACCGTCAGGACTCGTCAAACCGTCAAAGCAATCATATCAGCCCTTACTATCCACCATAGGTATGTTTTATTCCACAGCTATCACTGTGTGTTGGGTTCTCTACAGTTATAATCTATCTTTTTGGATTCGGTCAACTCTGGATATAACAATGTGAAATGTTGGTTTGTGGAGTGGTCTTTAAGTCTGATATACAAGCCTTCTCTGTTGGCAAGTGGTATTTCTCTTTTATTTTAAAGGCCACACAAATTACTTACTTCTGTTTAATTTTATAGTTAAATCTTCAATTTTGAAACATGTGTCATCAGTTGCTTGTCATCAGTTGCTTGTCATCAGTTGCTTGTCATCAGTTGCTTGTCATCAGTTGCTTGTCATCAGTTGCTTGTCATCAGTTGCTTGTCTATTGTTGCTTGTCTATTGTTGCTTGTCTATTGTTGCTTGTCTATTGTTGCTTGTCTATTGTTGCTTGTCTATTGTTGCTTGTCTGTTGTTGCTTGTCTATTGTTGCTTGTCTATTGTTGCTTGTCTATTGTTGCTTGTCTATTGTTGATTGTCTGTTGTTGCTTGTCTATTGTTGCTTGTCTATTGTTGCTTGTCTGTTGTTGCTTGTCTATTGTTGCTTGTCTATTGTTGCTTGTCTATTGTTGCTTGTCTATTGTTGCTTGTCTATTGTTGCTTGTCTATTGTTGCTTGTCTATAGTTGCTTGTCTATAGTTGCTTGTCTATTGTTGCTTGTCATCAGTTGCTTGTCTATTGTTGCTTGTCTATTGTTGCTTGTCTATTGTTGCTTGTCTATTGTTGCTTGTCATCAGTTGCTTGTCTATTGTTGCTTGTCTGTTGTTGCTTGTCTATTGTTGCTTGTCTGTTGTTGCTTGTCTATAGTTGCTTGTCTATTGTTGCTTGTCTGTTGTTGCTTGTCTGTTGTTGCTTGTCTGTTGTTGCTTGTCTATTGTTGCTTGTCTGTTGTTGCTTGTCTATTGTTGCTTGTCTGTTGTTGCTTGTCTGTTGTTGCTTGTCTGTTGTTGCTTGTCTGTTGTTGCTTGTCTATTGTTGCTTGTCTGTTGTTGCTTGTCTGTTGTTGCTTGTCTGTTGTTGCTTGTCTTTTGTTGCTTGTCTATTGTTGCTTGTCTGTTGTTGCTTGTCTATTGTTGCTTGTCTATTGTTGCTTGTCTATTGTTGCTTGTCTGTTGTTGCTTGTCTGTTGTTGCTTGTCTGTTGTTGCTTGTCTATTGTTGCTTGTCTATTGTTGCTTGTCTATTGTTGCTTGTCTTTTGTTGCTTGTCTTTTGTTGCTTGTCTTTTGTTGCTTGTCTATTGTTGCTTGTCTATTGTTGCTTGTCTATTGTTGCTTGTCTATTGTTGCTTGTCTATTGTTGCTTGTCTATTGTTGCTTGTCTTTTGTTGCTTGTCTATTGTTGCTTGTCTATTGTTGCTTGTCTATTGTTGCTTGTCTTTATGACTGTTCCTTGCTAATGTTGATTTTCAGTGTCCATTTGAAATTTGTTTTTCTTTTTGAGTGTTTAATAAGAGGATTTACTAGATTTACATGAAATGAAAAAAAAAAAGAGATACATTTATTTTTTCTGGCAACACGACTTATTCTCTCTATTAAAATCGTTCATTATTATGTCGATTTTATCGGCTTAATAAAACATCTAAACAAACAAAAAAAAACAGAAAAACTAGTCCTTTAAATAGTATACTGCAAATAAATTGGGGAAGGAACAGTAAATATTAAATAAATTATATTTTTACTTTTTAAAGGGAAATAACTTATTAACTTTTGTTTTTTTAATTAAGGATTTTCAGAGTCACATTAGTTTTAGTTTTTTTTTGTTTTTGTTATGAACATATAATATAAAAAATTAGTTTGGCAGAAATTTACTCATACTTATTTAAAAATCCTTAAAATATATTTTGTTTTTAAAATTATGCATAATAACATAAAAATCTTTACTTAAACTATCTTTAACATAATTATTTATTTGGTACTATATGCTTAACAATTGCTAGCCGCTTCGTTGTGTTTTTGAAAAGGTTTATCATTAAAAAGATAGTCCACTTGAATTCGATCCCTACAATTAAGGATATTAAGCAAGTAAACAGCCGAAATCTTGTGTCAATTGTGTCACCACACCTCCCAGCCGCCATTCTACATATGGACTTACTGCCGAGATTAACACATTCTGTCAATTATTTAGCCTTAATTAATAAAAAAAAAAGGAAAATTTAAAATAAAATATGCAATAACAAATTTATATATATATATAAAAAATGTTTTTAGGAGTTATTTAATCAATACCTTATTTGTTCTTTATTATCTTTCTTTATCATACGTCTCAATTAAATCAAAGTTCTGACGTCATTTTGAGCTATACATTGTTCAATACCCACTTCCGACGACACACAAAAATTTTCATAAACCGTAGGTCATCTTTGAACTTCATTTACCTTTGAGTAACCTCCATCTTGGATCTAAATGTTGACCTGTTTCTCCAATGTTGCTGAATCCTTGTAAACTCAATGTTCAGTATGGGAGTTCATTAATAATTGGTGCGACTGGATATTAGGTTTCGTTACGTGCAGTGTGTTTATGAGAAGTTAATTATTTAGTGAACACTCTTTTCGTGTTTGACTCGGTGACGTAGTTTTATGCTTATTATGACGTAGTGTGTAGTCAGTTTTGTGACGTACATTTTATTCGTAGTTGTGTTTATTTATCTCTGATAGCAAGATGCGCTTTACATGTGTTAATGGAATTTACAGTCTGTGAATATAAATATATATTAAAGTTGCAGTTTATTGTGGAAAAGGACTTTTGTTCATGAATTGCTAATACGACTTTTTACAACGTGTGATATGAATTTGATTAATAAACCGATCCAGTTTACACAAGGATATTGCCTTTTGGGCTTTTATCAGTGATGCGTAAATCTTATCATGTTCTTACTTTGACGTAATGTACAAGTACTTTCTTATTATTTCAAATTTGATGACCTTACATTTATCGTCGCCTGTATCAGGGTCGGAGCCCCTCTGAGACCGTGTGTGAAGTTTTTTTTTTAATTTCATAAGCCAGTGATTCTATTGGCTAACGACATCCTTCATGTGCCTATTTATGTCATGTCCTATAGTAGGTTAACTACGTCCTGCCCTGCATTTGGGATAATTACGTCCTGCCTTGTATAATGTTGCCAACATTGTGTCCTATTCCAGTGAAGTAACTACGTCCCTTCTGTATCAGGTTAACAACATCCCACCCTGTATCCATTTACCAACGCCCCGTCTTGCAGAAGCGAGCCCCCTAGGCACTGTACAGAGTTAAGCTGGCTATGAATTGCCCAATGTTGGCAAGTGCCCAGTGTGGTGATCTGTCTTATAATATAGTAATGAGAGTATCTCTCTTACGAGATCTCATATTAGCTCTTTGTCTAGGGATTCTTTACTCTAGCCAAATCACCTCACAGACATAATAAACTAACTATGTACATAAAGTATAGACTTAAACGAAGTACTTGTTAAACAAGAAATAAATGCAAGGATTTATTGATTATTATTATTTATAAAAGACGTCATATAATTAAACGAGATATTCCAATGTACTTCAATGGTCACTGACAAACTAATGTTATCATCATTATAAATGCTCAAGATACTATGTTCATTCCTTGGGTACTTAACGTTTATATATCTCCGCGATGATCTCGGTGTATCACAAGCGTAGAGTAGTGAAGGCGGAGTTCCCTGTCGTAAGTTCCGTAGGATCTCGGCGATGGTGAAGATGACTCTCCAGCGACGAATCGTGGTGGAAAGAGTTCCTGGATCTCGAAGTCCTAGTAGCCGTCAGGTAGTTTGGTGTAGGATGTAGATCAATCCCCTAGTTCCAGCTTCAAGGTCAATCGGTCCAGCAATAGAAACCAGGCTGAATGTAGTATTTGTGGATGGATTTATAAGTCTGATCATTGTCGGCGTAAGCATATGTTGCTTCGCGACAATGTTGGACGAGGCAAACAATTTAATTATGAAGTATGGGATATTTAATAATTAACAACAATTAAATTTACAGGTACTTAATAAACATAATGCTCTCTTGTTACAAGAGACATGAGCGAGTTGGAACAACAACCTACCATCTCTATTAAGTGATGGCGGTGTGTCGTAGGCAAAGGCAATAAAATGCATAATATCAATATAAGGTAACAGCCATTATAAGAATAATATCAAGATCGAATATTTGTTAAATAGCTATGTGAACATTACAAGTGCAATAACATGATATCAAAATCATGGTTGCGTACTCACTAGTAATCCAGGTAGCAGTCGCAGTTAATGATCACGCTAATGTAGTCCTAAGTCTAGGCACTGCCAGCGTCCACGGTTAAGTGATCAGATCTTAAAAGTCATATACTTGCTCATAGCCTGGGTTGCAGTTATATATCACGCTAATGAAGGTCTAAGTCTAGTTCCTTCCAGCGTCCACAGTCAAGTGATAAGATCATAAAAGACATATTCTTGCTTGTTCTGGCTATTTATTCGAGTTGAGTGATGATTCAATTGGATGATTGAAATGTTGTATACTTTCCCCATCCAATGGTAATCATTTCTGATATTGCGGGCTTGACCTTCTACCCTCAAAGTATATCGGTGTGAGGTACAAAATCCATTATCACCCTTTTGCGTGAACTATTTGGTTTAAGAATGCAATAACAACAAGGGACGTTACTCCGCTTTGCTGTCTCCAGGGCAATACCGAGGCGGGGTAAGGTATTATTTTCTCAAGATCCATCAATGATAGGAGTTGAACACAAAATTCACGCTTTTGGGGTGAGTGGTCTATGGTACTGTGGGGCAAAACAAGGGGGAGGAATGTTATATCTTACAAGGGTTTTCAGGTGCGGATTTATTAGTGAAGAATCTTCTAAAGTCCAGCTTCGGATCATCACACCCAGTTCCAGTCTAGTGAACTGTGGACATCCTGTGACCCTGTCTGGTCACCTGCACCCGACTACCGTGTCACCTGATTAGCCCGAGTCAGCACATCCTATCTAGAGTCCAGTGAGCTATCGGCGTCCGGTTTCCATGTCTGGTCACATGCACCCCACTACCATGTCACCTGATTAGCCCGAGTCACCACATCCTATCTAGAGTCCAATGAGGTATCGGCGCCCGGTGTCCATGTCTAATCACCTGCACCCCACTACTGTGTCATCTGATTTACCTGAGTCACAACGTCATATGTAGTGTCCAGTGAGCTATCGGCGCCCCATTTCCATGTCTTGTCACCTTCACCCCACTACTGTGTCACGTGATTTACCCAAGTCACCCGTCCTATCTAGTGTCCAGTGAGCTATTGGCGCCCCGTGTCCATATCTGGTCACCTGCACCCCCCTACTGTGTCACGTGATTTACCCGAGTCACCACGTCATATGTAGTGTCCAGTGAACTATCGGCGCCCGGTGTCCATGACTGGTCACCTGCACCCCTCTACTGTGTCACGTGATTTACCCGAGTCATCACGTCCTATCTAGTGTCCAGTGAGCTATTGGCGCCCCGTGTCCAAGGGTCATTGATGACTGTATGGCATTCTCTCAGCTGAAGAGATCAGTTAGGTCTTGGAATGGTTTCAGACAGGTAACAAGTTCACTTAAGTCGTCAATTTCATCTTAATGGAGACAAATATCAACCCGACCAATACGCTTGAGAGTATTTTGAACTTCCCTTTTCAAGTCAAGTTTAGACTGAATCATCGTTAGTGTTGAATTCCAACGCGTTGGGCATGATGCCTTCACTGACGTATGATTGTGTGTATGACTGTCAGCCATGGCGTCAGTGCTGCTCTCAGAGGCGTCCACTATTGATACACTGAACTGATCGTCTACAAGAAGCAATTCACACACTGAAGACATGCCTCCTTTCGGGGTCTTGATCATTTCTTTATCCTCTGTGAATGCAGCCTCGTCTTCTATGATTGCGGTCTTGAAATCAAGTGCAGTTACGATGTTGCGGCACTTTTGGAGTATCTGCAGAACGTCTTGATGTAGATGCTGTCGGTAGTAAGCAGAAGGTGCAACGCATGTGCTGTACAGTGCTGATACGAGTCAACCTTCAGAAGCTTTAAAGTTTTTATCATATTTTCAGCACCATCATGGCAGCTAGTTACCAACAGCTTTCTGGGATCAACAGAAAAGCTTTTCAGAACAGAGCTGATATGGTCAGCAAGGTCATGTGCAGCATGGATAGGCAATGCGTGACAGCCAGGGGTGACAATTTTATATGTCCAGTCCGGATGCCAAGATAGTTGATACCCCGGTAGCGATCGGTCCATCCTTCAAACATCAGACAAAGTGAATTTACTTCAGCCACTTTAGTTTTGACTTCTTACCTGACATCTTGGTAAACATCATCTAGGGCTGTTCCAGCAAGTGTTACAGGTGTCGGTATGTTGAGAAATGGTCAATTTTGAAAAAGTCAACAAAACCATCTGTAGCCACATTTTCAAAGGCAAGCAAGTCTCTACATAACCAGATAACGATATCTCTTGTCCGTTCATGACTTGATGTTGCTTGACATCTCCAGCATTGTGCTTTGGAACTTCCATGTTGGCTAAGCGGTTTAGGTTTAACATGTATTTTTGTAATGGTCTGCCTCTCTTTCCGGTTTAGATGACATTTGCTGACATTTGAGTTCACCTAAAATCATAATATAGAATTGTTACATTATAAATGATATAACATAAAAGTCATCAGTTATTGACTTAACTAGTATCTAGTTAATTGAAACAATTAGTTTATGCTAAACCTTTCTACCAGTAGAAGATCGTTGAGCAATAATTGAGTAATAATAAATCGCATATTTACGACAAAGATTAACGATAACTTAAATTAATTAATTAATCTTAGTGGGAACATTTTTGCTAGAATTTTTATAAAAAGGTTTTAAAAGTACAAAATAAAAATAAAAATTGCTAGAATAATCTTAAAATATATCAAAAAACAAAAATTTACTAAAACTTAATAAATAGTCTCCCTTGAAAAAACAAATCTTTTAAACTTCATCGTACTTATCTTTTTAAATACAAAAATAATAACATAATATAAACATGATTTTAATAGTTCATTTCAAATACTGTTATTCAATAGTCTAATCAATTATTGTTTGATTTTCCTGGCTTATTAAGAACAAAGTAGTTTTATTAAATCAAATACATTGAATTCGCTTTAGTTGGTGGGTTGCTGGCTGGGTGGGTGGCAAACTATTCTGACCGCTAATTCACCCACTTTCAATCAACCGATCGAGCTGAAACCTGGCACATAGAATCAATCCCTATGACAACACATTGTAGCACATTTTCAGACCCACACGCTAACCCCAAAATCCGTTTTTCCAGTTTTTCAATGTGAACATTCAATACAATTTCCGATAACTGCGCTAAATGAGATTATTTTAAAACTTTACAAGTACGTTTGATGTGTAATATTTTCTTTTGTTTTTAAAAGAAAATGTTGATGAAATAAATGTGCTTTTTAAACGCTTCTAGGTCATTAGAATAGTAAAGTAAATCAGAGGTGTGAAAAAATGTGCCGTTACGAGCCTTAGGGTGTCCTAATGGGGTTCTTATAAAGTGCGTTACTTGTATACATGTTTTTATGTTTTGTTTTTTTTCCAATTCCCCCCAGGTGTTTAATATTGCATTTATAAAATAACATAGTGTAAGTTAACACACGATCAACTTTTCCTTCAAGCATTTAATGCAATTTGTGTATGAATGCATTATTTTGTGTGTGGATGTATGGACACAACAGAGAATTTCCTTTTCACGTTCAATCAAAAGTATGATGCTTTGTTGATTGCAATACAGTCTCATTTCAGTCAATTCCTTTAGCACATACATTTGATTAGACCTTTTAACTACCACCTTGAAAATTACGATATGTCACCTTCTCCATTTCACCATTGTTTCTCTTCCGATCTATCCGTATGTTTTATTATTCATATGCAAAATTGTGCTATTAAAACAATTCTTAATTTTCCTACAAATATCAACATGCTATACCCTATGAAAATAAATTTGGGGAGGGGAGTATATATTTCTTCCCTTATTAAGGGGAAATAACTAATTAAGTTATTTGGATATCATTCATATATTTCTTGGTCATATTAAAATGTTAGTTTCTATAATAAAAATGCAATTCAATACTTACTTAAAAGGAAATTAAATTGAATTCTTCTTAATTTAAAGGTTCTATCATTTAGTTGTTTTTTTAAATACTATGCAGATTAAAATAAGACTATAATTTTTTTTTTAAACATAATTATATATAAATTGTTAACTTGCCTAACCAATTATAAAGATTTAATGGTTCCCTTATCCAGTAGTTGATTTATCTTTAAAGGATATATCCACTTGAATTCGATCCTCAATTTAAGGACATATAACAAATGAATATTCGAGAGCCCCCATTCCATAATTCCCCATAACCCCGACCCCCGCTGGTGCGTTACACAATACTCACACCACCAAATGACCCACATTCCCTCAGTATACCGAGCTGCCAATCAACACATTGACTTGTTGCCGATGAAAACACATTTTGTCAAATGCTGAGCCCATCAACAGTCCTTTAAATGGAGGAAAAATAAGATATGAAAGATAACTTGTGGACGCCTCACGCTATTCTAGTTAGTGCCCCGACCGTAACAACCATGATTACATTGTGCTTATGAGCGCCACGTGCAATCCTCATCAATGATTATGATTGCAACTATGATACACTGACGTCATTTGCGGCCCGAGACATTTATCATATTAATGTATCAACTAAAATATATTTATATTAATTTATTTTATTTTAAAGTTCGATCCGCACAAATTCAATAGCTTTCCCGATCTCAAAATAGAATTGCATTGGTATTCACGTCAGAAGACATTTATATAGTACACAATATTGTAACCACATGGCAACCTCAATGAATTGTATCAACTATTGTAACCACATGGCAGACTAAATGAAGTGTATCAACTATTGTAACCACATGGCAGACTATATGAATTTTATCAACTATTTTAACAACATGGCAGACTAAATGAATTGTATCAACTATTGTAACCACAAGACAGACTAAATGAATTGTATCAACTATTGTAACCACAAGGCAGACTAAATGAATTGTATCAACTATTGTAACCACAAGACAGACTAAATGAATTGTATCAACTATTGTAACCACATGGCAGACTAAATGAAGTGTATCAACTATTGTAACCACATGGCAGACTATATGAATTTTATCAACTATTTTAACAACATGGCAGACTAAATGAATTGTATCAACTATTGTAACCACAAGGCAGACTAAATGAATTGTATCTGTTGTAACCACAAGACAGACGAAATTAATTGTATCAACCATATTTGAACCTAAATTTTAATTTCAGGGCTGTATTTGTCAGTTATATGATAATATACTTGTATCTTCGTACATCTTTCTATTGTGATAAGCATCATATTAATTTTGTGAAGCAATATGGCATTCATTATTGTTATGAAATGATTACGGTCCTTGTTAGGAAAATACATCAGAGAATAATTAGAGATGGATTAAAAAAAAAGTAATATTTCAATAGGATGGTTCGTTTATGTTAAATAGCTAATTTTTAATGTTGTGAAACAATCAAGAGTTTTTTTGTTTTTTTTTAAGGGGGGAATTGGGGAGTGGGGAGAAGAAAGTTGTAGCATCTGTCTCACTCATGTTTTAACGTGGAAAACAATATGATTGGGACAACACCAGGGACATAAACATGACATTAAGTTTTGTATTAAACATTTCAATACATTAAACGATGGTCGTTATTTAAAACTAAAAATAGTTTATCAAAAAAGATGACGTAAATGTTACTTCTGTATCAGAGATTAGTGAAGTACATTTAATCAATGGCTGCAATGTGTTTATAAAATCTATCAATTGTTGGAGTTCTCTTGTTTCCGTGGAAATCATGTCAATGTTTCATTTTTTTTTAAATTCTGAGATATATCCAGTACTTGTCTATTTTATCAAGTAGTCAAAGTGAACAACAATTAAAAACTCTTAGAAGGTGTTTTCTAATGAATTCTTTATAAAAATATACGATTTTGTAACGAGGGGGAGGGGCTAATAATTGGACAAAAGCACGTCCCTAAACTATATCAATATTCTGATGAACCACCCGCTATTACATGGCAGATTGTTTATATTATATATTTTAGAAAATAAAATAATTAATTAACATTTTTCGCACAAAACGAATTGCAATATCTATTTAAAGAATCTCATTTAGTGAAGTATCATGAGTTTTGTTTAAATGACTCAGTGTCATTATATTTGAATTAATCTAGAATTAAAAACAAAGTGAAAAATCAAATGAATTGGGGGAAAGGGGGGGGGGGGGGTCAGTTGTTGGGGCTGATTCAAAGAGACATTTTTTTGATACACTTGACGTCAATCTAAAAAAAAGTTAAACAGAAACACCACATCAAATGATTTTGAAAAAGAAAACTATTTTTAGAATCTTTAATGTGTATAATTATTTATTCTTTTTATTTTGTGAAAACTTTACATAACAGTTTTTCTAGTTTTTAATTTGGAGTGAAATAATGAAATTTATTTTGAAAGCACATCACAGTTTTATAACATATAATGTTAAATATATATGACTCACATATCCAAAAAAAGCGTTTAAACAAATAAATAGTGTACCCATATATTTTTACAAAGGTATGGTTACACTTAAGGGTTTTAAAATATATGGTTATGATAATATGTCCGGCTGGCAAGCACCTAACTCTAACACGTATTGATAAAGCCATGACTGACTATGAAGTTTAATTATCTGGTGAAAACTTCTTTGTGTAAACTCTGTGGTCTTTATATAAGTTGACTTATTTGTCAGTTCCAAAAACTTTTACGATGACTCAGTGGCACTTATGTTCTGATGGGACATTGTCCTCACTGGTACGTATGTTCTGATAGGACATTGTCCTCACTGGCACATCTGTTCTGATGGGACATTGTCCTCACTGGCATGTATGTTCTGATGGGACATTGTCCTTACTGGCACGTATGTTTTAATGGGACATTGTCCTCACTGAAACATATGTTTTAATGGGACATTGTGCTCACTGGTACGTATGTTCTGATGGTACATTGTCCTCACTAGCACGTATGTTCTGATGGGACATTGCCCTCATTAGCAAGCATGTTCTAATGGGACATTGTCCTCACTGGCACGTAAGTTCTGATGGGACATTGCCCTCCTTGACACGTATGTTCTGATTGGACATTGTCCTATCTAGCACATATGTTCTGATGAGACATTGTCCTCACTAGCACGTATGTTCTGATGGGACATTGCCCTCATTAGCACGCATGTTCTGATGGTACATTGTCCTCACTGGCACTTAAGTTCTGATGGGACATTGCCCTCCTTGACACGTATGTTCTGATTGGACATTGTCCTAACTAGCACATATGTTCTGATGGAACATTGTCCTCACTGGCAAGTATGTTCTGATGAGACATCCTCACTGGAAAGTATGACATGACGGTACATTGTCCTCACTGGCAAGTATGTTCTGACGGGACATTGTCCTCACTGGCACATCTGTTCTGATGGGACATTGTCACCACTGGCACATCTGTTCTGATGGGACATTGTCCTCACTGGCACGTATGTTCTGATGGGACATTGTCCTCACTGACTCGTATGTTCTGATGGGACATGGTCCTCAATGGCACGTATGTTTTGATGGGACATTTTCCTCAGTGGCACGTATGTTCTAATGGGACATTGTCCTCAATGGCACGTATGTTCTGATGAGACATTGTCCTCACTGGCACGTATGCTCTGATGGGACATTGTCCTCACTTTCACGTATGTTCTGATAGGACATTGTCCTCACTGGCACGTATGTTCTGATTGGACATTGTCCCCACTGGCACGTATGCTCTAATGGGACAATGTCCTCACTGGCACGTATGCTCTGATGGGTAATTGTCCTCACTGGCACGCTTATTTTGATAGGACATTGTCCTCACTGGCACGTATGTTCTGATGGGACATTGTCCTCACTGGCACGTATGTTCTGATGGGATATTGTCCTCACTGGCACGTATTTTCTGATGGGACATTTTCCTCACTGGCACGTATGTTCTGATAGGACATTGTCCTCACTGGCACGTATGTTGTGATGGGACATTGTCCTCACTGGCATGTATGTTCTGACCGGACACTGTCCTAACTGGAAAGCATATTTTGGATTAACTTAAGTTCTTTCTTATATTAACACTACTTACAATTCTTCATACATGAAGGAATTATTTCGTTTCTACTTCAATGTGGAACAACAGAAAGGAAGTATTTCGTTTCTGCTTAAATGTGGAACAACAGGAATCTGTTTCAATGTGGAAAAACCCGAATCTGCTTCAATGTGGAACAACAGGAATCTGCTTCAATGTGGAACAACAGGAATCTGCTTCAATGTGGAACAACAGGAAGAAATTGAAGAAGATTCTTCACGGAAATTAAAGACCGTGCGTCAAATAATATTTTAGAAGGAATTTTAGAGCTTTGGCTAAGAATTCTTTTTATAGGGGGTCAAATACTTTTACTCAATATGCTGGGGCCATTGAGACTTTCTTACATTTTATCACCTAGGTCATTGAAACCTTATCCCATATAATCAGTTTGGAAATTTTAGTATATTTCCCGTATTAGTCCCATGTCGAACATTAAATGTCGATGTTTCATTTACAGGAATAGACAGCTTGAAACAATGTGAGAAGCTCTGTCTCCCTCAAACAAAGTTGATGCTATTCCTGTAAATACACATAACACGACTAATTCCTTTGTACTACACATATATTGCATGATTGTGTTGTAAAGGAAGGCTTTACCATTTCCGTCATGTCCATTAATCAAAAAAAAAACGTTTGGGTACGTTTTTATTTATGTCCCTGATTAAAGATTGTTTCCACAATGCTTAACTACTGGTATATTTTTGTTGAATGTATTTATATTAAATTGGTAAATTCCTTCTTCAGATTACAAAAAAATGTATTAAACAATTAAAGATAAATATAAAAAAAAAGTTAATAAATAAAGAGTTTGTTACACTAATATGATTAAGAAACGTGGGCCGCCCATTAACTCGAAGTATCAGATTTGTTACAGTCATATGTTGGTCTCCAATGAACTCTAAGTATCAAAGTTGTTACAGTCATGTGTGGACTGCCCATGAACTCAATGTATCAGAGTTGTTACAGTTATATGCATACAAAACGTATGAATTCAATGCTATTCTCAAATCTTAAAGATATGCATGTAGAGTTATTGCTAATTTTATTCCACTTGTCAAGGTCACTATCTAAAAAAAAATAATACAAAAATATATGAAACTATTTTCCACCTAAAAATCTGATTTGTTACAGTGATTTGATTATGGAAGCTTTGGACGTTCATGAACTACAATAAATTCGCACGATTTTATAAATTTAATCTTATGTATGTATATGTTTACATTTCTGCAATGCAGTTAATTGTATGTATGTATACATAAATGTGTACTCTTTAGTGCTGGTAGTTGTCACATCAGTTTAGAAATGTTTATAAACATATGACTAATACAAGATTGTGACAGCTATGAAACAAAACCACGTTAAATGTCAGTGGTGATCTTTATGTTGTAAAAAATGTGTTTCTCATTGTTGATTGTTATCATGAACTTTGTAGTTAAAACACTGTGTCACTATTATTTTCTACTATTGAAATATACGTAGAAGGTCATTTAAGAGTAAGTGGAGTTTACTGGTGAAGCAATGATCGAAAAATGTGTTATTTTTTTCGGGGCTGATAAAAGTTTTTTTTTAAATTGGACATTAGGAATTTGGTCAAAATTGATATGAAGGTTACGTGGGGAGCTGTAGTGATCTGCTGATCATGACATAATTCTTTGTCTTATGGAGTTGTTAATGTAGGCATATTCGGATTGGATGGGCTGACGAATGTTGGAATAATTGAGCTACAAGATTCCAGATTCTACCCGAAACAAAATAATAATGGAATTATATACTTATATTCATTTTCTTTGTATCCTTAAATATAAGGATCGAATTTATGTGGACTATCTCTATTTAAGAGTGATATTTAAAATGTCATGGCGCCTGAAAATCACTTTTGCTTATGCTTTTTAATGTAAATAAAGATTTTTTTAAAATCTAATTTTACGAGTTTCGCAAAACTACATACAAATTTTAAAAAAAAACACAATTATGAAGTTTAGAGTCCATTTGAAGCAAAAATCTTGTAAAAATTGTTATAAAAATATAATTTTATGACAGAAATAAAATTAACGTAACTGATAAAATGCTAGAAAAAAAAAAAGAACATTATAATTAAAGACAAATATTAGATTTTCTCCCTTGAAAAGATTAAAAATTAACATATCTCAATACAAAATTTTAAAAAAATATTTTAACAAAAATAAATAAATAAATGTTTTTTAAAAATTAAATGCAAATCATAATTTCATTATTGTCCCTTAAAATTCTTCTCACTTTTTGCTTATTTACATTTAAGGGTGATGTGTGCTAATGGTAAAAAAAGCGACTTCAGTTCTTTTGTATACATTTTATTTGGACTTGATAAGCTGTGTTGCAAGGATAAACATTTAAGTATTGAAATTTTATATAGGTTCACAAATGTATAGTGAACCATACTTCAACCAAAGATTTTACTTCTTTACCAAATTTTGCGTAATTTCTTTACCCCTATTCAGCGATTCCTCGGTTATACAGAGAATTACGAACATCTTTTATATGCAGCTGTGTTAAACTCATTAAAACACTACATATAAATACATATAAAAAAAATTATATTATTAATTATTATTATATTACATTTTCTATCCTAAACCTCCCATTTCACCAAAAAAAAAGTTTTGAAGGGAAATGAATAACATAAATATAGTTTGTATATTGATTCGTTGTGTTTAACATAAGGACAAATAACAATAAAAATAAACCGTTTAAGTGAATTATTCTTTCATATTTGTTTAGAGTCTAAAAATAGCCTAAATCATTTATTCCAAGAATTTCACATAAATATCTCAAGATTTAATGTGTTGTAAACCTACTTCAAAAGAAGTCCCATTTAGTTTCAATAGTGTGAGATTCTTTGTTTGTATTACACAATATAAATTAAAATATTCATTTGAAGTTGATAATTAGTTGAACAGTAGCAAAACTATGTTTCTTAAAATGAAAAGCGCTTTTTATATGTCTGACTGTTAAGCACACCTTAACCCAAACATTTCTTTTTCATCGAATTTGGGGTAATTTACCCAGGTTCACAAATGCTTGGGTTATAACAAGAATTAAAAGCAATGCAGTTCTTTTTTTTTTTAAATCCTTTATATTAAATTCACTTTCGATTGTAGGTTCCTGGCTGTGTGGGTGAAAAAATAATCTGACCGCTAATTAGACCACTTCCAATCAACAGATCGAGCTGAAACCTAGCACATAGTCTAAATGTCGATGACAAAACATTCTGTCACATTTTCAGACCCACACGCTAAACACAAAAATATGTTTTTTCCAGTTTTTCAAGGGGAACATACAATGGAATTTCCAATAGATGCTCTAAAAGGAATTGTTTAAAACAATATCGTTTCGTGCATAATATTTTCTTTTCTTATGTTACACGACGTGCTTTTGATTGAATTCCTAATTTGCATCAAATATCGATATGTCACACGCTGTGTTATTCGACTAATTCCTAATTTACCGCCTTTCATCGCTATGTCTCACGCTCTACAATAATAAAAAAAAAATACAATTGGAGAGGAGTGAATAATTTAAAAATTAGTATTTTATATTTTTTATTCAAGGGAAATAACTAGTTAAAGTGTTTTTGATATAACTCAGACATTTCTGAGTAATTTTAATTTTAGTTTTTGTAATGGAAATGGAATTCCATAAATCTTTTGGCAGAAATAGTATTTACTATAACTTTATAAAGTCTCTAATTTTGTTTATTTTTAATATTATGCAGATAAAACAAAAAATATAATTTAATGTTTAACATTATTATATATATGTATATATATATATGGTAAAATATGCTTAACATGTGTTAAATTCTTTTGTAAAGTGTCTATGTCATTTCGATGGATAGTCCCGTTGAATTCGATCCTTACATAAGGATATAACATAAAGGGACAGCCGCACATTCCTTCATTAAATTATGTCTTAATTTCATATTTATTGATACGCTTCCCTTCAGCCTGATTGTGTAACATAATGTTTTTAGGGTAAATGCAGGCCTGGATTAACCATTAGGCAAATAAGGCACGTGCCTAGGGCACCAAGCGTTTGGGGGCACCACAAGTCCTCAAGAAATATTTTTTGAGCAAATTTATGTCCAGAAACAACTGGAAATTGAACAAATGCTAAACCATGTTAAAAGGAATTACGAGTGTTAATGGTCTTATATGTGGTCTTACATTGGTGTACTCATGCATGGATTCAATCTAATGTTGGCGTAGTCTGAGGTTGGTGCAATCTGTACGTGTTGAAGTCTGTTTCTGGTTTATTCTGACTTTGGTGTAATCGGAAGTTGGTCTTATCTGTAGTTGTAGTACTGGTTTACTCCGATGTTTGGTATAGTCTGTTATTTTTGGTAGATTGTTTAGGCGTACGTTTTGTAACCCTGGTCAGTAAAAGTGTTATACATTACTAACCCATCTGTGTAAATATTAAATATATATCCTGGGTAGGTTGCAAAGAATATTTTTCTGCAGCTCTCATTATGTGTATCGGGTCTTTACCTTTTTCTTTTTTGTCGATTTACTCTAAACTGAATAAAACATTGTGAAATGTTGGTTTCTGGATTGGTCTTGACGTATGATATACAAGTCTTCTCTGTTGGTAGGTAGGGTTTTTCTTTAAATTCAGATGACACATATACCTTTAATGTGTGTTACATTTTATTATTTGATATTCAATTTTGTAAAAAAAAATATGTCTATTTTTGCTAGTCTTTTGGGATGATGCTTGCTAATTTGTATGTTTACTTTCCATTTAAAAGCTGAAGTTGATTGTCTAAACGGATGTTGCTTGTCTATTTTGACGTAATACATTTTTTCTAATAGCACTGATTATTAGCACTGTATAAAATTGTTCAGTTATATGTCTTTTTTATCTGGCTAGTGCAACATGTGGTTGTTGGATGGCCGAGTGGTCGAAGCTGAAAAAATCTCATGTTCATGTTTTAGAGTTCAATTCCCACCTTGGCCTTGGGCCGCAAAAGCATCACCAGAACCCCGGGTGTATGGCACTCGGTAAACCTTTAATGTCAAATCATCTAAGAGAAGGAAACTATACATTCAAACCCGGAGATGTAATCCCATCTGCAGATAACATTGCTACAGTGAAACATGAAGTAGTAAGACTTTAAATAGCATTGTAACGTAAGGCACAACTCCTGATTGTACCATAGTTAATTAAATCGTCCGACACATTTTCCCTTCTTACAAAATGTAAATATAAACGTTACGAACTTGATAACCTGCATCCACATGTCTTACTCACTACGCCTTCTATATACTTGCAGAAGTCCAATCTCCACATGGCTCACTCACCACACCTTCTATATACTAGCAGAAGTCCAATCTCCACATGGCTCACTCACCACACCTTCTACAGACTAGCAGAAGTCCAATCTTCACATTTCATTTATTTATTGAACAATTACAAATATAGAATACGCTTCACATTGATAAATATTAGTTGTTTGCTGCACACTCTCATTACATTCAATTCTTTTAGCACACTACGTTAAATCTTCCAACTACCACCTTTAAATTACGATATTTCTCTACTTCAATTTCCTCCTTGTCTCTCTTCTGATCTATCAGTACGTTTTATTATTCATATATACAATTATGCTATTAACACAATTCTTAGTTTATCACAAATACACCCATACCTCGCATTACGGCCTAGATACGTTCCGGAAAAGTTGGCCGTAAAGCGAAAATCCGTATAATGAATCAATAATTTTGATATAAACCCATACAAATTTAATTGGATATGTTCCAATTTTTGTATAAAATAATATAGTCGTTAGTTCATAAATTATTTTATTCAACTTTCTTTCTAGCTTTCTATTTTTTTAAACAGTCCCCAACTTTTGTCATGTAATACTAAAATGCGAATTTACCGATTTTTATATAGAGAAATGTTTATCAACATGTCAAAATTGAACATAATATACATTCGGCCCCCCCCCCCCCCCCCCCCGAATAGCTTTACAATTGTTTATTTGGCCCTCCGCATAAAAAGTTTGCCCACCCCTGGTCTAGGTCGTTAAAATACTAATATAGTTCATTGGCATTTACAAAAATGTGTGGTTACGAGTATTTGTGGGATTCTTTAATCGGGGTTCTTATTAAGTGCGTTACTTGTATGCATGTTTTATTTGTTTTTCCGCCTTACCCATCCTCTAGTTGATTGATATAACATTTAAAAATGGTATTTTACAAAGAGCTTTTCTTTATAGGTGCACTTATTGTATAATTTTAAAACTAGAAAATATTTCCAAAAGAATAAAAATACTTTTTTTAAAAATTAATAATTAGTTTCAATTCATATTGAAACTTAATTTTTTGCATTTTTGAATGTGTAATTACAAGAAATAAAATAATTTTCTTATACCAAAATAAAATAGTTTATCCGGAAAAAAAAAATAACAAGAAATAACTTATTAAGAACAAACCAATCCAATCCTCTGATTTTCTATATATCTTAAGCACGCCTTGGCGGATAAAACTTTTTCTCTTATAATATTTTCTAACTTGATCGCAATATGATAATCATTCATTATACATTATTAACGTCTCATCCACATCTGTAATCATTTAATATCAAAAAGAATATAACAATATTTCTCCTCCTGTCCTATTTTATCTTCAAGGCGTCGCGATATTAGGTCTACTGGAGCTTCATATTAGGCGTACTGGAGCTTCATAATAGGCATACTGGAGCTCCATATTAGGACTACTGGAGCTTCATATAAGATATTTTTAAGGTATTCTTAACAAAATCATTCCATTGGCTATGTGAATCTATGTGGTCTTCCTTTGACGCTAACACCAGAGTCCCTGCTATTGTAAACTTGCATTGCATGTTGATTGACAGGCATTTTTAACCCGCTGGCCAAATCAATTGATTTGTTGTTTAACCATATACTGGACAATTGTGATGACACCTATTTTTTATGTCATTTTCCTGTTTCTTAATCTTGTCCTTGTTTTACCAGCTGCTCATCTCAAAGATCTCCCAAGTAAATATTTTACTATTAAACTTTGATTCAGAGCCAATGTTTGACACTGGTCAGTAAAGATTGAAATAAAGCATTGTTCATTAGCCTCGATTTGGTCAATATCTTATTTTGTCTGTGTCTTATAAGTGATGCGCAGTCTCTCGCTGAACCCTTGTGCGCATTTGCTCTCTTCTCTTTGTGATTTTATTCCCTTGTCTGTCACCAGTGAAAATGTGTTCAAGTTATTTAAACTCTTAGTTTTAATGGAGCAGCTGGCCATTAATTGTTAAATTATCTTTTTCGCGTGCGGCCTTTTAAAATCTCTTGTACTACTGAAAAGACCATGACCTGCTGAAATGAATTTGACCTACTGAAATGATATGGCCTACTGCAATATTGTCATTAAAACACAGTGTCATTAAAAAGAATAATGTATCTGTTTGACCAAATGAAAACATCTGACATATTTGTTCATATAACGATTCCTGCTTATGCAGCTTCTTTATGTAAGTAAATTTTATGTAAAGATATTGTCTTGATGTATGTAAGTTATTATTTTCTAAAGGTATTTTTATCATGTGGTGTGAATTTACTCGGTCAATTTCCAAAACTGTCCCCGGAGAACACATATAAAACATTTTAAAAGTGTATTTATAATAGACATACTTATATGTGTATAAAAACTCTTATAGGTCACATTGATGTTCGCCCCTATATATTACATTAAGTTGACATTATTCTTTTTTACAAGAGTAAAGTGTCATAACAGAGATGCATTGTAAGCACGGTAACATTTCTTTGCCACATTAGTCTCGACTCTATTACCAATTTCTTTCCTTTACAGTTTGGTGAGATAAAACTCTCTAACTAATCATTCTTCAGAGGACACCAACAATCGATATTTACTTAATTAACTTGTAGTGTGCTCGGGGTTAATATAAACTCAAACGACGAGAGCAATTGACTTTTATCATATTTGGTTTTAAAAAATTCTAAGAATAAATTGGTTTTATAGTCAGTTAACTCCTGAAAGATGTAATTGACTACAACCAGCCAGGCGTAAAGTGTATGTATTTCTAGTAAACTCTCTTAAACTTATAAAATATGCTTATAAATTGACTACAAAAACACAGGCGTACATTTTATGTAAGTCTAGTAAACTCTCTTAAACTTATATAAAATGCTGATAAATTGACGCGGAAGAAATATTCGGTATATTATCTAGCATTTTAAATAAACATATACTGTATTCGTTTATAACTATGTATCTATCAATGTTTAATGACTGATATAGAATGTTAAATTACTTGGTGATATACTTTTATAAACCTCAATAGGAGTAGTTTTCTTAATAGATTATACAATTTACTAAGAATATAAAAGTATTTGTTAATCATTTCACATTTTATTTAAAACCTGCTCTCGATGTAAAAGACAGTATAAATTAAAATAAATATATCATTGTAAATTAAGAGAATGATATAAGTATCACTTATATTTGAGGATTATTTGAACTGAAAGTGACATTGAGAAATAAATTCATGGGCGTATTTACTTGTAGTAACTGGAGTCGATAGTACGTTGTCTGGAGTTAGGTCCCCTTTGTTATGGTCACAGAAACAATTATAGAGTTGAAACCCCTTTTTAACACCGCTCTGAGCTTATGCACAATTTACAAAAGGCTGTATAAAAAACTCATGTTTATTTATGGGCTCGCTTCGGTTGCATAACATTCGCAAATGTTTCAGAAATAGTAACTATCATTTATAATGAATAGAAGTGTCGCAGATGCCAAAACATTCAAGTGCTAAACAAATAAAGGAACCTTACCACTAACGAAAAGTATAATAACTCCAAAAACAAAATGTAAATTGACTCTTAATCTATAAAAATAAGAATTGTCTCTGTCGCTGACAAAAAACGCATACTCATTTCTAGCACGGGTTACAATAATATATTTTAAGTTTTAAATAGAATGAGACAAAGAAACCAAATTCAGTCTTTTCAAAAAAAATGCCTTCATCGGTATAACCAAACATATTAATATAATTATGAAATTAAGTTGTCATATTATCTGTTTATCCTAGAAAATCTAAAAATAAAATAAAATAAATGGACACAAGTCCTTAAAGAAAACAGTACGGGCTCTATGTTACCAGGATGTGGACGTGGTGTAATAGTTTGTGTTATTAAGTTAATTATACCGTTATACAGTTAAAAAATTACTATCTATATCATTATGTCACTACTAGTGGAATTAAATTTTATAAACATACATATAAGACATCACGTGGTTCTTGGGGAACCAGTCTTATCTTGTGACCTTTGATTTGTCCTCGGGGAACTAGTTCTATTTTATGACATTTGATTCAACTTTTGGGAACAAGTCCAATCTTGTTACCTTTTAGTTATCTTCTGGGAACAATTCCTATCTCATGAGCTTTCATGTATACTTTGGAAACATTTATATCTTGTGACATTTGATTAATCTTGGGGTAACCAGACATATTTTATGACATTAGATTCATTGTTAGAGAACCAGTCTTTTCATCTGACATCAGAATAATTAATATAGTTCATGGGCGTGAACAAAAAAAGTGTACAGTGAATTATCATGTAGAAAGTGATGTAGCAAAATTTCGGATTTTTTGCATTACTGCAGTTCATGTATTGCCAAGTTCCTTTGGCAGATGAGAGATCACGCATTGCTGTCGCCAATGTTTGGAGGGCTGTATCTAGTAACATTCTTAGAGATAATTATGTCAGATGCACTAGAAACGCATGTAGGGACAGTCAGCATTGGTGGCAGAACGATCACCAATCTACGTTTTGCGGATGACATAGACGGACTGGCGGGAAGCGAGGAAGAGCTAGCCAACCTAGTAAAGAGTCTCGACAAGACTTCATCCTCCTTTGGCATGCAAATCAGTGCAGAAAAGACAAAAATGATGACGAATAGCACTAATGGCATCACCACTGAAATTAAGGTCGGAGAGGAAAGATTAGAGACAGTTGTCAGCTTCAAATACCTCGGAGCAATAGTATCGGAACAAGGCTCCAGGCCCGAATTAATGGCCAGGATTGCGCAGACCACGACAGCACTAAAGAGGCTCAAGAAAATATGAAACGACAAAAATATAGCCCCCAGCACCAAAATCAGGCTGATGCGCTCATTAATCCTCTCCATTTTCTTATATGCCTGTGAGTCCTGGACATTAACAGCAGATCTTGAAAGGAAAATAAAGGCGATGGAGATGAGATGTTACAGAGGCATTCTTGGTATCTGCTATAGAGACCACATCGCCAATGAGCAAATAAAAGAAAGGATACGTCAAGCAATTGGGCAATACGATGACCTCCTGACGTCTGTTAAAAAGTGCAAACATGAGTGGTATGGCCAAGTGACCAGAAAACGAGGGCTCGCCAAAGAGATTTTGCAGAGCACTACTAGAGGATGGAGAAGAAGAGGAAGACAAAGAAAAAGATGGTAAGATAATATCAAAGAATGGACTGGATTACAACTAGGCGATGCTATGCGTAGGGCAGAAGACCGAGAGGAATGGAGAAGAATAGTGTACATGTCTGTGGCGCCCCAACGGTCGAAGGACTACGGGACCTGATGATGATGATGATGTATTGTATTATTTGTGTTCGTGTTTTATGTAAAAAAAATTTGTCTTTTTGGGTTTGTTGTATCTAAACCGCTTGTTATATAATTAAAATCCCCTCCTAAAATGACCTTTCCGCTTTTGTGTAAGTATCTTTTTGTTTGTACTAGTGTGTTGTAAAATTTTGGTTTTTCTGTGTGCTGTGAAGGGGCGCATATGTTTACTGGTGTGTAAGTGTCTCTCTTGTCTGTAATGTTGAGTGTGATTGTTCTTTCCTCGCTATCCCTGTCTTTTTTGAGTTATTTCCATCTATCCGATGTCTGTACTATTCCTACTCCTTTACAATGTCTGACTAAACTTAAATGACTGTTTTTCATGCCTAATTCTAGTTGTTGTGTAAACATTTGCATTACATTCTTGGCCGTTGTATTTTAAATTCAGCTATGTGTGTCTCCTCTTCTAACGACATTTGCATTACTTACATGGTCGTTGTATTTTAAAGTCTCCGTCGTATATAAGTGAATCCAATGTAAGCATTAAAGTTTTTAGTTTTGTCTCTCCAATTTGACAGACCAATATCTCCATTAAAACGTTGTATATCTTGATGAAAACAATCGATCCAACTGATCTGTTATTTCTAATCTTTAGCCCTGCAAAACCAGCTTATTTTTTAAGACATCCCTGTATAACCAGCATTTTTTAAGACATCCCTGTATAACCAGCATTTTTTAAGACATCCCTGTATAACCAGCATTTTTTAAGACATTCCTGTATAACCAGCATTTTTTAAGACATCCCTGTATAACCAGCATTTTTTAAGACATCCCTGTATATCTAGCATTTTTTAAGACATCCCTGTATAACCAGCATTTTTTAAGACAAATAGCAACTAACTCAAGGCAATGTTTCCTACCCGACGGCATACATTGTTTTAATGCAACACAGGACGCACTCCGACTATTTAAAAAAAAACATGCTCTAGTAACATTAAAAAGTCAGCATGTGAAATTAATTATTAATACATGTCTTCCACAAACAGTCATGATGAATATATTGAGCCAAATGATGTCTTCCAATAAACATTGATGAAGATTATATTGATTTAATGGATGTCTTTCACAAACAGCTAGGAAGGCTATATTGATCCAATGGATGTCTTTCACAAACAGCTAGGAAAGCTATATTGATCCAATGGATGTCTTTCACAAACATTTAGGAAGCCTATATTTGTCCACGTTGTTTTTCCAATACATTTTTAAAAACACACACAAAAACCATAAAATTTATTAAATACATTCTGTTAAAATCATAGGAGTAAAAAAAACGTCAAATTTAATGACACAATTGACACACTAATTATGATTTATTGTCATAAGGTCATTGTACATTTTTCCTGCTCAGTTGGACATATACAATGTAACATTTATATTCAAGGTGGATGTCGCACAAGGGTAAGAGAAGGTCACTGCTACTCTATTGAATATGAATTTTTAAAAAAAATTAATCGGTCATGAGTAATTTTAATAGTTAAAGCGTAATTCTAATAGGTGAGTGGTAATTAACATAGGTAATGAGTCATTTTATAAGATTTTATGTTGATTGTACTTCAGGAATGTCTTCATAATTGTGATGCAAGATGGAGGCAATTCAAAGGTAAATGGAGATCACTAGTGGTCAATACTGATCATAAATTGTGTTTTTATTAAATATGTCTTTTAAAAAGTGAACATAGTTTATTCGAATTTTGACATCCGACAATTGATATGCGAGATATATGTTGGTCAAGGGGTGTCACTGGATGCATACTGATAATGACATATTTTATTGTAATAGGGGGTTGGTAAGTCTACAAGGTTTCAGCTCAAATGGACGAGTGGAAGTTGTTAATTTGAGTTGCAAGATTTCATAAAAATAAATTGAACATGCAAACTAAAGGGGAGTCTAAATTTATTAGCATTAAGCGACTATTGAAATTGCATTGTCCTTACATGAAGGTGAAGGGATCGAATTAAAGATGATTTCAAAGATAATTGCATCTAGATAAAGAGGGACAGTATGATTACCAATTGGTTATGCATTATAAATATTACATTAAGTTTCCTTAGATAATGAAGTTCATAGTTTTCCTTAAATATACAAAAATACAAAAATAAGTCATAATTATCATTGTCAAAAATTGCTTCTGCAAATTTCTGCATACATATTATTAATATTACGCTTTCTTGTACAAAAAAAATTAATTAATTTATCACTAAAATACCAGTTAAACGAAAATGGATATAACAATACGTAATTATTTATTTCCCTTGAAAAAATAATACATTATTAAAATTTAATAATATTTCTCTCCCTTCTTTTTTTAAACATAAAATATAAATAGAATTTCAAACTTAAATTTCATTTTTCATTATTTAATAGTATTCTCATTGTTGTTTTTTTTTTTCAATTACACTCATGTCAGATGTGTTCAAAAGGAGAAAAGTGATTGAAACTTTATAGATACATAATATTTTTTTTAATTATGGATATTGCACATTTTATATAATTGCACATATTTCGAGAGAAATATTTTCCTTCATGACCCTGTTTGGGAAAGTTTAACCACGTTTTCCCTCTTGTCATGTGTTAGGAAGAAATAGGAACAATTCTTACAATTAAATTCAATTATATTTATAGTTTAAAATAATTAAGAAATATAGAAATACACTTAGTCATGCAATTACTTAATGCATTAAAAATAAGGTAACACTTTACAACATCTTTTTAATATAATAAATTGTAAATGAGCTTACTAACATAAAACAAAATACCATTTTAAATATGCGGTGAAGGGGTGAGGCTGAAAATTAAACAAAATGTGTTGTTATTGACAAGGACTCTATGTGTCAAGTTTCAGCTCGATAGTTTGTTGAGAAATGGGTCAATTAGCTGACCCAAGCCAGCCAGCCAGTCAGCCAAGAACATAATAAAAAGAGAAGTTAAAATAAAGGATTTTAAAAATCTAGATTTGTGTTCTTTGTTTAGGTCAATCATGAACGTTTGATGTAAGTTTTTATTGGAGCACATAAATGAACGTGTTTCCTTTGCCCAGTAGAGACAGCTTTGTTCATTACATGGGAACTTTGTGTTAATTGTTAGACAGCTTTGTTCATTACATGAAAACATTGTGTTGAGTGCTAATTTACTTGACGTATGAACGTTTTGAAATGTATCATTATCGAAACAATCACATAATTATTCCTATACCAAGTAGTCACAAACCTTTCCACCAAAATAAACAACACATGTTAGCGACTCAATAACACAAACTGGCCATGCTACACATACATCTATTAATGCTACACATACATCTATTGATGCTATACATACATCTATTAATGCTATACATACATCTATTTATGCTATACATACATCTATTAATGCTATACATACATCTCTTTATGCTATACATACATCTATTTATGCTATACATACATATATTAATGCTACACATGCATCTATTAATGCTACACATACATCTATTAATGCTACACATACATCTATTAATGCTATACATACATCTATTAATGCTACACATACATTTATTAATGTTACACATACATCTATTAATGATATACCTACATCTATTAATGCTACACATACATCTATTAATGCTACACATACATCTATTAATGATATTCATACATCTATTAATGCTACACATGCATCTATTAATGCTATATATACATCTATTAATGCTACACATACATCTATTAATGCTATACATACATCTATTAATGCTATACATACATTTATTAATGCTACACATACATCTATTAATGCTACACATACATCTATTAATGCTACACATACATCTATTAATGCTATATATACATCTATTAATGCTACACATACATCTATTAATGCTATACATACATCTATTAATGCTATACATACATTTATTAATGCTACACATACATCTATTAATGCTACAAATACATCTATTAATGCTATACATACATCTATTAATGCTATACAACATCTATTAATGCTACACATACATCTATTAATTCTACACATACATCTATTAAGGCTACAGATACATCTATTAATGCTATACATACATCTTTTAATGCTATACAACATCTATTAATGCTACACATACATCTATTAATTCTACACATACATCTATTAATGCTACAGATACATCTATTAATGCTATACATACCTCTATTAATGCTATACATACATCTATTAATGCTACACATACATCTATTAATGCTATACATACATCTATTAATGCTACACATACATCTATTAATGCTACACATACATCTATTAATGCTACACATACATCTATTAATGTTACACATACATCTATTAATGCTATACATACATCTATTAATGCTATACATACATCTATTAATGCTACACATACATCTATTAATGCTACACATACATCTATTAATGCTACACATACATCTATTAATGCTATACATACATCTATTAATGCTATACATAAATCTATTAATGCTACACATACATCTATTAATGATATACATACATCTATTAATGATATACATACATCTATTAATGCTACACATACATCTATTAATGCTATACATACATCTATTAATGCTATACATACATTTATTAATGCTATACATCTATTAATGCTATACATACATCTATTAATGATATACATACATCTATTAATGCTATACATACATCTATTAATGCTATACATACACCCATTAATGCAATACATACATCTATTAATGCTATATATACATCTATTAATGCTATACATACATCTATTAATGCTATACATACATCTATTAATGCTATACATACATCTATTAATGCTACACATACATATATTAATGCTATACATACATCTATTAATGCTATACATACATCTATTTAAGACCTTTTTTTGTATAGACATATACATACATCTATTTAAGAACGTTCTTTGTATAGACATATATATATATATATACATATTACGGCCGATTCCCGAAATTCAACAAATTTCTGATGCAGTCAAACACACTGGCAGTTGCTCGAGAGGTGGCCAGTGTATATGCTACTTTGTCCGGCTATTTTGCAAGGTTGTCGGACATCCCTGACCAAATTTGGATGTGTTGAGAGACGATTGTCTTAAGTTGTCATGAACGCGCTGGGTGCTTTCAACAAGCTAGGAAAAGAACACAGTGCTGTCGAATGACATTTGTTACAGAAGTAAATTTACCATTCCGCACCTTAAACAACCCACACTTGAATCTGTGGACATAGAACACAAATCACAATTATTCTGCCCAATCTCATCATGACATATCACAAACTGGACAGATATATCACATAATCAACAAAATATCATTTCACAAACTGGACAGATATATCACATAATCAGCAAAATATCATTCTTTGGTCACTTAATTCACAGCGACTTTGTCTATTTTCAGATTCGGCTGACCAGGTCCGGAAGTTGGTTATTTCGTGTAATCGCCTTATATATGTGTATACATATCAGCAAATATATCCGGCGTTGTTCGGGTTTGTGTTCAGAATAAAACTTCTAAAATGTTATAATCATACATTAAGACAATGTCATAAACACTTCGCTGAAGAAACTTTTAAATTGTTCAATTGTATCCATATTTCTAATAACACAATTGAAACAATTAACTCAAGTACTTAACTGGAACTCGGGATCTAACAATGATTTAGGAACCTATCATTGAACTAGGGATCTAAAGTTGAACAAGATACCAAGCTTTGTAGTCCCGAGTAAGTAAAAGAGTTTTACGTTACTAACCCATCTGTGTATGTTTGGAATATATTCTCTGGGTAGGATGCTGTTGTGTTTTTTTCTGCAGCTATCATTGTGTGTATTGGGTCTGTACTTTTATTTTCCATCATTGTGTGTATTGGGTCTGTACTTTTATTTTCTATCACAGTGTGTATTGGGTCTGTACTTTTATTTTCTATCATTGTGTGTATTGGGTCTGTACTTTTATTTTCAATCACAGTGTGTATTGGGTCTGTACTTTTATTTTCTATCATTGTGTGTATTGGGTCTGTACTTTAATTTTCCATCTTTTCAATTTAGTCTACATTACATAAAACAAATAAAAGTTTGGTTTGTGGATTGTTCTTTACGTTTGATAAACAAGTCTTCTCTGTTGGTAGGTGATGTTTTTCTTATATTTTAGGGGCCACACCTATTTTCAATTCTTTCAATTTGATAGATAGGTCTTCAATTTTGAAACACGTATCTATTGTTCCTTGTCTATTTGGATTTTTCTTTTCTATTTTAAATGTATAGATGTATTTTTCTGGCAACACTACTTATTAACAATAAAAAAGTTGTTCAATTGTTTGTCTTGTTTAACTGGTTAGTAAAACATCAGAAATGAATATGTATGAAACAATATTAATAAAGGATGAACATTTAAATAGTACTTTAAAACTTGATAGCATGCATTCATATGCCTCACTCACTATTTACTCTATATAGTAGCAGAAGGCCAATCTTAACATATCAATTATTTATTTACACATTACACAAAATAGTATATGTTTCACATTGATGAATATAAGTTGATTGCAGAAGAGTCTTATTACATTTAATTCCTTGAACATATTACAATTGATTACACTTTCCAACTACCACCTTACAATATGTCTCTTCTTCTATTTCCGCCCCGTCTCTGTTTCGATCTGTCCATACGTACCGTCATTCATATACCAAATTGTGCTATTCAACTAATTCTTAATTTATTTCAATTTCGTTATGTTACAAGCTCCACCCTAATAAAAAACAATTTGGTAGGGGAGTTAATATTAGTATTTTCTTTTTGTGTTTGCTTTTCTTAAATAAGGGAAATAACTTGTTAATGTCTTGTGCATATAACTCAGAATGTTCAAAGTTATAATAATTTCATTTTTTGTGAGAAAAGTGTAAATCAATAAGATTTGTAGCACACCTTTTACTCATATTAACATTAAATGACTTTTTTTTTTTATCTTTTATATCATGCATATTTAACAAAAGCCATAATTTATTTTTTTGTAAATTGGCTATATATATTGTTAAGTATGCCTACCAATGTTTCCAATTGCTTTAACTATTTTTGCAATGGATTTATCTTTTTAAAAGATAGTCAATTAATCGATCCTTACATCTCATGCCATAAAAAAATAAACAGCTTCAAATTAGGGCTCTAAAAACATATATTTAAAGTTATTTGTTTGTTTATGCATTTCTTTCTGAGGGCATGTTACACAACTTTGGGATTGCTAATTAACCAACCTTTCGTCAAACATATTCAACTGTTAATTTAACACATAGACGTGTTGCATATGACAACACATTATGTCAAATTTACCGCCAATCGCATTTCATATAATTTCATATATTTCTTGTGACATCTTTTCTTTTATGACCCAGATTGTGGTAGTTTAACCATGTTTTCATTTATGACCCAGTTTGGGATAGTTTAACCATGTTTTCTTTCATGACCCAGTTTGTTGTAGTTTAACCATGTTTTCTTTTATGACCCAGTTTGTTGTAGTTTAACCATGTTTTCTTTTATGACCCAGTTTTTTGTAGTTTAACCATGTTTTCTTTTATGACCCAGTTTGTGGTAGTTTGACAATGTTTTCTTTTATGACCCAGTTTGTGGTAATTTAACCATGTTTTCTTTTATGACCTAGTTTGTTGTAGTTTAACCACGTTTTCTTTTATGACCCATTTTGTGGTAGTTTAACCATGTTTTCTTTTATGACCCAGTTTGTTGTAGTTTAACCATGTTTTCTTTTATTAGTTAATTAAATCGTCCGACAAACTTGTAGTTTTGATATAATGTAACTACAAACGTTATGTACTTGATAACAAGCATCCACATGTCTCATTCACTACACACTCTATATACCAGCAGAAGTCCAATCACCACATGTCCTTATTTATTGACAAATTACACAAAATAGAACAAGCTTTACATTGATGGCTAAAAGTTGTTTGCAGCACAGTCTAAATATATTCAATTCTTTTAGCACAATACATTTGATTAAACCTTCAAACTACCACCTTGAAAATTACATTATGTCTCTTCTTCTGTTGTCTCCTTGTTTATGTTCCAATTTATACATTCGTGTCCTTATTCATATACCAAATTGAGTTTTTCACATAATTCAAACTTTAAATCAAATATTGTTATGTTACACACATTGCTATTCAAACAAGTCTTAATTAACCTCACATATCGTTATGTTACACACATTGCTATTCAAACAAGTCTTAATTAACCTCATATATCGTTATGTTACACACATTGCTATTCAAACAAGTCTTAATTTACCTCACATATCGTTTTGGAAAGAAGTGAAGAATGATGGAATAAACTGAAACCGTTGACATTGTATCAAGATTTTGTGATAAGATAATGTTATATTGACCAGATTTTGTGATAAGATAATGTTATATAGACCAGATTTTGTGATAAGATAATGTTATATAGACAATATTTTGTGATACTATAATGTTATATAGACCAGATTTTGTGATAAGATAATGTTGTATAGACAATATTTTGTGATAAGATAATGTTATATAGACAAGATTTTGTGATAAGATAATGTTATATAACCAGATATTGTGATAAGATAATGTTGTATAGACAATATTTTGTGATAAGATAATGTTATATAGAAGTTTAATAGTAATGTGATATTAGTGTTTTATAATACAAAGTGTCTTCTTATTTTGTATAACTCATTTATTATTGTGCGTGTCGACCTTAAATCAGTCATTTTTTAAACAATGTCGTTGTTTTTTTTCTATATCTAATTCAATTTGAACATCGTACATAAGCAGTTGTAAATTGTAAGCATCTAAAGCTTTTCAATGTTACTATAAAATATATGTCAAAATACATATGTAAATGGCTCTAGATTGATTAATATCATTATTCCCCCCACCCTTAAATATTCTTGTTTATTACCCGAGCTCACACGTCACGCATGACTGACTCCCCCCCCCCCCACATCAAACCTTACAGCAGTACTATTAATATAAAACATCTTGAAATGGTTTTGTGGGAGGAAAGGGGGGGGGGGGGTGATTTTATAAGGAAAGAATAACCCATAAGAAACAAAATATACATGAAAGATCACATAGTGACAGTTATTGAAACAATTAGAGGCAGAAAGACGATGAGCCACGTGTAGCACGTCATACGGGGCAAAATAGACCTATTTTGAATAGGGGAGATCTCAAATTGTCTTTTCGCTTGTTTTTTGACATTGTATCCCTTAATAAGGGGATCCATTTCGGTGGTGCCGCTGAATTAATATGAATACATGCTATGATAACAAACCTCAAATTTAGCAATGTTGAAAACTAATATTTTTATGTAATATATTTTAGAGCAATACAATTTTAAATTACATGTGTGTAAATATATATATTAAAGTATATGTGTGTAAATATATTCAGAGTTTTTACAGTAATATGACAAAAAAGCATTGACCGCACATGAGCTCATGTATCAGAGTTTTACAGTCATATGACCAAATATTGTGAGCCGCCGGTGAACTCAATGTTATTTTCAACTCACAAAGACATGCATGCAGAGTTATTGCTAATATTATTATGTCTGTCAAGATCACGATCGATGGGATAAAAAAACAGTAATACTATGCAATAGTGAGAACTCATACTTCTATGATGTAATAATCTGCATCCTAACTATTTGTGTGTTTAATGAAACTTGTGACTAACATTAAATTTATAAAATCATGCAAATGTATCGCCTTGTATGTGTATTACACGGTCAGTAATTTCACTGGTGACCTACTGATCTCACTGTAGCTCTTGGGTGCCACACAGTAGGTTTGGCTCACTGGTGATCTTCAGATTATGAGAAATGTTTGGTCATCGTGGGTCTGTAGGTGTCAAGGTTTCAGCACATTTAGTCATGATAAAGTTGGATGCAGGATTTCATAACAAACAGGGGGAATAAGCTAAATGGTGAATTTGGGATCAGTTAGAACAGCGGTTCTCAACCTGTGGGTCGCTGTCCCTTTTGGAGGTCACACGGCTCTTTCCCAGGGGTAGCCTACGACCATCGAAGGACACATATGCTCTACAATTATGAAGTAGCAACGAAGATGATTTTGTGGTTGGGGGTCGCCGAATTGGGAGGGCTGAGCACCACTGAGCTGGAACAAAGAGCCTCTCGTTTATATTACATCCTTAAGGGCAAGGATCGAAGTAACGTGCACTATAATTTTAACGATAAATCCATATTATCCATTTAACGGTGAACCGTATCGTTGGTTAAGCATATTTAACTAAATATAAATTAATGTTCATTAAAATAACTTAAAAGCTTTTTTGACATTACAAAAACTGTAAAAAAAATTTAAAGTTATCACTTAATTAGTCTAAGTAAGCAAACATATTGCTAACAATTATATAAAAAAACATAACAGATACACAAATAAAATGGTATCAGCTAGAAACTTCTTTACGTATATCCACGAGCAAATATTTAATAAAGCTAATTATCTGTCTCCCTTGAAAAAGAAAAATCTGTTCAAAATTTACACACTTTAAAAAACAATGCTAAAAGTAATTAAAGTATACAAAAATAAATTGAAATGTTTTTTTCAAAAAATATTTTTTTAATTTTTAATACTCTGATCAGTTATTTTCATTTTTAACTTTTCTTCCCAATTATTATAAATGTGTTTGAATGAAGAAAATCAATTGTTTTTGCTTTTTTTAAAAGAACATAATAATTATCTAACATATTTCACAACATTTTTTCGAACCACTTTACAAAGACACATAATTTAACATATTTTATATAGAGTTGATAAGTAGTTTAATCAAAACAAAAATATGTTTCTTAAAATGAAGCGCGCTTTTTATATGATTTTATGTTTATTATAAACAATAATATCTTAACCCACCTCGTCTCTTTTTCATCTAATTTGTGTAATTGATCCAGATTTACCAATTCCTGGGTTATATGAAGAATTAAGAACAATATAGTTTTATTAAATCTTTTATACTCAATACACTTTTGTTATTGTGTGTCTGGCTGGAAGAGTAGAAAAATATAGTGACGGCGAATTCACCCACTTCCAGTCAACCGATCGAGCTAGAACTTGGCACAAAGACTAAATTCCTATAACAACACATTCTATTACATTTGCATCTTTCCCAGAGGTAACTCTTGTAAGCATATTTCACGGCTGAATATGAATAGTGATCCTATATTTTACTCAATATGAATATCGATCCTATGTTTTACTCAATATGAATATTGATCCTATTTTTTACTCAATATGAATATCGATCCGATGTTTTAAACAATATGAATAACGATCATATGTTTTACTGAATATGAGTATCGATCCTATGGTTTACTGAATATGATTAGCGATCCTATGGTTTACTCAATATGAATAGCGACCCTTTTTTTTACTGAATACGAATAGCGATCCTAGGGTTTACTCAATATGAATAGCGATCCTATGGTTTACTCAATATGAATAGTGATCTTATGGTTTACTCAATATGAATAGCGATCCTATGTTTTACTGAATGTGAATAGCGATCAAATGTTTTACTCAATATGAATAGCAATCCTATGGTTTACTCAATATGAATAGCAATCCTATGGTTTACTCAATATGAATAGCAATCCTATGGTTTACTCAATATGAGTATCGATCCTATGGTTTTTTCAATATGAATAGCATTCCTATGGCTACTCAATATGAATAGCAATCCTATGGTTTACTCAATATGAATAGTGATCCTATGTTTTACTGAATATGAGTATCGATCCTATGTTTACCAACTTTTCTTTCATTACAGTAACGTTGGCTGACACAAAGATTTACAACATGTTCCAGATGAAAGAACCACTCATCCAATCAGACTTACTCAATGACAATTCTGCGCCTGATGATTAGCAATGAGGAATACATGCAGTATTTTGCATTCCAGTGGCAAACTATTCAAACAGTACATCGTAGATGCGTACATTGAAACATAGGACTCACGTCTCTACTAACTAAATGTTACTTTTTCCACTCACTTCTATATGTTACTTTTTCCACATACTTCTATCTGTTACTTTGGCCACTCACTTCTATATGTTACTTTGGTCATTCACTTCTATATGTTACTTTGGCCACACACTTCTATATGTTACTTTGGCCACTCACTTCTATATGTTACTTTGACCATTCACTTCTATACGTTACGTTGACCACTCACTTCTATATGTTACTTTGGACACTCACTTCTATATGTTACTTTGGCCAATCTCTTATATACGTAATTCCTCATTTGCCGATTTTATGTATGGTAGGTCTGATGGTGGAAGAATGTTTAGCAATTCCTTAAAGCATTCCATCCATACTTGGTGTTGCTCTTTCCGTTACGTCATTGAACTGCATTCCGTTTCTTTAAGCTGATAGTTTTCTTGTTATCTCAAAGAATTCTTTCATGTTTTCCTATTTGGCTTCTTCTTCTGCTAGTGAAACTTTCTTTCTTACACCTTCCATGCAATCCAGGGATATATTAAATATCAAAGGCAATTTATGTTTTCCTCTCTATGTATTGAAAACGGTGGTGAACTTAACGCGTGTTTTCCCCTAACATTCTTTATTTGGTTACAATTACCTCTCTTAAACCCAATTCATTAATACATATTCTAAAAATAGATTATTTTAGTACATGCTATTTTCAAGTTTAACGTGAATCTAGCCACCATTTCAAGACACTTTGGTTTATGACACGGTCATTTAAATCACATTACACTCGTATTCCTTCAAGTCTATTTAATGACTCAGTCTACGCTTGAACAATTCTTTCCCATGACACATAATCTTATCAAAACTTTCAAATCATGTATACTCCAAAATGCCATTGACGTCATCGATTTCTGCAATACATCGCGACAAAAATATCAGTTATGCTTGACCTGATCGACAATTGTGGCACCGATATATAGACTGCCCAGCGGCGTGCCTCGTGTTAGGGTCACACTAGCGATATATTTATATACTTCCAAGGGACGTGCCTAACATTAGCGCAAACCTAGAAATATATATACACTGCCCAGCAGCGAGTTAAGTGTTAGCGCCATCCTAGCGATATATACATTGTCCAGCGGGTGCATAGTGGTCCAGTAGCGTGCCTAGTGTTAGCGCCATCCTATTAGTGATAGGATACATACCGCCCGACCATTCAAGCACTGACCTGCAAGATATAAACTCAGCAGTGGTCCGAAAATGCCGTCTCTCAATATAAAGAAACAATGACACTTGGACCGAATATTCATCCCTTCCCCACCCTTTTATGTCACTGGTGTGAGAGTTTTTTTTATAAGAGACATAACACATTTTTATTCCCTCTAAAATCTCTGAAACACATTATTTCCATTCATTAATACCATAAAAGCCCAAAGGGGCCCCCCTAGTCTGGCGCTCGCCTGTGTGGCGCGATTGATAGTCTGGTGCACTGGAATATATATGCCCCATATGCCCATTTACGTCGCTTTGCACTTGCACTGCATCCCCAAAAACGGAAATGCCACCCCCTTTTTTCCCATTCTTTTGAGGGAATGTCTGAAAGAAACACTGCACGAGTCTAACATTATATTTGGAAAGTCAGAATGATAAATGAGTCAAACAAAGTAAGGTCAACACTGACAAAAAAAGAAACGTAACAAAACTATGAACCTTCCTGCAGGATGCCTTCGTCAGGGAGCAACGAGGAAAAAATCATAATACATTAAGAAAAAGCACTTAGCTGAGAAGTAGTATTAGAGAGGACAGAACAACAATATAGTGGAAAGTAATACGTCATCATTGTATTTACTATGTGCCAAACTATCAATGAGGTCCACTGCTGGCATAGTGACATAATTGTATTTACTGTGTGCCAAACTGTCAATGAGGTCCACTGCTGGCATAGTGACATCATTGTATTTACTATGTGCCAAAATGTCAGTGAGGTCCACTGCTGGCATAGTGACATCACTGTATTTACTATGTGCCAAACTGTCAATGAGGTCCACAGCTGGCATAGTGACATCATTGTATTTACTGTGTGCCAAACTGTCAGTGAGGTCCACTGCTGGCATAGTGACATCACTGTATTTACTATGTGCCAAACTGTCAGTGAGGTCCACTGCTGGCATAGTGACATCATTGTATTTACTATGTGCCAAACTGTCAATGAGGTCCACTGCTGGCATAGTGACATCATTGTATTTACTGTGTGCCAAACTGTCAATGAGGTCCACTGCTGGCATAGTGACATCATTGTATTTACTGTGTGCCAAACTGTCAATGAGGTCCACTGCTGGCATAGTGACATCATTGTATTTACTGTGTGCCAAACTGTCAATGAGGTCCACTGCTGGCATAGTGACATCATTGTATTTACTATGTGCCAAACTGTCCGTGAGGTCATCTGCTGGCATAGTGACATCAATGTATTAACTGTGTGCCAAACTGTCAGTGAGGTCCACTGCTGGCATAGTGACATCATTGTATTTACTGTGTGCCAAACTGTCAGTGAGGTCCACTGCTGGCATAGTGACATCATTGTATTTACTATGTGCCAAACTGTCAGTGAGGTCCACTGCTGGCATAGTGACATCATTGTATTTATTGTGTGCCAAACTGTCAGTGAGGTCCACTGCTGGCATAGTGACATCATTGTATTTACTGTGTACCAAACTGTCAGTGAGGTCCACTGCTGGCATAGTGACATCATTGTATTTACTGTGTGCCAAACTGTCAATGAGGTCCACCGCTGGCATAGTGACATCATTGTATTTACTATGTGCCAAACTGTCAATGAGGTCCACTGCTGGCATAGTGACATCATTGTATTTACTGTGTGCCAAACTGTCAATGAGGTCCACTGCTGGCATAGTGACATCATTTTATTTACTGTGTGCCAAACTGTCAATGAGGTCCACTGCTGGCATAGTGACATCATTGTATTTACTGTGTGCCAAACTGTCAATGAGGTCCACTGCTGGCATAGTGACATCATTGTATTTACTATGTGCCAAACTGTCCGTGAGGTCATCTGCTGGCATAGTGACATCAATGTATTAACTGTGTGCCAAACTGTCAGTGAGGTCCACTGCTGGCATAGTGATATCATTGTATTTACTGTGTGCCAAACTGTCAGTGAGGTCCACTGCTGGCATAGTGACATCATTGTATTTACTATGTGCCAAACTGTCAGTGAGGTCCACTGCTGGCATAGTGACATCATTGTATTTACTGTGTGCCAAACTGTCAGTGAGGTCCACTGCTGGCATAGTGACATCATTGTATTTACTGTGTGCCAAACTGTCAGTGAGGTCCACTGCTGGCATAGTGACATCATTGTATTTACTGTGTGCCAAACTGTCAGTGAGGTCCACTGCTGGCATAGTGACATCATTGTATTTACTATGTGCCAAACTGTCAATGAGGTCCACTGCTGGCATTGTGACATCATTGTATTTACTGTGTGCCAAACTGTCAATGAGGTCCACTGCTGGCATTGTGACATCATTGTATTTACTATGTGCCAAACTGTCCGTGAGGTCATCTGCTGGCATAGTGACATCATTGTATTTACTGTGTGCCAAACTGTCAATGAGGTCCACTGCTGGCATAGTGACATCATTGTATTTACTGTGTGCCAAACTGTCAATGAGGTCCACTGCTGGCATAGTGACATCATTGTATTTACTGTGTGCCAAACTGTCAATGAGGTCCACTGCTGGCATAGTGACATCATTGTATTTACTATGTGCCAAACTGTCCGTGAGGTCATCTGCTGGCATAGTGACATCAATGTATTAACTGTGTGCCAAACTGTCAGTAAGGTCCACTGCTGGCATAGTGACATCATTGTATTTACTGTGTGCCAAACTGTCAGTGAGGTCCACTGCTGGCATAGTGACATCATTGTATTTACTATGTGTCAAACTGTCAGTGAGGTCCACTGCTGGCATAGTGACATCATTGTATTTACTGTGTGCCAAACTGTCAGTGAGGTCCACTGCTGGCATAGTGACATCATTGTATTTACTATGTGCCAAACTGTCCGTGAGGTCATCTGCTGGCATAGTGACATCATTGTATTTACTGTGTGCCAAACTGTCAGTGAGGTCCACTGCTGGCATAGTGACATCATTGTATTTACTGTGTGCCAAACTGTCAGTGAGGTCCACTGCTGGCATAGTGACATCATTGTATTTACTATGTGCCAAACTGTCAGTGAGGCCCACTGCTGGCATAGTGACATCATTGTATTTATTATGTGCCAAACTGTCAGTGAGGCCCACTGCTGGCATAGTGACATCATTGTATTTATTATGTGCCAAACTGTCAGTGAGGCCCACTGCTGGCATAGTGACATCATTGTATTTATTATGTGCCAAACTGTCAGTGAGGTCCACTGCTGGCATAGTGATATGATTGTTATTCATGGGCGTCACTTTGCAAGTAGGGTTCACTGGTTAACTTTTGATGACGAATCCCTCTGAAAATGTAATGATTGAGTGTTAAAAGATTAAGCCTCATTAAACATCAGAAAATTTGTCAAAACTATATTACACGATGGTTACTCTAGGTTAGGGCAGACAATTAGTGACCTACAGATTAGGAAAGGTTTTTTATCGTCGGGTATGGTCAAAAGTGGAAATTTAATCTACATTGGAAATCAACAAATAGGTCAACTCTGACTTGCAAGCTACAAGTCAGTCAGAAGTCGCTGGTTACCTACTGATCTCAAAGAAATGTGTAGTCATCGAGTGGCTGTAAGGGATAAAAGTCTCAGCTCATTTACACATGAGCAAGTTGGATGCAAGTCTCAGCTCATTTACACATGAGCAATTTGGATGCAAGTCTCAGCTCATTTACACATGAGCAATTTGGGTGCAAGTCTCAGCTCATTTACACATGAGCAATTTGGATGCAAGTCTCAGCTCATTTACACATGAGCAATTTGGATGCAAGTCTCAGCTCATTTACACATGAGCAATTTGGGTGCAAGTCTCAGCTCATTTACACATGAGCAATTTGGATGCAAGTCTCAGCTCATTTACACATGAGCAATTTGGATGCAAGTCTCAGCTCATTTACACATGAGCAATTTGGATGCAAGTCTCAGCTCATTTACACATGAGCAATTTGGATGCAAGTCTCAGCTCATTTACACATGAGCAATTTGGATGCAAGTCTCAGCTCATTTACACATGAGCAATTTGGGTGCAAGTCTCAGCTCATTTACACATGAGCAATTTGGATGCAAGTCTCAGCTCATTTACACATGAGCAATTTGGATGCAAGTCTCAGCTCATTTACACATGAGCAATTTGGATGCAAGTCTCAGCTCATTTACACATGAGCAATTTGGATGCAAGTCTCAGCTCATTTACACATGAGCAATTTGGATGCAAGTCTCAGCTCATTTACACATGAGCAATTTGGATGCAAGTCTCAGCTCATTTACACATGAGCAATTTGGGTGCAAGATTACATAATAAACAAAATGACTAAGATAATTCTCTTAGAGGCCGTACTACGCTTCCCAGGAACGGGTGGGGGAAGATATTTAGGACGTAAATTGTACATCCCAACACCTAGGGAAGTCGATCTTTTGCACTGTGTAGTATGTTCAGTGCTGGACCGATCTGGTGTCCATGGGTTTAGTCGGCCTCCAGCAGAAATCCCGATTAAGCGAAATCTGGTGGGGGCCGTCCTGGCAAAACGACATCTCCAACGTACCGCTTCGCGACGCAATATCCGGGCTTAAGGGGGTCACTTTAGGGAGGGCATAAGGAGCAATAAGCTTGACGTCCCGTTGATGTCATTTCCTAATGTGATTGTACTAAGATAATTGATGTCATTTCCTAATGTGATTGTACTAAGATAATTGATGTCATTTCCTAATGTGATTTTACTAAGATAATTGATGTCATTTCCTAATGTGATTTTACTAAGATAATTGATGTCATTTCCTAATATGATTTTACTAAGATAATTGATGTCATTTCCTAATGTGATTTTACTAAGATAATTGATGTCATTTCCTAATGTGATTTTACTAAGATAATTGATGTCATTTCCTAATGTGATTTTACTAAGATAATTGATGTCATTTCCTAATGTGATTTTACTAAGGTAATTTCAATAACAAATGATTGATGATGCATAAATAACTATATATAAAATTCTGAAAAACAATAAACTTTATAGGTTTATTGAAACTTCATAAGATGTAAACATTTCTTACAAATATTATATTCATATTTAAAATAGATATAAAATGTATTTTAAATACAAACATACAATTAATATATCTAGAAAAATGTTAACATATATCCGCATGCACAAAAATTTAGTAAAAAATAATAAATGGCCTCTCTGAAAAAGAAAACAAAATCAATTTATCTTTATCATTTTTTTATATACTTTTTTTTAAAACTATATAAATATGATTTTAAACATTCATTTCAAATACTGTTATTTAATAGTCTAATCAATTATTTTTTTTATTTTCTCGCCCATTCATGTCAGATGTGTTTGAATGAAGAAAAAAGATTGCATTTGCATTTTTAATTTCTTTGGTTATTTTACACAACTTTATTTCAAACATCTTTGTAAAGACACGTATTTAACATATTCATATGGATTTGATAAATAGTTTAACCATATAAAATATGTGTTTCTTAAAATGAAGTGCACTTTTTATTTGAATTTATGTCTGCATATTCAACAATTATTAACGAAACTATTTTCTTTGTCATCTAATTTTGTGGTTATTTCACCAGGTTCACCAATTCCTGGGCTATACGAAGACTTTAGAACAATGTAGTTGTATTAAATCATTTGCATTTAATGTCTGTTTTAAACGTGGGTGGCTGGCTGGGTGGCTGGCAACATATTCTGACCGCTAATTTACCCACTTCCAATCAACAATCGAGCTGAAACCTGACACACAGACTAAATGCCCATGACAACACATTCTGTCACATTGTCAGACCCACACGCTTAACACTAAAAGGCGTTTTTCCTGTTTTTCCCGTTTTTTCAGGGGAACATACAATGAAGTTTTAGATAACTGAGATAAAAGGAAGTCTTTAAAAAAAACATGGCATTTGCGTTTCGGGGATACTATTTTTTTTTAATGTTACACGCCGTGCTATTCACATAATTCCTAATTTACATCAAATATCGTTATGTCACACGCTCCACTATAAAAAAACGATTATTTAAGACGAATCAATATTTAATAATTAGTATTTTGTTTTTTATTCAAGGGAAATAACTAATTAAAGTGTTGTGCATATAACTCAGAAATTTCTGAATCATATTCATTTTACTTTTTGTAATGTAAATATATTTCAGTAAATCATTTAACATAAAATGTATTGATTACATCTTTTAAAATTCTTTAACAATTTTTTTTATTTTAAATATTATGCAGATAAAAGAAAAAACTTAATTTTATATTTTTAAACATACGTATAAAAACTGTTAAATATGATATATCAATGCTGATTTATTTGAGGCAGTTTCAACATTGGCTGTATATTTTACAAGGGATAGTCCAATTGAATTCGATCCTTACATTTAAGGATATAATATAAATGAAGTCAACAAATGGGAGATAATAGCCAAACAACGTTCCAGCTGGCTAACAGCAGTGTACGAAGGAGTAAAAAAGGCAGAAGATGTGCGAAACGAAGCCCTTGCAACAAAAGAACAGCCCGGAAGGCCAACATTAACCAGGAATCAATTTTCTCCTGCGATAAATGCTGTCGAGATTGTCACTCCAGGATCGGCCTAGTGAGCAGCTCGTCGAGGTGCAGGACTACAATATACCTACTCCATCATCTCGCGAAGACGGAAGGATGCCATATATATTTATATATATACCAATGAACAGTTGCACGATACTTTATTAAATCCTGTCTTAAGCTCACATTTATTGATGTGTTTCTTTCTGCCTGATTGTGTTACACAATGTTTGTTTGGCGAAATGTCCCACTTTCCTTCAACACACTAAGCTGCAAATTCGCACATAGACTTGTTTCCAATGACAACACATTATTTTGAAAAGTATCAGTCCCTCAACTGTTTTCAGAGCGAATAAAAAGGAAATGTGTCATTAAATCATAGGCGCCGCATGCTATTTTATTTACTGATAAGACTCTAACAATTATGATACAATGACTCGAACAATTATGATAAAATGACTCTAACAATTATGATACAATGACTCTAACAATTATGATACAATGACTCTAACAATTATGATACAATGACTCTAACAATTATGATACAATGACTTTAACAATAATGATACAATGACTTTAACAATTTTTATACAATGACTCTAACAATTATGATACAATGACTCTAACAATTATGATACAATGACTCTAGCAATTATGATACAATGACTCTAACAATTATGATACAATGCCTCTAACAATTATGATACAATGACTCTAACAATTATGATATAATGACTTTAACAATTATGATACAATGACTTTAACAATTATGATACAATGACTCTAACAATTATGATACAATGACTCTAGCAATTATGATACAATGACTCTAACAATTATGATACAATGGCTCTAGCAATTATAATACAATGTTTTTAACATTTATGATACAATGACTTTAACAATTATGATACAATGACTCTAACAATTATGATACAATGACTCTAGCAATTATGATACAATGACTCTAACAATTATGATACTATGACTCTAGCAATTATGATACAATGTTTTTAACAATTATGATACAATGACTTTAGCAATTATGATACAATGACTTTAACAATTATGATACAATGACTTTAACAATTATGATACAATGACTAACAATTATGATACAATGACTCTAGCAATTATGATACAGTGACTTTTATAATCATGATACAATGACTTTAACAATTATGATCAATGACTTTAACAATTATGATACAATGACTCTAACAATTATGATACAATGAATCTAACAATTATGATACAATAACTTTAACAATATGATACAATGACTTTAACAATTATGATACAATGACTCTAACAATTATGATACAATGACTCTAGCAATTATGATACAATGACTTTAACAATTATGATACAATGACTTTAACAATTATGATACAATGACTCTAGCAATTATGATACAATGACTTTAACAATTACGATACAATGACTTTAACAATTATGATACAATGACTTTAACAATTATGATACAATGACTCTAACAATTATGATACAATGACTCTAGCAATTATGATACAATGACTTTAACAATTATGATACAATGACTTTAACAATTATGATACAATGACTCTAACAATTATTACCTGGGCGCCAGCTAGTTAGGGGCGCCAAATTGTGCTTTGGTATTATTTTATTAATGAAAATAATGGGTTTGAGTGTTGAAAAAGGGAAAAGAGGGCGCTCTAAAATGAATCTCCCCCCCGAGCGCCAAACACTCTAGCTACGCCACTGGATGTGTGCTAATGGTAAAGAAATGCGAGGTCAATTCGTGTGTAAACATTTTATATGGAATTGATAATTTGTGTCCCAAAGTTAAAAATGTAAGTAATGCACTTTTATATAGTTTTATAAATGTATAGTGAAACATCTTTCAACAAAAGATTGTATTTCTTTATCCAGTTTGGCCTAATTTGTTTACGCCTATTCAACGATTCCTGGGTTTTACTGAGAATTGCGTACATCTTTTATATGCATCTGTGTTAAACTTTTTTAAGCATTACATATAAATACATATAAAAGAAACGTAAATGATTACCAATCATTATATTACATTTTCTTTCCAAAAGCTCCAATTTAACCTAAAAAAAATGTTGAAAGGAAAAAAATAGCATAAATATAGTCTGTATATTGATTCGTTTTGTTTAACTTAAGGAAAAATATCAATAAAAAATATAAATAAAAGATTTCAATGAAATATTTTTTTATATTTGTTTAGAGTCTAAAAATAGCCTAAATTAGTTATTCCAAGAATTTCACATAAATATCTCAAGATTTAATAATTTGTTGTAAATCTAATTTTAAAAAAGACCCATTTAGTTTCAATAGTGTGAGATTCTTTGTTTGTGTTACACAAGGTTCAATAGTGTGATATTCTTTGTTTGTGTTACACAAGGTTCAATAGTGTGAGATTCTTTGTTTGTGTTACACAAGGTTCAATTGTGTGAGATATGTGTTTGTGTTACACAAGGTTCAATAGGTTGAGATTCTTTGATGTGTTACACAAGGTTCAATAGTGTGATATTCTTTGTTTGTGTTACACAAGGTTCATTAGGTTGAGATTCTTTGTTTGTGCTACACAAGGTTCAATTTCATATAAAATGATAACATGAATAAAAAAGGTGTGGATGTAAACACTCCTAGAAGTATACATTATGCGACAACTAGGGATTCATAGGTAATTGAAATTTTGAGATGATAACATACATACATACCTACATAAATACATACATACATACATACTTACATACATACACACATATATAAATACATACACACATACATACATACATACATAAATACATACATACATACATACATACATGCATACATAAATACATACATACATACATACATAAATATATACATATATCAATATTCGCAACGTGAAGGATCCCATTGCATATAATTGATGATTCACGAAGTAAACTTGCTCCAAACATTCAAAATAATTGTGAAATGCACCGGTTCAATGTTGTCAATATTTTTGTCACAATGGTTGTACACATTTTTTTAGACTTCCACCTGCTTCAAACGCAGACAGCCATAAACACTTGCTATTCAAACAATTTTTAAAAATAAATGTAATTTTATTTCAAATATAAAAATGTATTAGTCAACATAAAAGTTTATTATCTACATTAGAATTGCACAAATTTACAGAAATATACAACTTTTTATTTTCTTACTGAAAGCATAATTTTTGACACAATTAAATTGGAATAAACTTTTATAATTAGATTATAATTGTTCATTATACATACAAATACTTAAAAACAAATACTGTGTGCATTGACAACCACATCTACCCCACTTAAAATGTATGTTCACTTTATTTATCGTTTGGGGATACGGTTGAGAGAGATTTATCATTGAGAGAGTTTGATTTATCATAACCCCCACACCCAACTTCTTGAAAATTCAATTGAGAATGACGTCATCAATAGATATTCAGTAAACACTTGTTAAATTTTTATCACTATATAAATTATTGTTTCACCGCTCCTACAATTTGATAAAACCAAATTGATATGTAATTAAAAGTACTAGAACTTGTATGTATACTTTTGTTACGAATAATCTGACAGTTGTATACAAATGATTAAGTTTAAAATAAAACCCAACTTGATGAGAGTATATATATTTAAATACCGTATACTACCACGTAGATACATTATAATACAGTATACTACCACGTTTAAAGTCGCATATGTTGTGATTAATACTATAATTAAATGCTAGTGTTAGCATTATACACCAACGTTCTGGTCAACTAGATGTTAGTGTTAGTATTATAGCCAACGTTCTGGTCAGCTAGATGTTAGTGTTAGCATTATACGTCAACGTTCTGGTCAGCTAGATGTTAGTGTTAGCATTATACGCCAACGTGCTGGTCAGCTAGATGTTAGTGTTAGCATTATACGCCAACATTCTGGTCAGCTAGATGTTAGTGTTAGCATTATAAGCTAAAGTTCTGGTCAGCTAGATGTTAGTGTTAACATTATACGGCAAAGTTCTGGTCAGCTAGATGTTAGTGTTAGCATTATAAGCTAAAGTTCTGGTCAGCTAGATGTTAGTGTTAACATTATACGGCAAAGTTCTGGTCAGTAAGATGTTAGTGTTAGCATTATACGCCAACGTGCTGGTCAGTTAGATGTCTTGGTGAATGCGTACAGTGTATAATTGCTGTCGGTCAAAATACCCTGAACTTTTAACCAATACGTGATGATTGTATGTTATGATTTCACGTTATGATTGCACGTTATGATTGCACGTTATGATTGCATGCTATAATTGCACGTTATGATTGCATTGTTACGTACCGTTAGAAGTGCAAAGAATTTAATCTTGTATTTGACTTTATGGCTCGTTGATAAACATTACACATCGAAGACGACGCCATTATGTAAATATTATAATAAGGAAACAATTCCCAAACTAGTGCTAATTACAATGAATAATTGTATTAATTTAATATAAATTACAATATTAAAAATAATTTAACACTCTAACGCTAGTGACTTACAGTACAGTAATGACTTGTACCGGAAAAATGTAGAAAAAAGGAAGATAAAAACGCACGATAAATATTAATAAACACATCTTTGTCTCGTATCATTATAATAATCTCTACCAGCTCATCTTACTCTCTCTCTCTCTCTCTCTCTCTCTGCTATTTCGATAAGAGTATGTATTGTCTGTTTCAAAGACTTTTATAGAAATGAGTTTGGCATTGAATAAGTACCTCGACCAGTATAGGACATTCTAAAAAGGTCCAATTCAAAAGACTATATATTGTTTTTAATTGTTGACAAGGTTAAGGGAGAATATAATTAAGCTACATCCAGTCTTTGTGACGAACTTGGGGTCAGCCAAAATTTATGCGCGAGAAAAGATGACTTAAACAAGACGCCTACCTAACAGCACTTCATGATTGCACATTGTGATTGCACGTCATGATTGCGTGATATATGTGCACGTTATGATTGAACCTTTTGTTTGCACAAAATGATTGCGTGATATGTTGCACGTTATTATTTAAACATATACTTTCTCCAAATTTAATACCTTTTTTAAACATATGAAAAAACAAATTTAATAATTTTTTTTAAAGAATATAATATATATTGTACTTTTTATTCTTGGAAGATGTATTAGCAGTTAAATAAGTACATTGAAATATATGACTAATAAAAGAGTGTGATGGACATGAAACACAACCACGTTAATGGTCAGCGATGATCTTTATGTAGTAAAATATGTGTTTCTCTTTGTTGATTGTTATCATGATCAAGTAACGATGTCTAAGGAACCTTTGTTGTTAAAACACGGTATCACTATTATTTTCTACTCATTAAATGTACGCAGAAGGTTATTCAAGGGAAAATGATATTCACTTGTGACCTACTAATCTTATAACATTTTCATCGGGGCTGGGTAAATGTACACGGTTTCATCTAAATTGGACATCAGGAAATGATTAAAAATCGAAATGCGAGATGGAGGTCAGTCCAGGTTATGTGGGTATCATGTTATAATTTATTGTTATTGGGGTTGATAATATACAAGTATTCAACTCAGTTGGGCCTCGGGTAGTTTCTTCAAATGAAATATATGATTCCACAATAAACAAAATGATAATCGAATCTAATAAGGAAGGTATACTCGATTATCCATCATTTTCTTTCGTATCCTTAAACATAATGATCGATTACAAGACTATCTCTATTAGAGACTAAAAGGATTGGGGAAAAAAAAACATTAGGTTTCGATTTTTTAAATTATATAAATTTATTTTAAAGAATGTAAAATAAAGTTTTCAATAAAACTAAATAAATTAAAACATTAAAAATAATATGCCTTTTTGAGGCCATTTCATTAATTTTTCTGCTTAAAGTATTTACAATAAAAACAAATTTGTTACAAAAAAAAAATAATAATAAGACTGACAGATTCCTCAGTTATATCCAGAAATAAAAAGTAGCACATTTACACCAACTTTTAAAGTAAAATAATAATATTAATAATTGCAAATGATTGTTTCAAGTAATGTCATGTAAAAAAAGTATACTCAATGTTTCATGTACATTGATGACAGATGTGTGCGAATGGAGAAAAGAGATTGTATAGTTTGTTGCTTTATTCGGAGGTCAATAGTACTGTTGCGAGGTTAAAAATTTATTTCTTAACAATAAACATGCTTTTTATAAAATGTAATGCATTTATTGTGAACTATTTTTAAACCATGTTTAAACCAAATTAGTACAAATGACATCCGAATAGCATTAGTCAAAATAAACCCGGACACGTAGCGCCGCCATTCGCACCCGGGTAACATTAGACTCAATGCTATTCGGATGACATTTGTGGTAGTTTATTTTAGTAAAACTGAAGAATAATGATTACATAATTATAGTACATTCAATTATCATTTGATACCTCATTTTGTCTTACAAACTTAACAATAATATTTACAATCTTTTTTTTAATCCCAACCTCTCAATTCTGGTACTCGGGTATCAAAAGATCCATTCATTCTTTTATCTACCACGTGTTTAAAGGTCTTCACTTTGTAATCATCAACTGGTATGATTATAGTTTTATAGATACAATTCATTTTTTTTCTTATAATTTTTTAAAACGTTTTTTAAAATTACATATCAATATTCATTAGGTATCCCCTTCATTGTGCTTCACACTTTATTTTATTCATGATTACACTAAATTTTAACACAGATTACCTTCTATTCAGTGACGAGGTGAGAATCCCTGATGATTTTAGTTCCCGAACCTAATTTTTGAAAGTAGTCCAGGCGAGAATGTGAAAGACTGGCTGGCGTAGGAACTAATGCGTACGAAAAGTACGCGCGTTTTGGTAGCGTGGGTGAACGGCAGAACGACACAGAGTCAACGGAAAGACAGTGTAGTCCTTTGATTTAGTTTTTAGGAGGTCTTTTGGCTACGTTTGTTAGCAAGACGTGCCGCACCAATGGGATGAATTGTATTATGTATCGTTATAATGAACGTGTGCTAATTGTGCAGTTAAAAATAAAGTGTCAATACTAATTATTGAACGCCTTGAGTCTAGTGTTGTCATTCTTGTGAACTGGTGAATCATGCAGTAGACAACACAAACAAACACTATTTTCTATAAACAAATTCTTGACATCTTTGTTTCCTCTTTCGAATCAGACTAAACAGATTGCTCACATAATTTTTTCCCCTAATATCTTAATAAGAAATAGTTATTGGAAGGTTTTAAAATCTTGATTGTTGCAGAAATTGAAACTTAGATTACTCAAATAATATACACATCTTTTTGTATAAATTTAATGTATAGATGTATTTGACTACCAAAAGCTGTAAGCATTTCATAACAGGAATGATCATAATATTTATTTGCTCTCAAAATCAATTAGATGTATGACAATGACATTCACTGTTTGTGTTTGTGAGGGTGTGGGGTATTGGATCTTATCTTTTACCTTTACCCCTCAAGTGTGGGGAACGAATTCGAATAGTCTGCCCTTGTAAATGGGAGATCTATAACTGGTAATGTGGCCTTTTTTAAACTTACATTTGTTAAACAGTTGTTGATATAAAAATAAAGTTATCTTAAATTAAAATCTTATAGATTTATTTAAACACATACCTAAATAAGATACATATTGTGACGATTTTACAATGCTAGTTGAGGATTTTTAAATTGTTAAGTTTTACGATTCATAATAATATAACTGCATTACAAATACGAAAAATTAAAATGCCGATAAAATCCTTGAATAAAAATGAAACCGATCTTTAATCTCTGTTTATTAAAAAAAACTTAAACAAAATTTTTAAATATTTTCATATACAATTTTTTATGAGACTAGATTAGGATTTATTTCTTTACAAACAAAATAATGTCAGGTGTGGGCACATTAATGCCAGATATGTGTACATTACTTTCAGATGTGAGCACATTGATGTCAAATATGTCCTAATTAATGTCAACTTTGTACATTAACGCCATATGTGTACACGTGAATGTCAGATGTGTGCACAATAATGTCAGATGTGTGCACAATAATGTCTCTAAGTGTGCACAATAAGGTCATATGTCTGTACATTATTGTCAGGTATGTGCACATACATTTCAGATTTGTGCACATTAATGTCACATGTGGACACAATGATGTCAGATGTGTGCACAATAATGTAAAGTGTGTGCACATTAATGCCAGATGTGTGCATATTAATGACAGATGTTTGTACATTAATGTCAAATGTTCACGTTAATATCAGATGTGTGCACATTAATACCATATATGTGTACACTAATGTCAGATGTGTGCACTTTAATGCCAGATGTGTGCACATTAATGCAGATTAATGCAGATGTGTGCACCATTATGTCATATGTGTGCACATTGAGAAAAGCGAATTCATAATTCAGGTTATTATTTCATTTTCTTTGACCAACAAACATTATAAAGACCTACAATGTAACTATTTATTACATGGTTAAGAAGTAATGATTTTGTTGTTGTTGTAATAAAGATACTTTTGATTTATATAATTGTATGTGTATTGTGTGAATACATGGTACTTGAGTTTTTATACAATGTATTTCTAGTGATCAACAAGTTCTTGAGTTTTATATAATTTAATGCATGGCTGTGTGACGACATTAAGCTGACCTTAAAAGTTCCAATCACTCAAACCACCTTCTTAGAACTTACACCTTCCCCCTTTTAAGTTCAGGACGAATTATTAACCATTGATTGTTGTGATTTCACATGGATCTCTTAATCAATTATATTTTGACCAGCAGATTGAAATACGCAGTAGAACACCCCCAACCCCCAGGGTGTCTCACAACGGGTGAGCTGTTGTTGAAATGTTATTACGACTAGTAATATTAACTTCATTGGACCTAGACATCACGTGATAGTGATTTAGCCAATAACTGCCGTAAAAGTTAAAAGCTTTCTTTTGAGGTCACTACATAAGATAACACTGTCACCTTATTAGTGTAACTTTGAAGTCGGCATTTCTAACACCTAGTGAGTTGGATGAACATTTCTAACACCTAGTGAGTTGGATGAACATTTCTAACACCTAGTGAGTTGGATGAACATTTCTAACACCTAGTGATTTGGATGGACATTTCTAACACCTAGTGAGTTGGATGGACATTTCTAATACCTAGTGAGTTGGATGAACATTTCTAACACCTAGTGAGTTGGATGAACATTTCTAACACCTAGTGAGTTGGATGGACATTTCTAACACCTAGTGAGTTGGATGGACATTTCTAACACCTAGTGAGTTGGATGGACATTTCTAATACCTTGTGAGTTAGATGAACATTTCTAATACCTAGTGAGTTGGATGGACATTTCTAACACCTAGTGAGTTGGATGAACATTTCTAATACCTTGTGAGTTAGATGAACATTTCTAATACCTAGTGAGTTGGATGGACATTTCTAACACCTAGTGAGTTGGATGAACATTTCTAATACCTAGTGAGTTGGATGGACATTTCTAATACCTTGTGAGTTGGATGAACATTTCTAATACCTAGTGAGTTGGATGGACATTTCTAACACCTAGTGAGTTGGATGAACATTTCTAATACCTAGTAAGTTGGATGGACATTTCTAACACCTAGTGAGTTGGATGAACATTTCTAATACCTAGTGAGTTGGATTGACATTTCTAATACCTTGTGAGTTGGATGGACATTTCTAATACCTAGTGAGTTGGATGGACATTTTTAATACCTAGTGAGTTGGATGAACATTTCTAATACCTAGTGAGCTGAATGAACATTTCTAATACCTAGTGAGTTGGATGGACATTTCTAATACCTAGTGAGTTGGATTATCATTTCTAATAACTATAAGGTTGGATCAACATTTCTAATACCTAGTGAGTTAAATGAACCTTTCTAATACCTAGAGAATTGGATGAACATTTCTAATACCTAGTGAGTTGGATGGACATTTCTAACACCTAGTGAGTTGGATGGACATTTCTAACACCTAGTGAGTTGGATGGACATTTCTAATACCTTGTGAGTTAGATGAACATTTCTAATACCTAGTGAGTTGGATGGACATTTCTAACACCTAGTGAGTTGGATGGACATTTCTAATACCTTGTGAGTTAGATGAACATTTCTAATACCTAGTGAGTTGGATGGACATTTCTAACACCTAGTGAGTTGGATGAACATTTCTAATACCTAGTGAGTTGGATGGACATTTCTAACACCTAGTGAGTTGGATGAACATTTCTAATACCTAGTGAGTTGGATTGACATTTCTAATACCTTGTGAGTTGGATGGACATTTCTAATACCTAGTGAGTTGGATGGACATTTTTAATACCTAGTGAGTTGGATGAACATTTCTAATACCTAGTGAGCTGAATGAACATTTGTAATACCTAGTGAGTTGGATGGACATTTCTAATACCTAGTGAGTTGGATTATCATTTCTAATAACTATAAAGTTGGATCAACATTTCTAATACCTAGTGAGTTAAATGAACCTTTCTAATACCTAGAGAATTGGATGAACATTTCTAATACCTAGTGAGTTGGATGAACATTTCTAATACCTAGTGAGTTGGATGAACATTTCTAATACCTAGAGAATTGGATGAACATTTCTAATACTTAGTGAGTTGGATGAACATTTCTAATACCTAGTGAGTTGGATGAACATTTCTATTCCATTTATTTTATTTGAATGCATTGTATTACCATGTATATAGTTTGTTAAAACATTAATGTTCTATTATTCCGATTAGAATGAATTTGGTTCATTTAATTTTTTTTTTTTATATTTTCTCAATGTTCGACTCTCGCCTCCAAACTGGGACACGCCTCTAAACTGGGACACACGCCTCTAAACTGGGACACATGCCTCTAAACTGAGACACACGCTTCCAAACTGGCACACACGCCTCCAAATTGGGACACACGCTTCCAAACTGGGACACACGTTGACCATTTCGAGATTTACTGTCCTAAACTTGATCCCATCTTAACGATGGTGATGATGTCACTGGATAGTTGTTATCTATTACAGTTGTTTGGATATAGCATATTAAATCATTTCATTATATTTATAATTCATTGTTTAATTATGTTTGAAAAGCATCCTTTGTTATACGCGAATGCTAGCCATACAAGCTTGCACCGACTATGGTGAAGACAAATAAGACTTTCCACAATGTATATTAACTTTGTGAAGCTTCTATCGCCTTCAATGCTCCAATCTGATATTGTTGTCATTGGAAAGTGTTCTGTTAGCTCATGAATATTAGAAAAGTTGCTCCCTTTTTTTCTTTCATCATCTTTCACATAGAGCCTGTTTACTAGATCGCTGTACTGCTTGTATCATCATTCACATACAGCCTGTTTACTAGATCGCTGTACTGCTTGTATCATCATTAACATACAGCCTAGTTGCTAGATCGCTGTATTGCTACAGGTCAATCACCGCACCTCAGCTGCTGGATTGAAGATCAGTTCCCTGAGGAGGGATTCCAGGAATCCCGCCCAGTACACACCCCGAAAAACCAAGGCATAGCTTGCAACGAGAGGATCCTCTTGCTGATAGGGCTCTCAACCCACGACAGACACATCGCTGGGGAGTCTACACACACATCACGACAGACACATCGCTGGGGAGTCTACACAAACATCACAATGCACAAGGAAAGAACTATTCCACCACGTGCAAGGGAAGAGCTATTCCACCACGTACAAGGGAGGAGATATTCCACTCTGTACTGCTGTGGCTGTTGCATCCACTTCTTTGAAGACACGAAGTAAGAGATTGGATAATCCAATTCAACATTAAGGTGCTCTCTATTACGTACTGCTTTAACATCCCATTTAGTTAAGCCCTTAGAAGCCAGGAAGGAAGGGATCGAAGAACCCACTGACACACTGAAGGGATCTCATTATAACGTTTACTGTTTCGTCCACTTCCGTGATAGCCCTGAAATGCCACAAAGGAAATGAATGGAAAATCCAACTTCACATTTAAATGATCTCACTACTGATTGATCTGTATAGAGATCTATCCAGATCATCAGAACAAGATAGATTGAAAGGTTAAATCTGAACGCTCTGATCGCATACAATTATAATACAGAACAAAGCGACTATTATGATGAACGTATGGCATTACGGGTAGCCAATATACATAGTAAAATAGAACCTAAACTTAAATTATATGAACGTTGTTTTTCATACCATTGGATATCATAGAATAACTCTATCTCTAACTTCTGCGTCACAGTCTAACTCTATCTCTAACTTCTGCGTAACAGTCTAACTCTATCTCTAACTTCTGCAGCCAAATCTCACTCTATCTCTAGCTTTTGCGTCACAGTCTAACTCTATCTCTAACTTCTGCGTCACAGTCTAACTCTATCTCTAACTTATGCGGCCCAATCTCACTCTATCTCTAGCTTCTGATCCGCGTTATAATTTGAGTGTCCGACATCTTATTTATACTAAAAGGTATTTCATACCACTGAACGTAATCATTTCATAACCAGGATTAATGCCATATTGGAATACATAATTAATTTGGTGCATATCATTATAGAAGGATGTAAGTAGATATAAGTATATTATCATACAAACGACAAAACAGACATGTAAGTAAATATAAATATATTACAATAAAACCGACAAATACAGATATGTAAGTAAATATACGTATATTATCATATGAACGACAAATACAGCTATATAAGTAAAAGACTGGCTCATTTTTTTAATCATATAATTTTGTTCTGCCTCGTGGTTACAAAATTCTGTGTGACCTGAATAACAATGTCATTCTATTTTTAGATCAAGGAACCCTTTGAATTTATAGTGATTGCGTTTTATATTTTAATTAAAATAGATTAGAATTACATAATATAAATATAGTCAGAGTTGGTACACTCAGATGATAAATAGAGTGGGCCGTCCACGAACTTAGTGTGTCATATATGTTACATTTATATTACTAACTGAAAATGTCGCATTGGAGATGGCGTCGGTGGGCCGTCGAGCGCGAGCTCTTAATGCTCCCTCCCCGGCGCCCCCCCCCCCCAACACAAGCCAGCGCACTGAGGGTTTCCCCGACGCCAGCCCGTGCGGAAGTACGCCGGGAACTCCCCCCATGCCTAGGGGGAGCCCGGTCGACCGTTGACGCTGCGTTTAAAGTGTCGGCATTCCACTCTCCGTGGGTCAGGACGGCTTTGCTTCCACTTCGGAGGGTAAGTGTTGCGTTACCACCATGCAACGCCCAAGGACGAGTAGTGGCTGGACGAAACGGTTGCCTAGGAGCGGCTTTGTTACGGCCATGTAGCTAAAATCATCGGCATGGGTTTTGGCCGCCACCCAGGCCTCATATTCATCACCGGCAACTAGTAAGCATGTTAGACGCTACTACTGTTGCGTTGGGAGTCATGCGTTTTGGCCGGGGTTTTTGGCTTCGGGTGAACAAGTCACCTACTAGTCCGCCACGCCACGGAGGGGCAGACCTTATGTGGACGCCCCCAAGTCTCCTCGGGGACGCTGCCGCTTACACTTATTACTAACTAAACGACTCAGTTTATCATAATTGTTGCACTAATCTCACAAACTAAAGAAGCGTGTGGCACCCTCATATTTCCTTTTTCTTAACCTTGAAGCTTTGCAACAGGATATGTTGAAGGAAATTATATCTACTGGCCGTCCACTCAGTCAGTAGGAAGCACAACAACGAAGACGAACTTAGGTTTTATCCTTTAAGGATCGAATTCAATGGGGACGATCTCTTTAAAAGAGTCACCAACTCCATCAATGAACAACGTTGGTTAAGCATATTTAACAAAATATATATTTAGGTTAAGAACAATAAATTATAGTTTTTGTTTGAAAAGTATAACATTAAAGCTAAAAAAAACTGGAAATGATTACAGATAGATTAGAACATTTTTGCTAAAAAAGTTACTATGCTATACTTTTCATCACAACAATTTTAAATAATGTGACTCTGAAAATTCTGAACTATATCCATAAAAAATAATTTAGTTATTTCGCTTGAATTAGAAATTATCAATATTATTTACTCGCTCCCCTCAAAAAATTTTTTGATTAGAGTGTGGCGTGTAACGTAACGATATTTGATGTAAATTAAGAATTGTGTGATTAATGGTACGTACGGATAGATCGGAAGAGAGACAAGGCCGACATGGAAGGACAGACAGAGTGTAATTTTTAAGATGGTATTTTGAAGGTCTAATCAAATGTATTGTGCTAAATGAATGGAATGTAATAAGACTCAGTTGCTATCAACTAATATTCATCAATAATATTCATCTAATATTTTATATTGTGTAATTTGTCAATAAATAAATGATATTTCAACATTGAAATTCTGCTAGTTTATAGAGTAAGCAGTGAGTGATACATGTAGATACATGTTTTCAAGTACGTAAAGGTCACATTTACTTTATGTCAGAACTGCAAGGTTGTCTGACAATTTAATCAACACTTGTTTAATCATGTCAGAACTGCAAGGTTGTCTGGCAATTTAATCAACAGTGATTTAATCATGTCAGAACTGCAAGGTTGTCTGGCAATTAAATCAACATTGATTTAATCATGTCAGAACTGCAAGGTTGTCTGGCAATTAAATCAACAGTGATTTAATCATGTCAGAACTGCAAGGTTGTCTGGCAATTTAATCAACAGTGGTTTAATCATGTCAGAACTCCAACGTTGTCTGGTAATTTAATCAACAGTGGTTTAATCAGGCGTTTTCAAATAAGATTCAATTTTATTTATAATTAACTTTACATTAAATTTAATTAATTTAAATTTTTCCCTTCCTGGTCTTCAAAGTTGCAAACTTGTCAATCACGTGATAAAAATCAATATCCCCCGCCGTATCCCTTTCAATTGATAGTAGAGTCAGATCAGAAAGCGGGGACTGTTCCATTGGTGATCGTTAATAGTTCTTGATAAAGCATAGTCTTAAAAAGCTAACATGAAGCCATGCAAGAAAAAATCAAATATTTAGAGATAGTTTTGGAAGGGATCTTAGGCAGTCCCATTCAGCTATAATTTCAAAAAATAAAATACTGACCAGTCAATGACTTATAAAATTCAATATCAGCTGCCTTTAGGTGTCTTCAATGCTTTTGTATTTCTTTCAAAAGTTCATCTTCTGGTAAGTTATCTTAGAAAGAGTTCCATTTTGGAACATACACCAATAACACTTCTTCAATTGCTGATACTAGACTCTCTGGTTGAAAAACCCAAAACATATCTGCTCCCTCCTTGATCGCTGATGATCTGATCTTGTGTTCAGATTGAAAGCGATCAGTAAACTCCAGCATCTCCTTACTCTTCTACTCTTAAACATGAATTGTCTCTCTAATGAATTTACATACTGTCTGATTTTAAAATTGCTTTTTCAATAACATGTTCCACGAAATGACAGCGCTTTAGAAACCTTTATTTTCGTCAATGCTGGATTAACGTATACGCTAAAGAAGCTACCTCTTAGAGCCTCACAATCTGAAAGCTACATCTTAGGGCCTGACAATCTGCCAGCTACATCTTAGGGCCTCACAATCTGCCAGCTAGAGATTTTACAATTTTCTTTGACAACCTATCGTAATTTCCAACGGTAAGGGGCCTCTGGACTCTGTATAGCTTAGGACTTCTGGACTCTGTATATCTTAGGGCCTCTGGACTCTGTATAGCTTAGGGCCTCTGGACTCTGTATAGCTTAGGGCCTCTGGACTCTGTATAGCTTAGGGCCTCTGGACTCTGTATAGCTTAGGGCCTCTGGACTCTGTATAGCTTAGGGCCTCTGTACTCTGTATAGCTTAGGGCCTCTGGACTCTGTATAGCTTAGGGCCTCAGCAAGTCTGAATTCAGCCCTGATATTGGTCACCACTTATGATTATGAAATGTTTTTATTTTCTTCGGGGATGGGCAAGTGTGGAAAACGTGATCTACATTGGACATTTGCAAGTGTGTCAATATTAGGATGCACGATAGGGGTCAGTCAAGGTTTAGTGGGAGTCTCTGCTGACCTACATATCTCAAGGTGATTTATTCTCATCTGGGGTGCGTAAGGGATCATGGTCTCGGTTATTTTACTGATTATCAGGTTGGATGCCGTGGTTCATAATATGCGGGGCCTGGCATAAATGGCGAATGTGATATCAATTGGAAGGACGGCATTTGCAATGCATCTTTGACGGTAGGGCTGGAGGACAGCTGGACTAACCTTTCAAGAATAAAAAAAAAAAATGAAGTACAACATTCTTGGATGCTTTAAGTAATTCAACAGTACATTGTACCAACTTTTGGTTGCTCTGAGTAATTCAACAGTACATTGTACCAACTTTTGGTTGCTCTGAGTAATTCAACAGTACATTGTACCAACTTTTGGTTGCTCTGAGTAATTCAACAGTACATTGTACCAACTTTTTGTTGCTCTGAGTAATTCAGCAGTACATTGTACCAACTTTTGGTTGCTCTGAGTAATTCAACAGTACATTGTACCAACTTTTTGTTGCTCTGAGTAATTCAGCAGTACATTGTACCAACTTTTTGTTGCTCTGAGTAATTCAGCAGTACATTGTACCAACTTTTGGTTGCTCTGAGTAATTTAACAGTACATTGTACCAACTAATCCTCTGAAAACGATCCTTATTTATTTATTTTTAAAAGTGTTACAAAATTTTTAAATTATTTTTACAGTCTTTGGATTTGTATCGGTAAATTTGGAAAACAAAATGTACATATTTAAGTTTTGTTATTTTCTCTTACATTGTCTTGAACGTGTTGCATTTGGAGACACTAAATGTGCAACTGGTAAAGTCTTTCAAATCTAAAATTACATTTATGACACATGGATATTTTCTTGCACTACCAAATTTTCTAATACGCATGTCCTATATTTTTTATTTGAATCATGACAAAAAACGCGACAAAAGTGTGATACAATATAGACGCCACTAAAGGGTAAATGGAGTCAGTAGGTGACCTACTGATTTGAATGGTTTTATTGTCATTGTATAAGGGTAAATGTTCACATGCTACCTAATGATTGAAAGGTTTATTGTCATTGTATAAGGGTAAATGTCCACATGCTAACTAATGATTGAAAGGTTTATTGTCATTGTATAAGGGTAAATGTTCACATGCTACCTAATGATTGAAAGGTTTATTGTCATTGTATAAGGGTAAATGTCCACATGCTAACTAATGATTGAAATGTTTATTGTCATTGTATAAGGGTAAATGTCCACATGCTAACTAATGATTGAAGGGTTTATTGTCATCGTATAAGGGTAAATGTCCACATGTGACCTACAGATTTGAATGGGTTCAATGTCACAGGATATTGGTAAATGTAACAAAAATTCAGTTCATTTAGGCAATAGGAAATTTGTCACAATTAAGTTTCAAGATAAAGGTCTCTAAATTGCAAACAGAGGTCACTGGTGACCTTCTGATTATGAATTATATATAGTTGTTTTTTTTATGGTAAAGTGTAAAGATTTAAACTCGATTGGACAACGGAGAATTGGTCCAAATTACGATGTATGATATAGGTCTCTCAAGAATAAGTCAATTATTATTTACCTACTGATCATGTAATGCGTGTCTGCTTTCTTTTTATAGGATCTGCGTAAGTGTATTAGCTTTCAGCTTTATTGGGACTCATGAGGTGGGTTAAATTGTGGTATAAGATTCTACTACACAAAAAAAATAATACTGTTGAAATATTGATCTCTTTGTCATTCATGGGCGCCATTTGGTAAGTGGGATTCGCTGGTGAACTTTAGATCATGATTCCTCTTAAATTGTTATGTGATATAAAACAAAATTCAGCCAGTTAGACATTAGGAAATGTATCCAACTTTGTCACAACTCTTGGTTAGGGCAGACCATTGGTGACCAACAAATTATGAAAGTTATCATTTTCGGCGGATATGTTCTAGTGTGCAAATGAAATCGAGATTGGTAATCAGCCAATAGGTCAAAATTAAAATGCACGATAGAAGTAGGTTACGTTGTAGCGAGAGTCGCTGGTGACCTAGAAATAATTTTATAGTCATCTTGGGTTAGTGGTTAAAAGTCTCAGCTCATTTAGAAATGAGAAAGTTGAATACAAGATTTCATAACAAACGAAATGACTATGATAATTTGTGAATATGGGATAAATTACAACAGCAGTCACCAAACTTTTTTTCAAGGCGGGCCCGATATACTGGCCGGACAACGGAAAATCTAACGAGCGCGGGCCGGATAATCATTCTGTCAATACTTGCAAGCAGGTTAAAGTACCGTAGGTGGGCGTGATAACTTGGTCTTGCGGGCCGTAGTTTGGTAACCCTGTATTAGAACAAGCTTTTCATTTACAATACAGCCTTACAGATAAGGGTCGATTACAAATGGACAATCCTTTTAAAAGATTAATTAACCTTAAAAGTAATTTACATCTGACACTACATCATTTATACATATTTAACTATATATACATTTATGTTAAACAATTCGTTTTCTTGACACTAGATAAGATGTAAAGTAAAAATACATTTCATATACATAATGTAATTGAGCAAAATGTTTTCAAAAATTTAAATAAAATAATATTTTGAAGAAAACAAACAATTAAATTAATATAGCAATAAAATCTTAAGTTATATCCACATACAAAAAATTACTGAATAGTGTATAATAGGTCCCTTAATCAAGAACAAAATCTGTTATACATTTAGGCACATTTTTTTTAAAATATAAAAATAATCAAATATGTAAATATTATATTAAACGTTTATTTTAAATACTGTTGTTTTTCCTTCCTCGACCATTTATGTCACATGTATTTGAATGAAAAAAAAACGATAGCATTTGCTTTTTTAATTTTTTTGTTTGTTTTACATAATTTTATTTCCAACATCTTTTTAAAGACACATAATCTAACATATTCATATGGAAAAACACATAATCTAACATATTCATATGGAAAGACACATAATTTAACATATTTATATGGAGTTGATAAATAGTTTTAAAATAGCAAAAACGTGTTTCTTAAAATGAAGCGTGCTTTCTTATATGATTTTATGTCTGCCTGTTAAACACTCATTAACCCAATTATTTTCGTTTTCATCTGATTTGGGGTAATTTACCCAGGTTTACACATTCCTAGATTATACGTATAATTAAGAACAATGCAGTTTTATAAAATTCTATATATTAAATTCACGTTTTATTATGGGTTGCAGGCTGTGTGTGGTGTAAAATATTCTGACCGTTAATTCACCCACTTCCAATCAACCGATCGAGCTGAAACCTGGCACATAGACTAAATGCCGATAACAACACATTCTGTCACATTTGCAGATCCACACGCTAACTCCAAAACATTAGTTTTTCCAGGATTGTATATTTAATAATTATATTATGTTTTTATTCAAGGGAAATAACTAAATAAGGTAATGTGGATATAACTCAGACAATTCTGAGTCATATTAATTTTATTTTTTTATAATTGAAATACAATTTAGTAAGACTTTAAGCCGACATGTTATTTACTATAACTTAAAAAATTCTTTACTTGTGTTTATTTTTAATATTATGCAGTTAAAATGAAAACTCTAAATTACTTTTTTAATTTAAGTATAACAGGCTTAAATATGCTTAACCATGTGTACGTTTTCATCGTTCGTGATTGTACGAGCAATAATCCACCCGAATTCGATCCCCACATTTAGGGATACACCATCGCTTCCCCAAATCCCCCATGTTAAGTTCGAATTTATTTATGTGCTTCCCTCTGGCTGATAGCGTTACACAATGTTTGTTAGTTTAATTGTCCAACTTTCCTTCAACATATTAAGCTGTAAATTCGCACATAGTCTTGTTGCCAATGACGACACATTATTTTTAAAATTTTCAGCCCCTTAACTGTTTTTCAAGGGGTAGAAAAAGGAAATTTAGGATAAACTATTGGGAATCCCACGCTATTTCAGTTAATGATAAGACCTTAACATTAATGATTCACTGAGTTTATTTAGAAGACGTGATTACCTCACGCTGTCCTCCTGCAAAACCCTTTTGAAACCACACTGCGCTATTATTAGGTGATGCTTACTAAATATAGTCTTTTTTGACTTTGTTATAACTAATTAAAACTAATAGTCTGTTCCTGCCGAATACTATCGAATAGTCTGGATTATACTGGAAACAGTTACAATGCTTACTATGTGTCTGGACTAATCAAACATAAACCGACTATAAATAAAGGGCCGATAGATAGAGGGAGAGATATCATTTATCACGAGATTCTTGTAGTGCGTTATTTCTGCTACTAGACACGCTTTGTGTGTCTAGATTTTAGTTTATCATTGTACCACTTTTGCATATTGCATTCTTATTAACAACGTACTGCTAGCCAAATAATATACTGTAAGTCATACGGTTTAATTATATTTCTTTTCATTTTGTAATTCATTTAAAAGGTATTAATTGTAAGTATCGCTGGTTTGGGTATCGTATTCTGTGTTATTGTATTTATCATTTGGTATCGTCTTTTGTTATGTACTGTTTTAGAACGAGCCATGCACTTAAATAAGAGATTTATTTCTCAATACGGATAACGGTACGTAATAATGGGCAGCCTAGACTACTTATATATTACTACCTCAATTATATATATGTTTGAAATGTGATCACACTGGTTATGTCCCTTTTTCTTATATCTCAAAGATGTTCCCTGAACCTATCAGATGGTCTTATTCTCGCCTCACTTATGTAACAGAATCAACATCTTTGGCAAACATCCATAAAATTCACATTTCAACTAGTACAAGATAAGTACAAAAGTACACCATGTTAATGTCAGGGTCAGCAAAGAGTATATGACAATTATATTTAATGACAATCTCATTGTGTAGGTTGTAGGTTTATGTCAGTGTCAGCAAAGAGTATAGGACAATTATATTTAATGACAGTCTCATTGTGTGTGTTGGGGATACTATTTTATAAACCATCATTTTTGTTTAAACGAACTTTAAAAGCTGCATTATGTTTGATTGTGTTGATACAATTGAGTGCTGACATAATGGCACTCTGGAGACAAGACACAGGACGAAAGAAGTCCATCATGTCGTTAGTCATATCTATAAAATCTTTAACTCACTGTCAGACGTGAGTTGTATTATAAAGCTTGGAAAATGTAATGGAATCTGTCCGTGATCTGGAGTGGTAAGATAAATACACTTAACTATGATATATGTACAAACAAATTAGTGAAGTACATTTAATCAATAAGTGTAATGTGTTTATAAAATGAATAAATTGTTGGAGTTACTTGTTGCCGTGGAAGTCATACCAATGGCGCCATCAATGTAATATTTATACAATTCTAGGCTATGGCCAGTTTTTGTCTTTCTTATCATGTAGTCAAAATGAACCAACATTAAACAAATCCTAAAAAAGTTTTTCGTATAAAACATTTACAAAATATCATAAAAAGTAAAGAGGGGTGGGGCTGAAATTTGGAAACAGCACGCCCCTGAATTTTAGTAATATTGTAATGACCCAAACGATGTACACTGCATATATATTTCATATATATATATATATATATATATATATATATATATATATATGTAGCCGGGTGGTTACAGGTTAAAACACAAACAAAAAGCAGGTCCTGAGAACTATAGCGTTGTTTAATGTAAAAGGTACAATCCGTTCACACACAATCTCCTCTCCTCTCCACACTTTGCAACACATCAACCCGTCAACGAGACTGCCCCGAGTTCACATTTCCCCTGCTTATCTAGTCACCATGTGTCCACGTCATGAGCTTTTTTACCAGTTCCCCGTGGGACAGGCATACCCAGCTCATGACGTGGATGCCTGGCAGAAAACCTCGTGTGACCCATAGGTGGCACCCAGCCACCTATGCAAACAAATGTATACATAGAAAAAGTGGCACATTGCCACATATATATATATATATATATATATATATACTATCTCAGTTCACGTTCTACAATCGGCTGGCCAGCATTTTTATTGGCACACTGTTAAAGCCATGACTGGCGATGAAGTTTATTTATCTGTTTCTTTGTGTAAACTCTTTATTTGAGTTGGCATGTTTGTCTGTTTCAAAGATTTGCACCTTGACTTGCAGAAAAAACGCGTTTTGATAGTTCATTGTCCTCACTGGCAACCATGTTTTGATGGAGCATTAGGGCCTGAATATATTCCAATACTTACTATTCTTCATACATAAGGAACGTTATTTAGCGTCTGCTGCTATTTGGAACCACATGGAAAATATGTGTAAAATCTAAAAGGAAGACCGCATAATCAAATGTTTTTAGAAGGAATTTGCGGAGCTTCGGCTAAGATTTCTTTTTATCATGTGTCAAATGCATTTACTTCATGTGCCATTGCCATTGAACTTTCGTCCCATATTATCAATTTGGCCTTATAAAATTTCATCCCATATTATCACTTGCCTCTATCAGTTTATTTTCCACATTAGTCCCATGTTGAACATTACATGTCGATATTTCATTTACTGGAAAAGACAGCTTGAAATAAATGTGAGAAGCTCTGTCTCCCTCAAACAAAGTTGATGCTATTCCTGTAAATACACATTGTTTACCTTGTTTTGTCGTTAGCCAATTTTTGACCAATTTTGAACATTTAAAACTTTTCTTCGAATCTATTTATAGATTATTAACGCAATTCTTAACCAATGGCTTATTTGTTGTTGTTTTTTTTAAATTTAATAAACCGGTGTAGCAGTAAAATACTATACTGGTGAATGTTGATGGAGCATAACTTCTTGCTTGTGATAATGTACCGACGGTATATTCTGTTTATTTTAAACGGGGAGATGTGACTGTTTTACTGGAAGGAGATTTTGGTTTAGTGAGGGATGAAGATTTGTGTTTTGTGCAGGAGAGTTTAGTGGAGGAGTAAAATGTGTGTTGTGTAAGAGAGTTTAATAGATGAGTAAAATGTTTGTTGTGTAAGAGATTTCGAAGGTGTTAGAACATGGACAAGCTACGGTGATCATGACGTGGAGGTCGTGAGCTTGTCTAGGGAAGTCTCAAGAGCGGGACGTAAAGTTGACAAAGTGGAATTCATTGGCGACAACTTGACTTGAAGTTACGAGGGACGTAGTGAATTTAGTAGTGTGGGCGACACTGGTTGCTCAAGGCTTGAGAACCGTGTTTGCGTTGAGTCTGTTTCAAACTCTGACGGTTTTGGTGTGGATTGAGGGTTTGGCCGTGATTACGGAGGTTCCGTGGAGGAGGTGAGATTTTTACCTGAGGTGTGGTTATGTGAGAGAAGTTTTGGTTTGTTTTGTGATGTGTAATTAATTTTTGGTCATGTATTTTTATGTTATGTAAATGGGAGTTGAGTTAGTCTTGAGTGTCGGGACTAGTGTTATGTGAGGAGGAAATGTTTAGATGGGGAAAAAATGTGCACATTTTTTGGAAAGCGACTGACAAGATAAATATCCCGGCCACTTAAAATCGTAGATTCAGACCGGGACAATTTTAGTTTGTCCACATGAATCCACAGTTGTTGACATTTTGTTTCTCTCTAGCATTCAAGATTTTTTTCTGTTTTTTTTGGGGTCATGTTTTGATCATTATTAAAAACGTATGTGATTGTTGTTTGGTTGATATTGTTGGAGATTATGTAAATTAAGTGTATGATGATTTGGCCAAGGATGAGTTTGCATAAACTATGAATGGTATTGTAATGGTGGGAACTATATTATTGTACATTTTACACTTGCTCTTAGGTTGTATAGAGATGGTGACTGTTTAGGATTGCTCACTGAAAGTTTGGAATGTCAATTGTGTGTGACATCACTACTGTAAGTGATGTCAACGAAAAATAAAATAGGGGTGGGGGGAGAAAAATGTTGTGAACGAGATTGTTGTGAATGTTTGGTGTGGGGGGGGGGGGGTTGTTGATCGTGTGAGTGTTTTTGTAATTTGTAAGTCGTGACGTCAGAGCGTGAAGTTGGTTCGTCGTGTTAAGCTTTAATGTATGCTGAGTGTTTGTGTAGGGATATAAGAGACAGTGTGTTTTTAATGTATGCTGGGTGTTTGTGTTGGGATATAAGAGGCAGAGTATTGTTAGATCGAGAGGAGAGAGAAGAGCCTTGAGATCATTAGTCAAGAGAAGCAAGATTGTTGAGTATTGTGAGAGTCGAGAGAGTAGTTAAGGAAGTCGACAAGATAGTTGAGTGTTATTGTTATCTTCATTGAACGCTGTTGTTTACTCTTAATTGTGGACCAAGTGTGACAGACAAGTTAAGCGTTCTTAAGTATACAGTTGTCACCTTAGGACCTAGACGAGGTAGAAAGACAAGTTAAGCTTACTTCAGTATACAGTTGTCACCCTAGGACCTAGACGAGGTAGACATGCAAGTTAAGCGTACTTCAGTATACAGTTGTCACCCTAGGACCTAGACGAGGTAGACAGGCAAGTTAAGCCTACTTCAGTATACAGTTGTCACCCTAGGACCTAGACGAGGTAGACAGGCAAGTTAAGCATACTTCAGTATACAGTTGTCACCCTAGGACCTAGACGAGGTAGACAGGCAAGTTAAGCATACTTCAGTATACAGTTGTCACCTTAAGACCTAGACGAGGTAGACAGGCAAGCTAAGCATACTTCAGTACACAGTTGTCACCCTAGGATTTAGACGACGTAGGGCTCATCAAACGGTGAAGCAGTAAATGCTTCTACTGGTGAAGCATGTTACATTCGTAACACTAGAGAAGACTACAAAAAGAAGACCGTAACAAATCGGTAGAAGCATTCTTAAGGTCATTAACAAATATTTTTTTTAAAAATGTAAATATTATATATAAGTAAGTTAATCAGAGTTGTTTCAGTCATATGACCAGAACTCAACGTATCAGTCATATGAGTACAAAACTTAAGAAGCCCATGAACTCAATGTTATTTTCAAACACTAAGACATGCATGCAGAGTTATTGCTAATTTCATTCCACTTGTCAAGATCACGATCGATTTAAACATACAACAGTAATACAAAGAAATAGGGATAACTCATATTTCTATGATGAATAATTGGTATCATAACAACTGTTATCTCATAGGCGTCCAACGATTTTTATAACATGTCACTGTAACAAATTAGATGTTTAAGCTAAATATAGGTTTATATATTTTGTATTTTTTAAAGAACACACACACACATATATATATATATATATATATATATATATATAAAATACATATTTACATAAATGTATAAAGCTATAACGGCAGTTTTGTAAGTACATTTAAACATATGACTAATAAAAGAATATGACAGCCATGAAACACAACCACATAAAATGTCAGTGGTGATCTTTCTGTAGTAAAAAAATGTGTTTCTCATTGTTGATTGTTATTACGAACGAGTAAACATGCATACGAAACTTTTTAGTTAAAACCCGATGTTTCTAGTATTGTTTACACGTAATATATTCGCAGAAGGTCATTCAAGGGTAGGCGGGTTTCTCTGATGATCTACTAATCCAAAAATGTGTTATTTTTTTCTAAGCTGGGTAAATGTACAAGGTTTTATTGAAATTGGAAACTATGAAATGTGTCAAATATGATATGCAAGATATAGGTCAGTGAAGGTTACGTGGGGATCACAGGTGATCAGCAAGATAGAGGTCAGTCAAGGTTACCTGGGGGTCACAGGTGATCTGCTGAATATGAGAAAATTTAATGTCATAAGGGTTTAGTAATGTAACAAAATATTCAGCACTCTTTGGCTTCAGTGTTTTTGTTTGATTGAAGTGCAAGATTCCACCAGAAATAAAGCAATATCGAGTCTAATGTGGAGGTGGATTGGTTCGATGATATAGATTTTTCATTACTTTGTGTCCTTGATTATAGGGATCGAATTTAAATAGATTACTCTATTTATGATAGATCTGCTCAATATTCTCAGTGTATTTTGGTCCAAATGATTAAGCTTTGTAAAACAAAAGATAGATTTAATTGAAGTAAAACATTAAGTTTTAATTAAATATGGATATGATAAGAAATAAACCATACTTTTTTTAATTTATAGTTCATACGTTTAAAATTCTGCTTAAAAATTTAATTATTTTTCTTCCATTACAAAAACAAATCAATATGGCTTAAAAAATCCTCACTTATATCCATAAATGTATAATCAAAGTTATATTAAAGTGTCTCCCTTAAAGAAAACTAAAATTATCAAATATTAACACACATTTTTCATAATAATATTATTGAATTAGACTTAAATAAAACATATTAAAAATGGATTTCATATCATAATTTAAAGTAATGTCATTTTATTGTCCACTCCATTTATTTTTATTCATGCATATTAATGTAAAATTTGTTAATTAAAAATAAGCTATAGCAATTCTTTTTGATGTTTCTATATTGAATTGATAAGAAGTGTTGCCCGGAAAAAAAATTAATCTTTGCAAGGAATTCATTTTTATATAGTTTCATATATGTTATAAGGGATGACGTATTTTGAGACACACTTTGCCCGCCTTCCACGTGCATGACCTCTTTCAAGTCGGTCCCGTGTTGGGGCGGCTAGAAAAAATATCCCTTTGATGATACTTTTGTTTACTATCATCCGTTTCTGTGGAACATGATAGAACAATCTAGAAAATGTTGGAAACAGTAAGACTGTGTGTTCCATTTCCAGAATGATCATCTGAAACTGCATATAAAAAGGGCTGACCGATAGAGAGGGAGAGATTTTCCTTTCCTTGATTACGAGGCATGCAATGTGTCATTATACTTTGTTGTGTGTAGAGATTTTTATTTCCTCGTACAATTGTGTGCTCATTGTATTTTGATATACAGTACCGGTACCAGCAAATCTGTAAGTTTATAATTTCAATCATATTTCACTTGCTGTTATTATTTAATTGAAGTTCACAAATTAAAAAGTTATTAATTGTAATTAGCTCTGGCCTTAATTGTCGTTTTATTTGTTATTATTTTTAACCTTTGGTATCGTCCTTTATTATGGACTGTTTTTAGAACGAGCCCTAGACAAAACAACAGAGATTAAATTCTCCATATATAACGGTCCGTAATAATATATGTGTGGTGAATCACACAGAAGAAGGTCTTCGGCGGTTAGTTAACCGTCTATCACACGCTTGTAAAGAGTTTGGATTGTTAATTATTCTACAGAAAACTATTGTCATGATGCAAGAAGCGCCGTCCCCTCCAATTATGACTATTGAGGGCCAAAATCTGCCGGTTGTTGAGCATTTCACATACCTTGGATCCAATATTTCTAGTTCTCTCTCCATTGATGAAGAGATAAACATCAGGATCGCAAAAGCAGCAGCAACTATGGCTAAACTGAATACGCGGGTGTGGAATAATCTCAATCTAACTGAAAAAACAAAGCTAAGTGTCTATCAGGCATGCGTGCTTAGTACGCTCCTATATGGCCGTGAAGTGTGGACCACATATACCAGTCTCGAGCGGAAACTCAACAGCTTCCATCAACGATGTCTGCGTCGCATTCTACGCATTCGATTGCATGACAAGGTGACTAACACAGAGGTCTTGGAACGTTCCAAAATGTGTAGCATATTCTCCGCTCTAAGCAAGAAGCGACTTCGCTGGTTAGGCTATGTAAGGAGAATGGAGGAAGGCCGTATTCCAAAGATGCTGCTGTATGGAGAGTTGGCAGAAGGGACAAGACTTATTGGACGGTCTCGCCTGAGATATATGGACGTTTGCAAAACGAGCATGAAGGAAGCGATAATTGAAGTCAACAAATGAGAGATCATTGCCGAACAACATTCCAGCTGGCGAACGGCAGTGTACGAAGGAGTGAAAAAGGCAGAAGATATGCGGAACGAAGCCCTTGCAACAAAAAGAACAGCACGGAAGGCCAAAATTAACCAGGAATCATCATTCTCCTGCGTGAAATGCAGTCGAGATTGTCATTCCAGGATTGGCCTAGTGAGCCACTCGTCGAAGTGTAGGACTACAATATAGCTACTCCATCGTCTCGTGAAGACGGAAGGATGCCATACATAATACATACATACATACATACATTCATTTATAGATACATACATACATACATGCATACATACATACATACATACATGCATACATACATACATACATGCATACACGCATACACACATACATACATACATACATACGTACATGTATACATACATACTCATATACATACATGCATACATACATAACACATACATACATTCATGCATACATTCATGCATACATACATACATACATACATGCATACATACATACATACATACGTACATTGTTCCAATCGAATGGGTAACATATCTGTCTCAGAGCCAGTACGACAGTTGTATAAGAATAAAAGAAAATCATTTCTTTCAGACAAACATGTGTTTTTACATCGTACCAATGATTGCATACAGAAAGATGTTTTTAACTCATACAAATTATATAGCACAATACAAATTTTAGTATATCATATATTTATTTTTAAAATAATTATAATATTTGTTTACACTGTTTTGGTATTATAAAAATGTTACGTCGTTGGTATCATGAGGTCAACAAATCTAATTTATCATATCAATGGATTTATTGTTTATTAAAATATCTTGTTCTACTTAAAATAATGAACGTTTGTACCGAACTCTGAACAACAAAATGGCTTCTCTTAAGAGCATTGAAATAACTTGTATTATTATAAGCATATTAACAACATTATGAAGGCCAATGTCCCAAGCCCATGATAGTGTCTACCTTAGTTAAACTTGTATTTGTCATGCCCTGGTGACGTACTGATCTTATTGTATTTAATGGGTGACACAATGACAATGGGGTTCACTGGTGACCTATGAACTTATTGTATTTAATGGGTGACACAATGACAATGGGGTTCACTGGTGACCTAAGAACTTATTGTATTTAATGGGTGACACAATGACAATGGGGTTCACTGGTGACCTACTGATCTCATTGTATTTAATTAGTGACACAATGATAATGGGGTAAACTGGTGACCTACTAATCTTATTTTATTTAATGGGTGACACAATGACAATGGGGTTCACTGGTGACATACTAATCTTATTTTATTTAATGGGTGACACAATGACAATGGGGTTCACTGGTGACATACTAATCTCATTGTATTTTATGGGTTACACAATGACAATTGGGTTTACTGGTGACCTACTGATCTTATTGTATTTAATGGGTGACACAATGACAATGGGGTTCACTGGTGACATACTAATCTCATTGTATTTTATGGGTTACACAATGACAATTGGGTTTACTGGTGACCTACTGATCTTATTGTATTTAATGGGTGACACAATGACAATGGGGTTCACTGGTGACCTAAGAACTTATTGTATTTAATGGGTGACACAATGACAATGGGGTTCACTGGTGACCTACTGATCTCATTGTATTTAATGAGTGACACAATGATACTAAGGTTCACTCTTGACCTACTGACCTCATTGTATTTAATGGGTGACACAATGACAATGGGGTTCACTGGTGACATACTAATCTCATTGTATTTAATGGGTTACACAATGACAATTGGGTTTACTGGTGACCTACTGATCTTATTGTATTTAATGGGTGACACAATGACAATTGGGTTTACTGGTGACATACTGATCTTATTGTATTTAATGGGTGACACAATGACAATGGGGTTCACTGGTGACATACTAATCTCATTGTATTTTATGGGTTACACAATGACAATTGGGTTTACTGGTGACCTACTGATCTTATTGTATTTAATGGGTGACACAATGACAATGGGGTTCACTGGTGACATACTAATCTCATTGTATTTTATGGGTTACACAATGACAATTGGGTTTACTGGTGACCTACTGATCTTATTGTATTTAATGGGTGACACAATGACAATGGGGTTCACTGGTGACATACTAATCTCATTGTATTTAATGGGTTACACAATGACAATTGGGTTTACTGGTGACCTACTGATCTTATTGTATTTAATGGGTGACACAATGACAATGGGGTTCACTGGTGACCTAATAACTTATTGTATTTAATGGGTGACACAATGACAATGGGGTTCACTGGTGACCTAAGAACTTATTGTATTTAATGGGTGACACAATGACAATGGGGTTCACTGGTGACCTACTGATCTCATTGTATTTAATGAGTGACACAATGATACTAAGGTTCACTCTTGACCTACTGACCTCATTGTATTTAATGGGTGACACAATGATAATGGGGTAAACTGGTGACCTACTAATCTTATTTTATTTAATGGGTGACACAATGACAATGGGGTTCACTGGTGACCTAAGAACTTATTGTATTTAATGGGTGACACAATGACAATGGGGTTCACTGGTGACCTACTGATCTCATTGTATTTAATGAGTGACACAATGATACTAAGGTTCACTCTTGACCTACTGACCTCATTGTATTTAATGTGTGACACAATGATAATGGGGTTAACTGGTGACCTACTAATCTTATTTTATTTAATGGGTGACACAATGACAATGGGGTTCAATCGTGACCTACTGATCTCATTGTATTTAATGGGTGACACAATGACAATGGGGTTCAATGGTGACCTACTGATCTCATTGTATTTAATGGGTGACACAATGACAATGGGGTTCACTGGTGACCTACTAATCTTATTTTATTTAATGGGTGACACAATGACAATGGGGTTCACTGGTGAACTACTGATTTCATTGTATTTAATGGGTGACACAATGACAATGTGGTTCACTGGTGACCTACTGACATCATTGTATTTAATGGGTGACACAATGACAATGGGTTTTACAGGTGACCTACTGATCTCAAGTGTTTTTAAAAGGTAACACAATGTAAATGGGGTTCACTGGTGACCTACTGATCATGATGTTTTTGTACTGTTATCGAGGATTGTTGAGTGTACAAAGATTCAGCAAATTAGACATCAGGGCGATGCGGGTGACTCTAGGTTAGGGAAGGTCATTAATGACTTACAGTTTATGTATTTTTGTTTTTGTCGGGCATGTGCAAGTGTGGAAAATGTGACCTGCATTGTAAATCAACAAGTGGGTCAGATTCGAAATGCAATTTGGGGTGTGAATCAGGGCCTACTGAGCACGTGATGTTTTAGTCATTGTGGGTCTGTAAGTGCTGTATGGGTCTCGGATCGGTTGGACTTGGGTAGGTTGGTTGAGGGATTTCATGACGGGCAAGATTTCGGGGGCTATTGGGGGTGTTATTTGATCCTATTCGAACAGCAGAAATCGCATTTATGCTGCGACATTATAAGTATGGGGCGAGTTCAAGTGGACTTTCCTTCTATAAATAAATCCATTTGAAATGGTTGCTCGCTAGTGGAATCATAAATTGGTTAAAATTTACTTTATATAAATTTATGTTACAATTTTAAATGTATAGGTTTTGTGACACTACATAAAATTTAAATATTTTTAGAGTTTTCACTTCTTTAGTCCAAATGATCAAAGCTTTTGCTAAAAATTATATACAAATACATTGCAAATACAAAAATAAAATGTATAGAGCTAAAACATCTATACGTGTATACACACACATACATTTTATAAGGCTTAATTATTGGTCTCCCTTGATAAAGAACAGATTTGTTAAACATTTAAACACTTTTAAAAAAAAAAATATATATATAAAAGTAATAAAAATGTGTTAATATGATTTCAAACGTTCATTCAAATACTATTATTTTATAGACTAATCAATTATTTTTTTAAAATTTTCCCGCCTATTCAGGTAAGATGTGTTTGAAGGAAGAAAATCAGATGCATAGTCTTTTTAAAAAGCTTTCTTAATTCTCCACAACCGTATTTTGAACAACTTTATAAAGTCACATAATTTAACATATTTATATCAAGGTAATAAGAAGTTTAACAATAACAAAAATGAGTTTATTAAAATATAGCGCGCTTTTTATACGATTTTAATAAAGACTCCTTACCCTAAAATGTTCTTTTTCTTCTAATTTTGGGTTATTTACCCAGGTTCACCAATTCTTAGATGATAGGAAGAATTTTAAAACATGTAGATTTTCTAAATACTCTACATTAAATTTCAATTTTGTTTATGTGTGGCTTGCTGGGTTGGCGGCAAAATATTCTGACGGCTAATTCACCCATTTCCAGTCAACCGATCTCGCTAAAACTTGTCACATAGACTAAATTCCGATGACAATATATTCTGTCACATTTTCATACCCACACGTTTAACCAAAACATGTGTTGTTTTTTTCCATGTATTTCAAGGAGAACATAAAATGTAAAAACATATCAAAGGTTGGTTTGGTGTGTACTATATTATGTTGTTGCTCTAACATGTTTGGTGAAATAAATATGTGTTGTAAAAACCTCTAGGTCAATATAAGGTTAACATGGTTCAGGGGCGGAAACAAATTTGCGGTTACGAGCCTTGAGTGGAGCACTATTTGGGTTTTTACAAAGTGCGTAACTTGTATGCAAGTTTTTTTTTTTTTAAATAAATTTTCCCCACCCCCCAGTTGCTTGTTATTACATTAAAAAAAATATTTATACAAAAAAACTTTGTTCTTAAGGGGTGTTAATTGTATATTTGTAAAATTAAACAGAAATTACTGAAGAATACAAATGCAAAAAGTACTTTTTTTTTAAATTAAAAATTAGGTTTAATTAGTTTACGACTTCTTTCATTTCATTTTCAAAAGTTTTATTGCATGTAATTAAAAATATGCTTAAAGGAAAATATTATAATTAATTCAGACAAAAAAAATATTTCGTAGGAAAAACAAAATAATTATCTGATTTTCTATTTATCTTAAGCCAACCGTGGCAGATGTACATTATTTCTCATATAATCTGTTCTTACTTTATAGCAATACAGTTATCATTTTAACGATGTTTCATCCACATCTGTAATAAATTAATAACTAAAATTTATTTTTCTGTTCTATTTTAAAGTGAAGGCAGAGTTCCACAATGTATTAGGCCTAGTGGAGCTTCATATTAGGCCTACTGGAGCTTCATATTAATAATTCTTACGGTGTCCTAAACACAATCAATCCACTGACAACGTAGTATTCATTTGACCCTAATACCATAGTCCCTGCTATTGTAAACTTGCATTGCATGTTTGTTGACAGGCATTCTAACACTTTTGGAAAATGAAAAAAAAAAAAAAGAAAGAAAATAAATAAAATGTGACATTTTGTGGGTTTCGTTTGGGGGTGGGTCTGAGAATATGAAAGAATGTGTTGTCATCGACAAAAAATATATTTTTCAAGTTTTGGCTCGTTATGTGTTTAAAAAGGTGGCCAATGAGCAGTCCAAAGCCAGGCAGACTGCCACCCATGAACAAAATTCCAATTTAATTTAAATGATTTAACATTTTAAAAATAATTACGTTGTCCTGTGTTTAGTCATGAACGTTTAATGTAAGTTTTTATTGGAGCACGTAAATGAATGTCTTTCTTGTGGACGGTGCGTTAGACAGCTTTGTTCATTTCATGAGAACATTACATTGAATGTTCATTTACTTGACGTATGAACGTTGTGAAATGCATTTTCTTTCAAAATCACATCATAATTCCTGAACCAAGTATTAACTTTTTTTCATAAAAAATTGCCATCAAATGTTGGCGACTGAACAAAAAGTTGTTCATGCTGTATATAATTTAACTAAAAATATTTTCTGGTTCATATATAAATATATATATATATATATATATATGGCATCCTTCCGTCTTCGCAAGACGATGGAGTAGAAATATTGTAGTCCTACACTTCGACGAGTGGCTCACTAGGCCACTCCTGGAGTGACAATCTCGACTGCATTTAACGTAGGGGAATGATGATTCCTGGTTAATTTTGGCCTTCCGTGCTGTTCTTTTTCTTACAAGGGCTTCATTTCGCACATCTTTTGCCTTTTTCAATCCTTCATACACTGCCGTTCGCCAGCTGGAAGTTGTTCGGCAATGATCTCACATTTGTTGACTTCAATTATCGCTTCCTTCATGCTCTTTTTGCAAACGTCCATATATCTCAGGCGAGGCCGTACAATAAGTCTTGTCCCTTCTGCCAACTCTCCATACAATGGCATCTTTGGAATACGGCCTTCCTCCATTCTCCTTACATGGCCTAACCAGCGAAGGCGCTTCTTGCTAAGAGCGCAGAATATGCTACACATTTTGGAACGTTCCAACACCTCTGTGTTAGTAACATTGTCCTACCATAGGATGCGTAGAATGCGACGCAGACATCTTTGATGGAAGCTGTTGAGTTTCCGCTGGTGACTGGTATATGTGGTCAACACTTCACTGCAATATAGGAGCGTACTAAGCACGAATGCCTGATAGACACGTAGTTCTGTTTTTTCAGTTAGATGTAGATTATTCCAAACCCGCTTATTCAGTTTAGCAATAGTTGCTTCTGCAATATATATATATTACGGCCGCTACACGAAGTTCAACAACTTCCTGATCTAGATAACCACAATGCCTGTTGCTGAGTGAAGAATTTCTTACAGCAGTCATAAACGTCGAGGTAGCTTTAAACCAGCTGGGAAAATGTCACCGTGTCATGTGCTTTGAACTAGCTAGAAATGGAAAACCGTGTCATGTGCTTTCAACAAGTTAGGAAAAGGACAAAGTTTATCAAAGGATTTTTTTTTACAGAAGTAAATTGACCATTCTGCACGTGGAACGACGCATACATGAATCTGTGAACAAAGAACACAAATCAAAACTAATTTGGGCGATCTCCGAATGACATTTCTCAATATGGTTAGATAAATCATATAATAAAAAAATGTCGGTCTTTGGCCGGTTAATTTGCAGCGACATTGGCCATTTGGCTTTTGGCCTTAAACATTGGTATACATATCAACAAATCTATCCGACGTTGCTCAAGTTTGTATTTAGAATAAACCTTCTTAAGCGTTATAATCGTACATTAAGAAATTGTTATAAACACTTCGTTGAAGTAACTTTTTAAATTTTACTTTGTATCAAGATTTATAATAACTCTACTGAAACAATTGACTTGGGACTTTAAATTAAACTCAAGACCTAAAATTGAACTCGGGACCTAACAGTGAACTCGGGACCTAACATTGAACTCGGGACCTAACAGTGAACTCGGGACCTAACAGTGAACTCGGGACCTAACATTGAACTCGGGACCTAACATTGAACTCGGGACCTAACATTGAACTCGGGACCTAACAGTGAACTCGGGACCTAACATTGAACTCGGGACCTAACAGTGAACTCGGGACCTAACAGTGAACTCCGGACCTAACATTGAACCCGGGACCTAACAGTGAACTCGGGACCTAACAGTGAACTCGGGACCTAACATTGAACTCGGGACCTAACATTAAACTCGGGACCTAACAGTGAACTCGGGACCTAACAGTGAAATCGGGACCTAACATTGAACTCGGGACCTAACATTGAACTCGGGACCAGACAGTGAACTCGGGACCTAACAGTGATATCGGGACCTAACAGTGAACTCGGGACCTAACAGTGAACTCGGGACCTAACAGTGAATTCGGGACCTAACAGTGAACTCGGGACCTAACAGTGAACTCGGGACCTAACATTGAACGCGGGACCTAACAGTGAACTCGGGACCTAACAGTGAACTCGGGACCTAACAGTGAACTCGGGACCTAACAGTGAACTCGGGACCTAACAGTGAACTCGGGATATAACATTGAACTACAGACGTAGTGTTGTAGTCCTGGTCAGTAAAATAGGTATATATTACTAACCAATATGTGTATAGTTGGAATATATTCTCTGGGTAGGATGCTATGTTGTTTTGTTCTGCAACTCTCAGTGTGTGTATGGAGTCTGTACTTTTATTTTCCATCTTTTCGAGTTAGCATACTCTGGATATATCAATGCGAAATGTTGGTTTGTGTATTGGTCTTATGATATACACGTCTTCTCTGCTGGTAGGTGGCGGCTCTCTTTAATTTTACAGGTAAAATCTACTATTTCTGTTCAATTGTATAGTCTGTCTTCAGTTTTGAAACATGTGTCATTGTTGCTTGCCTATTTGGATGCTGCTTGCTAATTAAGATGTTTATTTTCCATTTGGAAGTTGTTTGTCTATTCGTATGTTTCTGTTCTATTTTGAAGTAATACATTTTTTATCTATCAATACTGCTTATTAACTATGTATAAACTTGTTCTATGTATGTATTTGTTTTTTTTTGGCAAGTAAAAGATCTGAAATGAATTTGTATAAATGTGTATAATAATTGATAAACCTCAAAAACCTAATTTTAACGCATTTCAAAATTCTTGATTGTACCATAGTTAATTAAATCGCCCGACATATTTGCAGTTCTGACATAATGTTAATATAATCCTTACATACTTGATAACGTGCATCCACCTGTCTCACTAACTACTCACTCTATATACTAGCAGAAGTCCATTCTCCACGTGTCTCACTAACAATGCGCTATAAATACTAGCAAAAGTCCAATCTCCACATGTCTCGCTAACTACTCACTCTTTATACTAGCAAAAGTCAAATCTCCACATGTCTTACTAGCTACTCACTTTAGATACTAGCAGAAGTCCAATATCCACATGTGTCACTAACTACTCACTCTATATACTAGCAGAAGTCCAATCTGCACATGTCTCACTAACTAATCCCTCTATATACTAGCAAACGTCCGATCTCCACATGTCTCACTAACTACTCACTCTATATACCAACAGAAGTCCAATCTCCACATTTCTCAGTCACTACTCACTCTATTTACTAGCAGAAGTCCAATCTCCACATGTCTCACTAACTACTCACTCTGTATACTAGCAGTCCAATCTCCACATGTCTAACTAACTACTCCCTCTATATACTAGCAAACGTCCGATCTCCATATGCCTCACTAACTACTCACTCTGTATACCAGCAGAAGTCCAATCTTCACATGTCTCACTAACTACTCACTTTATATACTAGCAGAATTTAATCTCCACATGTTTTATGAAGGATGTCGTGAAGGATACACGCTTGGCCCGCATTCCACGTGCATGACCTCTTTTCAGTCAAGGCCGTTTTGAGGATAAATAGAAACATATTACTTTGTTGACTTTTTAGCTTACTATCGTCCATTTTGGTCGAACATGATAGAATGATCTCGAGAATGCTGGAAGCATTAAGACTGCGTATTCCATTTCGAGAATGATCATCTGAAACAGGGTATAAAAGGGATAAGGCGTTATCATAAGGCGTGCAGTGTGTCATTATTTAATACTTTGTTGTATGTAGATTTTTCTAATTCCTCGTTGTGCAATTTTGTGCTCATTGTATTTTTATACACAGTACCGTACATGCAAACTGTAAGTTAATGAATTTTAATCACACTCTTTTGCTGTTGTAATTTAATTGAAATTCATACATTAAAAATGTATTAATTGTAATTAACTCTGACTTTGTGTGTTGCATTATGTGCTATTATTTTTAAACATTGGTATCGTCCTTTATTATGGACAGTTCTTAGTACCAGTCATAGACAAAAGATAAGAGATTAAATTCTCCATTTATAACGGTCCGTAATACATGTCTCACTAACTACTATTTCTATATACTAGAAGAAGTCCAATCTCCACATGTCTCACTAACTACTCACTTTATATAATAGAAGAAGTCCAATTCCACCATGTCTCACTAACTACTCACTCTATAAACTAGCAGAAGTCCAATCTGCATATGTCTCACTAATTACTCACTCTATATACTAGCATCCCAATCTACACATGTCTCACTAACTAATCACTCTATATACTAGCAGAAGTCCAATCTTCACATGTCTCAATAACTACTCACTCTATATACTAGCAGAAAATCCAATCTTCACATGTCTCGCTAACTACTCACTCTATAAACTAGCAGAAGTCCAATCTCCACATGTCTCACTAACAACTCGCTATAAATACTAGCAAAAGTCCAGTCTCCACATGTCTCGCTAACTACTCACTCTTTATATTAGCAAAAGTCAAATCTCCCCATGTCTCACCAACTACTCACTCTATATACTAGAAGAAGTCAAATCTCCACATGTCTCGCTAACTACTCACTATTTATACTAGCAGAAGTCCAATCTTCACATGTGTCACTAACTACTCACTCTATATACTAGCAGAAGTCCAATCTGCACCTGTCTCACTAACTAATCCCTCTATATACTAGCAAACGTCCGATCTCCACATGTCTCACTAACTACTCACTCTATATACCAACAGAAGTCCAATCTCCACATTTCTCAGTCACTACTCACTCTATTTACTAGCAGAAGTCCAATCTCCACATGTCTCACTAACTACTCACTCTGTATACTAGCAGTCCAATCTCCACATGTCTAACTAACTACTCCCTCTATATACTAGCAAACGTCCGATCTCCATATGCCTCACTAACTACTCACTCTGTATACCAGCAGAAGTCCAATCTTCACATGTCTCACTAACTACTCACTTTATATACTAGCAGAATTTAATCTCCACATGTTTTATGAAGGATGTCGTGAAGGATACACGCTTGGCCCGCATTCCACGTGCATGACCTCTTTTCAGTCAAGGCCGTTTTGAGGATAAATAGAAACATATTACTTTGTTGACTTTTTAGCTTACTATCGTCCATTTTGGTCGAACATGATAGAATGATCTCGATAATGCTGGAAGCATTAAGACTGCGTATTCCATTTCGAGAATGATCATCTGAAACAGGGTATAAAAGGGATAAGGCGTTATCATAAGGCGTGCAGTGTGTCATTATTTAATACTTTGTTGTATGTAGATTTTTCTAATTCCTCGTTGTGCAATTTTGTGCTCATTGTATTTTTATACACAGTACCGTACATGCAAACTGTGAGTTAATGAATTTTAATCACACTCTTTTGCTGTTGTAATTTAATTGAAATTCATACATTAAAAATGTATTAATTGTAATTAACTCTGACTTTGTGTGTTGCATTATGTGCTATTATTTTTAAACATTGGTATCGTCCTTTATTATGGACAGTTCTTAGTACCAGTCATAGACAAAAGATAAGAGATTAAATTCTCCATTTATAACGGTCCGTAATACATGTCTCACTAACTACTATTTCTATATACTAGAAGAAGTCCAATCTCCACATGTCTCACTAACTACTCACTTTATATAATAGAAGAAGTCCAATTCCACCATGTCTCACTAACTACTCACTCTATAAACTAGCAGAAGTCCAATCTGCATATGTCTCACTAATTACTCACTCTATATACTAGCATCCCAATCTACACATGTCTCACTAACTAATCACTCTATATACTAGCAGAAGTCCAATCTTCACATGTCTCAATAACTACTCACTCTATATACTAGCAGAAAATCCAATCTTCACATATCTCGCTAACTACTCACTCTATAAACTAGCAGAAGTCCAATCTCCACATGTCTCACTAACAACTCGCTATAAATACTAGCAAAAGTCCAGTCTCCACATGTCTCGCTAACTACTCACTCTTTATATTAGCAAAAGTCAAATCTCCCCATGTCTCACCAACTACTCACTCTATATACTAGAAGAAGTCAAATCTCCACATGTCTCGCTAACTACTCACTATTTATACTAGCAGAAGTCCAATCTTCACATTTCTCAATAACTACTCACTCTATATCCTAGCAGAAGTCCAATCTCCACATGCATCACTAACTACTCACTCTATATACTAGCAGAGGTCCAATCTCCACACGTCTCACTAACTACTCACTCTATATACTAGCAGGTCCAATGTTCACATGTCTCACTTACTCACTCTATATACTAGCAGAAATCCAATCTCCACATGTCTCACTCACTACTCAATCTATATAATTGCAGAAGTCTAATCTTCACATGTCTCAGTTACTACTCACTCTATATACTAGCAAAAGTCAAATCTCCACATGTCTCACTAACTATTCACTCTATATACTAGCAGAAGTCCAATCTTCACATGTCTCACTAACTACTCAATCTATATACTAGCAGAAGTCCAATATTCACATGTCTCTCTAACTACTCACTCTATATACTAGCAGAAGTCCAATGTTCACATGTCTCACTGACTACTCACTCTATATACTAGCAGAAGTCCAATCTCCACATGTCTCACTCACTACTCAATCTATATACTAGCAGAAGTCCAATCTCCCCATGTCTCACTAACTACTCACTCTATATACTGTCCAAAGACAAATCTCCCCATGTCTCACTAACTACTTACTCTATATAATATCAGAAGTCCAATCTCCACATGTCTCCATAACTACTCACTCTATATACTAGCAAAAGTCCAATCTCCCCATGTCTCACTCACTACTCACTCCATATACTAGCAGAAGTCAAATCTCCCCATGTCTCACTCACTACTTACTCTATAAAATAGCAAAAGTACAATCCCCCCATGTCTCACTCACTACTCACTCGATATACTAGCAGAAGTCCAATCTCCACATGTCTCACTAACTACTCACTCTATATACTTGCAAAAGTCCAATCTCCCCATGCCTCACTCACTACTCACTCTATATACTATCAGAAGTCAAATCTCCCCATGTCTCACTCACTACTTACTCTATATAATAGCAAAAGTACAATCCCCCCATGTCTCACTCACAACTCACTCGATATACTAGCTGATGTCCAATCTCCACATGTCTCACTAACTACTTACTCTATTTACTAGAAGAAGTCCAATCTCCACATGTCTCACTAACTACTCAATCTATATACTAGCAGAAGTCCAATCTCCCCATGTCTCGCTAACTACTCACTTTATATACTAGCTGATGTCCAATCTCCACATGTCTCACTAACTACTCACTCTAGTTATTAGCAGAAGTCAAATCTCCACATGTCTCACTAACTACTCAATCCATATACTAGCAGAAGTCAAATATCCCCATGTCTCACTAACTACTCACTATATATACTAGCAGAAGGCCAATCTGCACATGTCTCACTAACTACTCACTCTATTTCCTAGCAGAAGTCAAATCTTCACATGTCTCACTAACTACTCACTATATATACTAGCAGAAGTCAAATATCCACATGCCTCACTAACTACTCACTCTATATACTAGCAGAAGGCCAATCTGCACATGTCTCACTAACTACTCACTCTATATACTAGCAGAAGTCAAATCCCCACATGTCTCACTATTTACTTACTCTATATACTAGCAGAAGTCCAATCTCCACAAGTATCACTAACTACTCAATCTATATACTAGCAGAAGTCAAAAATCCCCATGTTTCACTAACTACTCACTCTATATACTAGCAGAAGGCAATTCTTCACATGTCTCACTAACTACTCACTCTATTTACTAGCAGAAGTCCAATCTCCCCATGTCTCACTCACTACTCACGCTATATACTAACAGAAGTCAAATATCCACATGTCTCACTAACTACTCACTCTATATACTAGCAGAAGTCAAATCTCCACATGTCTCACTAACTACTCACTCTATATACTAGCAGAAGTCAAATCTCCACATGTCTCACTAACTACTCACTCTATATACTAGCAGAAGCTCAATCGACATACATATAGATGTATTCCATCTGAAGACAATAAATAGAGATGACTATAACAGCCTGTTAATGTTAGTGTCATCAAAGAGTATATGACAAATATATTTAATGACAATCTCATTTTGTGGGTGGTAGGTAGGGATACGATTTTTTTAAACCATTATTTTTGTTGAAAGGAGATTTTATAGCCGCATTATGTTTGATTGTGTTGATACAATTGAGTGCTGAAATAATGGCACTCTGGAGATAAGATATAGAAATGAATGAAGTCCATCATTATTTTTGATTGTGTTGATACAATTGAGTGCTGAAATAATGGCACTCTGGAGTAAGATATAGAAATGAATGAAGTCCATCATTATTTTTGATTATGTTGATACAATTGAGTGCTGAAATAATGGCACTCTGGAAATAAGATATAGAAACGAATGTTTCCAACTCATATAAAATGCTTAAGATAGTTCCTTACTTGTTTCTTTATATGTATTTGTAATTTATAATATTAATACTTAAACCTTTGCTTAAAATAAAAGCCAAAATATAATATTTTTTGCGCATTTAAATTTATTCGATTTCCGTAAAATAATAGAAAATAACTATGATTGTTTTTAAGAGTCCGAACGTATGAAAATATTTTCGGGTTTTAAGCGTTATGTCCCCATAGCTCATTCTTATATATACTTATAGTTCATGGACATGAAATAGAATATGTGCAGTGACGTATCATGGAAGAAAACGGTGTAGCGAAATTTGGGATTCTTAAATGTGCGTTACTGCATTTCAAGTCTTTTCAAGTAACTTTAGTAGATGGGAAGTTCACGCATTACTTTCTCCAATGTTTGGCCGGCTATATCTAGTAACAATTATTGTGTTTAATGAAATATATCTGCATCAATGTAAACTTATACATGTGTTTAACATTAAATTAATAATGTCATACGACATCATTGTATTTCATGGGCTCCATATGGTAAGTGGGATTCACTGGTGAACTTTAGATCATGATTCCTCTTAAAATGTTATGTTATTTACAAAGAAAATTAAGCCTAATTAGACAATAGGAAATGTATCCAAATTTTGTAAAAAGTCTAGGTTAGGGCAGGCCATTGGTGACCAACAGATTATGACAGTTTTTATTTTCGTCGGATATGTGCTAGTGTGTAAATAAAATCGAGACTGGATATCAGCCAATAGGTGAAAATTTAAATGCAAGATTAAAGTCTGTCACGGTCTAGTGGTAGTCGCTGGTGACCTAGAAAGTAATGTATAGTCATCTTGGGTTAAGGGATAAAAGTTTCGGCTCATTTAGAAATGAACATGTTGAATACAAAATTTCACAACAAACGAAATGGTTATGATTATTTGTGAATATAGGATAAATTACAACAGTAGTCACCAAACATTTTCACGGCGGACCGGATGAATTGGCCAGACAACGGCAAAACTAACGAGCGCGGGCCCGATAATCATTTTGTACAATACTTGCAAACAGGTTCAAGTACTGTCGACGTGCGAGATGGACTAACCTCGCGGGCCGGATTAGGTCCGCTAGCCGTATTTTGATGACCCCTGAATTAGAACAATCTTTTCATTTACAATGTACTCTTAATGCTAAGGGTCGGAGCAAGTGGACTATCCTTTTAAAAGATTAAGCCACATTAGAAATAAACTATATATGACTGTACGCTGATTAAGCATATTTAACTGTTTGTACATTTATGTTAAACAATTAACTTTATAGTTTTCTTAACACTTGATACGATGTAAAATAAAATAAGTTATCATATACCAAATGTAGTTGAGCAAATGTTAAGCTAAAATGTAAATAAATAAAATGGTGTAATTAAAAATTAAATTAATATTGCTAAAAAATCTTAAGATCTATCCTCCAACAAAAAATCACCAAAACGTAATTGATAGAGTCATTGAAACAGAAAAAAAATTGGTTCTACATTTAGACACTTTTTTAAAAATAATTTTTTAAAAATAAAAAATATAAATATGATTTTAAACGTATATTTCAAATACTGAAATGAAAGAAGTCCATCATTATGTTTGATTATGTTGATATAATTGAGTCCATTCATGTCAGGTGTATTTCCTCGACCATTCATGTATGATGTATTTGAATGAAGGATATCGATAGCATTTGTTTTTTTTTTATTTTTTTGTTTCTTTTGCACAATTTTACTTTTAACATCTTTTTAAAGACACATAATTTAACATATTCATATGGAGTTGATAAATAGTTCAAATATTTTTAAAATGTGTTTCTTAAAATGAAGCGCGCTTTTAAACACTCATTAAACCAATTATTTTCTTTTTAATATGATTTAGGTTAATTTAACCAATTCCTAGGTTATACGAAGAAATAAGAACAATCTAGTTGGCTGGCTGAGTGGGTGGTAAAATATTCTGACCGCGAATCCACCGATCGAGCTGAAACCTGGCACATAGACTAAATGCCGATGACAACCTATGCTATCACATTTTCAGATACACAAGCTAACTAAAAAAAAATGCGTTTTTCCAAGATTGAATATTTCATTTTTTTTTTAATTCAAGGGATATAACTAATTAAGTTATTGTTGACATAACTCAGAAGATTCTGAGGCATAGTAATTTTAGATTTTGTAATCGAAATGTGATCCAATAAAATTCTAAGCCGAAATTTTTTTATTAAAACTTTGAAAACATTCATTAATTGTGTTTATTTTTAAAATTATGCAGATAAAACAAAACTATACTTTGCTTTTATAAACATATATATATAAAGGTTAAATATGCTTAACCAGGTGTACGTAGTGTAATGACAACTTTATAAGTGATTGATCACTTTTATTCGATCCTTACATTAAGGAAATACCATTTTGTTAAAAAAATGAAAAGCTGCACATTCCTCTCTTTAAATCCTCCATGTTAAGTCGCATTTATTGATGTGCTTCTGTCTGGCTGAGAGTGTTACATAATGTTTGTTAGGCTAATTATCTTACTTTACTTCAATGCAATAATATGTAAATTCGCTTATAGTCCTGTTGCCAATGACAACACATCATTAATAAAATTGTCAGCCCCCCAACTGTCTTTCAAGGGGATAAAAAAGTAAATTTAGGATAAACTATTAGGCACCCCACGCTATTTTAGTTACTGATATGACTTGAACATTTATGATAAAATGACTTTATCGGCAGCCCAGGCCTAAATTATAAATATATATATTTATGTATAATGTAAATTTAATTTACTCTAATTTGACATTTAAAATTCGATCCATACAAATTCAATAACTTTCAGATCCAAAAATAGAATGACATTGTTATTCAAACAACACATAATTTATAGTAACCCAAATCATGTAACCACAAGGCAGACAATATTGATTGTATCTAAAATATTTGAACCAGATCTTTACTTTAATTGGAAAATTACACGATGGGTACGACGTCAGTGAATTAAACATGATATTAATTTTTGTATTTAGCATTGCAATATGTTAAACAATGGACTTTATTTTAAAATGAAAACAGTTTATGTAAAAAATTTGGATTTTAAAAGCTCTCTTTACATGTATTAAGGAATCAATGAACAATTTATGTATGTTTTAAATACGAACTATCTTAATTTTAATGTTTTAAAACACTAATTAAGGTATTCTCTTTTACATGTTTCCACACAATCTTAAAATAGTTTCTATTATACGATTGTATGGAAACGTGTAAAAGAGAATGCCTTAATTAAGGTTTAAAAAAATGTTAAGTTATTGTTAAACTTTTAATACATTATTTATAATTGAAAGTCTGCCAAACATGAACAAGGATTGATCATTTTTTGAGGGACGCTAAATTTAAACCTAACATTTAGTTCTGTGTTATTTAACATATTACCATAATCCCATACAGTTTAGTTCTGTGTTATTTAACATATTGTCATAACCCCATACAGTTTAAAAGAAAACCTTTTAAATGACGTTATATTTTAGTTAAAGTTTTTTTTTCTTAGTATTAATCTCTAACTTTTACCTGTTAACACTTATTTGTTCTTCCTTTCTAGTACACTTTAATCAACCCGGGGCTCTAGTAGGCATGGCGGTCCCAAAAATGGCATGTCAATACAGAGGCATTAGTCAGTCATGTATGACCGTCCTGGTGTGTCGGGGGGAAAAACCCACTTGGGGAGGTGTATATTGAATGAAGAGAGTAGAGTGTTGAGCGAGACAGTGACGAGTGGAGTCGAACAGAGTTTGTGGTTGTTGTTCTTTCAACACATCCGATCTTTAGGAGCTAGTCGAATTTCAACATATCAGATCTGCAGAGAACAGGAGTTTTTTTTTTTTACTCTGAAATTTGTCTGTAGCTATAGGGAAGGGACCTAACCTATAGACAACGTTTCTTCCGTAACAATCACCGTGTAGGGGACCTGCGCTGGAAGAGCACGGCTGCATAGTTTCCAAGTGCAGTTGAAAATAAAGCAGAAACAGGTCGGGGCATGATTACAGTTGCCGTCTGCATATGAGGTGATGGAAAGTGGCGATCCTCACCGATGATTCCAAACATGCAGTCTTCGAGGGTACTGCTTCTAGGCAACCTCGTTTGTCTCCCAACTGGGGTGTGAGTTAATCACACCGCATAAAACCACGTAAACCCCATTAGAGGGCGTCTGTAAAACACGTGCATGTCTCTAACGATCGATGGATAATACAACAATAATACAAGCCAGCTGTGAGAACTAATATTGACGGGGTGTAATAAATAATCTGTAAAAAGAACAAACCAGTTCTGTGTTTAATGAAACTTGTTTGCATCAATGTAAACGTATACATGTGTCTAACATTAAATTGATAAAGTCATGCAATGTCAGTGTTTTTCATAATTGCCTTTCGGTCATTGGTGTTCACTGGTGACCTACAGATATTGTATTTCATGAGTGCCACACTGTCAATAGGGTTCACTGGTGACCTGCTGATCATGATTTCTTTTACTGTTTTCTAAGATGGATGAGTGTAAAAGGATTAAGCCTAATTAGACATGGGGAAGTGTTTCAAAATTTTGTTACAAGATGTAGGTAATTCTAGGTTAGGGCAGGTCATTGGTGACCTACAGACAATAAACAATTCTATTTTCGTCGGGGATGGGCAAGTGTGGAAAACGTAATCTACATCGGATATCAGCAAGATGGTCAAAATTGAAATGCACGATGTGGGTCAGTCAAAGTCTAGTGGGAGACATGCTGACATACAGATCTCAAGGTAATGTATGGTCATCTGGGGGTCTGTAAGGGTTAAAAGTTAACGCTCATTTAAACATAAGGACGTTGGATGCGATATTTTATGATGGGCAAGATAACTTGGTAAATGATGGATATGGGATCAAATAGAAAAACAAGCTTTTCATTCACAATGCATCCTTAGTGTTAAGGATCGAGGTGGATTATCATTCTTAAAAGACTAGTGCAATATGGCTCAGGCAACATTTTCAACAAGCAAATTAATATATTTAACTTTATATAAATGTCTTTTAAGTAATTAAGTTTATACCTTTCAAGGCACTTCATAAGATGAAAAAAAAAATATGAAAATTGCAAATATACTGACACAAATCATTTTTTTTAATTTAATTTTTATAAAAATGATTTTAAAATACAAAATTAAAAGTAATAAAGCTACAAAAGTATTAACATATATCAACATACAAAAATTTACTAAACGTAACGTATGTTCTCCCTTGAAAAAGAAAAAAAAAATATGTTAAACGTCATCGCATTTTTAAAAAAAATAATATAAAGATAATAAAATTGCATAAATATGATTTTAATACTGTTATTTAATAGTCTAATCAATTATTGTTTGATTTTCCGGCCCATTCGTGTCCGAAGTGTTTGAACGCAGAAAATCGATTGCATTTGCTTTTTTAATTTTGTTTATTTTCCGCAACTTTATTTGGAAAATATTTGTAAATGGCACATACTTTAACATATTCAAATGGAGTTGATAAGTCATTTAACTATAACAAAATGTTGTTGTTTTTTTTACATGAATCGCGCTTTTTATAAGCTTTTATGTCTGCCTATTTAATGTTTAGTATGACGCGGTTGTTTATGTCTAGTATGACGTGGTAGTTTATCTTTAGTATGACCCGGTAATTTATGTCTAGTATGACGTGGTTGTTTATGTTTAGTATGACCCGGTAGTTTATGCATAGTATGACGTGGTAGTTTATGTCTAGTCTGACCCGGTAGTTTATGTTTAGTATGACGCGGTTGTTTTTGTCTAATTCACAACAAAACAATCATGTCCCTTCTACCTGTCAATCTACTACTTGGAAGTGCCTCTATTACCTCTCAGTCTACTACTTTGAAGTGCCTCTATTACCTGTCATTCTACTACTTTGAAGTGCCTCTATTACCTGTCTTTCTACTACTTTGAAGTGCCTCTATTACCTCTCAGTCTTCTACTTTGAAGTGCCTCTATTACCTGTCAGTTTACTACTCTTATATGCCCCTCCCACCTGTCTTCAACTAGTCACAAATTCCCCTGCAGCCTATCACTCCACTATGACGAAGTTTCTCTGCCACCTATCACTCCACTATGATAAAGTTTCTCTGCAGCCTATCACTCCACTATGGTGAAGTTTCTCTGCCACCTATCACTCCACTATGATGAAGTTTGTCTGCCACCTGTCACTCCTTTGAGATCTGTGTCTTCCTCGTTACAAAAATATCTTAACAACTAAAGTCATTCTACTACTTTGAAGTGCCTCTATTACCTCTCAGTCTACTACTTTGAAGTGCCTCTATTACCTCTCAGTCTACTACTTGGAAGTGCCTCTATTACCTCTCAGTCTACTACTTTGAAGTGCCTCTATTACCTGTCAATCTACTACTTTGAAGTGCTTCTATTACCTGTCAGTCTACTACTTTGAAGTGCCTCTATTACCTGTCAGTCTACTACTTTCAAGTGCCTCTATTACCTGTCAGTCTACTACTTTGAAGTGTTTCTATTACCTGTCAATCTACTACTTTGAAGTGCCTCTATTACCTCTCAGTCTAGTACTTTGAAGTGCCTCTATTACTTGTCATTCTAAAACTTTTAAGTGCCTCTACTGCCTCTCAGTCTACTACTTTGAAGTGCCTCTATTACCTCTCAGTCTACTACTTTCAAGTGCCTCTATTACCTGTAATTCTACTACTTTGAAGTGCCTGTACTGCCTGTCAGTCTACTACTTTGAAGTGCCTCTATTACATGTCATTCTACTACTTTGAAGTGCCTCTACTACCTCTCAGTCTACTATTTTGAAGTGCCTCTATTACCTGTCATTCTACTACTTTTAAGTGCTTCTGCTACCTGTCCGTCTACTACTTTGAAGTGCCTCTATTACCTGTCATTCTACTACTTTGAAGTGCCCCTATTACCTGTCAGTCTACTACTTTGAAGTGCCTCTATTACCTGTCATTCTACTACTTTGAAGTGCCTCTATTACCTGTCTTTCTACTAATTTGAAGTGCCTCTATTACCTCTCAGTCTACTACTTTGAAGTGCCTCTATTACCTGTCAGTTTACTACTTTTATATGCCCCTCCCACCTGTCTTCAACTAGTCACAAATTCCCCTGCAGCCTATCACTCCACTATGACGAAGTTTCTCTGCCACCTATTACTCCACTATGATGAAGTTTCTCTGCAGCCTATCACTCCACTATGGTGAAGTTTTTCTGCCACTTGTCACTCCAATATGATGAAGTTTGTCTGCCACCTGTCACTCCTTTGAGATCTGTGTCTTCCTCGTTACAAAAATATCTTAACAACTAAAATCACCTAACTTTAAATTTAAAATTACTTAAAAACCAATCTCCACCAAAGCTAACATTCCAAGCACCCCAGGGGTAGGGGGGTAGGGTCGCGTAAGCCTTGGACGGCAACTCATGTGAGAGAAGGCTAACTCTCTGAATTCAAACCAGGAGCCAAAATGAATTGATCGTTGGCCCTCAAATATAACAGGAAGAAAAAACAACATTACTAAACCTTCTCAAACATGCAACATCAAATTTCTAATTCATCATTACTAAACCATCTCACTAAGCCTACGCCTACTCTATTCAACAATTTTTGAGATCTGTAGAATTCAAAATCAATAAATATAATGATCCAGGCAAGTCCGTATAACTGTGAGTTTCAGAGCGCTCAAGTTAAAATCCCCAAAAACTGTGTTACATGAGATTATAACAAATATCACAATTGCGAGTAATGTGTACTCTTTGTTTTTCATTTTTTTTACAATTCTCAAATTTAATATAATTTAATAAATCTGATGATGCGTGTAAAGGAGGGTTAACATTATAATTTTTATATAAATCTGGGTTGTTCAAACAATGCCGACGCCAGTGTTTGGCTTCATACTCAAAAAGTTAAAAAAGTTTCCCGCATACAATACACGCCTCTGTCTTAGTGGAGATTTAAAAAAAACCGTTTGTATTGTTATTTCATTGATCACTAGCGAATATAATGTTATTTCAATGCACTATTTTAATGACGTAATTCATTAGTTCATTCGTTACTCTATCAAGTGTATGTCATATATTTTTTGTCCGGAAAAAATAAAAATGACGCTTTTTAAGTGTGTGTGTTTCGGTATCAAATGAATTTGTGAATTTGTAAATGCAATGAGTGTGTGTGATTTATGATACACCGAGCCATTCGGCGCCCCACATACGCCAACAGCACCATGACCGTAACAAATATGATACACCGACCCATTCGGCGTCCCACATACGCCAACAGCAACCTGACTGTAACAACCATGATACACTGAGTTCGTTGGCGGTCATAGATATTCATGTTATTACTGTATCAAGTCTGAATATACATTTAGACTAAGTAAATTGTATATATTCAAATTAGACATTTAAAAGTTGATTCCCACAAACTGTTATTCACACCACATGGCATCTATATATTCCAAAATCTGGTAACAACAAGGCAGACCAAATTAATATGATGTAAACTATTTGAATCGTATTTTTACTTACAGAGCTGTATTTATCGGTTATATGATAATATACTTATATCTACTTACATCCTTCTATAGTGATATGCATCAAATTAATTGTGTGACCCAATATGGCATTCATCTTTGTTATGAAATGGTAACGGTTCTTGGTAGGAAAATACATCTTAATATACATGCTTCATGTCAGCAAAAGAGATTTATTATAAAATAAATATTTGAATATGATGTATGGTTTATGTGAACAATCTAAATTTCAATATTGTGAAACAATCAAGAGTTTGAATCAAGTTAGGAGTAAAAAAAAAGGGGGGGATGGGGAAGTGGGGAGAAGAAAGTTGTTGCAACTGTGGGAAAACAAGATGATCGTGACGACGCCTCTGAAATATAAATGACATAAAATTTTGAAATTTAGCATTGCAATATATTAAACCAACTCTGTTATTTAATAAGAAAAATAATTTATATCAAATGTATTTATTTAAGAACAAAACAACTAAATAAATTGTCTAAAATCTCTATATATGAGGGAATCAATGCACAATTTCTCTATGTTTTAAATACGAACTTTTCAAATCTTAAAGTTTTAATACCTTAATTAAGGCATTCGCTTTTAATCGTTTCCACACAATCTTAAAATAGAATCTATATTTCTTGTCATTTAATATCTGAACCATCTCTCAACTATAGTTATGAATTAGTGAACCATTTAATAGTATATAGCTTTCCCGGGATTCCGGTTGACAAGTCTGTAGTGACTTGCCGATTTGGAAGCGCTGGCCACCGACCCCCTCGGCGTCAACCCGGGGCACATTACAACCATTGCGTGTCCCGCGTGGCAGACACGGCCATGCATGGTAGTTGCTGGAATAAACAGCTCCTACAGGGCTGCCACCTGTGATGCTTCACAGGGGGAAGAAAAGGCAAACACAGGGTAGGGATCATGATTACAAGTTGCCGTTAAGGGATATGAGGCTATAGGCTGTGGTGGAAGACTATAGCCGGTGATTCTAAATATGCAGCCCTGAGAAAGCTGCTCCTAGGCAACCGTTTCGTCCCAGCTATTTCGCGAACTAGTCGCGAGGTGGAAACCCACTGTAGAATCCCTCTTAGAGGGCGTCCGATGCTTCCCCGGGACGGGTGGGGGGAGATATTAGGACGTTAATTTACCGTCCCGGCCCCTGGGAGAGTGGACTACGGACGCTTGAAACACAGCGTCTTTGGTCGACCAGATGTCTCCGGGCGGGGGGGGGGGTCTCCGTCGGCGAACCCGATCGAGCGGTTGCGGGCGGGGACGCTCCACGCCCGGGGAGGTCTCTAGCGCCCTTCCGCACGGCCTGCCGCCGAGGCGGCCGGCAGGTGCGGGTGGGCGCCGGGGAGGGCATAAGGAGCGTAAGCTCGACGGCCCGCTGACGCCATTTCCTAATGTGATATTCGAATAGTATATAGCTAAAAGTCATCTGTCTGATTAAAATCCTTTACCTTATACACAAATGACACTTATATAAATTATATAATTATATTGGTAACACAAAAGGAATGTAGGTTAAAAGTGTAATCATATAACTTGTGTATTACTTTATGCTTACAATATCTATAGCCAATAAAACTATGGCGGGTCCAATGCATGAACTTCCCATCTCTTTAAGTTACTTGACGATGCAAGCAATGAACTGAAATACTTTATAAGAATTACTGCACCAACTCGTATGTTCACAACCACACACCTTTAAAATGACATAAATTATATTAATACTATTTGGTTCCAACTAAATTTATTCAGGATATTTATAATATGTATTTTTAAATTTAGATTCAGAGAAATGCACTTTTAGTATTAATCTAAATTTATATGGATTATGTTGCAGGTAATCGACAGAACCGGAAAAAAATCCAACAAAGATACTATGTACGGGATAGCGTTTAAGAGATGGAATGTAATTGAATAATGGGACAAGATATGTTTAGGTTTTAAAATAAAGGCAAATAAAATTAGAAATAATGGTTCGGGTAATTGATTCCTTTAGAAGACAATAGAATACAATAAATTAGAGATACATTTAAATAAAACATGTGTGTTCGAATGTTTGATTAAAATCAATTGATCTCAGTGATCAGAAATATAAACGATCAATTTTATTTGTAAGAAACGGAAGTTGAATTGTTCAAACAAACAAACAGACAGACATACAGAAGCCCAAGCAATATTCCAACAAGAATATTTTAAATCATTGTTTAATCCCAACCTCTCAATTCGGGTACCTGGGTACCGATAGCCACCACTTCGTTTCAATTACCTTATATCCTTGAATGTAAGGATCGACTTTGAGTGTACTACCCTTTAAAAGGATAGATACACATGTTACAAAGGGTTACATGCGATGCCAATGTAATTAAGCTTTTTAAACTGCATATATACATATATAAATATATGTCTGATTTTTATGACCGTTCGTGACAGATGTGTTCAAATGAAGAAAATTGATCGAATTTTTAAAAAAAAAAAAAAATTTTATTTACCAAAAATTTATTTCTAAAAACGTTAAAAAGATACTCAATTTAACAGTTTTATATGGAGTTGATATTTAATTAAGCCACAGTAAAAATGTGTTTCTTAAATTGAAGCACGTTTTTTTTTTTAATTGGATTTTCATGTCTGCTACTTAAACTCTCTTTAAAACTAAATAGTTTCTTTTTCATCCAATTTAGGGTAATTTACCGAGGTTCACAAATTCCTGGGTTATATAACGAAATAATAAAAATGTACTGTTGTTATTAACTTCACTTTTGTTCATAGTTTGCTTGATGGCTTGGTGGAAACAGATTCGGACGGCAAATTGGCCCACTTTTCACCAACCGATCGAGCTGAACTTGGCCGATAACAACACATTCTATCAAATGTTCATGTTCAATCCCAAAAATACATATTTCCCTTTTTTTCAAATTGAAGATTAAATGAATATCTCGCTAACTGCGCACAAGGGATTCTTTTCTTTTTTTAAATATCGCAAGTTCGTTTGTGGCGTAAGATTTGCTTTTTATTCTCTAAAATCTTTGGTAGAAAAAATCTGCGGCGTACAAAAGTGTGACTCATTAGAATATGTATATGAATCAGGGGCGTGTCTTTTCTTTTTCGATTGTTAGACTTGGGAGGGGCCAGGAATTGGAATTCTTTCAAAATGCCTTACCTGTATGCATAGTATGTCAAAATTTCAGCCTCATACCCATTGCCTTTTATAAAAGAATTACCCCGAATTTTTTTTTTTTTTTAAATTCTTACAAAATTACCTGACAGATAATAATAATAAAGTTGTTTATGAGTATGTAATTGATATGTATGGCATCTTTCCGTCTACGAGAGACGATAGCTTTATCTTTTCTGATTGCAGCTCTTGATGTGGCTAGTGAGACCGATCCTCGAGTGGCAGTCTCTTTTGCATGTCCAATTGATATAAGGAACAGATAAAAAAAAAGATTTAGAAGAGATACGATCTAAAACGAAACTAAAGACAGTAAAAAATAAAAATAAAAATAGTATGACCTCAATACTGTTGTTAGGGTCATTCAAGTTGGGGATCAAATATTGGAGAATAAACAAAAAAAGCGGAAAAAAACTAGTATTGTACTCTAAAAGTCCATTCAGAGTAATAAACAAAGTTACATAAAACATAATTTCGAAATACATAAAAAGTATTTCACCTGAATAGTGATACCAACTATTTTGACAGGAATAACTGTACAGATACAAACAATCACAGAGATACCGTAATGCATGGTGCAATCGCACACAATCTGTCGTGGGGATGATATGAATGTTCCTTTTATTAACAATAATGTTAACACAGTGATTGATATTAATACAGAACTAAGTGATGCACAGAAAGCCAAAGTAAATGATATATTACATGAGTTTAATGACGTCATTTTAGATATTCCCTTAAAAACAGACGTGGTAATTCATCAAAGAGTATTATTGGATACCAAACCAATAACACTATAGCCGTACACCGTACCTCTCAATATGGTAGAATATTTAAAGGAGGAAATGAATACAATGTTAAAACTTGGAACAATAGAAGAGTCTAATTCATCGACTTCCTCTCCTCTTGTTTAAATTAAGGAATAAAGATGGCTCTTTTCAGACATGAGTTGTTTATATAGAGCTTAACGCTGTTACTAAAACATTGGCTGAAGTTATGCCAGATTAGGATATAATGGCATCTCAGTTGTATGAATAATAATAATTTATCAAGTTGGACTTAACAAAGGGATACTGGACTTAAGAAAGTGATACTGGCAGATTCCCTGTATAAAAAAAGCAAAGAGTACAGAGACTTTCAAGTTCGTGATAGGTTATATCAATATAACTTTACGCCATTTGGCCTAACATCCGCCACACAACATTTTAGTAACCATTTAGGAAAGTATTCCTATTTTGATGATATCTATATCTACACAGATGACTGGGAAACACACTTGAATGTCACTACAGTGTGTGTAAGTTTATTAAAATCCGATAATAACATCTTAAAGAAACTGTTAAAAATTGATCCGCATTAAAAATAATAAATAATTTAACGTGTTTGTTTTCTGATCTCATACTACAACAAATTTATTCCAAACATTTACGTTAGAGGAATTCAATTTTAGCATCAAATATATCAAAGGAGAAGAAAACTGTATTACATATAGATAACAAAGAGGGTAAAAAAGAAATAACAATCAGATTGTCTTGTAATTAAAAACGAATTTATATTGTTTTGTTTTAAAATTGACTTGACAAGTCGAATGTAACCTCTGCCCGTGGTGGGAAAGGGAGAATAATTGTGTTAATACATTTACTGATTTATATGAATCACCAGATATTGTGAGCCAAGTGGGATCAGGTTTTAATTTTATTGCAGAAATCTGTCATGAAAATGTGTCAGAGAATATTGTGAGCCAGGGTTGCTCAAATTTACAGTTTGTTACAGAGAGCTTTAATGAGATGAAAAACTACGTCATGTGATCCAATGGTGTCCAGAGTGTGAGAGCGAAGAGTGACACTACATTAAGATGGAAACAGTGGTATCAAGTAAAGAGATTAAAGAGTGACACGGCATTGAGTTGGACACAATTCTATCAAGTAAAGAGAGTAAAGAGTGACACGGCATTGAGTTGGACACAATTGTATCAAGTAAAGAGAGTAAAGAGTGACACGGCATTGAGTTGGACACAATTGTATCAAGTAAAGAGAGTAAAGAGTGACACGGCATTGAGATGGACACAATTGTATCAAGTAAAGAGAGTAAAGAGTGACACGGCATTGAGATGGACACAATTGTATCAAGTAAAGAGAGTAAAAAATGTGACACGGCATTGAGTTGGACACAATTGTATCAAGTAAAGAGAGTAAAGAGTGACACGGCATTGAGATGGACACAATTGTATCAAATAAAGAGAGTAAAGAGTGACACGGCATTGAGTTGGACACAATTGTATCAAGTAAAGAGAGTAAAGAGTGACACGGCATTGAGATGGACACAATTGTATCAAGTAAAGAGATTAAAGAGTGACACGGCATTGAGTTGGACACAATTGTATCAAGTAAAGAGAGTAAAGAGTGACACGGCATTGAGTTGGACACAATTGTATCAAGTAAAGAGAGTAAAGAGTGACACGGCATTGAGTTGGACACAATTGTATCAAGTAAAGAGAGTAAAGAGTGACACGGCATTGAGTTGGACACAATTGTATCAAGTAAAGAGAGTAAAGAGTGACACGGCATTGAGTTGGACACAATTGTATCAAGTAAAGAGAGTAAAGTGTGACACGGCATTGAGTTGGACACAATTGTATCAAGTAAAGAGATCGCTGTCAGCTGTAAAGATTCACTGGTTTATACTTTTGTAGAGCAGGTTTAATTTGTATGTCACTTGTATGAGAAATATTTTATATTTCGCAAATAATTTAACGTATGTATTGTAAATATCAAGTTCCATAAGATTTGTGACTACGACTACGGGCTGAATGACTCAGTGAGAAGTAGGTAAAATGATAATTAACATGGAGTAACATAGAGTTGTAAAGTCTACAGTCAAAAGACATGTCAACTATATGTACATTCTTCTTACGTGAGCAAATAACATCTTGTAATTATTAATATTTTTTAAACATTATTTTTTATAGAAATTAAACAATGGTCAGTTGAATATTAATTTTACACCAAAAGATCAATATCAACTTTGCAACAAACGATCAATATCAACTTTATTAAATATTTGAGATCTCGCATGTGTCGTGTAAAGGAATAACCCCAAATGGTGAAACATCGAGGGATGGAGCAAAGAAAAGAGAGGAAGAGAGAAAGTGTAAGAGTGTATTTTGTGTGAGATTAATTTCCTGTTTCCAAACAAAAGCAAGTTACACAACACTGACAAGAGCAAGGAATGTCCATGGACACACGAAAAACTAAATGTAAAAATGTCCATAAATAGATTTGATGACAACAATGGATTGTGTTATAAAATGTATTAGTGAACTTGTTTCTTTGTGCATGAAAGTTTTTGAACTAAAGTTGGTGAGAGGTTTTGTGGAGGGCGAGCATAGGAATTAAAACGGTGTGGGGTGCTTCATGAACTTAATGTATTAGAGTTTTTACAGTCATATGACTTAAAAAGGTTTAGGGGACTATGAACTAAATGCTTAATAATTGCAAATCATTCCACTTGTCAGATCCATATCGATTCTAGCATAACATTTTTTAAAAAAGTAATTTGTGAGAACTCAAATTTTCATGATTTCCATGATGAAATAATCTGTATCATAATAATAATGTTTATTGAAACTTACTTGAATTAATGTTAACATATTCACTTGTCTGTTATTATATTTGAAAACATTTCACGAGCTCCGAACCCTTTTTTTTTAAACCAATGAATACAACACATTTAATAGGTTTTTAAAAATAATATAATACATGTATATATTGTACATTTAGTATTGTAGTAACAGTTTAGTAAGTACTTTGAAACATATGACTAAAAAATAGTGTGAAACCTATGAAAAACAAACACGTTAAATGTCAGGTGATCTCTCCTTGGTAAAAAAATGTGTTTCTCATTGTTGATTAGTACCTTGAACGAGTAATTTTTGTAGTTAAAACCTGATGTACCTATTACTTTTTTCTCTTAAAATGTGCACGGGAAGTCATTTATGGGTGAATATAGTTCACGTGTGGCCTACTGATCATGGGTTAGACAAAGGTACAAGACTTTATCTAAATTTGGCATTCGAACCTGGTTATCTGCTGATCGCGACATAATCGATTTTCACAGGGGGCCAGTGATGTGCATATGGTTGGCTCTGAATGGCCATATGGGGTTTGTTTGATGGATTGCACCAGAGGTATGCATGAGTCTGGTACTTTGGGTATAATCGAGGAACGGGCTTCTTATTTCGTTTGCCTTTATGCGTGTAGCGTTCGAATTTGTGCAGACTATATATGTTGGTGACATATATATATATATTCTTTTTTTTTTTTTTTTTTTTTTTTTTTTTTTTTTTTTTTTTTTTTTTTTTTTTTTTTTTTTTTTTTTTTTAATTAGATTTTCAACAAAGGAATATTTCAACATATACAGAATAAATTATTTACAGGCAAAATTATCTAAGTGTTAACTTAAACAACAATTTAAATCATGTGCTGAAAAAACATATTTACATAAACGGTACTGAAATTCTAATGATATACTGTTAACAATGTTAAAAAATTGATTCTATAATACATTTGTTAACATGATATATATATATCAGTTGGAATATAAACAAAAAACAATTAATGTATTTCTCAGTCATTATATTGTCTTAAATTTTGTTTTCAATTACGTTTTGTATTTTAAATCTAAAAAGTGTTTCTAATGTAATGTTTGTGTAATTATGTTTGTGAAAAAAAGCCTTAAGTCTGTGATGCCATATATGTTTTCTGTATTGTGAAAGTAATATGAGACTTATTGTGTGTTGTTTCTTGTTTTTGGATTCTGGTATTGTGTTTAGTGTTATGGCTCTGTCTATATCTACTGTGTGAACTGTACCTGCTTGTATGATTTGTTTAAGTGTAGATTTAGTCTGTAAGATTGTGTTGCATGTCAGATATAAATGTTGTTCGGTCTCATCAGCCCCTGTCCTGCACAGTGGACATTCTATGTGCCTAGCTCTGTCCTTGTAAGGTCTTGATGAGACTGGTGTCATGTTGTATATGAGTCTATATGTTATTTCTTTGTCTTTATTTTCTATTTCTTTAATGTGTGTATTTTTAAATGTATTCACAGTGTTTATTGTTCCATAAGTATGTGTCCATTTTATTCTATTGTAGAGTGGTGTCGCCTGTCTCTTTATTAAATGTGTGTAGATCTCTTTGGTTGTTTTGTGTATAAGTGTTTCGTTGCCTTTTAATGCTTGGGTGCATGCCATGTGAAAATCAGATTGTTTTCTACCTATGTAATGTGGTGTGCTGTTGTCAATTTTTATTAACAGTCCTAACCTTATCCCCATGTAATAATGTGTAAATATGTTTTCCTCCTTCTTTCTAATGGCTTGTCCTATAAATTTGATTTTAAGTGCCTGTAGTTTTGTTTGTATGTCTTGTAAATTAATTCCTCCTTCTAATTTAGATTGGATTAATGTTGTATGTTTAATGTTTTGTATTGTTCCTTGAAATATGTAATTCCTGATATGTAAGTTGATTTGTTTTAAAATTGTTGGTGGAGGCCCCCATATGTTCCCTGTGTATATTGTTTTGGGAATTACATATGTGTTTATGATTGTGCTCCTACCAAAAATTGTGTGTGCTGTGTATTTGTGTCTATCAATTATGTTTTTTATAGATTGTTCAATATTTTGCCATGTTTCTGTGTTAGTTTGAGTCTGTTTGTTTGAAAAGTAAATACCATATATCCTAAGACTATCCTTCTTTACTATTCCTAAAGGGAAATCTAATCTATCTCTCCACCTACCAATCCCCATAATTTCAGATTTAGTGATGTTTATTTTAGATCCACTACCTCTCCCAAAATCTTGAAATCTTGATATTATATTGGAAATTGACTTATCATTAGTAGGAAAAAAAATAGTGTCATCTGCATAAGCAATGACCTTTCTCTCCCCACCCCCAGGGATCTCTACTCCTTTACTACTCTCCTCCCTTCTAACTCTCTCCAGCAGGGGTTCAAATGATAGGATATAAAGGTAGGGGGATAAAGGACACCCTTGTCTAACTGATCTGTCAATTTTAATGTCTTTAGAAAGTGTGTTGTTTATAATTAGATTACTAATGGGGGACTTGTATAAAATTTTAACCCAGTTACAAAAATACTCCCCTAGTTTGTTGTGTTGTAATATTTTATGTAGGTATGTGTGGTCTACCCTATCAAAGGCTTTTTCTTGATCTAGGGATAATATGCAAGTTTGGATGTTTTTGTCATTTGAATATTGAATAAGGTCTCTAATGAAATGATTGTGGTTATGAATGTCCCTTCCTTTGATGCTGCATTGTTGATCTATGTGTATTAGGGTATTTAAATGTGGTTTTAATTTGTTTGCTAGTGTTTTTGTGAGAATTTTATAGTCTGTGTTAAGTAAAGATATGGGTCTATGATTTTTAAGCTGTGTTCTGTCTGTATCTTTTTTTGGTAAAAGCGTAATGTATGAAGTATTCATTGAGTGTGGTAACTCCTTGTTGCTGTAAGCTTCTTCAAGTGTGGCATGTAAAATTGGTCCTAGTGTTTTGAAAAAGAAAAGGTAGAACTCTGTTGTTAGACCATCTGGTCCAGGTGTTTTGTTTTTGTTCATGCGGAACAATGATGTTTTCATGTCTGCTAATGTTATGGTTTTGTCCATTTCTTGTGTTTGATTTGTATTAAGTTTTTGTGTAAATTTTGTGTACTTATCTTGTATATCTGAATCAGTTTTTTCTTTTCCAAAAAGTTGTGTGTAGTATTTTTCAAATGAGTTTACTATCATTGGAGTGTCAGTGTGTGTTTCACCTTCTGTATCAATAATTTGTCCTATCTGTCTACTCTTCTGTATGTTTTGTTCTATTGTTAAAAAGATCTTTGTAGGTGCCTCTTGGTTGTTGGTGAAAGTTCTGCTCCTAACATGTGCACCATTGTATTTATGTTGTTTTATTGTGTCTAGTTCTTCTTCTAGTTCTTGTATATTGTGGCTGAAAGGATTGTTTGCTTTCTCCGTTGGTATGAGTATTTCTAATTCCTTTTCTCTTTTTCCTAGTTGTCTGTGTAAGCGTGTCGCAAAATTTTGTGTGAAATGTTTGATTGTGGATTTTAAAAGTTCCCAATGTTGTCCTATGTTTTTAGTTGGTAGTGTGCTATATTGTTGTATAAGATTATTAATGATATCTGTGTACTGACTATTTTCTAAAAGTGTATTGTTAAATTTCCAATGTGGAGATTTTTTAATGATGTTTGATCTTGTTGTATTTATTGTAATTTTCACGCCTTTGTGATCTGTAAAATGTAGTGTTTCTGCAATGTGTTTTGCTTCATTTATTGTATCTATTTTTGGTATATAGAATCTATCAATTCTTGACTTGGTGTTAAACGTGTTGCTCGTAAATGTAGTTTCTTTACCTCCCTTGTGTAGTGTTCTGTATGCTTCTACCATGTTATATGTCTCTGTTATGTATTGTATAATTTCTGTTTGTGTTGTTTCTTCTAAAATTTTATCTTTTCTTTTTGGGTTTGTTGTATCTAAACCGCTTGTTATATAATTGAAATCCCCACCTAAAATGAGCTTTCCTCGTTTGTGTGTGTATTGAAGTGTTTGAACTAGTGTGTTGTAAAATAGTGGTTGTTCTATGTGCTGTGAAGGGGCGTATATATTGACTAGTGTGTAAGTGTCTCTCTTGTCTGTAATGTTGAGAGTGACCATTCTTCCTTCGCTATCCCTGTCCTTGTGAGTTATTTCCCATCTATCTGATGTCTGTACTATTCCTACTCCTTTACAATGTCTGCCTAAACTGAAGTGACTGTTTTTCATGCCTAAAGATTTTGTATACTTTAGAGCGTCATCTTCTGTGTTTATATTTGTCTCTTGTAAAAAAATAAAATCACATTTGTGTTTTTTGACTATGTTAATAATGTGATGTTCCTTATTTTTACAGCTTCTAATGTTTACTGATAAAAGTATGAGTTGTGTAGTCTCCATGATTGTTTGGATAGTGATGCATTGAAGAGACTATATGTTATTTTCTAAATTCAATTTTTTTGGATAAACTTTAAATTAAAAGTCTATGACATAATTTGATTCATCTTCAGAAGACGTGTCGTCTTCTGTAAATGCGGGAACGTCTCCGGGGAAAAGGTTGCATTTAAAAACCTTTTTCTTCTCTCCGGTGTTTTGTCCATCTGAAGGACGCTTTTTTGTTCCCCGTGTTGTAGGAGATGTTGCAGCCCCTGGGGGCGGATTTTCCTGTTGTGTAGGAGATGTTGGTGCTGACGGGGGTAGTGGTCTCCTTGTTGGGGATGGTGGTCCCCTTGTCAGCGCATCCGCGTATGTGCGAACCGGCGATACATTTCCTTCATTGTCTATTGTCCTATGTTGGTTTACTCCTAGCTTTTTCTTTTTCTTATTCACAATTGTTGTCCATACAATCTCCCCACTTGCTTCCTCCTCCACTGCTGCTGTGGCTGCAGGGTTCTCCCCATCAGCGATTACAGCTACTGTGGTTGCAAGAGTCTCGCTTTCGTTGATCACATCCGCGGTGTTTCCAGGGGTCATCCCGTCTGTAATGTCCTCATCTATTAGCAGACGTCCTGGGGAGTTTTCAGTGTAATCTACTTGTGAAATGTTTCTTTTAAATTTGTTGCATTTGCTGGTCCAATGGTCCAAAGAAGCGCAATGAAAACACGCTTGTTTTCTCCCTGGTACCAGTACCAAAATTTTTGAATTTTTAATCGTACCACAATCGAGTAGTAGGTAGTGTGGTACAGACAAGCGTTGTTTTGGTCTATAAACCACAGTCCATCGGTCAGCACATCCTTTGTGTTGAAAAACTTCAACTTTTTCTTCCGATAGGAATTGGACCATCTCTACCACCCCTTCTTTTGGCAGGGTAGGTGGTACCCAATGGAGAAATAGCTTTGACCTCTCCCGGCCAACGTGCTCAATGGTGAGCTTTTTTTCTTTATTGATATAAATTTCTTTTAAATGTACTTGATCATACATAAGTTTTTCTGCCTTCTCACCGAGTTTGATGAACCATTTCAGAGGTCCTTCAAACTGATAGAAGGCCAGAATGTCTTTGTTCCCAATTTTGTACGTATCAAAAATTGCGTTTAGGATTTCGGACTGTGTTGCCCGAAAAGCCTCCTTCCCTGACAGTGTAATTGCCAGGGCTTTTGGATGGTGTACACTGTCAAGTGTAACGCACCTTACTAAAGCACGTTGTGTGTGCATATTTAATTATAAAAGAAAGTACTTTTAAATTGAAAAGCAAATACTTATTTAAAATTCTACTTCCGTTTGAAACAATATACAGATCATATATGATGAATTCGTATAACTCAGTTGAAATCAAGAGAAACTATTGAAGTACTTCAAACTGCTTACAATGCACAGAATTGATTTGAAAAGTATTATATTCTAAAAAGTGAATTACCACAAATTATATAATAATTATTCTTGTTTACTTTCTTCGTTTCAAAAAGACGCCATCTTGTGGAACCGGAAATTAATGTTTCATTTTTTTTTTTTTTTTTTTTTTTTTTTTTTTTTTTTTTTTTTTTTTTTTTTTTTTTTTTTTTTTTTTTTTTTTTATCAATGAATAAATTGTTTGTTTACATGCTAGAAGTTTGTCTCAAGATTGAATAGTGTTATTTGTTACATAAATCTATTAAAGACTTACTACATGCCTAGATAACCGATGCATTACTTACCTAGATTACAGACTTACTACATACCTAGATTACAGATATACTACTTACTTAGATTAAAGACTTACTACATATGAGACATACTATCAATACTTGGACAAACGGAAGTAACCCAATTTTCCCACGATGCAGTGGCCTAAGCTTGGAATAAGTTTTGATATTAGTATTTTCTGTTTAATATATTCAATATATTTTCAAGTCTATTCCTTCATAACATGAGGTCAACTTAATTAAAGTGACAGTGTGTTAACTCTCTTATGTAATCATGGAATTAGAAATGTAGTAATTAGTATAATTCTACATTTTAAAAAGTTTAAACACGTTGTCAATTAGTATCTTATACGAAAAAGTTTCAATTTTTTTATAATTATATCTGGTTACACTGGCCGGAGGAATAACAACTCTGAAAATTAAAGGAACATTTTAAAAAATTAAGTGTATTTAAAGTTTTTAAAAATATTTGTATTAAAGGTTCTCGGTTAAAGTAATGAAATTTCGTGACATTTATTATTAGCGTTCCTTTAGTTTGATACTAGGGAATGGTTGATCAAGGCTTTCGTTCACTATTCATGGTTTTGCGTTGCAGCCTTGCAAATGGGGAACGAAGTCGAGGTGAATCCCGTTTTAGGAATTTTTTATTTTTTTTATTTTTTTTTATTAGATTGTCAACAAAGGAATATTTCAACATATACAGAATACATTATTTACAGGCAAAATTATCTAAGTTTTAACTTAAACAACAATTTAAATCATGTGCTAAAACAACATTTTTACATAAAAGGTACTAAAATTCTAATAAAATACTGTGTACTATTGCTTCTATAATACATTTGTTCACATGATATATATATCAGTTGGAATATAAACAAAAAACAATTAATGTATTTCTCAGTCATTATATTGTCTTAAATTTTGTTTTCAATTACGTTTTGTATTTTAAATCTAAAAAGTGTTTCTAATGTAATGTTTGTGTAATTATGTTTGTGAAAAAATGCCTTAAGTCTGTGGTGCCATATATGTTTTCTGTATTGTGAAAGTAATATGAGACTTATTGTGTGTTGTTTCTTGTTTTTGGATTCTGGTATTGTGTTTAGTGTTATGGCTCTGTCTATATCTACTGTGTGAACTGTACCTGCTTGTATGATTTGTTTAAGTGTAGATTTAGTCTGTAAGATTGTGTTGCATGTCAGATATAAATGTTGTTCGGTCTCATCAGCCCCCGTCCTGCACAGTGGACATTCTATGTGCCTAGCTCGGTCCTTGTATAGTCTTGATGAGACTGGTGTCATGTTGTATATGAGTCTATATGTTATTTCTTTGTCTTTATTTTCTATTTCTTTAATGTGTGTATTTTTAAATGTATTCACAGTGTTTATTGTTCCATAAGTATGTGTCCATTTTATTCTATTGTAGAGTGGTGTCGCCTGTCTCTTTATTAAATGTGTGTAGATCTCTTTGGTTGTTTTGTGTATAAGTGTTTCGTTGCCTTTTAATGCTTGGGTGCATGCCATGTGAAAATCAGATTGTTTTCTACCTATGTAATGTGGTGTGCTGTTGTCAATTTTTATTAACAGTCCTAACCTTATCCCCATGTAATAATGTGTAAATATGTTTTCCTCCTTCTTTCTAATGGCTTGTCCTATAAATTTGATTTTAAGTGCCTGTAGTTTTGTTTGTATGTCTTGTAAATTAATTCCTCCTTCTAATTTAGATTGGATTAATGTTGTATGTTTAATGTTTTGTATTGTTCCTTGAAATATGTAATTCCTGATATGTAAGTTGATTTGTTTTAAAATTGTTGGTGGAGGCCCCCATATGTTCCCTGTGTATATTGTTTTGGGAATTACATATGTGTTTATGATTGTGCTCCTACCAAAAATTGTGTGTGCTGTGTATTTGTGTCTATCAATTATGTTTTTTATAGATTGTTCAATATTTTGCCATGTTTCTGTGTTAGTTTGAGTCTGTTTGTTTGAAAAGTAAATACCATATATCCTAAGACTATCCTTCTTTACTATTCCTAAAGGGAAATCTAATCTATCTCTCCACCTTCCAATCCCCATAATTTCAGATTTAGTGATGTTTATTTTAGATCCACTACCTCTCCCAAAATCTTGAAATCTTGATATTATATTGGAAATTGACTTATCATTAGTAGGAAAAAAAATAGTGTCATCTGCATAAGCAATGACCTTTCTCTCCCCACCCCCAGGGATCTCTACTCCTTTAATACTCTCCTCCCTTCTAACTCTCTCCAGCAGGGGTTCAAATGATAGGATATAAAGGTAGGGGGATAAAGGACACCCTTGTCTAACTGATCTGTCAATTTTAATGTCTTTAGAAAGTGTGTTGTTTATCATGAGATTACTAATGGGTGCCTTGTAACAAATTTTAACCCAGTTACAAAAATACTCCCCTAGTTTGTTGTGTTGTAATATTTTATGTAGGTATGTGTGATCTACCCTATCAAAGGCTTTTTCTTGATCTAGGGATAATATGCAAGTTTGGATGTTTTTGTCATTTGAATATTGAATAAGGTCTCTAATGAAATGATTGTGGTTATGAATGTCCCTTCCTTTGATGCTGCATTGTTGATCTATGTGTATTAGGGTATTTAAATGTGGTTTTAATTTGTTTGCTAGTGTTTTTGTGAGAATTTTATAGTCAGTGTTAAGTAAAGATATGGGTCTATGATTTTTAAGCTGTGTTCTGTCTGTATCTTTTTTTGGTAAAAGCGTAATGTATGAAGTATTCATTGAGTGTGGTAACTCCTTGTTGCTGTAAGCTTCTTCTAGTGTGGCATGTAAAATTGGTCCTAGTGTTTTGAAAAAGAAAAGGTAGAACTCTGTTGTTAGACCATCTGGTCCAGGTGTTTTGTTTTTGTTCATGCTGAACAATGATGTTTTCATGTCTGCTAATGTTATGGTTTTGTCCATTTCTTGTGTTTGATTTGTATTAAGTTTTTGTGTAAATTTTGTGTACTTATCTTGTATATCTGAATCAGTTTTTTCTTTTCCAAAAAGTTGTGTGTAGTATTTTTCAAATGAGTTTACTATCATTGGAGTGTCAGTGAGTGTTTCACCTTCTGTATCAATAATTTGTCCTATCTGTCTACTCTTCTGTATGTTTTGTTCTATTGTTAAAAAGATCTTTGTAGGTGCCTCTTGGTTGTTGGGGAAAATTCTGCTCCTAACATGTGCACCATTGTATTTATGTTGTTTTATTGTGTCTAGTTCTTCTTCTAGTTCTTGTATATTGTGGCTGAAAGGATTGTTTGCTTTCTCCGTTGGTATGAGTATTTCTAATTCCTTTTCTCTTTCTCTTAGTTGTCTTTGTAAGCGTGTCGCAAAATTTTGTGTGAAATGTTTGATTGTTGATTTTAAAAGTTCCCAATGTTTCATTACTCTACGCTCAAGGACAGCTAGTATTGGTTAATAGTTGTAACATAATATAAATTAAATTTAAAGAATTAAAAATAAAGTTTCATTTAAACTAAATAATATCAAATATGGAGAAAATTGTAATGAAGAAAGTCCATTTTGTACATTTTCTGAAAAAAACTATTTATAAAAATACAGTTTTGTTGAAAAAAATAAAATAAATTTGTCTGACGACATTTTAATTTATATAAAAAAAAATATAATAAAAGTATTAAATTGTCTCCCTTGAAAAACAAATCTGATATTTACGCTACACTTTTACCAAAAATTATAACAATAATAATAGTTTTAAATGATAATTTAAGGTCTTGTCATTTAATAGTCTAGTAATTTTTTTGATGAACATTTATTATTTCAGATGTGTGTGAATTGAGAAAAGGGCTTGCATTTTTGTGTGTGCTTTATTTGGGTTGGATAAACTAACTAACTGGATAGCATCTTTTGGATTAACTTAAGTTATTTCATATATTACCAACAGTTACAATTCTTCATAGATGAAGTAAGTATTTCATTTCTGCTCCAATCTGGAACAACAGAAAGGAAGTATTTCATTTCTGCTTCAAAGTGTTACAACAGTAAGAAATTGACGAAAATCTTCAAGGAAATTAAAGACCATGCGTCAAATAATTTTTTTAGAAGGAATGTTTGGAACTTGGGCCAAGAGTTCTTTTTATAGTGTGTCAAATGATTTCACTCCATGTGCTTTGGCCATTGAATTGCTATCTCATTTTATCACATTGGTCATTGAAACCTTTTCCCATAAGATCAGTTTGGAATTTTCAGTTTATTTTCCGTATTAGTCCCATGTCGAACATTAAATGTCGATGTTTTATTTACTGGAATAGACAGCTTGAAACGAATGTCAGAAGCTCTATCTCCCATCAACAAAGTTGCTGCTATTCCTGTAAATACACATGGCTCGTCTTATTCCTTTGTACTACACATATATTGCATGATTGTGTTGTAAAGTAAGGCCTTAACATTTCCGTCATGTCCATTAATAAAAAAAAACAAAAAACAGACGTTTGGGTAAGTTAGAGTTTTTATTTACGTCCCCGATTATAGATTTTTTCCACAATGCTTTACTACTGGTATACTTGTGTTTAATGTAATCATATTACATTGGTCAATGCCTTCTTCAGTTCATCAAAAAAAAAAAAAAACCAAGGGGGAAATATAAAATGAAAGTTAATAAATCCATAGTTTGTACACTAATATAATTAAGAAGCGTTGGCCGCCAATGAACTCGATGTGTCAGAGTTGTTACGGACATATGAGTATAAACCTTATGAATTTAATGTTATTTTCAAATCTTAAAGACATGCATGTAGAGTTATTGCCAATGTCATTCTACTTGTCAAAATATATGAAACTATCTTTCACCTAAAATTCTGATTTGTTACAGTGATATGATTATGGAAGCTTTGGACTTTCATGAACTATAATAATTTTGAACGATTTTATAAAATTAATCTTATGTGTGTATATGTTTACATTTCTGCAATGCAGTTATATGTATGTATACATAAATGTGTACTCTTTAGTGATGGTAGTTGTCACATTAGTTTAGAAATGTTTTTAAACACATGACTAATACAAGATTGTGAAAGCCATGAAACAAAACCTCGTTAAATGTCAGTGGTGAACTTTATGTTGTAAAAAATGAGTTTCTGATTGTTGATTGTTATCATGAACAAAGTAACCATGCATAAGGAAACTTTGAAGTTAAAACACTGTGTCACTATTATTTTCCATTATTGAAATATACGCAGAACGTCATTTAAGAGTCAGTGGAGTTTACTAGTGACCCACTGATCCAAAAATGTGTTATTTTCTTCGGGGCTGAAAATGTACACAGTTTTATTTAAATTGGACATCAGGAATTGGGTCAAAATTGTTATGAAGGTTAGAGGTCAGCCAGGTTACGAAGGGAACGGTAGTGATCTGTTGATCATGACATAATTCGTTGTCTTAAGGAGTTGTTAATGTACACATATTCGGATTTGATGGGCTGAAGAATTGAACTAACTAACTTACTTAAGAAAATCAGCAGACCATCGAGCCGAGGCTCATAAGGTCTTCCCCAGCACACCTCCACCGCCCCCAACTGGCATTCAGCCACTCCCCCAGTGGTCTCTATTCCAGTCATGCCGCGAAGCGGCATGCCGGGGGCTCCCCGTCCCTGAGACAACCCCACCCACCCTTCCACTCGATTGACTATGCGAGTGAGGCCGCATCAGAGAAGGGACGCCTGGCCAGCCGGGGTGATACTTGCACAACAATTAATTGAACTAAATGATTCAACCCGAAACAAAATAATAATGGACTCATAAACTGAGTATATTTTAAATAAATAAAATATATATTCATTTTCTTTATATCCTAAAATGCAAGGATAGAGATTCAGTGAACTATCTCTATTTAAGATTGACAAAAAAAATTTACTTGTCCATTAGCTACAATTTAACTTAGCCTTTTTTTATTTTAATAAACATTTTTTAAAGTATTAATATTAAGTTTTCCGTCTACCTACATAAAAGTAAAAATAATAAATAATAATTATGACTTTTAAAGTCCATTTAAGTATAAGTCTTCTAAAAATTGTTATAAAAATAAATATTGTTACAGAAATAAAATAAATGTGACTGAAGAAATGCTCAGATGTATCCAGAAATTTATAATTAAAGTCAAAATTAGATTGTCTCCCTTAAAATAATTAAAACTTAACTTATATTAATACAAATTTTACAAAATATATTTTTACTAAAAGAAATAAATATTTAAAAAAAAAAAAATGAAATGCAAATCATAATTTCATTATTATCAATTAATACTCTTCTCACTTTTTTGCTCAAAAACATTTATGTGAGATGTTTGCACATTTATGTGAGATGTTTGCTAATGGTAAAAAAGGCGAGTTCAGTTCTTTTGTATACATTGTATATGGAATTGATAAGTTGTGTTGCATAGGGTAAATATTTAAGTATTGCATTTTGATATAGTTTCATAAATGTATAGTGAACCACCCTTCAACCAATGATTTTATTTCTTTACTCAATTGGGCGTAATTTGTTTACCCCTTTTCAACGATTCCTGGGTTATACTGAGAATTACGAACATCTTTTATATGAAACTGTGTTAAACTCATTAAAACATTACATATAAATACATATAAAAGAAAGTAAATTATTATCAGTTATTTTATTACATTTTCTATCCAAAAGCTCCCATTCCACCTAAAATTTATTTTTAGTGGAAATAAAAAACATAAATAGAGTCCGTTTATTTTATCATTGAGTTTAAATTAAGGGAAAATAATAATAATAAATATATATAAACCTTTTAAGTAAATTATTCTTTAATTTTTGTTTTGAGTCTAACAATATCCTACATTATTTATTCCAAGAATTTAACGTAAACGCCATAAGATTTTATAATTTATTGTAAACCTACTTTAAAAATAGATCCATTCAGTTTCAATAGTGTGAGATCCTTTGTTTTTTGTTACATAAGGTTCAATGACAGATAAAACGATAACATGAATAACAAAAGTGTGGATGTAAACACTGCTAGAAGTAGACATTATGACCACTAGGGCCTCATAGGCAGGTTGAAATGTCGAGATGCTAACATACATACATACATATATACATGCATACATACATACATTACATACATACATACATACATACATACATACATTTATACATACATACATTTATACATACATACATACATACATTTATACATACATACAGACATACATAAACATATACATATATCAATATCCGAGATGTATGATTTTTACATAAATTATCCCATAGCAGATAATTGATGATTCACTGAGTACACTTTCTCCAAACATTCAAAATAATTGTGAAAAGTACTGTTTCAATTTGTCAATATTTCTTTTAAAAATAACTTTACACATCTTTTTAGACTTTCAACTGCTTCAAACGCAGACAGCCATACGCACTTCATTTTAAAGAAGAAAAAAAATAGCATTACCTTTTTTTTTTTAAATTATAAAAATGTATCATTCAACATAAAAGTTTATTATCTACATTAAAATTGCATAACTTTACAGAAATATACAACTTTTTTAATTTTCTTACTGAATGCATCATTTTTAAAACAATTACATTGGGATAAACTTGTATAAAGTTATTATGATTGTTAATTGTACATACAATTACTTAAAAACAAATAATTATGCAATGGGCACGACTTAACATGGTTTTTCCCTGTATATATCGTTTGGGGATAATTTTGAGAGATAATTATCATTGAGAGAGTTTGCTTTATCATTAGCCCCCCTCCCCCATTTTCTTCTAAATTCAATTGATTATGACGTCATCCACAGCTATTCAGTAAAGATTTGTTTAACATTTTATCACTAGATAAATTATTGTTTCACTGTTTCTACAATTTGATAAAACAGAATTGATATGTAATTAAAAGTAATAGAATCTTATGTATTTGCTGGTCCAACCATTGGGAACACCCTTCCTGACGCTCTTAGACACAGCCAGACGCTGGAGTCCTTCAAGACAAATTTAAAAACTCATCTATTTCGCAAACACCTTCTGGGGTGAAGTTGTCTACCATCTTTTTCAGCTAGTTATTATCTCCCAGCTTTGTTTTTGTACCGCGCTTCGAGCCTTTGGGGATGAAGCGTGATTTTTCAAATGAACTTTATTATTATTATTATTATTATTATTAATATTATGCTTTTATTACGATTAATCTGACATTTGTATAGAAATTATTGCGTTTAAAATAAAACGCAACTTTTATGAGAGAAGATACATTCAAATACCGTATAGTACAACGTTTAAATGCGATTATTTTATAATAAATAATCCAATTAAAGTTAGGGCTTAGCATTATTCGCCAAACGTGATGTCAGATGTCTTTGTGTATATGTACAATGTATACATTAGGAAATGGCTGTAGGTCAAGATACCAGGAACTTTTTAACACGTAATAAGTGTACGTTATGATTGCATGTTATGGTTGAACCTTAAGATTGCGTGTTGAGATTGCATGTTATGATTTGAACTTAAAATTACATTCTCCGCCATGTAACAGAGACAACATTAACACATTTATTTTTAAACAAGATTAACCATTTAAGAACCTTATAATTTAGTTAAAATAAATATCCCAGTTTTCTTCTTTTTCTTATATACACTAATGGCCCACGATAAATGTATTGATCATTCTGGATCCTATGAATGTAGAGGGAATTTGCACTGTTTCCATGCATGGTGTTGATGAGGATAGTTCACTAGTTGCAAGAGTTACATAGTAAAGGTATTATGCACATGACATGATGAATTTCACTGGTTGCAAGAGCTACTTAGTGTGATATCATGCAATGCTTGCAATAGTTACTTAGTGAGGTTATCATGCACATAACAGGATGAAATTCCATGTCCCCGCTTGTCTCCCACTTTTTTATGTTACTGGTACCAAACATGTAACCAATTATATACCTAACTTATAATTACAGATTATTCATCTTCAGTCTGGGACCCATTACACAGACTATGCATTTGTGAATAAGTGCATACATTAAATGTGCATTGTGTGCTTCAATGTGTGTCTGTGGTAATATCTTTGTTATATGGAATATCTTTTCCATACTATTCCTTTAATTAAGATCTAGTTGTTAGAAGTCATATAGCTGTATGAACTCTTCTTGCTTATTGAAAACATTTACATTAGCAATAAATGGAACAGATATAATAAGTTATGAAGTTTTGATTTCAGTTTGCATTAATAGAAAATTGAAAATTCTACCTAAATATAAACACTAAACATTATTTTGATGCCTGAGTTCTTAAATTAAAAGTTTTTGTTTTGTTTTTACTAGATCGATGTATTGCTTGTATCATCATTAACATACAGACTTGTTACTAGATCGCTGTATTGCTTGTATCATCATTCACATACAGCCTGGTTACTAGATCGATGTATTGCTTGTATCATCATTCACATACAGTCTGGTTACTAGATCGATGTAATGCTTGTATCATCATTCACATACAGTCTGGTTACTAGATCGCTGTACTGCTTGTATCATCATTAACATACAGACTTGTTACTAGATCGCTGTATTGCTTGTATCATCATTCACATACAGCCTGGTTACTAGATCGATGTATTGCTTGTATGATCATTCACATACAGTCTGGTTACTAGATCGATGTATTGCTTGTATCATCATTCACATACAGTCTGGTTACTAGATCGCTGTACTGCTTTTATCATCATTCACATACAGTCTGGTTACTAGATCGCTGTATTGCTTGTATCATCATTCACATACAGTCTGGTTACTAGATCGCTGTACTGCTTGTATCATCATTCACATACAGCCTGGTTACTAGATCGCTGTATTGCCACAGTACAATCACCTCACCCTAGCAGCTGGATTGATGATCAGTTCCCTGAGGCCGGATAAAAGGAATTCCGCCCAGTACCCATCCCCAAAAACCAAGGCAAAGCTTGCAACTAGAGGATCCTCGTGCTGATAGGGCTCTCAACCCACGACAGACACATCGCTGGGGAGTCTACACAAACATCACGACAGACATATCGCTGGGGAGTCTACACAAACATCACGACAGACACATCGCTGGGTAATCTACACAAACATCACGACAGACAAATCGCTGGGGAGTCTACACAAACATCACGACAGACACATCGCTGGGGAGTCTACACAAACATCACGACAGACACATCGCTGGGGAGTCTACACAAACATCATGACAGACACATCGCTGGGTAATCTACACAAACATCACGACAGACAAATCGCTGCGGAGTCTACACAAACATGAAGACAGACACATCGCTGGGGAGTCTACACAAACATCACAACGTACAAGGGAAGAGCTATTCCACTACGTACAAGGGAAGAGCTATTCCACTACGTACAAGGGAAGAGCTATTCCACTCTGTACTGCTGTGGCTGTTGCATCCACTTCCGTGATAGCCCTGAGAAGACACGAAGTAAGTAATCGGATAGTCCAATTCCACATTAAGGTGATCTCTATAACGTACTTTTCTAACATCCCCTTTCGTTAAGCCCTGAGCAGCCAGGAAGGAAGGGATCGGAGAACCCACTAAAGTGATCTCATTATATCGTTTACTGTTTCGCCCACATCCGTGATAGCCCTGAAATGCCACAAAGGAAATGACTGGAAAATTTACCTTAACATTGAAGTGATTCACTACTGATTGATCTGTCCAGAGATCTGTCCAGATCATCTGAACAAAATATATTGAAATATTAATTCTGAAAGGTCTGATCGCATACAATTATAATATATCGTCATTTTATGATGAGTGTAAGACATTACGGGTAGCCAATATACATAGTAAAATAGAAACTAGACTTAAATTATATGAACGTTGTTTTTCATAACAATGGCTGTCATAGAATAAATTAGAATACTTGTAAATAAATAAGTTCATATTATTTACGAAATGTTGGTTTGAAGTTTTTGATAGTTAGGCATAAATGAACAAAATAATTATGTCCCTTGGTGCGTGAATTTGAAATATCTTAATAACATATAGACACGAACAGGTGTAACACTCATACGAGAGTGGTTGTTAGACACCAACATGTGTGTCACTCAAACTAGAGTGGTTCCTAGACACCAACATGTGTGACACTTAACGAGAGTGGTTCCTAGACACGAACAGGTGTGCCACTCATACGAGAGTGTTTCCTAGACACGAACTTGTGTGACACTCAAACTAGAGTGGATCCTACACCGATATAATTAAAGTCATTTTAACATAGACCTTTGCTTAATCCTTGTGAAACCAGTCTTATTTTGTGACCTTTGAATGTTCCATGGGGAACAAGTCCTATGTTTGGACATTGAATTGTCCCAAAGGAACCAATAATAAAATGGGACATTTGATTCGTCCTTGGGAAACTATTCTTTTCTTCTTACATTTGATTTGTTCTCGGCCTATTAAGGGTTCACATTCCAAATTGGAAGAGAAGATAGAGGTCAGTCAAGGGTAGATTGGTATCACTGGTGACATTATGATCATGACGTTTTTTATTGTCTTTGGGAATGGGTAAGTTTACACAGTTTCAACGTAGTTTAACCTCAGGAAGTTGATTAATTAAGATGCAGTACTCAACTAAAATTAATTGACACATTGAGTTTGTCAACTGGGTTCTATGCTTTCAGGCCTAGCAAATATTCATTTAAATTATACTACTCTCAAGAGTAAGGATCGAATTGTTGAAGAATTTAAAAGATAAAAAGTATATTTGTATTCACGAAATCACATTAAGACTATTGAGCGGAAAGATAAACTTCCGTTAAAAAATAAAATTTCTTTAGTTTTTATTAAAATACATTTAAAAAAAATTAAAATTATGATTATTCAAGGTTAATTCAGTATTTTTTTTTGTTAACACCTTAGTAATATTAGCAATTCATTACAAAAAGAAAAAGAAATACAAATTATAAGTCTCACAAAAACTTCAGATAAATCAAAATATTTGTCTATTAATATTAATTAATTATTTCCCTTGAAAAGAATAATGTCCATCTTATTCAAAACATATAAACCAAAAATAATAAATACATTTAAACAGAGATAACTTGAAACTAGCCATAAGAGACGGAAAAATCAACACATCGATCGTTACTTAAGAAGTAAACGTGTGACTAGTAGTAGATCTACTTCCAAATGATAAATAATATAAACCGTGTTATCTTATTTACGTAAATATGTGTCATGAATAAATGCATGTAAAACATCTTTACATAAAATGTGTACTACATACAATTTAAAATAGAAATAAGTCAAATTGTAATGAATTTCTACATCTTTGTCTTTTGCTTTCTCCGTATGTGTGTAGACCATTTGAGATTAGATTATTTTCACAGATGTACATACAAAAAGACAGTTAAACAAAATATTCCATTTGAGGATTTACATTTCAGGAAAACTTTAGGACTTACGTTTTTTCATTCACCTCTTCGTATCACTCCCCTCTTCGTATCACTCCCCTCTTCGTATCACTCCCCTCTTCGTATCACTCCCCTCTTCGTATCACTCCCCTCTTCGTATCACTCCCCTCTTCGTATCACTCCCCTCTTCGTATCACTCCCCTCTTCGTATCACTCCCCTCTTCGTATCACTCCCCTCTTCGTATCACTCCCCTCTTCGTATCACTCCCCTCTTCGTATAACTCACCTCTTCGTATCACTCCCCTCTTCGTATCACTCACCTCTTCGTATCACTCACCTCTTCGTATCACTCACCTCTTCGTATCACTCACCTCTTCGTATCACTCCCCTCTTCGTATCCCTCACAATTTCGTATCACTCACCTCTTCGTATCACTCACCTCTTCGTATCACTCACCTCTTCGTATCACTCCCCTCTTCGTATCACTCCCCTCTTCGTATCACTCCCCTCTTCCTGATACTCCCCTCTTCATATCACTCACCTCTTCGTATCACTCACCTCTTCGTATCACTCACCTCTTCGTATCACTCACCTCTTCGTATCACTCACCTCTTCGTATCACTCACCTCTTCGTATCACTCACCTCTTCGTATCACTCACCTCTTCGTATCACTCACCTCTTCGTATCACTCACCTCTTCGTATCACTCACTCACCTCTTCGTATCACTCACCTCTTCGTATCACTCACCTCTTCGTATCACTCACCTCTTCGTATCACTCACCTCTTCGTATCACTCCCCTCTTCGTATCACTCACCTCTTCGTATCACTCACCTTTTCGTAGCACTCACCTCTTCGTATAATTCACCTCTTCGTATCACTCACCTCTACGTATCACTCACCTCTACGTATCACTCACCTCTTCGTATCACTCCCCTCTTCGTATCACTCACCTCTTCGTATCACTCACCTCTTCGTATCACTCACCTCTTCGTATCACTCACCTCTTCGTATCACTCACCTCTTCGTATCACTCACCTCTTCGTATCACTCACCTCTTCGTATCATTCCCCTCTTCGTATCACTCACCCTTTGTATCACTCACCTCTTCGTATCACTCCCCTCTTCGTATCACTCACCCTTTGTATCACTCACCTCTTCGTATCACTCACCTCTTCGTATCACTCACCTTTTGTTTCACATCTTGTCGTGTTTTGGGATGTCTAAGATGTCGAAATGTTTTCAAATGTCGTCTATTACAGACCGTTATAAATGGAGAATTTAGTCTCTTAATGTTAGTCTATGGCTCGTTCTAGAAACAGTCCATAATAAAGGACGATACCAAAGTCTTAAAATTATAAACTTACAGATTTGCTGGTACCGGTACTGTATATAAAAATACAATGAGCACACAATTGTATGAGGAAATAGAAAACTCTACACACAACAAAGTATGACATAGCATATCTCGTGATCAAAAGAAAAATCTCTCTCCCTCTCTATCGGTCAGCCCTTTTTATAGGCATTTCCTACTAAGGTCTCTCGAACCACCTAACACATTATTTTGCCTTCCCGTTTTATCCATATCTTCCATTATTTTCGACAGTTCTCCTGACTAGAATAAATAAGGTTTTTCTAGCCACACTTCAAAGGCGGTAACGAGAGTTCACGAGGGGTCATGTACGTGGGACGCGAGATAGACTTGCTAAAAACACGTCATCCTTCATAACACTGGAGCTATTGGTTCCGTGGCACTCATGCCAATGACGTCATTAATGTATCATTTGTAAAATTTGAGGTTATCTCAAGTACTTGCCTTTTTTAATCATGTAGTCAAAGTCAACCATAATTAAACAACCTCTAAAAAAGATGTTGGTATAAATCCTTTACAAATTATTATATTAAGTAACATGATTTGGTCTGAAATTTTGGAAAAAGCACGCCCCTGAATTATCTTAATATTATAATGACATACCAACTTTTTCACTGTAGATTTATTTAATAAACTATTTCCAAAGTAAAAAAAAAAATTACGCACTAAAAATTCTTGCGAATTGCTTTTAAAGAATCTTATTTAACGCAGTTATCTGGAATTTGATGTAATTGAATTATTGTCATCATAGTGACGTCACCATCCATTTGAAAAAAACAAACAAAAAACAACTGAATTTTAAAGGTTAGAGTTGGGGAGTGTCGCTTTTTCGAGTTGACATTTTAAATATAAATTTCACGTCCGTCTAAAAAAGTGTGAACCAAAATACCACTAAAAATTGTTTTAAAGAAGCAAACTATTTTTAGTGTCTGTAATGTGTACAATTATTTATGCCTTTTACATTGTGAAATTGTTCACAGCACTGTTTATTGTTTTAAATTTAGATGAGATAACACATTTGTTTTAAAGTTACCTCACAAACTATATAATTGTACATATATGTGATTCTACATATCCACAACAAAGGGTTTAAAGAAACATAAGAATGTAAACATATATTATTACAATGATAATATATATATTATTATATATAGAGAGACTCTTTTCTTCAGTCTCGCCATGACAGTTGCGGCCCTCCCTATCCTACCACTTATCTCATCCTCCATTGAGAGGGTGCTCGAAATGTTCGACCCTAGATATGTGAATCTGTCAACAGCATCCAAGTCGCAGCCGTCGATGGAGATAGTGGGGAGAGAGTCAGCGTCCTGAGCCATAATGTTGGTTTTCTTTAAGCTGATGACCATGCCAAACTCTTTGCAGGCAGCGGATATATATATATACATAAACTAGCTTAATACACGCTTATATATACATAAATTAGCTTAATACACGCTCTACACCTGGCTGACGGTCATATTTTATTGGCACACTTGTAAAGCCATGGCTGGCTATGACGTCTAAGTATTGAACGAAAACTTCTTTGTGTAAACTTAGTGGTCTTTATTTAAGTTGTCATTTTTTTCAGTTCCAAAAACTTTTACTTTGACTGGCAGAAAAAGGTGTTCTGATAGTACTGATAGGTCATTGTCATTATTATTCCGACAAAATTAAAGTTACCATTTTAAATATCATTTAGATAAATCAATGAGTGATTTGTAAAATCTATCAAGTGTTGACTTGTGGTTGACGATTGTGTTTGTCTTTGTTGCTTCTTTCCTTCCCTTGTGAAGTGTTTATATGTGTCTACCATGTTATAAGTCTCTGTTAGGTATAGTATTTAACTCTCATGTGTGTATGTGAGTGTTTGTACTTGCATGCACTTCCATTCATTACTTGTCTATCGTAACCAGGTCTCCTGCATAAACATAGTGTCAATCTGCCGGAAGGTGGAGAGGTGTTAATGCGAAGAGGTTGGCTGGGTCAGAATAATGTAGAGTAAGCCTTGACGACGAAGGAGTGCCAAGTTGTTTTATTTCTATTTTCCGTCTACCACCACGATGGATACGCTTCCGGGGCATGCCTCGACTAATGGGCAGTTCCTTCAGGCGACATACGAGGTCAGCGGTCAATTGCATATGGGGGGCATTCATTGACAATATACGATCACGTGTGTTTATTATTGTCCGGTCAACAAAGATGGTGTCAATTTTCACAGACCTGCAGCAATTAAAATTGCATGTGATCAAGAGCACGAGCCTATACATGCCTGTAAGGCGTAATATCGTTCTCAAGACAGAACCTAGTGTCCTGAATTGAATTTTTATTATTGAAACAATGACAGAACGCTTTTTGTTAACAAATTCAGTACACAAAAAGTTCTAAGGCAGCCATCTTGACAAAGATGGTGGCAATGTTCACAGAGCTGCACCAAGTAAAATTATATGGTAGGGTTTATTCATACGAGTATGTCTTATTATATTATACTATGTTCATTTTATATGGAAGGATTTATTCATACGAGTATGTCTTATTATATTATACTTTGTTAGGGTGACCAAATCATTAACTGGAATAAACGGGACACACCAAGGGAGGTTATTTGGGGGGGGGGGGGGGGGGCTGGAATACCCTCCATCTAAATAGGCATCCCAGGCCCCCGCCAGAAAATGTTTAATGAAATATGCTCATTTAAACAATTTTGAGATCCTGAAATATGTTTATATTCACCTTCACTTTTGTAATTCCATTTAAACTCTGAGGCATATCATAACATAAAACAATAATTTTACAGTGAATACTTATTTATGTATACATATTTGACAACATAACACAGCACAAGAAATTGCATTTCTCTTGTCTAGGATTTACAATGAGGATATTTGTCTGTTGTCCCAGCCATTGGTAAAACCTCCTTCTTTTCTAATATAAAGTTGTAAAAGCTAGAACAGTTTATTTAGAAATTGTAGAGAACCTGCAGGATTGCACAAACGGTCTCCTCTCTTGTCTTGTTTCTTCCGTCCGTCCTTGAATGTTCATGAGTGAAAAGATTCTTTCTGTTTTACCATTATGGGCAGGGATCGCAGCGTCGGCAGATTGGTGGAGTAGGAACAGTGGAGCCATCACGCGAGCCCACATCATTATTATACAAAATATTACTTGAAGTTATATTATAAATTATGAAGCTTTAGTGATTTGAAAATGTTTTTGGTTTTACAAACGGGACATTTAGGCGTCCCGAGAGACATTTTCGGAACACCGGGTACGATCGTGAAAAAAACGGGACAATCCCGGTTTTACGGGACGTTTGGTCCCCCGATACTATGTTCACTTGACATCATCATCCATAGTTGAGCTAAAGCCCATGTGGGGCCCTGGCCTGCTCCACCATATCCTTCCATTTAAAACGATCCTTGGCCTTCTGACGCCTTGCGCGAACCCCGAACTGGTGTAAATCCTTATCTGCATCGTTGATACATTTCAACCTTGTGCGACTGGTGGGTCGTCTGCCCTTAGTTTTCTGCCTATATATCACTTTTGGTGTTCTACATTCCGGCATCCTTTCAATATATGGCCTGCCCAGGCCAGTCTGACTTTTTTATTTTGCGACTATGGGTGGGTCTTTGTACAATTGGTATAGCTCTTGTTCATTATGTATGGAAGGTTTTTTATTCCTGAGATTAAGTTGTATTATATTATACTATGTTCACTTTTAATGCAAGTTTGCAGAATAATTAAGTAACAGCGCGAATTAATCAACCAAATTCTATGATTTCAAAACTAAAAACTCACCATTCATTGACTTTTAACAAATATATCCTTAAATGTAAGGATCGAATTCTTGTGGAATTTTCAAGTGAATTCTCACAAAATAGGATATATATCAGGAAACTCTGATTAAGCATAGCGAACAATATATAAACTTATATTTTAAAAGAATGTTTTTAGTTTAATTTAAAATACATAAAATGAATTTTTTAAAACAAATTACAATAATCATTATTAATTAGAAAAGAAAAAAATTGTTATCTTTTCATAAGATAACAATTATATTACAAACATGATTTTAAATTCATATCACCAAATATTCTGTTCAACCAGAAGATTATTTTAATAAACGTAATAAATTATGTCCCTTGAAAAAACATGTTTCCTATTTTTCTAAAACATATACCATAAAAATGATACATACTATTAACAGTATTAACTTATAACTAGTCATCAGAGTCAGAAAAATCAAAATATAGAACACGAATCCTTGTAATTAGTAGTAGACATGCTTGGTAATTATAACTAATATAAACAATGTTAACCTAATAACGCAAATATGTGTCCTAAATAAATGAAATTTAAACATTTTTACACACAAAGTGTAATACATACAATTTAACAAGTGTGCCGTACTATTACAAACCAATGTATTTATTATTTGACTTTTTTTATCAGTTTATGTATAGTACATTGAAGAATATTGTATTTTATCTGATGATTATGCAATAAAACAGTCACACAGCATTTCACATTTGATGATTTCAATTTCAGGAAAACTTTATGATGTAAGTTGTTACCATCACCGTTTTGATTCATTCACCTTTTTGTTTCACTCACCGTTGTGATTCATTCACATTTTTGTTTCACTCACCGTTTTGATTCATTCACCTTTTTTGTTTCGCACACCGTTTTGATTCATTCATCTTTTTGTTTCACTCGACGTTTTGATTCATTCATCTTTTTGTTTCACTCACCGTTTTGATTCATTCATCTTTTTGTTTCACCCAATTTTTAAATTTACTCAGCTTTTTGTATCACTCGGCATTTTGTTTCACTCATCATTGAACGCATTCTATAACTTGTTGTGTTTGGTGATGTCTAAGATGACGATGTGTAATATAAATGCCACCATTATAGCTACGTTAAATATCAAATCATCTTCACTACCCTCTCCCAATCCTAAAAATGAAATAAATTTAAAAAAATAAAAATACTCATGGCATGTCCTGTAAAAATTCATGGGGACACAAGCCAAGTTCTTAATATGATTTTAGTTTAATCAGGCACCGGCTAGTAGTAGAACAAAGTGACTAACGAAATAAACTCACTCAATGACCAGTTTATTTATGACATTGAGACACAGCTAGTAGTAGAACAAAGTGACTAACGAAATGAACTCTCTCAATGACCAGTTTATTTATGACATTGAGACACAGCTAGTAGTAGGACAACTGGACTAACAAGAAAAAGTCAATCAATGACCAGTTTCTTTATGACATTGAGACACATCTAGTAGTAGGACAAAGTGACTAACGAAATAAACTCACTCAATGACCATTCGTTTTATGACATTGAGACACAGCTAGTAGTAGGACACCTTGACTAACGAAATAAACCCACTCAATGACCAGTCGTTTTATGACATTGAGACACAGCTAGTAGTAGGACAACTTGATTAACAAGATAAAGTCAATCAATGACCAGTTTCTTTATGACATTGAGGCACATCTAGTAGTAGGACAACTGGACTAACAAGATAAACTATTTTAGACATATTACTGTAGCAACTCTGACATATGGAGTTCATGGGCACTCACAAATATTTAAATCAAATTACTGACAGTGCATTTGGTGCGTAATTAATATATTGTTGTTTTTTTTCCTTAAATATTTGGTGAAATAAATCTGCGTTGTAAAAGCTTGTAGGTCGTTAGAAAGTTAATATATTTCAGGGGCATGAACTATATTTGCGGAAACAAGCCTTGGGGAAGTACTCATTGGGGCGGATACAAGCATTGGGGAAGCACTCATTAGGGCGGATACAAGCCTTGGGGAAGCACTCATTAGGGCGGATACAAGCCTTGGGGAAGCACTCATTGGGGCGGATACAAGCCTTGGGGAAGCACTCATTAGGGCGGATACAAGCCTTGGGGAAGCACTCATTGGGGCGGATACAAGCCTTGGGGAAGCACTCATTAGGGCGGATACAAGCCTTGGGGAAGCACTCATTGGGGCGGATACAAGCCTTGGGGAAGCACTCATTAGGGCGGATACAAGCCTTGGGGAAGCACTCATTAGGGCGGATACAAGCCTTGGGGAAGCACTCATTGGGGCGGATACAAGCCTTGGGGAAGCACTCATTGGGGCGGATACAAGCCTTGGGGAAGCACTCATTGGGGCGGATACAAGCCTTGGGGAAGCAATCATTGGGGTTCTCATAAAATGTTTTATTTGTATGCCGGTGTTTTTTTTTTTTAGTTTCCTCACGCTACAGTTGCTTGATATTACATTCTAAAATGATTTATTCAAAAACATTCCTTTTTTACTTGGTGTCTATTTTATATAATATGTAATAGTAAAAAGAATTCCTGAACGATACATATAAATAAATGTACGTTCTTATAAATAATTAGATTTAATTCGTATTACGTCTTCTTGCTTCACATTTAAACGTGTAATTGTAGGTAATAAATAATTTGATTGAAGCAAAATATTATTAATATTTCTAAAAAAAAAAAAAAAAGTATACTTTGTTCGTTGGAAGAGCAAACCAATCAAATCCTTTGATTTATTTTCAGTATTCATAAATCCCGCCTTTGGGGATACAACTTGTTTCTCTTATAATCATTTCTTATGTTATATCAATATAATATAATTAATACGTTACTAGTGTTTCATCCATATAAGTAATCATTATTATGAAAAAGAAAATAAACATTAATTCTTCTTTTGTCCTATAAGGCGTCACGATATGGTAAAGTCGAAGGATTTTAAAAATGTATTAAGCTTACATGATCTTCGTATGGGTATTTTTAGTTGTCTATAACACACTTAATCTACCTGCGACTTGGTCTTCCCTTGACTCTTATACCAGTGTCCCTGCTATTGTAAACTTGCAGTGCATGTTGGTTGACATGCATTCTAACCCGTTGGACAAATTAAATGATTTGTTGTTTAACCATATGCTTGACGATTGTGAATATACTTAATATTTAACTTATTTTCTTGGTTCTTAATGTGGTCCTCGTTTCACCAGCCGCTCGCCTTAAGCAACTACCATGTGAATATTTTAGTATTGCAAATTTTATTCGGAACCAAGTTTTGACACTGGTAAATAAAGATTTGAATAAAGCAGTGTTCATTAGCCTTGTATCCATGATAGTATGTGTTATTATAGTAGAAATACCAGGAGGTGGACGTGGTGTATCCACGATAGTATGTGTTAATATATTAGAAGTACCAGGATGTGGACGTGGTGTATCCATGCGAGCATATGTTATATTAAAAGTACCATGATGTGGACGTGTTGTATCCATGATAGTATACGTTATTATATTAGAAGTACCAAGATGTGGACGTGGTGTATCCATGATAGTATGTGTTAATATATTTGAAGTACCAGTATGTGGACGGTATGTATCCATGATGTTATGTGTAATTACAATAGAAGAAGTAGGATGTGACGGGGATCAGTCATGATAATGTGTGGTATTATAAAAGAAGTACCTTCATATGGACCTGTTCTATTCATGGTGGTATGTATGTCTTATTATAATAGAAGTACCAGGATGTGGACGTGATATATTCATGATAGTATGTATTATTATAAAGGATGTATAAGGATATGGACCTGGTCTATCCATGATAGTATGTGTTATTATAATAGACTTACCGGGATGTGGACGTTGTCTATCCATGATAGTATGTGTTAGTATAATAGACTTACCGGGATGTGGACGTTGTCTATCCATGATAGTATGTGTTAGTATAATAGAATAAACAGCAAGGGGACGTGGACTATCCATGATAGTGTGTGTTATTATAATAGAATTACCAGGATGTGGACAGGGTGTTTGCATGATAGTATCTGTTATCTTAATAGAAGCACCCGGATGTGGACGTTGTGTATCTATTGTAAAATGTGACATTATATTTTAAGTAGCAGCATACATTTCAAAATTTAATATTAATATCATTATTTAAAATGTATAAGGCAACACTTGTGGAAGCTGTCTTATTTTGTGACCCTTTGATTAGTCCATGGGAATTCAACCTTATATTGTGACCTTAACTTCGTCTTCGGGAACCAGTCCTATCTTGTGACCTTTGATTCGTCCCTGGGGAACCAGTCCTACCTTCAGACTATTGATGAGATCTCGGAGAAATGTCTGGGTAAGTGTACACAGTTTTATCTAAATTGGACATCAGGACTTTGGACACAGTTAAGAGAGAGGATAGTCGGTCAATGGTAGTGAGTGGTTATTTTTGACATAACAATTATGAAGGATTTATTATCATTGGAGAGATGGGTAAGGGTACAAAATATCAGCTGAATTTGATCTCGGAAAATTTGTTAAATTAATATGCATGATTCCATAAACATGAACTGACCAAGCAAGCAATACAACACGGTGCTACGATTTCAGGACTCTCAACGACTTCTTAATGGCGTTATATTATCCTTAAATGTGACGATCGATTTTTTGTGGAATATAAAAGATTAATCTTTCACAAAGGAAATATATTACTATTATTGTTTAAACATATTAAACATCATTTAATATTCAATTTAGACCCATTTCCTGCTGTTCATTTTAAATGAAACTTTGTACACTTACACGGGCATTTAACAAAAAATTATAATTCTGTCCCTAGTAGCCTCCATTAAGCTTTGAGTGGCTTCGATCTTGCATCACAATGTTGACCCCAATTACCGTTGGCCAATCGAGATTGAAGATTTTGTTTGTTACTCATTCACAGCACACGTTTTAAAACTCACTATAACCATTAACACTGTGTGTAGAGACATTAATTGACTCAATATAGACATCGTCATTGTGGTTGGGAAATCAATGGGATAAATATGGGAGATTGTGTTGTTTATTATTAAATTACTAAATGGTGTCCTATATAAAATTTTAACCCACTAACAAAAATAATACTCTAATTTGTTATGTTGTAAAACGTTGTGTTGCTATGTGTGGTCTACACTGTCAACTGCTTTTTCTTTGTCTAGTAATGATGTGCATGATTGTATGTTTTGTCATTTGAGTATTGTATGAGATCTCTAATAAAGTGTATGCTGTTATTACTGTTACCACCTTTGATGCTGCATTGCTGGTTTTTAGGTTTGAGGGCGTTTATGTCTGGTTTCAATTTATTTGCTAGTGTTTTCATAAATATTTTATAATTTGTGTTTTAAAAAAGGAGATGGGTCTGTAATTTTAAAGTTTTGTACTGTCTGTATCTTTGGTAAAAGTGTCATGTATGAAGTTGTCATTTATTATGGTAAATCCATATTGTTGTGATGTGTGAAGTGTTCATTTATCGTGGCCATTCCATGTTGCTGTACCATTCTTCTAGTGTGGCTTGTAAACAAAACATATAGAATCTGGTCCATGTGTTTACTTTTTGCATATGTTGGATAGTAATGTATTGATGTCTGCTAAAGTAATAGTTTTGACCATTTCTTTTGTTTTGTTTTCATGTAAGTTGAGTATCAAATGTGTGTATTTATCTTATTTGTCTGAGTCTGTTTGTTCTATTTCAAAGGGTGTGTATTATTTTCCAAAATGTTTTACGATCTCTGGAGTGAAAGTGTGTGTTTTGCCTTCTGTGTCTATAATTTGTCTTATCTGTCTACCTTTTTGTATTTTTTTTCTATTGTATTTACTTCTTGGTTGTTATAGAAAGTTCTATTCCTATTATATGCCCAATTGTATTTATGTTGTTGAATTGTTTATAGTTCTTCTCTCTATTTCTTTACTTGTTGAATGAGTGAATTGTTTCTAGTTCTTCCTCTAAATCTTGAACTTAAAATGTTTACTATGATTTGTCTGGGTAGTTGTGTTGCAAAGGTTTTAGTGACATGATTGATTGTGGATTTTAAAAGTGTTGCCTTATGTTTGTTGTTGGTAGTGTATTATATAGTTCTTTTATTTTATTATCGATGACTGTGTAGTAATTGTTTTCTATTGTTTATTGTTCAATTTCCAATGTAGGGATTTTAATAGTGTTTGATCTTGTTGTATTTATTGTAATTTTCACGCCTTTGTGATCTGTAAAATATAGTGTTTCTGCAATGTGTTTTGCTTCATTTATTGTATCTATTTTTGGTATATAGAACCTATCAGTTATTGCCTTTGTGATCTGTAAAGTCTAGTGTTTCTGCAATGTGGTTTGCTTCATTTATTGTATCTATTTTTGGTATATAGAATCTATCAATTCTTGACTTGGTGTTAAACGTTTTGCTCGTAAATGTTGTTTCTTTACCTCCCTTGTGTAGTGTTCTGTATGCGTCTACCATGTTATATGTCTCTGTTATGTATTGTATAATTTCTGTTCGTGTTGTTTCTTCTAAAATGTTATCGTTTCTTTTTGGGTTTGTTGTTTCTTACCTTATTGTTATATAATTGAAATCCCATCTTAAAATAACATTTCCTCGTTTGTGTGTGTATCTCAGTGTTTCGACCAGTGTGTTGTAAAATAGGTTTTATTTTTCTGTGCTATGAAGTATATTTTGACTAGTGTGTGTCTCTCTTGTCTGTAATGTTGAGTGTGATTGCTCTGCTCTGGCTATCTCTGTCTTTGTGAGTTATTTTTATCTATCTTAAATATGTACTATTCCTACCCTTTTACAATGTCTGACTCAACTGAAATGACTGTTTTTGTCTGCCTAATTCTAAGTGTTGTTTACACATTTGCATTACTTACATGGTCATTATATTCTAACGTCTTCGTCCTATAAAAGTGTATCCAATGTAATCACTTCAGTTTTTAGTTTTGTCTTTGCAATTTGACAAGACCAATAAGAATACAGTATTTACAATATCACTTAAAAAACAAAAAAATCCGTTAAAACGTTGTTTATCTTGATGAAAAAATCGATCCACTGATATGTTATTTGTTATCTTCAGCCCTGTAGAACCAACTTCTTGTTTAAGACAGCCCTGTAGAACCAACTTCTTGTTTAAGACAGCCCTGTAGAACCAACTTCTTGTTTAAGACAGCCCTGTAGAACCAACTTCTTGTTTAAGACAGCCCTGTAGAACCAACTTCTTGTTTAAGACAGCCCTGTATAACAATCTTCTTGTTTAAGACAGCCCTGTAAAACAAACTTTTTGTTTAAGACAGCCATGTATAACAAGCTTCTTGTTTAAGACAGCCCTGTAGAACCAACTTCTTGTTTAAGACAGCCCTGTAGAACCAACGTCTTGTTTAAGACAGCCCTGTATAACAATCTTCTTGTTTAAGACAGCCCTGTAGAACCAACTTCTTGTTTAAGACAGCCCTGTATAACCCGCTTCTTGTTTAAAAAATATAGCAACTATTTGAAGGTAATGTTTCCTACTCGACGGCCTAAATTAATGCACACAGAGCTCATTCCGGCTATGAAAAATATGTTATTCTGTCATTTGCAATTCAGCATGTGAAGTTAATGATTACTTGATGTATTTCACACACATACATGCTGGATATATTGAGTCAATTGATGTCTTCCACACACATTATAGATGACTATATTAAACTTATGATGTCTTCCCCACACAGTAGAGATAGCTATATTGAACAAATGCATGTCTTTCACACATATTCATGATTTCTATATTGAGTCAATAGATGTCTTCCATACAAAGTGATGATGTATTTATGGATCCAATAGATTTCTTTCACAAACAGGAATGCTATATTTTTCGACGATTTGTTTCCAATGCATTTTTTTTAAACACACATACAAATACAAAAATCCTAAAATGCATAAAATAAATTTGGTCAAAGTCATGGGAGTAAAACAAAACGTCAAATTTACTGACACAATTGACATACTGATTATGTAATGTTGTATTGTCATAAGTTCATTGTACATTTTTGCTGCTCAGTTGGACATATACAATGTAACCAGATAAAATGTAACCATATTTATATTTAAGATAGATGTCGCACAATGGTAAGACGAGATCACTGTCACTGTACTGAATATGAACATTAAAAAAAAATAATTGAATCGTTCATGAGTCATTTTAATATTTAATGCGTAATTTTATTAGGTGAGTGGTTATTAAAATAGGTGATGAGTAATTTTAGAAGATTTTATCTTGATTGTACTTCAGGAATGTCTTCATAATTGTGAAGCAAGATGGAGGCAATTCAAGGGTAAACGGATATTACTCGTTTCTTTATTAATATAGCTGGGAAAGTGAACATAATTTAGTCTAGTTTTGACATCAGAAAATTGATATGGGAGATGGATATCAGTAAATGGTGAGTTGGTGTCACTGGTACCATACTGATAATGAATTAATTTCATTCTACTAGGGGGTTGGTAAGACTACAAAAGTTCAGCTCATTGGATCCCATTAAGTAGTTTGAGATGCCACCTAAATTAATTGAAATCGCGAGGCAGTAAAGAGTCTCCAATTTCTAAACTATTAACATAACATTATCCTCACATGTAACGATCGAATTCAAGATGATTTAAAGGATAAAATAATTTTAAAAAAAAAAAAAAATGATTTCAAGGCCACCAAACATTTATTAAGGTTATATTTTTGTCCTTAAAAGTAAAGATCGAATTGGTGACGAATAATTATTTTTTTTTTTTTTTTTTTTTTTTTTTTTTTTTTTTTTTTTTTTTTTTGATTTGAAAAGTATTATATTCTAAAAAGCTAATTACCACAAATTATATAATAATTATTCTTGTTTACTTTCTTAGTTTCAAAAAGACGCCATCTTGTGGAACCGGAAATACTCAATCCACTTGGAATTTTTTGCAAGGCAGTGTAATTTTTTTTTTTTTTTTTTTTTTTTTTTTTTTTTTTTTTTTATTAGATTTTCAACAAAGGAATATTTCAACATATACAGAATAAATTATTTACAGGCAAAATTACCTAAGTGTTAACTTAAACAACAATTTAAATCATGTGCTGAAACAACATATTTACATAAACGGTACTGAAATTCTAATGAAATACTGTTAACAATGTTAAAAAATTGCTTCTATAATACATTTGTTAACATGATATATATATCAGTTGGAATATAAACAAAAAACAATTAATGTATTTCTCAGTCATTATATTGTCTTAAATTTTGTTTTCAATTACGTTTTGTATTTTAAATCTAAGAAGTGTTTCTAATGTAATGTTTGTGTAATTATGTTTGTGAAAAAAAGCCTTAAGTCTGTGGTGCCATATATGTTTTCTGTATTGTGAAAGTAATATGAGACTTATTGTGTGTTGTTTCTTGTTTTTGGATTCTGGTATTGTCTACAGTCATATGTCTAGCAAAGCTTCTTTGGACTAAATATATTAGAGTTGTTACAAATATGACTAAAAAAAGCGGGCCTCACATGAAATGAATGTATCTGTTATAACAGTTATAGGACCCAAAATACCCGAGGTGCTCATAAAGCCAATGAATATGAGTTCTTACTTAAAAAGCAAGGGACGCCCATGAAATCAAGGTAACAGAGTTGTGACCATCATATGACTAAAACAGTGTGGGGCCGCCCATGAAATCAATAGTATTTCCACATATAAATGCAAAAATTCAGATTTATCACTAATTTTGTTCCACTTGTTAAAGACACGATCGATGGGATCATACAGTAGCAGTACAAGCCAGCTGTGAGAACTTATATTGACGTAATAATCTGTATCAAACACAATTACTATATTTAATGAAACTTGTTTGCATCAATGTAAACGTATACATGTAACTAACATTAAATTGACAAGGTCATGCAATATCAGCGTATTTCATATTTGCCTCCAAGGTTATTAAGAACAAAGTATTTTTATTAAATCTTATATATTACATTTACTTTTGTTCCTGGGTTGTTGGCTGGGTGGGGGGGGGGGGTACTAAAATATTCTGACCGCTAATTATCCCACTTCCAATCAACAGAACAAGCTGAAAACTGGCACATTGACTAAATTCCTTGGACAACACATTGATTAGGTAGGTATATTGATTAGGCAGGTATTATCTTTTGTATTTCTGAAATGTTTGATGAAATAAATCTGCTTTGCAAAAGCGTCTAGGTCATTAGAATAGTAAAAAATTCAAGGGTGTCAAAAAATGTGCTGTTACGAGCCTTTGAAGAGCACTTATTACAAGCCTTTGGGGAGCACTAATTACGAGCCTTTGGGGAGCACTAATTACGAGCCTTTGGGGAGCACTAATTACGAGCCTTTGGGAGCACTAATTAGGGTTCTTATAAAGTGCGTTACTTGTGTGTATGTTATTTCCCCCCTCCCCCCAGTTGTTTGATATTGCATTTAAAAAATGACTCAGCGTCAGTTCACACAATCAAATTTTCATTCAAATATTTGATGCAATGTGTGTATGAACGCAGTATTTTGTGTGCAGATTTATGGACACAACAGATAATTTGTTTTTCACGTTCAATCAATTGTATGATGAGATAACCAATCAAAGACAGTTTTTTTGTTTCTTGACATTACAGCTGATTTATCAAAATGGCCGCCATTCAAGTAATGTGCGCTACCATTAAAATATTTGAAACGAATATATGGTCAAGTTACTCACACGTTCGAAGGATAAATAGCATTTATGTAAACGTGGCATAATTTATAGTTCCCTTCCAGAAGCATGGCAGCTAAGAAATGTTTAGAAGAAATTAAGTTAACTCACAATCGTAATAAATAGTCATTAGCAGGATATTGGCATAGGCGCAATTTATTAAATTATAAATGTTTTATATTATATAATGAAAGTTCTATAAAATAATTTAGTCATAGTACTCATACTCATTGAATAGACGGGGAAATTTCAGCGACTTGTGAAAAATAAATATAACTGTCCCACTGAATAGTTGGCCTAAATAAAAATACTAAATTGATTGATTGATTGGAGTACTTATATAGCGCTCATTCCATGCTATGGTAGCATGCTCACGGCGCTCCGATGTTCGATGTTCGAGAGGCATCACTGCTGCCTGTTAGGCGCACGTGAACTCCATCTACCCATCTCCGGGTTTGAAATTAGAGTTGCCTTCTCTTAGATGAGTTGCCGTCCAAGGTTAACGAGTCCCATCCACCCGGGAGTTTCCGGAATGTTTCATTGTATCAATGTTATCAGCCTATCGGGTTTGAATTCAGAGTTGCCTTCCACCCGGGGTGCTGGTGGTGTGTTTGCTTGACTGGGCTGGATTGCTGGGGATTGAACTCCAGACCATCAGCTTGAGATTTGCTCAGTTTAGACCACTCGGCCACCCAGACCCCCAAAAAATCATAAATAGCTATATCAAATAAAAAATATTATGTGTATACTTACTAAGTTAAGTATAATAATTAAACTACAAATGGTGTAAGGAACCTTTATACTGTATAGTGTAATATTTAAAGTATACATATTTTAAAATGTAATATCATAAGCCGTATGAATTAATTCATGTAATACATATGTCTATGTGAGGCAGTATAATGTAACACTATGTAATGTTTGTTCAATCATAATAAATGATAATAATGAATAAAGAAAATAAAAAAATAAAAAAATAAATAGCAACTAGTTTTACATAATGAAATTAGTCATTAGATTTAATAGGCTATCAATATATTTTAATATGAGAGTAGAGCCTAAATTATTTTGTATGATATAAAATAAGATTTAGTAATAGAGCTCAAATAATATAAATATGGGTGCTGTGTGGCCGAGCGGTCTAAACTTATAAAATCCAAATTCATGGTCAATCTCCACCAATGCCCAGCTAAGCAAAAACATCACCAGCACCCTGGGTGGATGGCACTCGTTAACATTGGATGGCAACTCATCTAAGAGAATGGCCACTTATCTAAGAGAAGTAAAACTCTGAATTCAAATCCAAAGACGGAGTCCAGTAAACAGATAGCATTGATACAATGAGACATTCCGACAACTCCTGCGACGCCACTGGTGCCAAGCTGTATCATCCACATGATGCTCCCTTGGGTTTGTTGGGAAAGTAATGCTTCTTAATACAGCAATAGTATTAAATTGTTCGCCATGTCTATATATATGATGTAACTCATGGCTTTTTGATATAAAAATGTTTGCCAATGCACATATCTATTTTACAACCCATGACTGTTTGATATAAAATGTTTGCCAATGCACATACCTATTTTACAACCCATGACTGTTTGATATAAAAATGTTTGCCAATGCACATACCTATTTTAAAACCCATGACTGTTTGATATAAAAAAATTTGCCAATGCACATACCTATTTTACAACACATGACTGTTTGGTATGAAATGTTTGCCAATGCACATACCTATTTTACAAACCATGACTGTTTGGTATGAAATGTTTGCCAATGCACATACCTATTTTAAAACCCATGACTGTTTCGTATGAAATGTTTGCCAATGCACATACCTATTTTACAACCCATGACTGTTTGGTATGAAATGTTTGCCAATGCACATACCTATTTTACAATACATGACTGTGTGGTATGAAATGTTTTCCAGTGCACATACCTATTTTACAACACATGACTGTTTGGTATGAAATGTTTGCCAATGCACATACCTATTTTACAACCCATGACTGTTTGATATGAAAATGTTGTTTACGTTACTCGTAATTTAACCATCACACTGAGTCACAAATCTTAAAATAAACAACATTGAAGCAAGACAGATGCCCTAACTAGAAATGGGAAGCAAAACAGATAAACTAACTAGAAATGGGAAGCAAGACAGATGCACTATCTAGAAATGGGGAGCAAGACAGATGCACTATCTAGAAATGGGAAGCAAGACAGATGCACTATCTAGAAATGGGGAGCAAACAGATAAACTAACTAGAAATAGGAAGCAAGACAGATGCACTATCTAGAAATGGGAAGCAAGACAGATGCACTATCTAGAAATGGGAAGCTAGACAGATGCACTATCTAGAAATGGGGAGCAAACAGATAAACTAACTAGAAATGGGAAGCAAGACAGATGCACTATCTAGAAATGGGGAGCAAGACAGATGCACTATCTAGAAATGGGAAGCAAAACAGATAAACTAACTAGAAATGGGAAGCAAGACAGATGCACTTTCTAGAAATGGGGAGCACACAGATAAACTAACTAGAAATAGGAAGCAAGACAGATGCATTATCTAGAAATGGGAAGCAAGACAGATGCACTAACTAGAAATGGGAGGCAAACAGATAAACTAACTAGAAATGGAAAGCAAAACAGATAAACTAACTAGAAATGGGAAGCAAGACAGATGCACTAACTAGAAATGGGAGGCAAACAGATAAACTAACTAGAAATGGAAAGCAAAACAGATAAACTAACTAGAAATGGGAAGCAAAACAGATAAACTAACTAGAAATGGGAAGCAAGACAGATGCACTATCTAGAAATGGGGAGCAAGACAGATGCACTATCTAGAAATGGGAAGCTAGACAGATGCACTAACTAGAAATGGGAAGCAAAACAGATAAACTAACTAGAAATGGGAAGCAAAACAGATAAACTAACTAGAAATGGGAAGCAAGACAGATGCACTATCTAGAAATGGGAGGCAAACAGATAAACTAACTAGAAATGGGAAGCAAGAAAGATGCATTATCTAGAAATGGGGAGCAAGACAGATGCACTATCTAGAAATGGGAGGCAAACAGATAAACTAACTAGAAATGGGAAGCAAGACAGATGCACTATCTAGAAATGGGGAGCAAGACAGATGCACTATCTAGAAATGGGGAGCAAGACAGATGCACTATTTAGAAATGGAGAGCAAACAGATAAACTATCTAGAAATAGGAAGCAAGACAGATAAACTAACTAGAAATGGGAAGCAAGACAGATGCACTATCTAGAAATGGGGAGCAAGACCGATGCACTAACTAGAAATGGGGAGCAAGACAGATGCACTAACTAGAAATAGGGAGCAAGACAGATGCACTAACTAGAAATGGGGCGCAAGACAGATGCACTAACTAGAAATGGGGAGCAAGACAGATGCACTATCTAGAAATGGGGAGCCAGACAGATGCACTAACTAGAAATAGGGAGCAAGACCGATGCACTAACTAGAAATGGGAAGCAAGACAGATGAACTAACTAGAAATGGGGAGCAAGACAGATGCTCTAAATAGAAATGGGGAGCAAGATAGATGCACTAACTAGAAATGAGGAGCAAGACAGATGCACTAACTAGAAATGGGGAGCAAGACAGATGCACTAACTAGAAATGGGGCGCAAGACAGATGCACTAACTAGAAATGGGGAGCAAGACAGATGCACTATCTAGAAATGGGGAGCAAGACAGATGCACTAACTAGAAATAGGGAGCAAGACCGATGCACTAACTAGAAATGGGAAGCAAGACAGATGAACTAACTAGAAATGGGGAGCAAGACAGATGCTCTAAATAGAAATGGGGAGCAAGATAGATGCACTAACTAGAAATGAGGAGCAAGACAGATGCACTAACTAGAAATAGGGAGAAGGACAGATGCACTAACTAGAAATGGGGAGCAAGACAGATGCACTAACTAGAAATGGGGAGCAAGACAGATGCACTATCTAGAAATGGGGAGCAAGACAGATGCACTAACTAGAAATAGGGAGCAAGACAGATGCACTAACTAGAAATGGGGCGCAAGACATTTGCACTAACTAGAAATGGGGAGCAAGACAGATGCACTAACTAGAAATGGGGAGCAAGACAGATGCACTAACTAGAAATGGGGAGCAAGTCAGATGCACTATCTAGAAATGGGGAGCAAGACAGATGCACTAACTAGAAATGGAAAGCAAGACAAATGCACTAACTAGAAATGGGGAGCAAGACAGATGCACTAACTAGAAATGGGGAGCAAGACAGATGCACTAACTAGAAATGAGGTGCAAAACAGATGCACTAACTAGAAATGGAGAGCAAGACAGATGCACTAACTAGACATTATGAGGTTGTAGCATTCTGATTGGTCTAAAGAGTCACGTGTAGTCATTTTCAATATGGCGACGCTCCTTGACTGAACAAACGTCTTTTTTTTTTTAAACGCAGTAACACTTCAGACGATTCATTACTACCTCTTTTAGTTATCGATTTTGAGTGATACACATTTTACAAAATGTATTGATACCTTAAATATGTTATTATTTATTATCATTTCGAAGCATGATAGCCTACTATTTCTAAAGAAGACAAACAAAATTACTCCTAATCTGACGCAGTAGTTTATACATAATTCAATCTATGTTAAGATCTTTATCATTCACGATTAATACATATAGTGTTCTAGGCAAGTCAAGTGTAATGGTGAGTTCAAGTTAAAATTAACGAAACATGTGCTATATGAGTTTCTTAAAAATATCACACGTGAGATTGATGAGTAATTGTTTTTTGTTTTTGTTTTTTTATAGTTCTCAAATTTTATATGTTCTAATAAATCTGATATTTTGTGCAAATGCGGTTGACATTAGAATATTGTTTTGTGTAAATGAGGTTGACATAATATATTATTATTATATTTCTCGGTTTTTCACAAAATGTCGCCGCCATTGTTTGGTTTCATATAAAATGTGTTAAAATAAAGTTTCCCACATACAATACACCTCTGTCTTAGTGGGGATGAAAAAAAAACGTTTGTATGATCATTTCATTTATCACTAGTGTTGTGAACATGATTTGTATGAGAACCACTGTTGTTGGTGTGAACACTTTTTGGGTGCATGAGTTGTGTTATGAATTGTGTTATTGTGGCACAGAGGGAAATATGAATAAACAAGTGCGTGTATAAAAGGTCAGTATGTTGTTTAGTAGAGAGAGAATGAGAGATTTATTATTAGGGAGATCAGAGATTTATTAGGGAGAGACCAGAGCGATGTCAGAGGAATGATATAGAATTGCTGTTGAAAACTTGATGTGTGTGTAGTGACCCTGGATGGGACGACGTTTTGTAAAACGTAAATAAAGAACTGATTTATGAAATATGTGGACTTAATTGTGTCATTGAATGGACCTAGAGAAGAGACCCTAGACAACGAGAGTAGGCCGTGACGAGAGAAGTCTGTAACATTGATTGAAGAAGGTTGTAACATTTGGAAGTAGACCGTCACGTTGGAAAGGTCATAACAACTAGCATTACTTCATTTGGTACTCTATATCAAATATACGTCACATATTTTGTGTCCGGTAAAAATAAAACTGACTTTTTTACGTGGGTGTGTGTCGGTATCAAATAAATCTGTGAATATGTGCATGCATTGAGTATGTGTCATTTATGTGTGAATGTGTGTCTGCGGTGATTATTTTTATTAAAGTGGTCTTATATAGCGCGGTACACAAGCCAAGGGCTCAGTGGTCTTATATAGCGCGGTACACAAGCCTAGGTCTCAGTGGTATTATATAGTGCGGTACACACGCCTAGGGCTAGGACACAAGCCTAGGGCTAGGACACAAGCCTAGGGCTAGGACACAAGCCTAGGTCTAGGACACAAGCCTAGGGCTAGGACACAAGCCTAGGGCTAGGACACAAGCCTAGAGCTAGGACACAAGCCTAGCGCTAGGACACAAGCCTAGGGCTAGGACACAAGCCCAGGGCTAGGACACAAGCCTAGGGCTAGGACACAAGCCTAGGGCTACTAAACAAGCCTAGGGCTAGGACACAAGCCCAGGGCTAGGACACAAACCTAGGGCTAGTCTCATGGCGTTTCACATAGACATTGGCTAATGTAAAAAATATGTATGTGGTCATTAGTGTTTGTGTTCCCATATGTTTCTGACATATTATTATTTTGTTTGTCAGAAATGGAAACACATATTCATGTATTAGTTTATTTTGTAATAAACGATTGTTACTTTTTCTTTAGTTAGGACAAAGAAAAATCGACATGTTGAATCAATGATGAACAATAGTAGAGTTTTTTAAATTTTTTATAACAAATTATTTTTAACATTGCCTCTATTTATTTATTTCCTTAAGACTTGCTCACACAAAATATCAGAACACGATCCTTTCACCATGTTTAATTTTTCAATACCACATAGCAGTCCATCAACCCTATCAATCATAATATATTATCCTCATGTTTCCACATCACAAAAAAAACAAACAAATAAACCACATTCAACAGACAGTCAAACCATAATATTTCAGCACCTTATAGCAACCACACAACTTCATTCAACAGACAGTCATACCATAATATTTCAGCACCTTATAGCAACCACACAACTTCATTCAACAGACAGTCATACCATAATATTTCAGCACCTTATGGCAACCACACAACTTCATTCAACGGATGATGCTAACCAAACAGACTTTACCATCGAGGCTATGAACATTTTCTTTAAATATACTTAAAATTTTTCTTAATTTACCACAAATACCAACACGTTACAATCTAAAGGAAAAAAAATTGGGAGGGGAGTAAACATTTAATAAAAATTGTTTTCTTATTACTAATACAAGGGAAATAACTCAGTAAGTTTTGGATATACTTCATAAATTTCTGGGTCATATTAATTTTAGCTTTTGTAATGAAAATGTAGTCCAATACATCTTTGAGAAGAAAATTAACTCACTTTACATAAAATATTCTCTAATTTTGTTTATTTTAAATGTTATGCAGATTAAACTAAAACTTTCATTAATTTTTTAAAGATAAATTTATATAACGTTAACTATGTTTAATCAGCGGTCATGACTAATTGTTCACTTGCAATGAAGTGGATTTATCTTTAAAAGAAAAAGTCCACTTGAATTCGATCCTTACATTCAAGGATATAATACAATTGAACAGCTGCTAGTTCCCACTATAAAACCTTTATAAGTTTGATTTCGTTGGTGTTTTACACAATTTTCACACTGCTTATTAACCCACTTTCCTTCAACATATTGAGCTGTAAATTCACACATAGACTTGATGACGATAACAACACATTATGTCTAGCATTAAGCCCCTGAAATGTTTTTCAAATTTACGAAAAAGATACAACTATATATAGGTGGAAGCAATGCGTGAGCTACTACTATTTCCCCTCTTCCCCCCCCCCCCAATGATTCAAATTGCACACTTTTTATTGCACGCCCATGAAATAGTCTGATGTTCCAACCACTTCTAAACCGAATATTTTTTACACCATACTTAAACTGAGACGATTTCACTTTACGAAAGAAAATATTCCGCAAAAAACTCAGTTGCGTCATTAAAAAACAAAACATATCATTTAGTTTAGTTATCGGGAAATTATATTTTTTGCGCTATTGAACTCATTATTAAACCATACTTTCTTTCAAGCATATAGACATATTTATAATATACTCTCAATCCCAAGTTCTCTGAATAGAAAAGAATCGGAAATGGAAGCAGTAAACTAGGAAGCCGTCCACTAGTCATACCAGAAGCGTAATATATAATAGAAGATGGTCGTTATTTAACAAGAACAATTGTTTATCGAAAAATGACATACAGTTTACTTGGGTATCAGAGATTAGTGAAGTACATTTATTCAATGGCTGCAACGTGTTTATAAAATCATTTTGGGTTCCTCTTCCGTGATCTGAAAGTCCAAATTGACACCTCAAATAAACACGAGAAGTTGTGAGAGATCTGTAGATTCATCCAGTGCCACAGAATACCACATCAAGTTCCTAGCATTCTCACGTGTCTCTAGTACTATGTTCTCTCCAAATTCTTCTGTTCTCCACACAACTGAACCTGCCAAAGTGCTGTTAGTTCCAACCTCGGCGACTATGATTTTTAATGTCACCGTATTTTTACAACACTCGGTTTTCTTTCACCATTTACTTCACAATTTGTGGTAGTTATCAGATTGTAATATATACTACCCAGTTTGTGGTAGTTATCAGACTGTAATATATACTACCCAGTTTGTGGTAGTTATCAGACTGTAATATTGACTACCCAGTTTGTGGTAGTTATCAGACTATAATATTTACTACCCAGTTTGTGGCAGCTATCAGACTTTAATATTGACTACCCAGTTTGTGGTAGTTATCAGACTATTATATTTACTACCCAGTTTGTGGTAGTTATCAGACTGTAATATATACTACCCAGTTTGTGGTAGTTATCAGACTGTAATATATACTACCCAGTTTGTGGTAGTTATCAGACTGTAATATATACTACCCAGTTTGTGGTAGTTATCAGACTATAATATTTACTTCCAAGTTTGTGGTAGTTATCAGACTATAATATTTACTTCCAAATTTTTGTAGTTATCAGACTATAATGTATTAGCGGGAATATGCTTAATCGAAATTGATTCTAATTGGATTTTAAACCATCTTCTCCTAAAAACAACAACCTCAGGTTACTTGGTGGGTTTTTCAAATGATGTCATCATTTGTTAATTAATTCTTTTTTAAAGAAATCTTGTTTTATGCTGATCCGATATCGAGTTTAAACCACGTTCAATTTCACCAGTGGTAGATTGTGATAATGTGATATGTAAGTCCACTCAATACAAATTAATATCAATATCAAATACACGTTTGCAAAACAAATAGACAGCAGATTTTATTATAAGCGTCGGTCATCTACTTTTGGAGGTTAGCTTTTTTGTATCCAGCTTATCTCGATTCCTTTAGGCACTGCGATGTGAGTAGTTATTGTATTCATTTTACATACTGTATGTTTATTTACTGTTAAGACACTCTATTTTACGATTTTGGGAGTTCGAGAGTGAGCAAGTGTGTAATAAGCAGGACAATCTGAAGACAATGATTTTAAATGGTAAATTGGGACGCATAGAATCGGGGGCGTCTGTACACGTGTGTGGGTCTCTTGGTATTCTGGACATAATATTGTTATTTATGATTGTATCACATTGTCTCGTGTTCCATGCGTTTTCTCAGGCTATCGGGTGCCGTCGGCAGGCGGGACATGCTTGGTTTACCCCTCAATTGGAACAACGGGCTTCTCATTATTTTTGCATCCTTAGGGGTGAGTAACGAAGTCAAGTGGCCTTTACTTTTAATCGGTAAGTCCACTTTAACACAAAATGGAACAATTATCAACATTGGTTAAGCAAATTTAACTATATATAAATTTCAGTTTAACAAATAACTTCAAAGCTTTTGTGATGCTACATACAATTTTAAACATTTTTAAATTATGTCACTTTTATAGTCTAGTTGAGCAAACATTTTGCTAAAAATGTTATAACATATAAAGCAAATAAAAAAATAAAATTATATTGTCTAGAAGCATATTGATTATATCCAAACGCGTATATTTACTAAATCGTAATTAATAGTCTCCCTTTAAAAAAAAAGAAAAGATCTTTTTAACATTTCCAAACATTAAAGACCAATTATAAAAGTCAATAAATTATATAAATATCAATTTAAATGGTTTGTTCAAATAATATTATTTAATTGTCTGATCATTTATCTTTTTTTTTATTCTTCCAACCAAGTCACGAAAAATGTGACCGATTGCATTTGCTTTTTTTTTTAAAAATATTTCTCTTAATTTTCCACAACTTTTTTTCGAACAACTTTTCTAACACACATAATTTAAAATATTTTATATGGAGTTGATAAGTAGTTTAACAATAACAAAAAGGTTAGTCTTAAAATGAAGTGCGCTTTTTATATGATTTTATGTTTATATTAAACAATTCTTAACCCAAATAGTTTCTTTTTCATGTAAGTTGTGTAATTTATCCAGATTTACCAATTCCTGGGTTGTACGATTAATTGAGAACAATGTGGTTTTATTAAATCCTATTTACTAAATACACTTTTGTTATTGTGTGTCTGGCTGGAAGGATCGAGCTAAAACTTGGCACAATGACTAAATTCCTATAACAACATATTCGATTACATTTGCATCTATCCCAGAAGCAACCATGTAAGCATATTTCCACGCTAAATATGAATAGCGATCCTATGTTTTACCCATTTTTCTTTTTGCGGGGACTTTGGCTGCCACAAAGATTTACATGTTCCAGATTTTAAAAAAAACACCAATAGAATCAGACTCAGTCAATGGCAATTCTACGCGTACTGATTAGCAATGAGGAATATATTTAGTATTTTGCATTCCAGTGGCAAACTATTCCAACAGTACATGGTTGATAAGTACGTTGAAACAGAGGATGCACGTCTTTACTAACTCAGATTACATCAACACGATCTGCGCGTCGAACAAGTCAAGGGACTATTAGACGCACTTCAAGCTAAGGCTAAACGCAAGTGTAGGCAAAATGAACATATCAACGTCCACATTTCAAGGAAGTCCAACACACATGCAACACACTATCAGAATGCAAGGGCCATAGTACATACAGCATAACAATCAGGATGCAATGGCCATAGTAGAAACAATAAAACTATGAGGATGCCTTTGCCGTCGTACATACAACAAAACTATCAGGATGTCAAGGCCATAGTACATACAACAAATGTATGCTTGATTGTTGAAAACAGGTTAAGAAGATTGAATAAGAAGGTGAGTATTATATTAATCAATAAAGAACCTCAGGTAGGTGTAGGACTGTCTGTAGGACTGTCTGTAGGACTATTTTTTAAAGGCTGGAAATAGAGAGTATGAGAGTCTGTACGGCTATTGTTTCAAGGTCAGCAGGTAGTGTGTAAGACTATCTATAGGCCTATAGTGTAAAGACGGGCATATATCATAGATAATGAGAAAATAACTCTTTTATGTAACACTTGAACCCACCGTGTAATTTCTCTAAATAGCTGGTCCCTGTGCCAAGTAATGCACTCAGTTAAGCTATATTCTTACACTGCCGTATGCTACTGCTTGTATCAACTAGTATTTATTAAATTAAAGAAGGGTAAAGGACATTATTAGTTTTAGCAAACGTTGATATTATATCAAAGAAACTTAGAACTTTTGCTCAAACAAGCAATTGACGTCACTTTCTTGTTTATTGGGAAAACATAAATTATAATTTTCATTTCGCAATCTTAACATTGATGATATCTTGAAAGCCAAACGTCTGTTTCACAAATCTCACTAAACTTTTTTTGCTGCTTAGTTTGTGAGATTCGAATATGTACGCACTAGGTCTGATGTAACTATCTTTTTGCTAACGTCGCCTTCTTTGCTAACATTTTTTAAGCAAATAAATATGTTCGCTGTCTTCCTTATTTTCATTGCACATTTCTTACCCATGATTAACATGGGATACTAAACTTAGTTTTTCGTCTTGTTTTCTAGCTTGCATGCATTGTACAGAATAATTCTGCGGCCCGAGCTCGTCATTTTTTACCATTTCCCAGCCCACAGTGAAAAACGTTTGGTGACTCTTGAATTAAAACAATAATCCTTTCTTCACAAATACATCCTTAAAAATAAGGATCGAAGACAAGTGGACTATTTTTTAAAAAGATTAATCTATTTTAAAGACGTAGTCTACAGACTCAAACATCATCAGATATAAATTTTTAATTAGATATACATTAATTCTGTTAAACATTATATTTTATTGGTTCCGCGACATTTCATATGATGTTAATAATATTTTAATTACTACAAAAATCTTAAAATATATTCACATACAAAAATTTACTAAAATGTCAATGGTCTACCTTGAAAAAGAAAAAACATAATTTAACATTTACGCACTTTCTTTAAAATTTAAAAATTTAAAAAAATATAAATATGATTTTAAAATCCATTTCAAATATTGTTATTTAATTGTCTAATCAATTATTTTTGTTAATATTTTTTTGCTTATTCATTTCAGATGTGTTTGAAAGAAGAAAATCGATTGCATTTTTGATTTGTTGGTTATTTTTCACAACTTTATTTCAAACATCTTGGTAAAGAATTTAACATATTCATATAAAGTTGAAAAATAGTTTAACAATAACAAAAATATGTTTCTTAAAATGAAGTTCGCTTTTTATATGATTTTATGTCTGACTATTCAACACTCCTAACGCAATTCTTTCTTTTTCATCTAATTTTGGATAATTTACCAAGGTTCACCACTTCCTGTGCTATACGAAGAATTAAGAAGAATGTAGAGTTATTAAATCCTTTATATTAAATTCACTTTTGATCGTGGCTGGCTGGCTGTGTTTGTGGCAAATTATTACGGCCATAAATTCAACCACGTCCAATCAACCAATCGAGGTGAACTTGGCACATAGACTAAATGCCGATGACAACACATTTTGTCACATTTTTAGACCCCCACGCCTAACTCAAAAGTGCGTTTTTCACGTTTTTCAAGAGGAACATACTATGAAATTTCCGATAACTGAGCTCAAAATGGAATTTTTAAAAAAAATATCTCAAGTTTTCTGTATAATATGTGTTTTCTTATATTACACGCCGTGCTATTCACAAAATTCGTAATTGACATCAAATATCGTTATGTCCCACACTCCACACTAATAAAAATATTGTTGGAAGGGAATGAATTGTTTAATAATTAGTATTCAAATTTTTTTTTTAATTCAAGGGAAATAACTAATTGAAGTATTGTAGATATTTTAGATTGTGTAATGCAAATGTATTTCAATAAATGCTGTAACAAAAATGTTATTAATATAACTTGAAAAAGTCTGTAATTTTGTTTATTTTATAAATTATGCAGATAAAACTTAAACTATAATTTACTTTTTTAAACATAAATATAGTTAGGGTTAAATATGCTGCAACATTGACTATCAGTGTGTTTTATCTGCACATTTAAATACCCTAATACACATAGATCAACAATGCAGCATCAAAGGAAGGGACATTCATAACCACAATCATTTCATTAGAGACCTTATTCAATATTCAAATGACAAAAACATCCAAACTTGCATATTATCCCTAGATCAAGAAAAAGCCTTTGATAGGGTAGACCACACATACCTACATAAAATATTACAACACAACAAACTAGGGGAGTATTTTTGTAACTGGGTTAAAATTTGTTACAAGTCCCCCATTAGTAATCTCATGATAAACAACACACTTTCTAAAGACATTAAAATTGAAAGATCAGTTAGACAAGTGTGTCCGTTATCCCCCTACCTTTTATTCCTATCATTTGAACCCCTGCTGGAGAGAGTTAGAAGGGAGGAGAGTATTATAGTAGTAGGGGGGATCCCTGGGGGTAGGGAGAGAAAGGTCATTGCTTATGCAGATGACACTATTTTTTTTCCTACTGATGATAAGTCAATTTCCAATATAATATCAAGATTTTGGGAGAGGTAGTGGATCTAAAATAAACATAACTAAATCTGAAATTATGGGGATTGGTAGGTGGAGAGATAGATTAGAATTCCCTTTAGGAATAGTAAAGAAGGATAGTCTTAGGATATATGGCATTTACTTTTCAAACAAACAGACTCAAACTAACACAGAAACATGGCAAAATATTGAACAATCTATAAAAAACATAAATGGCAGACACAAATACACAGCACACACAATTTTTGGTAGGAGCACAATCATAAACACATATTTAATTCCCAAAACAATATACACAGGGAACATATGGGGGCCTCCACCAACAATTTTAAAACAAATCAACTTACATATCAGGAATTACATATTTCAAGGAACAATACAAAACATTAAACATACAACATTAATCCAATCTAAATTAGAAGGAGGAATTAATTTACAAGACATACAAACAAAACTACAGGCACTTAAAATCAAATTTATAGGACAAGCCATTAGAAAGAAGGAGGAAAACATATTTACCCATTATTACATGGGGATAAGGTTAGGACAGTTAATAAAAATTGACAACAGCACACCACATTACATAAGTAGAAACAATCTGATTTTCACATGGCATGCACCCAAGCATTAAAAGGCAACGAAACACTTATACACAAAACAACCAAAGAGATTCTACACACATTTAATAAAGAGACATGCGACACCACTCTACAATAGAATAAAATGGACGCATACTTATGGAACAATAAACACTGTGAATACATTTAAAAATACACACATTAAAGAAATAGAAAATAAAGACAAAGAAATAACATATAGACTCATATACAACATGACATCAGTCTCATCAAGACCATACAAGGACCGAGCTAGGCACACAGAATGTCCACTGTGCAGGACAGGGGCTGATGAGACCGAACAACATTTATATCTGACATGCAACACAATCTTACAGACTAAATCTACACTTAAACAAATTATACAAGCAGGTACAGTTCACACAGTAGATATAGACAGAGCCATAACACTAAACACAATACCAGAATCCAAAAACAATAAACAAAACACAATAAGTCTCATATTACTTTCACAATACAGAAAACATGTATGGCACCACAGACTTAAGGCTTTTTTTCACAAACATAATTACACAAACATTACATTAGAAACACTTTTTAGATTTAAAATACAAAACGTAATTAAAAACAAAATTTAAAAAACTATAATGACAGATTAATAAATTAATTTAATTTGTTTATTATTCCAACATATATATATATATATATATATATATATATATATATATAATATATCATGTTAACAAATTAATTATAGAGACATATTTTAATATAGTAAACAGTATTTAATTAGAATTTTGGTATTATGTAAAAATGTTATTTCAGCACATGCTTTACATTTTTTGTTTAAGTTAACACTTAGATATTTTTGCCTGTAAATAATTTATTCTGTATATTTTGAAATATTCCTTTCTTGAAAGTTGAATAAAAAAAATTAATAAAAAAAAAAAAAAAAAAGTGGTGACTTTGTCCCCATAAGGGATAGTCCACCTGAATTCGATCCCTACACAAATGCTTCACCCTCCCCAACACATCAAACCATAAATTCGCACATAGACTTGTTGCCAATGACAACACATTATGACAACTGTTGAGCGGCACCCCCCCCCCCCCCAAAGGCGATGAGAAATGAAACACATGATCAACTCGCAGTTGCCCCAAACCACCCCAGCCACCGACTAGACCCCAATAATCATGATACAATGAACCCATGCTCATTTATCAGGGCATCCACATATCACTACACCAATCCTAAATATGCTTATACAATGTACATTTTTATTTATTTTATATGACATTTAAAAGTCGATCCCAGCATTTCAATAGGTTTCCAATCCAAAAATAGAATGACATTGTTATTCACACAACATAGAATTTATATCATCCCAAATCTTGTGAAAAATAGGTAGACAACATTAATTTTATGTAAAATATTTGAACCGGATCTGTATTTAATGGGCTGTATTTGTCGTGTGTATGATAATATACGTATATCTACTTACATCCTTCTATAGTGATAGGCCTCAAAAGAATCTTGTAACCCAATGTGGATTTAATCCTTGGTATGAAAAGCTTTCGTTCTGGAATAGAGCAACGCGTCTGTGCATAAACATTTCATGTCAGCAACAGAGATTAATTATACAAATATTAAATATGATGCTTTGTTTATGTGAATAAAATACATTTCAATATAGTGGAACAATCAAGAGTTGTACAAATTGAGTTATGAGTAAAAAGGTTGTGGGGTGGGGGCAGAAGATAGTAGTTACAACAATCATGAATTTAATGGGAAAACAACGTGATGGATACGACGCCGCTGAAATATAAATGAAATTAAGTTTTGTTTTAGCATGTTTTTTTTGCCATTTCCCCATACAGTTTAGTTCTGTGTTATTTAACATATTGCAATAACCCCATACATTTAGTTCTGTGTTATTTAACATATTGCCATAACCCCATACAGTTAAGTTCTGTGTTATTTAACATATTGCCATAACCCCATACATTTAGTTCTGAGTTATTTAACATATTGCCATAAGCCCATACATTTTAGTTCTGTGTTACTTAACATATTGCCATAACACCATACACTTAGTTCTGTGCTATATAACATATTACCATAACCCCATACATTTTAGTTCTGTGTTAACATATTACCATAACCCCATACATTTAGTTCTGGGTTATTTAACATATTGCCATAACCCCATACATTTTAGTTTTGTGTTATTTAACATACTGCCATAACCCCATACCGTTAGGACAGTTAATAAAAATTGACAACAGCACACCACATTACATAGGTAGAAAACAATCTGATTTTCACATGGCATGCACCCAAGCATTAAAAGGCAACGAAACACTTATACACAAAACAACCAAAGAGATCTACACACATTTAATAAAGAGACAGGCGACACCACTCTACAATAGAATAAAATGGACACATACTTATGGAACAATAAACACTGTGAATACATTTAAAAATACACACATTAAAGAAATAGAAAATAAAGACAAAGAAATAACATATAGACTCATATACAACATGACATCAGTCTCATCAAGACCATACAAGGACCGAGCTAGGCACACAGAATGTCCACTGTGCAGGACAGGGGCTGATGAGACCGAACAACATTTATATCTGACATGCAACACAATCTTACAGACTAAATCTACACTTAAACAAATCATACAAGCAGGTACAGTTCACACAGTAGATATAGACAGAGCCATAACACTAAACACAATACCAGAATCCAAAAACAATAAACAAAACATAATAAGTCTCATATTACTTTCACAATACAAAAAACATGTATGGCACCACAGACTTAAGGCTTTTTTTCACAAACATAATTACACAAACATTACATTAGAAACACTTTTTAGATTTAAAATACAAAACGTAATTAAAAACAAAATTTAAAAAACTTTAATGACAGATTAATAAATTAATTTAATTTGTTTATTATTCCAACATATATATATATATATATATATATATATATATATATATATATATATATATATATATATCATGTTAACAAATTAATTATAGAGACATATTTTAATATAGTAAACAGTATTTAATTAGAATTTTGGTATTATGTAAAAATGTTATTTCAGCACATGCTTTACATTTTTTGTTTAAGTTAACACTTAGATATTTTTGCCTGTAAATAATTTATTCTGTATATTTTGAAATATTCCTTTCTTGAAAGTTGAATAAAAAAAATTAATAAAAAAAAAAAAAAAAAGTGGTGACTTTGTCCCCATAAGGGATAGTCCACCTGAATTCGATCCCTACACAAATGCTTCACCCTCCCCAACACATCAAACCATAAATTCGCACATAGACTTGTTGCCAATGACAACACATTATGACAACTGTTGAGCGGCACCCCCCCCCCCCCCCCCAAAGGCGATGAGAAATGAAACACATGATCAACTCGCAGTTGCCCCAAACCAACCCAGCCACCGACTAGACCCCAATAATCATGATACAATGAACCCATGCTCATTTATCAGGGCATCCACATATCACTACCCCAATCCTAAATATGCTTATACAATGTACATTTTTATTTATTTTATATGACATTTAAAAGTCGATCCCAGCAAATTCAATAGGTTTCCAATCCAAAAATAGAATGACATTGTTATTCACACAACATAGAATTTATATCATCCCAAATCTTGTGAAAAATAGGTAGACAACATTAATTTTATGTAAAATATTTGAACCGGATCTGTATTTAATGGGCTGTATTTGTCGTGTGTATGATAATATACGTATATCTACTTACATCCTTCTATAGTGATAGGCCTCAAAAGAATCTTGTAACCCAATGTGGATTTAATCCTTGGTATGAAAAGCTTTCGTTCTGGAATAGAGCAACGCGTCTGTGCATAAACATTTCATGTCAGCAACAGAGATTAATTATACAAATATTAAATATGATGCTTTGTTTATGTGAATAAAATACATTTCAATATAGTGGAACAATCAAGAGTTGTACAAATTGAGTTATGAGTAAAAAGGTTGTGGGGTGGGGGCAGAAGATAGTAGTTACAACAATCATGAATTTAATGGGAAAACAACGTGATGGATACGACGCCGCTGAAATATAAATGAAATTAAGTTTTGTTTTAGCATGGTTTTTTTGCCATTTCCCCATACAGTTTAGTTCTGTGTTATTTAACATATTGCAATAACCCCATAAATTTAGTTCTGTGTTATTTAACATATTGCCATAACCCCATACAGTTAAGTTCTGTGTTATTTAACATATTGCCATAACCCCATACATTTAGTTCTGAGTTATTTAACATATTGCCATAAGCCCATACATTTTAGTTCTGTGTTACTTAACATATTGCCATAACACCATACACTTAGTTCTGTGCTATATAACATATTACCATAACCCCATACATTTTAGTTCTGTGTTAACATATTACCATAACCCCATACATTTAGTTCTGGGTTATTTAACATATTGCCATAACCCCATACATTTTAGTTTTGTGTTATTTAACATACTGCCATAACCCCATACCGTTAGGACAGTTAATAAAAATTGACAACAGCACACCACATTACATAGGTAGAAAACAATCTGATTTTCACATGGCATGCACCCAAGCATTAAAAGGCAACGAAACACTTATACACAAAACAACCAAAGAGATCTACACACATTTAATAAAGAGACAGGCGACACCACTCTACAATAGAATAAAATGGACACATACTTATGGAACAATAAACACTGTGAATACATTTAAAAATACACACATTAAAGAAATAGATAATAAAGACAAAGAAATAACATATAAACTCATATACAACATGACACCAGTCTCATCAAGACTATACAAGGACCGAGCTAGGCACATAGAATGTCCACTGTGCAGGACAGGGGCTGATGAGACCGAACACCATTTGTATCTGACATGCAACACAATCTTACAGACTAAATCTACACTTAAACAAATCATACAAGCAGGTACAGTTCACACAGTAGATATAGACAGAGCCATAACACTAAACACAATACCAGAATCCAAAAACAAGAAACAACACACAATAAGTCTCATATTACTTTCACAATACAGAAAACATATATGGCACCACAGACTTAAGGCTTTTTTTCACAAACATAATTACACAAACATTACATTAGAAACACTTTTTAGATTTAAAATACAAAACGTAATTGAAAACAAAATTTAAGACAATATAATGACTGAGAAATACATTAATTGTTTTTTGTTTATATTCCAACTGATATATATATCATGTTAACAAATGTATTATAGAAGCAATTTTTAACATTGTTAACAGTATTTCATTAGAATTTCAGTACCCTTTATGTAAATATGTTGTTTCAGCACATGATTTAAATTGTTGTTTAAGTTAACACTTAGATAATTTTGCCTGTAAATAATTTATTCTGTATATGTTAAAATATTCCTTTGATGAAAATCTAATAAAAAAAAAAAAATACAGAAAACATGTATGGCACCACAGACCTAAGGCTCCCCTTCACAAACATAATTACACAAACATTACATTAGAAACACTTTTTAGATTTAAAATACAAAACATAATTCAAAACAAAATTTATGAAAATATAATGACAGAGTAATAAAAAAAAAAAAAAAACATTTGCAATTTTATGTCTTATTTGAAGATGTAGTCCAACTGAATTCGATCCCTACATCTAGGGATATAATAAAATTTAAATTCAGTCCCTTGCAGGCCCGCACAACATATAGCCAGCATGCCAGACTCATCCATTTTAAGGCCCGCGAAGACTGTGGTTAAAAATCATAATATTTTAATTACATAATCCTTAGCCTAATGATTCATAATGTTACGATAGTGATATATACAGAAAAATACTATAAAAATGTATTTCATTTTTAAATAATCAATTACATTTTGTTGTTTGATTAATTTTTCCACACGTATGCTTTAAACAAATGTAAATAAAATAACTTATTTTTAAAAAAAAATAAAAAATTACATGTCTATAATTTTAAAAAGGCCAAACACATCACATACAGCAAAACTCGCCACGTGACCTTAGGTAGAAAGAAAATAATAGATATATGGGAGAACCGGAGGCTAACATTGAAAGGACATAAGCATAGCCTGTGCCATAGAAAAAGTGCGCGATGATTGCAAGGACATTAGTAAAGATAATCAATGAACACATTAGTGAATACACATATATTTATGGATATCCCAAAAGCTCAGCTCAGTTGCTGCTGTATAATATGAATGTTGTATTATTGTAATAAATTGTCTATTTTATAGAGAAGCGACTCGGTGATTCATTTGACTTGACAACGTTGGTAATGTCAATGTCTTGGTGTGGCATTGAATATTATAACATACAGTTATATAGACTAACTATCAAAGCTGTATCAACAATAGCGTGAACGGTTACAATACGTAATCGATTACATTTAAATTTTGCTAATAACTATATTTTTTAAAGCATCATGTCATTATATAATTTATAATAAACACCTATCACTACTTTACGAAATATAATTTAAACACAAATTGCACATGTTTGATACATTGTCTCTTAATACCTTGTTATTAACGTTTTTTTTTACTTGTTTTTGTTTATTATTCCAACTCATATATATATATATATTATGTTAACAAATTTATTATAGAAACAAATTTTAACATAGTAAACAGTATTTCATTTAAATTTCAGTAACTATTATGTAAAAATGATATTTCAGCACATGATTTAAATTTTTGTTTAAGTAAAAAAAAAAAAAAAAAAAAAAAAAAAAAAAAAAAAAAAAAATTGAGTCGACTCAACTTTCAAACTGAAGTCGTCTCTATATTGTTCCTTATGTGAAAGGACGCTACGTCAATCAATAAACATTATACAAGACGACTATGTTGTCACCCCCACCCTCTTTCCGGACAATCTCTGGATGTTTTACAAACATATATTAAAGTAGAGCTACTAGAGTAGCTTGTAACTAGACAACATGAAAAAAAAAAAAAAAAAAAAAAACATTGTTTGCTAACTTACTTTAAAAATATTGTTTGCAAACTTACAATAAAAACATTGTTTGCTAACTTACTATAAAAACATTGTTAGCTAATTTACTATAAAAACATTGTTTGCTAATTTACTATAAAAACATTGTTTGCTAACTTACTTTAAAAATATTGTTTGCAAACTTACAATAAAAACATTGTTTGCTAACTTAAAAAAAAAAAAAAAAAAAAAAAACATTGTTTGCTAACTTACTTTAAAAATATTGTTAGCTAATTTACTATAAAAACATTGTTTGCTAATTTACTATAAAAACATTGTTTGCTAACTTACTTTAAAAATATTGTTTGCAAACTTACAATAAAAACATTGTTTGCTAACTTTAAAAAAAAAAAAAAAAAAAAAAGTTACTTTAAAAAAAAAAAAAAAAAGATCCTTCAATTAATTCCACTTGAATTCGATCCTTACGCTTAAGGACAATAAAATGCCAATGAATAGTTGGTGACCGCGCCAAGACCATAGACCGCCTTGATTAGCCGGCCCTATCAACTACTTAAGGAGAAATCATGCATCTCAATTTTAGAACTTCCTAAGGTCAATTTGAGGTAAAAAATGTATAAACACACCCATATGCAACGACAATACACATTTTAATAACCAGCAAGTTACCAATTGACTCCACATACACTTGACTGAACCATTTCACATTTCAAATTTACCTATTTTTAATGTCCATTTTTTAAATGAAATTTTGTACACCTACTAAGCCAGATGTATATATATATATAGGAGCAAGAATGATAAATTCATTGATCGTGGGCCCTCAACATGTAGAAGAAGATATATATAATCCATTATCACAACATTACTTTTGACCTGCACTTTCCCTTGCGTGGCATCCATCTTGCATCAACATTTTGACCTGACTGCTGATGACCAATCGAGCTGAAACATTTAAAATAACTCAAATCACCCTTTGTTAAATAAAATAAAAATCATGGTCAAGTGGAGGGTAACTCTGAACTACACTTAACCTTAAGTGACATTTTTCTGTGATCAAAATTGTTTATCACGTTGTTGATATCCAATGGTTCTCAAACTTTGTAAACTTAACTTATGACAATAAAACACTCCATGATCAGTAGCTCCCCCGGGTCATGCGTGTACAGTTTGAGGATTTTTAGTCATATGATTGTAACAACATTTATCTGATACTTTTTAGTCATATGATTGTAACAACATTTATCTGATACTTTTTGGTCATATGATTGTAACAACATTTATATGATACTTTTTAGTCATATGATTGTAACAACATTTATATGATACTTTTTAGTCAAATGATTGTAACAACATTTATATTATACTTTTAAATCATATGATTATATAAGTCATATTTTACATTCATATAAATAAATTTATGTTATTTATTTACTCATTAATTTTTAAAATGTCAGAATTTAAGGGAAGAAAGTTAATTAAGTTTATTTTTTTTTAATTTGTGTAAAATCTAAGGATTTTATGAGCTATATAATACTTTTAATTTTCTTATTAAAATGTAATTTTTGTATAATTTTTTAACAAAATCAATGCTCATTTAGATTTTAAAATACATAATTTTGATTAATTGTACATCGTATGTAAATGCACTGAAAAGTATAAATTTAAAACTTTAGCATTAATTTAAATACATTTTAAAATGCATACACAGTGGTTACATCTCACTACTATTTGAAATGTGTCTATCTATCCTTTAACAGGGTAGTCCACCTAAAACAGCGGTTCTCAACCAGTGGGTCGCCACCCCTTTGGGGGTCGCACGACCCTTTCACAGGGGTCGCCTAAGACCATCGAAAAACACATACAATCTACAGTTATGAAGTAGCAACGAAAATAATTTTGTGGTTGTGGGTCGCCACAACATGAGGAACCGTATTAAAGGTTCGCGTCATTAAGAAGGTTGAGAACCACTGACCTAAAACGTCGATCCTCAAATTCAAGGATATAAAGTAAATGAAAACTTGATGCTCCAACTGATGCAATATTCGCAATGTTTTAACTTTCTTAGACACCATGTTTGCTATTTTATCCTGCATACCACCTGCACAAGCCTATTTGAGCTGATACCCTGTACACTTACAATAAATGTCGTTGTGATCAGTAGGTCACCAGTAATCCCCATTGGCCGTGTGGCGCTCACGAAATACAAAGATATCCATAGGTCACTGGCGAATCCCACTAACCATCTGGGACCAATGAGATACAATGAGCTCAGTAGTTCACAAGTGAATTATCCTGTCTCTGTGGCACGCCAGAAATATTTTGAGATCAGTAGGTCTTTAGCGCAAAACAATTAAGCGTGACAAAAATAAAATACAATAAGATCAGTAGGTCTCTAGTGAAAACAAATGGCGGGTGTTACACTCACATGTTTGAACCATCAGTACAGACACATGTTTGAACCATCAGTACAGACACATGTTTGAACTATCAGTACAGACACATGTTTGAACCATCAGTACAGACACATGTTTGAACCATCAGTACAGACACATGTTTGAACCATCAGTACAGACACATGTTTGAACCATTCGTGCATATAGATGTTTAAAACTATCAGTATCATAACAGATTGTTATGTACACTGACTAAGTATTGTCATCATCACATGTTGTTATGTACAATCATGATCCAGGTTATGATTCACAAGAATTTATACTCTGACGTATCATCATGGGCCATACCCTTTTTTTCTTTTTTTTTTCCTTTTTTTTGTGTATCTTTTTTTTTTTTAAATATCAAAGGATATATAACATATTTATTTCAACTTCTTGTTCAAATATCTTATACACAATAAAAAAATATTTGACATATTATTTGTAAAAAAAAAAATTTTCACATGAATTGTAATGACACATACAAAACTTACTTTAATTTCTTAAATAAATGGATAAAGGATAAATACAAGTTAAAATAAAACAAGTTTAAGATGTACTACCTTATTAACATTTTACATTATTAAATTATAACTTTAAAAAACCTTCTCAAACTAGAAAAGTTAATTTAAGAGTTACATATTTTGTAACTTTGTTATTTAGTTTATTTACATTGTATTATGTATACTTAGTTGTAAAAAGACAACACTTTTACAAACTAATTGTGATAGACAAAGCAATATTTCCCCTTTACCCTTAATACACCCCTTTCAAAGCTTTAACAGGTAATTGCTATTATTTTGTTATTATATATTTTCTAGATTATTTTTTGGAGTATGTCTTGTATTTTAAATCTAAAAAGTGTTTCTAATGTAATGTTTGTGTAATTGTGTTTGTGAAAAAAAGTCTTAAGTCTGTGATGCCAAATGTGTTATCTGTATTGTGAAAGTAATATGAGACTTATTGTGTGTTGTTTCTTGTTTTTGGATTCTGGTATTGTGTTTAGTGTTATTGCTCTGTATATATCTAATGTGTGATTTGTACCTGCCTGCATGATCTGTCTAAGTGTACCTTTAGTCTGTAGAATTGTGTTGCATGTGAGATATAAATGTTGTTCAGTCTTATCAGCCCCTGATTTGCAAAGTGGACATTCTGTCTTGGTATGGTCTTGATGAGACTTGTGTCATGTTGTAAATGAACTACTTTTCAACGGATATAAATATGTTAAATTATGTGTCTTTAGAAAGATATTCGAAATAAAAATAAAAATTAAAATAGCAAATGCAATCGATTTTCTTCACTTAAACACATCTGACATAAATTGGTGGGAAATACAAACAAATATAATTGATTAGACTATTAAATAACAGTATTTAAAATGAACGTTTAAAATCATATTTACATATTTTTTTTTTTATAATTTAAAAAATTGCGTAAATGTTTAACATATTTTATTTTGTTTTAGTAATTTTTTTGTATTTTGATATATCTTATGACTTTTCCAGCTGTTTAAAAATTTAATTTTATATTTAAAATATATTTTGTATACATTTTAGCAAACACTTTACTCATTAAGACTATTTATACGCTAAAAAAGAATTATATGTTTCATATCTTAAGAAGTGTCACTAAACCTATCAAGTTAATTGTTTAACAGAAATGTATGTATAGTTAAATAAGCTTAACTAATATTTTTGAGAAGGTTGCCCGGATCTAAATGATTAATATTAAAATGATACTCCATTCGTCTTCGAACCTTACCCTTAAGTATGGATGCATTGAAAATGGAAAGCATGTTCTGACTGATCATGTATTCGCTCTTTATCTTAGTCCCTTTACTTATTATGAAATCTTGCATCCAACTCCCTCATGTCTAAATGAGCTGAGACTTTGAACCCTTACAGATCTCAGATGACCATAAATTATTTTATGATCAGTAGATCAACAGCGACTCTCACAACACTCGTGACTGACGTCAATCGTGCATGTCAATTTTGATCTAGTTGCTGAATTGCAATGTAGATTACGTTTTCCACAGTTGACCATCCACGACGAAAATAAAACGTGTCATAATCTGTAGGTCACCAACGACCTATCCTGACCTAGAGTTACCTCCATCTTGTAAAATAATTTTTAAACACTACCCAATGTCTAATAAGGCTTAATCTTTTTACACTAATCTATCATAGAAAACAGTAAAATAAATCATGATTAGTAGGTCACCAGTGAACCCTAATGACCGTGAGGCACCCATGAAAAACAAATAGAAAAATATATCAACAGTGAACCCCACAGGCCGAGCGGGACACATAAAATACAATGAGATCAAAAGTTCACCAGTGAACCTCACTTACCTTGTTGCGCCTATGAAATACATAGATAAATGTGATAATCAAGTCTGCCATATATGAAGTTCACATTTATTCGTATAGTTTATAAAAATCTAATCTGCAAAATATGAAGTACTGTCCAACAAGAATTTAAATACATATTAATTAATAAATAACCGGAAACGTCCACGGGATATCGACAGTTTACAGGACGCTGGTCAAGATGCAGGTTGCTCGTGATACACTTGGTAAGAAACTCGATAATACATGATGGGACATAGGCAGCTTGTTGCAGTACAGGACTTTGGTGACTTGTTGATACAGGACAGGACGTTTTCAACAAGGTGACTAGACAGGTCCACGGGACGTCGACAGGGCGTTCGTGACATGGGCAAATCAAGGGACACAGTAAGTGGGGTGAAGGTGACCAGACAAGGCCACATGATGTCGACAGTTCAATCGACTTGACCTATACACTTGCCAACATTGGACAATTCTTAGCCTTTCTTAATACTGCACAGTACGTAGGTGGCTCTCTGCTGCTGGACAGGGCGTTGGTAATGGATACAGGGGGGTGTTGTGAAACTGATACCGAATGGACGTAGGTACTTCACTGTAATAGGACACGACGTTGTTAGCCTTATACGAGTCAGGACGTTGTTAAACCAATACAGGGCAGTACCTAGTTAACCTGCTACAGGACATGACGTTAATAGCCTGATACAGTACGTAGGTTGCCAATGGAGTCACTGACTTATGTAACTTATACAAACTTGATACATGGTGTTAGAGGAGCTCCGACCATAAAGCACGGGGTCAAGAGACATTAATTGTAAGGTCTCCAAAGATTAAATAATAAGAAAGATCGTGCACTTTACCTCTTGTAAGAAAACGATGAGGTGTATACTGGATTGGTTTACTCATCAAGTCCTTTCACACGTACTTATATGTCGTACTATATGTGAATCAACAAAAGTCATTTTTATAATACTTTTTATAATAAACATTAAATATTATTATTCTTGATGAAAATATGTAAATATGTGGTGTTTTTTAAGGGAGAAAATTCGTTACCTTTTAATTATATATTTTATTTGTTAAACTGAAGATTTCGTCAACCCTATTAATTTTATTCTTGTAACAAATATGTATTTTTAAAAATATTTTTGTTGGAAAATTTATAAAAAAGAATTTAAAGGTCATAAAAAAATTAAGTAATATTATTTAATTTAAATAACAAATATATTTTGTGTTCAATAAAATAAATATATATTTTGTTAAAATCTGAAAATTAATGTAAGAGTTCAACGAGCTAATGCAAAAACTTTTAAGAAACACACAAAATATAATTGTGACCAAAGCAAGGCCGATGAACGCTGAATTAATTCAATCCTTAATTACTAGTGAGGACCTTGGCTCTTAATCAAAGTTTCAATAGTTAAATATTCACTTAGATCGGCTTTTAAAACAAGGACCAGATTAAAAACCTGGAAAGTAACATAAATGTTACGTGTCATCACAATCGTCAAGTATATGGTTAAACAACAAATCAATTGATTTGTCCAATGGGTTAGAATGCCTGTCAACCAACATGCAATGCAAGTTTACAATAGCAGGGACACTGGTATTAGAGTCAAAGTAAGACTACGTTGTCAGTGGATTGTTTGTGTTAAGAACAACTTAATAATCACCAATATGAAGCTCCAGTAGGCATAATATGAAGCTCCACTAGGCATAATATGAAGCTCCACTAGGCATAATATGAAGCTCCAGTAGGCTTAATATGAAGCTCCAGTAGGCCTAATGCCTTGTGCAAATATGTCTACTTACCTAATAGCGACTCCTTCACTGTAAACCAGGACAGAAGAAGAAAGATTGTAATATTATTTTTGATATTAAATGATTACAGATGTTGATAAACATTAGTCAAGTATATTGCTATAAAGTAAACAAAAAAAAGAAATCTTAGAAAATTAATTTTAACCTGCCAATTCGGTCTTATGATAAGATATACATAAATTCAAAGTGATTGGTTTATGTTGTTCTTCCATTTTAAATTAAACAAATTATTTTATTACATACAATTACACGATCATCAATGTAAAGAAAGTCATCGTAACAGGTGTGGTATAATAAATATAGGCTATGTACTTTTTAACCTCTATTATGCAGGAAACATTATTGCAAAAGTAAAATTTTAAAAGAAAACACAAACGCTTTTGATATATAACTTATGAAATGTGCACTTTTTGTATGTGCCCGTTAAATTCTTAATCTTAAATAAAATATTTATCATTTTTTAAACTTTCCATTTTATATAACTCAACACACATTGAATCGATTAAATTTATTTATTTGTTAAAGACTTTTACCATCATGCAATTTATAATTAGCACCTATCCCTATTTTAAAAGTGTTGCTTTTATGATTAAATATAAGTTAATTAAAGATTGCGCGTGATTGAGACTTATAAAGAACTGATTATTAATATTTTAGACTGTAGACCTTTTTATTAATGCAAACTAAAGATCAACTCCATATAAAACTTTTCAAGTATGTGTCTTTATAAAGTTGTTCGAAATAAAGTTGTGGGAATTAAAGAGAAAAAAAAAATAAATAAATAATTCAGATACATTTTCTTCATTCTAACACATCTGCCACGAATGGTGGTAAAAATCAAACAAAAATCAAGAATGTTATAATGTTTTAATCAAGTATAAAATACATATACATATTAATACTTTCTTTATTTGCACATTTTTAAAAGCGTCAAGAACTTAAGGGGAGAAAGTTAATTAAGTTTTTAATACTATTTGGATAGATATAACTACGGATTTTATGAGCTGCATAATAATTTTAATTTTGTTTTCCAAATGTATTTTTATGTAAGTTGTAACAAAAGCGTTGCTCTTTTAGACTTTAAAGTAAATAATTTTGATTATTTTACATCTTATATAAATTCATACAAAACTTTAATTTTACTATTTAAAAGAAATGTATATACTGTTTAAAGTGATGATTCAGTGATAGTCGTAATAGCCAGTTGGTGAAGTGTGCATCTATCCTAAAAAAGGGAAGTCCACTTGACGTCGATCCCTACACATTAGGATACAATGTAATTGAAAAGATTGATGGTCCAAATGCACCTATACTCGATATTATTATCATTCCTAGTCACCTGTTTCCGTAGAACCTTGCATTCCACTTACCAAAGACTTGTTGAGCTGAAACGTTGCACACTTATAATAAATTTTGTCGTGATCAGTAAGTCCTCAGTGCAGGCCACTGACCCAAGACTAGTTGAGCTGAAACTTTGTACACTTATAATAAACTTTGTCGTGATCAGTAAGTCCTCAGTGCAGGCCACTGACCCAAGACTAGTTGAGCTGAAACTTTGTACACTTATAATAAACTTTGTCGTGATCAGTAAGTCCTCAGTGCAGGCCACTGACCCAAGACTAGTTGAGCTGAAACTTTGTACACTTATAATAAACTTTGTCGTGATCAGTAAGTCCTCAGTGCAGGCCACTGACCCAAGACTAGTTGGGCTGAAACTTTGTACACTTATAATAAACTTTGTCGTGATCAGTAAGTCCTCAGTGCAGGCCACTGACCCAAGACTAGTTGAGCTGAAACGTTGTACACTTATAATAAACTTTGTCGTGATCAGTAAGTCCTCAGTGCAGGCCACTGACCCAAGACTAGTTGAGCTGAAACTTTGTACACTTATAATAAACTTTGTCGTGATCAGTAAGTCCTCAGTGCAGGCCACTGACCCAAGACTAGTTGAGCTGAAACTTTGTACACTTATAATAAACTTTGTCGTGATCAGTAAGTCCTCAGTGTAGGCCACTGACCCAAGACTAGTTGAGCTGAAACTTTGTACACTTATAATAAACTTTGTCGTGATCAGTAAGTCCTCAGTGCAGGCCAATGACCACGCGACAACCATACACAAAAATGAGATCAGTAGCTCACCAGTGAGATCCAATGACGGGTGGCACAGATGACATACAATGATGACTAATCACATTACTAATCTAATATTAGACACATGTATACGCTTACAATGATTCAAGTTAGTGTCATTAACCTCAATAGTTGTTATGATACAGATTATTACATGATGGAAATATGAGTTCTCACAGTTTTGACAAGTGAAACAAAATTATAGATAAATAATCTGCATGTATTCATTTGTGAATTGAAAATAGCATTGATTCCATGGGCGGCCCACGCTTTCTTAGTCACGTGACCGTCACAACTCATGATTTATTGAGTTCATTAGGGTCTCAAGTATTTTTAGTCATCGTCTGTAAGAACATTTAGTTTATAGGCGCTCCACGCTATTTCAGTAATTGTCACATAAGAACTCTGAAATCTGAAATGCTACACTGAGTTCATTGGCGCTCCAAATGTATAACTTTCTGTAATTGCTAACTTTCAATGTGAAGTGCAGTGAGCCTAGCCCTAGGCTATATATATATATATATATATATATATATATATATATATATATATATATTATTAGTTGTCTTACATAGCGCATTACACCAGCCTAGGGCTGGGCTCACCGCGCTGTACATAAAACTATTAGAAAAAGAGACATAATCGTGGCATTAAAATAAAATACATGTATGTATTGAAGAACAGCTGTATAGAGACAAAACAAAAACTAATGCATATTCACCCCACCCACCCCAGAACTTTTACATGGCAAGCCATGGACGGCGGCCAGCAGCATCGTTTATCGGTCAGATGTGGGGAATCAGTCAGGGTAGTATAGTTTTAAGAGATGTGTTTTGAATGCAGTTTTGAAGGCTGTGATGGTTGATATATTGCGAATGTGTAGTGGAAGAGAATTGCATTGTTTGGGGGAACAGTAAGAGAAAGATCTTTCACCGATATATATATATATATATATATATATATATATATATATATATATATATATATATAGATATAGAGAGAGAGAGAGAGAGAGATAGATGGCCAATTTTTCATGCTTGATAAAATAATTTTTTTGAACAGTGCAAAGCAGATCGTGTGGGTAAAGAAACAGCAATAAAATAAACGTCACATGACCAGTGGTCAAGATCTTGTTATCATAAATACTGTAAAAAATATGAATCAAATAAAAATCGCAATATATAGACTCAAATAGTTGTAAGGGGATTAAACATGTTAAGATTAAAGTCTTCATATAAAACTTCTTATATCCAATTTGACAATAAATTCAACAGCGGTTGATATCATGAAATGTTTACAGTCATATTAAAACCTTTAAACAAATTATAACATCTCCACATGATTTGATGACGTCATTTTAATATGTGGGTGTGTTTATAATTTAGCGTGGACTTCAAATAACATTAAAAAAAATATAATTCTATATGTTACAACGTCACTAACACTATAGCTTTATGTAACAAGTCACTAACACTACAGATTTATGGAACAAAGTCACTAACACTATTGCTATATGTAACAAAGTCACTAACACTACTGCTCTATGTAACATTGTCACTAACACTACTGCTCTATGTAACAAAGTAACTAACGCTACTGATCTATGTAGCAGTGTAACTAACGCTACTGATCTATGTAACAGTGTAACTAACGCTACTGATCTATGTAACAGTGTAACTAACGCTACTGATCTATGTAACAGTGTAACTAACGCTACTGATCTATGTAACAGTGTAACTAACGCTACTGATCTATGTAACAGTGTAACTAACGCTACTGCTCTATGTAACAGTGTCACTAAAGTTAGCAGGAGACACTGATTTCACTAAATAAAGTTCCCCTTAGTTCCGATAAATTGGATTCCTCAAAATACCGCACCATACATAATACAGTAGTAGCATCTGTTTGAATGGGGGGGGGGGGGGCAGGGGGTTGGGTCTAACATTAAATATAGAGTTATAAATCTGATGTACTAAATTGGTTGAAATCGGTATGTGGGTTGGTGAAGTAATTGGGATTCTAACAAATAGCTTTATTTAATGTCTTACTTTGTCAAGTAACTTTAAGTGATGTTAAGTCCACGCATTGGTCACGCCATAGTTTTACGGGCTATAGCTATTGTAAGCATCAAGTTATACACAAGTTATGTGATTATCGCCTACATACTCTGTGTGTTACCAATTTAATCACATTTTTTGTATGTTAGTGTCTCTTGTGTTTAAGGAAAATCATTTTAATGAGACATATGACGTCACCGAGCTAATTCTTAAATCAAAGAGTAATAGGAATGACAAAAACAATAACTTCATAATACAAAGTTGAGATTAATACTGAGGGCTAGAAAGAAACTAAAATATAACGTCATTAAATAGGTCATCTGTTTAAAATGAATGTGGTAACGGAGATATGTTAAATAACAGATTATAATTTAAGGTTTACATTCGAATATTAAAGAAAAGATGATCAGTTATATTATAATAAAAGTTTCACTATAACTTAAGTACGGGTGGCAGATTGCAGAGACATTATTGTCACGATTATGTCTCTTTTGCTAATATGTTTATGTACAGCGCGTTGAGCCCAGCTCTGGGGTACCGCGCTATATAAGACAACTAATAATAACTAGCGAGACCCCGGCATGAGTTGCATGCCACTCAATGAAAAAAGTTTTTTTGTTTTATTTAAGTTTTAAAGTAATTTTTAAATAGAAAATATATTTTTTTTCCGTCTAGTGCGTACACAAATAAATTAGAAAATTTTTCAACACGTGAGCAGGCAACATATAGCTGTCCACTTGGGGAAGCGTGTATTTTCAAAATTTAGTCCACACACTTGAAGCGATTGATCCACCCACGCAGTAGCTCTGTTTTAAATTATATTTAGATAGCTCAAATATTAATATTTTTAAAATAAGGCCCGAAAAGGAATATTTCAAAATGGATACGTTAATTCAGAAACCATTTGTGCGCACAACAACTTACCAAAGTTTTATCGCAATCGGATGAATGGTATAGGAACGCATACGAAAATGATATTTATCTCATAAAAGAGGGAAAAAAAAGAATTTAGGTCCCCGGTCCCAAAACGGAATATTGTAAAATGTGTGTATTAATTCAGAAACATTTGCATTTTTTTACAATTCACAAAATTTTCATCACTTTGGATTGATGGTATAGAAGCAGATACGGGGTATACTTATATATGTATAGATATAGTTTACCGAATTACGATGACTTTTTTTGCAATTATTCAAGGATGATCTGTCTGTCTGTCTGACTGTCTGTCTCTCTGTCATTCTGTCTGTCTCCCTATCTGTCTGTCTCTCTGTCTCTGCCTGTCTCTATGTCTCTCTGTCTGTCTCTCTGTCGCTCCGTCTGTATCTCTGTCTATCTCTCTTTCTCTCTGTCTGTCTCTCTTTCTCTCTGTCTGTCTCTCTGTTTCTCTGCCGGTCTATATGTCTCTCTGTCTGTCTCTCTGTTTGTCTCTCAAGCTGTCTCTCAGTCTGTCTCATTGTCTACATCTCTGTCTGTCTGTTTGTCTCTCTTTCTGTCTCTCCTTCTGTCTCTCTGTCTGTCTTACTGCCTGTCTGTTTGTCTGTCTGTTTATCTATCAATATATATACCTATCTATCTATCATCTACCTATCTACCTATTTACCATCTACATGCCTGCCTGCCTGCCTACCTACCTACCTGCCCACCTACCTACCTACCTACATACCTATCTACCTAACTATCTACCAATCCAGCTACTATCTACATACCTGTTTACCCTCAAAATCTTAAAATCATACAATTTCATTACAAAATCGTTCAATACATTATCTTAATAGTAAGAAAACACTCAGTATATATAATGTATACACATCAAAATCGTAGATTGTAGAAGTCGTAAGAGTAAACAGGTCTGTATATATCTACCAATCTATCTACCTATCTCCCTACCTACATATATATCTACCTACTTACCTACCTACCAACCTACCTACCTTTCTACCTACCTATCTATCTATTCATCCATCCATCCATCCATTCATCCTCTCACCCACCCAACCATCCATCCATCCTTTCATCCATCCGTCTAGCTATCTTTTATCTGCATATCTATCTATCTATCATCTATATGTGTATTTGTCTGCCTGTCTGTCTGTCTTTCTATCTCTCTATCTAATAAAATCTATATTTTTAAAATTAAATGTTCACTTGTGTAAAGTGATTGGGTTTTGATATCCCTGGGGGTAATTATGAAACTATTTTAATGGTTTGTTAAAGTCATTGATTTTCTTAATTGGTTAACATATGTTCATATGTAAAATGAGAATATAGCTTCTTTTTTTTTACAAGTGAATTGTCATTGAATTGAAAGATATTGTCATCTAAGTAAAAATGCATGAACTCAATTTCCTACCATCGATATAAATGTATCGAAGAAGGTTAATTATTGATCAAATTTATTCTGAGGCTTATCTTGTGCTGCACTGGGCAAAATGAATGTATAGTGTATAGTGGGCTACACAGAGTTTTAACAAAATAAATAAATCATCCACTGGATTGTAGCCCCCTTACTTACGCAGAAGATTTTTTTTTGCATTTAATATGCTTATTTCTTATCTAGATCAGTGATAAGTGCATTAAAAATGCTATTTGGCTATTTAGTTTTGCTACACCAATTTAATTAAAAGGCATATTCTTATTAAAATTATTTTTAAATGTAGAGTTTTTACTACTTTATAAATTTCATAAAAGTTGATTTTTGGAATGAATAAAAAGTACAAACTTATTAAATGTTAAAAATACAAAGCTAAATTAGTATTTAAGTGTAGCAATTCAAAAAGTAATCAATGCTATTTATTAATTTTACTTATAAGAAGGGGATGTAGATCATCATTTTTGTCACGCTCTTTTATTAAATCAGATAACTTTTTGCTTTGGCTAAATAGGCAATTCGCACTATGACGTCATTTGCGTGATTATTTAGAACTAATTAATTTTTATTTTTATTTCGACTTATTGACAACGCGCCAAAGAACGCACTAACAACAACTGATGTTTAGGTTTTCCCGATAAATGTGATTACTGTGTAATTCTTTGATCTTATTTTTTATATTTAATTTTTTTTTCATAACTTTTAAACGCATATAAAATGCTTAAGATAGTTCCTTAGTTGTTTCTTTATATGTCTTTGTAATTTATAATAATAATACTTAAACTTTTGCTAAAATAAAAGCGGAAATATAATATTTTTTGCGCATGTAAATTTATTCGATTTCCGTAAAATAATAGAAAATAACTATGTTTGTTTTTAAAAAGTCCGAACGTATCAAAATATGTTCGGCTCTTTGGCGTTATGTCCCTATAGCTCATTCTTATATATATAATATTATTAAATGAGAAGAAATATAGATTATATTGTAAGATTGTATGGAAACGTTTAAAAGGTGATGCCTTAATTAATGTATTAAACTTTTGTAAATTTCGTATTTAAAACATACATGTATATAAATTATTCATTGACTTATTCATTAATATGTAGATGTTTTTAATTCCATTTTTTCGTTCTTAAATAAATACATTTTAAATACATTTTTTTTTCTTTTAAAATAACGCCCATTCTTTAATATTTTGCAATGTTAAATAAAAGACGTAATGTCATTTATATTTCATTGGCGTCGTCCTCATCATATTGTTTTCCCATAAAACCATGAGATGGACAGATGTAACACTATCTTCTCACCAACCACAGCCCAATCCCTTTTTAAACTAATAAAATGATTATTTAAACTCTAGATTGTTTCACACTATTGAAATTTAGCTTATTCACATAAGCTGAACATACTATTGAAATATTTATTTTATAATTAATCTATCTAGCTGACATGACACATTTATATTCAGATTCATGTCATATAGGGTAAAATAAAATGTGTTGATGCATATAACTATAGAAGGATGCAAGTAGATATAAGTACATTTTCATATAACCGACAAAGACAACTATGTAAGTAAAGTCCGGGTCTAATATTTTACATCAAATTAATGTGTTCTGCCTTGTGGTCTGCATTGTTGTCTGCCTTGTGTTCTGCCTTGTGGTCTTCCTTATGGTCTGCATCGGGGTCTGCCTTGTGGTCTGCATTGTGGTCTGCCTTATGGTCTGCCATGTGATCTGCCTTGTCGTCTGCCTTGTGGTCTGCCATGTGGTCTGCTATGTGGTTTGCCACGTGGTATGCATTGTGTTCTGCCTTTTGGTCTGCCTTATGTTCTGCCGTGTGGTCTGCCGTGTGGTCTGCCGTGTGGTCTGCCGTGTGGTCTGCCTTGTGGTCTGCCGTGTGGTCTGCCGTGTGGTCTGCCGTGTGGTATGCCATGTGGTCTGCCTTGTGGTCAACCTTGTGGTCTGCCTTGTGGTCTGCCTTGTGGTTACAAGATTTGAAATGATATAAATGTCGTGTGGCGTGAATAGCAAAGTCATCTATTTTTAAATCAGGACAGCTATTAAATTTGTGCGGATCGAGTGAAAATGTCAGATGAAAATAAATGAAATTTACATTGTACATATACATTTTCAGAGTTGATTCAGAATAAGATAAATAGCTGGGTCTGCCCATGAACTCAGTGTATCAATTTTGTTACAGACATCACTAACAAATAAAGCGTTGATCGCAAATTAACTCAGTGTATCAGAGTTTTTACAGTCACATCGCTAACTATAATATCTTGGTGCACCTACGTGTTAATCAAACATTTATTTTCGTCTTTCCCTTGACAAACAGTTGAGGTGTTGAACATTTGAGATAATGTGTTGTCATTGGCAACACGCTTAATGTGTTGTCATTGGCAAAAGCTTAATGTGTTGTCATTGGCAAAAGCTTAATGTGTTGTCATTGGCAACACGCTTAATGTGTTGAAGGAAAAAGGGACAATTGACGTACCGAAGATTGTGTAACACTTTCAACCACAAACACACCAACATAGGCGAACTTAGGATTGAGGGTTTCAAGGCGGGAACTCGCAGCTGTACATTTTTAATGTATATCCTTAAATGTAAGGATCGAATGAATGTGGGTTATCTTGTTTAAAGATAAAGCCGATGCATCGTGTAAATGACACCTGCAACTATGGTTAAGCTAATTTACTAAATATATATATTGCTTTAAAAAAGATAAGTTATAGTTTCAGTTTAATCTCCATAATATTAAAATTTAAAAAAAAAAGAGATTTCCTAAAGTTATGTTAATAACATTTCTGCCTAATGATTTTTTAAATTACATTTTCATCACAAAAATTAAAATTAGAATAACTAAGAAGTTTCTGAGTTATATCCACAACACGTTAATTAGTTATTTCCCCTGAAAATGTAAAATAAAATTATTACATGTCCACACCTCTCTTTTAATTTTTTTTATTAGGGTGGGGCGTGTATCATAACGATGTTTTAGGTAAATCAATAATTGTGTGAATAACAAGGCGTGTAACCTAACGATATTTGAGGTTAATTAAGAATTTAGTAAATATCAAGGCGTGTAACATAATGATATTTGAGGTTAATTAAGAATTTAGTAAATATCAAGGCGTGTAACATGTGATATTTGAGTCGAATTAAGAATAATGTGAATAGCACAGCATGTAACATAAGGATATTTGATACAAATTAAGAATTGTGTTATGATCAAGACGTGTAACGTAACGATATTTGATGTAAAGTTTAAATTATGTAAATAGCTAAATTTGGTATATGAATGAGGACACGAATGGATAAATCATGGTAGTTGGAAGTTTTAATCAAATGTATTAAGCTAAGTCATTAAATGTAATGAGACTGGTATGCAAACAACTAATGATCATAAATGTGAAACTTATTCTCTAGTGTGAAAATTGTCAATAAATAAATGATATGTGGGGATTGGAATTCTACTAGTATATAGGGTGAGAAGTGAGTAAGATATGTGGAGATTGGACTTCTGTTAGTATATAGAGTGAGTATTGAGTGAGACATCTGGTAGTATATAGGGTGAGTAGTGATTAAGACATGTGGAGATTGGACTTCTGCTAGTATATAGAGTGAGTAGTGAGTGAGACATCTGGTAGTATATAGTGTGAGTAGTGAGTGAGACATGTAGAGATTGGACTTCTGCTGGTATATAGAGTGAGTAGTTAGTGATACATGTGCAGATTGGACGTCTGCTAGTATATAGAGTGAGTAGTGAGTGAGACATCTGGTAGTATATAGGGTGAGTAGTGAGTGCGACATGTAGAGATTGGACTTCTGCTAGTATATAGACTGAGTAGTTAGTGAAACATATGGATAAGGTTATCAAGTACGTAGCTTTTATATTAACATTATGTCAGAGCCGCAAGGTTGTCGTACGATTTAATTAACTATGGTACAATCCTGAGAAGGGCAATACGTAAAATAGTATTTAAAAGTATATCATTTATTATTTCATTGCATGCAAATGCATTTCAGATGTTTTACTAAACATATTTAAAATGAAATAAAATTGAACAATTGTATACAGTTTAAATAAGCAGTGTTGCTAGACAAATAGTGTATTACGTCAAAATTGAAAAGCAATATCCGAATATTTAAACAAATTCAAAATAGAAAACAAATATCAAAATAGACAAGCAACAATAGACAAGCAACTATAGACAAGTAACAATTGACATGTGTTTCAAAATTGAAGACTGAACTATACATTTTAATAGAAATCAATAATATGTGTGGCCTATGAAATTAAAGAGAAACACCACCTACCAACATAGAAGACTTGTATATCATACGTAACGAACAATCCACAAACCAACATTTCAATTTTTTTATCTAATATAGACTTAATCGACCGAATCTGAAAGTGGCTAATGCCGAATTAAATTAATTGGCTAAAGACCGATATATTTGATCATGTGACTTATCTGCCCAGTTTTTGAAATGTCATGAGGAGATCGGCAGATTAGTTGTGATTTTTGTTGCATGTGCACAGATTCAAGCATGGGTTCTTTCACGTGCAGAAAGGTCAATTTACTTCTGTGATAAATGTCGTTTGACAACACTGCGTTCTTTTTCTATCTTGTTGAAAGCAGCCACTATGTTCATGACAACTGTAAGACACTCTTCTCTCAGAACATCCAATTTTGGTCAGGAATGTCCCGTCAACTCACGAAACTGCCGGCCAAAATAGCATATACACGGGTCATTTCACCTATAATAGTACTTAAATGGCCACACCTCTAAGACATTTTGCATTGTGGGCGGCTAGCTAATACTTAATATGTGGAACTTCGGGCACTGACCATAATATATGTATATGTATATATTCAATTGCTCTGGCTATCTACCAGCTTAAAATTGGGAAAGCATCGGTACCAGATAACATAACAAAATAGATGATGTGAGCATGTTGCACTCTCTGTTTGAAAAGATATGGGAAGAAAAGGGTATTTAAAAAATTTAGAATGAAGTATACCTCATCAAGGGGATCTCAGTAAAAGTGCCAAACTTAAATGTATTTCACTTTTGTCTGTACCAGGAAATGCCTCTAACACACGTGATTTTGAATGTTGCGTGGTACACGAATGTAAACTCACAGATGCTTTTAAAGTGGAATCAGAGTCAGACAAGAATGATCTTGCACCCCTTTATATCCATCCTGACATTGATTGGAATAGGAACAAATTAACAGACAAAAAGAAGAACGGGAAAAACTGGTGCACCTTTAGGAATAACTGAATGACCTTAACTTTGGAGATAATGCTATCTGTCAAACAACCAATAAAACTGTAGAGAAAAGAATGAAGACAAATCCACCATTTCAACCCAGCCTGACTCAGTATAATTAAACCAAGACCAAGATCATGAAGGTATACACAGCCCACCCAGAGCAAATCTCTCGGGCAGAAAATGCACTGGAAGAAAGGGAAGCCTTCATATACTTAGATATCACCATTGAAAATAAAATTATGGATCTCAATCAGATTTTAGGGCTACAATTGGAAAGGCTTAATCAGCATTTGTGGTGTTAAAGAAAATATGTGAGTCAAAGAAGCTTACTCTGCAGACCTAAGTCAGAATGTTTAAGACGAATGTCAAGACAGAACTACTCTATAATGCCAATACTTGGAGAACTACAGCGAGAATTACGCTAATAGTAATACCTACATATAAACGTGCATTCAACAGATCCTGATCATTATATAACACCTTCCTCAACACAGACTTATTGGATAGGACATACCAGGAATCTATTAATGAAGACATCATTGGAAAAAGAGGGATATGGACAGGACAAGCTCACCGAAAGCACCGGGATAACATCACCAGTCAGCCGTCAACATGAAATCCACAGAGAAAAAGAAAGAGAGGATGGAATATGAATACATGGAAACGTGAGTTAGTGGCAGACACGCAAAGTATGGGACACAACTGTAATCAGCTGGAGAGCAAAGCACAGGTCCGAGATAAATTGGACACTTTTGGAGATGGCGTTCGCCCAGGATGGGGTAAAAGGCATTATTAAGTAAGCAAATGGCCCTTTATTATTTGCATTGAATCTTGTGTAACCACCATAAATACAATTCGTAGAAAACACGAATAAAATCTTCTTGTGTACAAGAAACTCCCGGTGTTGATACTGTCTTTATTTTTGTTGATACCGTCTTTATCTGTGTTGATACTGTCTTTATCTGTGTTGATACTGTCTTTATATGTATTGATACTGTCTTTATCTGTGTTGATACTGCCTTTATCTGTGTTGATGCTGTTTTTATCTGTGTTGAAACTGTCTTTATCTGTGTTGGAAATTATGTTCTAAACAAAATTAAAATGTTATCTTTTTATTTAAATATTAAACAAATAAACATGTATTTTAAGTGTTTAAACATATATTTTTAAATGACATTTGTCGTGTAAGTTTAAAAAAAGCTAAAAATAAAGAATACATTATGTTCTTTAATTTCCTTTAATTAATAGAATAATAATTGTGTTGATTTCTTGTAAAAAGGTGGATGTAAATATTTAGAGTCTTTCAAGGGAAACAATTTATTTTGTTGTTAAATTTTGATATTTGTATATAATTGAAGATATTTTGATTCCCATTAATTTTCTTTTTGTAATTTAAATTTTGTTTTTAAAAATTTCAAAAGAAATATTACTTAAATTGGCCAAAGTCTTATAAATGTGATTTACTTTTGAATCGTATCTTTTTGATTAAAAACTTTATATTTATTTTTTAAATAAAAGTATATATTTAATGAAATAAGCTTAATCAAGAATACACAACCATAGACTACGTGATTCAATTATCTATGGATCATCATTTAAAATGATAGTCCACGTGAATTCGATCATCAAAATCCCAAGGATACAAGAGGAATGCAAGCATTGCACATAGTGGATAACCCATACACCCCTTGCTTGCCTTCCCCATTATTTAGGCGTGAAGTGGAATCCCATACCAAAATTTAACCGACCTTATGATTCCAAATAAAGCCCAAAATGCAAACACTTACCCAGCCACATTAAAAAGAAAGTAGAGAAAACACTACAGTATCAGTATGTACACTATATTATTCACTTACCCTTGTCTGACCTCTATCTTGAATCACAAATTTGAAAAATGTCCTGATGTCCAATTGAGCTGAAATCCTTACACTTAACCATCCCCAAAACCAAAAAATAAGAAACCCGAATGACCTCAGTTTGTCATTTAGTGACCTCTATCTTCAAACTTAATTTTAACCCATTTCCCATTGTGTATATAACCTTACATTTTGTTACATTTACCCTAAACATCATCATCATCATCATGTCCCTTAGTCCTTGGACAGTTAGGCGCCACAGATGACATGAAAACTATCCTTCTCCATTCCTCTTAGTCTTCCGTACTACGCATTGCATCGCCTAGTTTTAATCCCATCCACTCTTTGATGTTATCGTCCCATCTTTGTCTCTTTCTTCCTCCTTTTCTCCCGCCTCTAGTTGTGCCCTGAACTATTTATTGGGCGAGCCCTTATTCTCTTGTCACGTGGCCATACCACTCAAGTTTGCGCTTTTTTGCAGACACCAGGAGGTCATCGTACTGCCCAATTGCTTGAAGAATCCTTCCTTTCACTTTTTCATTAGCGATATGACCTATATAGCAGATACCAAGAATGCCTCTGAAACATCTCATCCCCATCGCCTTTATTTTCCTTACCAGTTCTGCTGTTAATGTCCAGGACTTTCAGGCATATAAGAAAATGGAGAGGATTAAAAAGCGCCTCAGCCTGATTCGGTGCTGGGGCTATATTTTGTCGCTCCATATTTTCTTGAGCCTCTTTAGTGCTGTTGTGGTCTGCTGGGTTTGATGGAATATAGGTTGACGTTAGCAGTAGTCTCTGTGCTTTTGATAAAATATAGGATGATACTAGCAGTAGTCTCTCTGTGTTTAATGGAATATATGATGGCGTTAACAGTAGTCTCTGTGTGTTTGATAAAATATAAGATGACACTAGTAGTTTTCTGTTATGAGATATGACGTATTGCCCGCCTTCCACGTGCATGACCTCTTTCAAGTCGGTCCCGTGTTGGGGCGGCTAGAAAAAATATCCCTTTGTTGATACATTTGTTTACTATCGCCCGTTTCTGTCGAACATGATAGAACGATCTAGAAAATGCGGGAACAAGTAAGACTGTGTATTCCATTTCCAGAATGATCATCTGAAACTGCCTATAAAAAGGGCTGACCGATAGAGAGGGGAGAGATTTTCCTTTCCTTATTTACGAGGCATGCTGTGTGTCATTATACTTTGTTGTGTGTAGAGATTTTTATTTCCTCGTACAATTTTGTGCTCATTGTATTTTTATATACAGTACCGGTACCAGCAAATCTGTAAGTTTATAATTTTAATCATATTTCTCTTGCTGTTATTATTTAATTGAAGTTCACAAATTAAAAAGTTATTAATTGTAATTAGCTCTGGCCTTGATTGTCATTTTTATTTGATATTATTTTTAACCTTTGGTATCGTCCTTTATTATGGACTGTTTTTAAAACAAGCCCTAGACAAAAACATAACTGAGATTAAATTCTCCATCTATAACGGTCCGTAATAAATTGTGGGCATCGTCCGGCAAAAGAAGCCCCAAAGTAACAATTGTGGGTTTGTTCTTGAATTTTTTGAATCCATATTTTTATTTTTATCATTAGCACCAATAACAAAATTGGTTTGCTTGTTCTGAGATATTTTGAATCCATACTTTTATAATAACACCAATAATAAATTGAGTGTTTATGGATTTTTGACCCACTCTTTTCTTTAATTTACTCAGACTAAATTTAGTATACGATACCATATTTTTTTAACGATACCAACAGCAGAGCTAGTTGCAATTTTTTGAAATTCTATTTTTTATAAGTGTGTTCACTAAGTTTGAACATTTATAAAACTTATATTGTTATAATTTGCCTGTGTCAAAATGGAGTTTGATATTGTTAACCCATCAGTAGAGGCATTGGACAAATGTTCGAGAAATGAGCTATTTTCCATTGCGAAAGACTTAGGAATTAATGTAGCTCATTCGGCTCTAAAAAAGAAAGTACGTGATATGATCATCGTCCACTTAGTGGATGAAGATATTTTGTCTGAGGATGAACTAGCCTCAGTGACACAGCCGAATGATCCTAGCATGGAGCTCCAACTAAAGCTCAAACAAATGGAGCTAGATGCACAGAGAGAAAAAGAACGAGAGCTTAAACAAATGGAGCTAGAGCTAAAAAGAGAGCAAGAAGAAAAAAATAGAGAACTACAAATAAAACTAAAAGAAATGGAAATTAAGGCCAATTTGGGAGCAATGGAAAATAGACTCACGGCTCCAGTCGGTCAGGGTTGTGATGCAATTAAATTTGCAAAAGTAATACCTAAATTTGCAGAAAAAGAGGTTGACCAATATTTTGCACAGTTTGAAATAACTGCCCAAAATTTTAATATTCCTGAAAACATTTGGTCTACCTTACTGCAGCCGGCTCTGACTGGCAGGGCAGCAGTAGTTTTTGTGTCCTTGAATGCGGAACAGCGTGGGGATTATAACATTGTTAAATCCTTAATACTTAAGGCTTATGCATGTGTCCCCGAAGCATACCGTAAAAAGTTTAGGGAGCTGTGGAAACGGGATGGCCAAACTCACGTTGAGTTCCTCCGGGAAAAGGAACGACTCCTGGATAAATGGCTGCACGCAACGAACACTGATGGAAGAGTTTAAGAATTATGTTTGTGAAGATGTACGAACACATATTGCAGACCGTGGCGAAGGTGACGCACATACGGCAACAGTGTTAGCTGATGACTTTACCATCTCACATCAACTCTCAAAGAACCCATTTGACACCAGAAAAGACAGACAAAATAAGGCAACAGCATCGACTTACAGCAACCTACACAAAACCATATAAGCCCGGTACAAAAGAAACGAGTGCAAAAGACATATGTGCCTACTGTAAAAAGGAAGGACATACGAGGGATGAGTGTTGGAAACTCAAGAAGAGAACTGAGAAGACCACACATCCTGGTACACCACACAAAGTCTCCGCTTGTACGGCTCGTCATACATCTGGAAATACATTTTCAAAAGTCAAAAGTTTTGGCTCTCCAGATGTCCATACAAACTTCAAAGAGGTTTGTCACTACTCATCAAAGAGTTCCAATATGAACAATAAGGCTAGTTTTACTGACTCCAGTCAAGTTCCTGCTTCGACTGCGAGTTTTATGAGTTTGTCGCCAAGATCCTTTTGCTCCAAGAAGAGGTCTACCTCCAGAGGGCGTCTTACCGATGACTTGAGTGCAAGTTTTGACGACTCTACACAGAGTTTTACTTCCTCTACCCTAGCCGAATGTTCTCAAGACTCCAACAAGAGTTTGACTACCAAGGTTCAAAATTCCACATCAGAAAATACTGATGTCATACCAGACTTCATGCCTTTCATATCGGAAGGATTTGTATCACTGCCAGGTGATCTTGCCAGTCTACGACCAATCAAAATATTTAGGGATACAGGTGCTTCACAGTCCTTATTACTAGACGGTATACTTCCTTTATCTGCATCTACTGCTACTGGAAGTAAAATCCTGTTAAGAGGCGTATAACTAGGATGTATCGATGTACCTCTACATCTCATCAAACTAAAATCAGACCTAGTCTCTGGACCTGTGGTTGTAAGTGTCCGACGAACATTAGCATTGGACGGCATCTCGTTGTTGCTAGGAAACGACTTAGCTGGTGGGAAAGTGAAAGCCGAACCCATCGTAACTCAAGAACCCTGTCTCACTGAATCTTTAGAAGAAGATCCAGAAATATATACAGTATGCGCTGTTACCAGGGCAATGAGTTTGAAGATCTCCAAAGAAGAGGGTTCACCAAAAAGTAATAAAATCCAATCTGAAATTGATCTGGGAACGACCTTTTTGCCCAACTGAATGAAGAATCAAAGGATCACAAAACACCAACTCGAACACAGCTCATTGAAGAGCAGAAGAATGATCCAGAAATCATTAAACTCCGAGAGAACGCTATGACCAAAGAAGAAGCTGAGCAATTCCCTGTTTGCTACTTTTTACAAGATGACATACTTATGAGGAAATGGCGACCTCCAGACGCCAAAGCTGATGAAGAATGGAGGATTGTTCACCAGATTGTAGTACCTGCACTTTTCAGGAACAAAGTCCTCAACTTAGCCCATGATTCACCACTTTCAGGCCATTTGGGAGTGAACAAAACATATCACAAAATCACGTCACACTTCTTTTGGCCCAAAATCAAGAAAGATGTGGTGGACTACTGCAGATCATGTCATACTTGTCAAGTGGTAGGGAAACCAAATCAGAAGATACCAGCAGCTCCTCTTCAACCCATTCCAGCGTTTGAAGAACCGTTCAGTCGCGTCATAACAGACTGCGTTGGGCCTCTGCCAAAGACAAAATCAGGTCACCAATACTTGCTGACAATCATGTGTGCGTCGACAAGGTTCGCAGAAGCTATTCCTCTTCGCAATATCAAGACTCCGAACATCGTCAAAGCCCTGACGAAGTTTTTTACATTGTTTGGTCTTCCGAAGTCTGTAAAGTCTGACCAAGGAACCAACATCAAGGCTGGACTATTCAAACAAATGATGAACCAATTGGGTATAGAACACTGCTTGTCGAGTGCGTATCATCCTGAGTCGCAGGGAGCACTTGAGCGATTCCATCAGACATTAAAGAACATGATGAGAACGTACTGCCTAGAACAAGAGAAAGACTGGGATGAAGGGATCAACATGCTACTGTTCGCCGCAAGAGAAGCAGTTCAAGAATCACTTGTATTCAGCCCTTTCGAACTTGTGTTTGGCCAAACGGTTCGAGGCCCCCTTAAACTTTTAAAAGACACGTAGATGTCATCGATACCCACTGAAGGACTTTTGGACTATGTCCTAAAGTTTAAAACTAAACTTTTTAATGCCGTTAATTTCGCTAAATCACATTTAAAGGATTCTCCATCCAAAATGAAAGTTTGGTATGACAAAAATTCAAAATTCAGACAGTTTGCTTCAGGGGACAAAGTGCTTGTACTTTTGCCAATACCAGGACAGGCACTACAAGCTAGATATTTTGGTCCTTATGTAGTTGAGTACAAACTTAATGACTTAAATTACATTGTGTTAACACCAGATCGCAAAAGAAAGAAACATTTATGTCACATTAACATGTTAAAAGAATATGTAGAAAGAAAATGTGATGATAATTGTCCATCCTCAGAAACAAATGTTAACACAATTTCAACTGTAACTTCAGTACCTAAAGTAAATGTTACTGAAATATTTGACAGTGTCCCAGAAAAAGTTGGTCATTACAAACTTAAAAATTCAGAAATACTGGCCAATATTGATCAGAAACTTGGACATTTGTCATTGACTGAAAAATATGTTATCAAGTCTGTTATTGCAGATTTTGTTTCACTTTTCCCTGACATGCCTAATAAAACCAACATTGCTGTACAGGATGTTGACATTGGCAATGCAGTTCCGGTCAAGCAACACCCTTATAGGGTCAATCCGGAAAAACTTGAAATAATCCGGTCTGAAATAAAATACATGCTTGAAAATGATATCATTGAACAAAGCTCTAGTAACTGGAGTTCTCCTTGTATTTTAGTCCCAAAGTCTGACAAAAGTTACAGGTTTTGCACTGATTTCAGGAAAGTGAATTCAGTTACAAAGTCAGATTCCTTTCCGATTCCAAGGATAGACGATCTTATAGATCGAATAGGCGATGCCAAATATGTAACCAAGATAGACCTACTATCAGGTTATTGGCAGGTTCCTCTATCTGACAGAGAAAAAGAAGTCTCTGCTTTTTATACACCAGATGGTTATACCAATATAAAGTAATGCCGTTTGGAATGAAAAATGCCCCAGCTACATTCCAACGTCTAGTTAACAACATTATTACTGACCAGGAAAATTGCAGCGCCTATATTGATGATGTAATTATTTACAGTCAAGATTTTTCCAAACATGTAAATCAATTAAGATCTCTATTTACAAAATTCTTGCAGGCAAATGTAAATGTAAATTTAAATAAGTGTGAATTTTGTCATGCGACTGTGGACTATTTAGGTCACATAGTGGGTCAAGGTCATGTAAAGCCTGTTCAAGCTAAGATAAATGCTAGTATGTCACTTCCACCACCCACTACTAGAAAACAGTTAATGAGATTTTTGGGAATTGCAGGTTACTATAGAAAATTTTGCAAAAATTTCTCAGTTATTGCTTCTCCCCTAAGTAATATGTTAAAGAAAAATACAAAATTTCATTGGTCAGATGTTTGTCAGGAAGCATTCGAAAATATTAAAAATATACTGTAGCTAATGCTCCTGTTCTCATTGCGCCAGACTTTAACACACAGTTTAAATTATCTGTAGATGCCAGTGATGTTGGCATTGGTGCAGTTTTTTTTCAAGAAGATGACCACAGTGTAGATCATCCTGTTTGTTATTTTTCAAATAAATTTAACGCCCATCAAAAAAATTATTCCACTGTAGAAAAAGAATGTTTAGGTTTAATTCTTGCTCTACAGCAATTTGATTTTTATGTCAGTTGTTCCTTACATTCAGTACTTGTTTTTACTGATCACAATCCTTTAACATTTTTGAATAAGATGGTCTCCAAACATCAAAGATTGTTAAGATGGAGTCTCTTCTTACAAGAATATAATTTGGACATAAAACATATCAAAGGCAAAGATAATGTGATTGCTGATACTTTGTCCAAAAATTAATTTTCACTGCACATAAATTATGTAGTTGTTTATTAGCTGTTAAGAAGTTGTTGTTTTTTTTAAAATATTTTGAAGGGAAGAAATGTATTTTCTTGTACTTGTTTAATGGAAAAAAATTCCATTTTTTTTTAAAAATGATTTTTTTTTCTTTAAAGAGGGGAGGTGTTATGAGGGATGACGTATTTTGAGACGCTTTGCCCGCCTTCCACGTGCATGACCTCTTTCAAGTCGGTCCCGTGTTGGGGTGGCTAGAAAAAATATCCCTTTGTTGATACTTTTGTTTACTATCGTCCGTTTCTGTGGAACATGATAGAACGATCTAGAGAATGCGGGAAGCAGTAAGACTGTGTATTCCTTTTCCAGAATAATCATCTGAAACTGGGTATAAAAGGGATTAGAATAAATGACGAGAGAGAGATTTCCCTTTCCTTGATTACGAGGCATGCTGTGTGTCATTATACTTTGTTGTGTGTAGAGATTTTCATTTCCTCGTACAATTTTGTGCTCATTATATTTTTATATACAGTACCGGTAACAGAAAATATGTAAGTTTATAATTTTAATCATATTTCTCTTGCTGTTATTATTTAATTGAAGTTCACAAATTAAAAAGTTATTAATTGCAATTAGCTATGGCCTTAATTGTCGTTTTATTTGTTATTATTTTTAACCTTTGGTATCGTGTTTTATTATGGACTGTTTCTAGAACGAGCCATAGTCTAAACAAAATTAAGAGATTAAAGTCTCCAATTATAACGGTCCGTAATAGCCACATTAAAATTAATGAATATATTCACTGTTGATACAGTAATATGAATATATTCAGTGTTGATACAGCAATATGAATATATTCAGTGTTGATACAGTAATATGAATATATTCAGTGTTGATACAGTAATATGAATATATTCAGTGTTGATACAGTAATATGAATATATTCAGTGTTGATACAGTAATATGATAAATAGCTTGGATCGAAATCCGGTATCATAGTTTTTACAATCATAGAGTAACTAAAATAGTGTTTGTCCAGGAATAAATATATCATAATTCTTAAAGTCATATAAATAGCTAAACTAGCGTGTGGCGCCTATACACTCAGTGTATCATAATTGTTACAGTCATATAAGTAAAATAACGTGGAGCAGCCACGTGTTATCCATCATATTTCCCATTTCTTACCTTTGAAAAGCTGTTGAGGAACTGAACAGTTGAAAGAATGTGTTTTCATAGGCATCGAGTCTATGCGCGCATTTACAGTGCTGTATGGTAAATGAGAGTGGGACAATTAACCATCCGAAGATTGTGTAACACAATAAAAAAATCGAACTTAAGATATAGGACTTAAAAACACGATCTTTATTTGTATTATGTCATTGAATGTAAGGATCGAATTCAAAGTGGACTTTAACTTTTAAATATAAATCAACTTCTTTTGAAATTAAGGTAGTAACACTAACTTGGTTAAGCATACTATTTAAACAAATATATAGGTATGTTAAAAAAAACAAAAATTATAGCTTTCGTTTCATCTGTATAATGTTAGATATTTTTTAGAGTAAACAAGAGTAAGATTTCTTCTTAAAGATCTGTTGGATTGTATTTGTATTACAAAAACTAAAATTAATATTACTCAGAAATTCCTGAAATATTACCGCAACGTCTTAATAAGTAATTTGCCTTCAAAAAGGAAAACAAAAATGTAACTTGAAACGTATTCTATATTGTGTAATGTGTCAATAAATAAATTATATGTGGATAGTGGACGTCTGCTGATATACAGAATGATTAGTTAGTGAGGCATGTGGATGCAGGCTATTAAGTACCTAACGTTTATATTAACATTATGTCAGAACTGCAAGGTTGTCGGACGACTTAATTAACTACGGTACAATCAGGAGAAAGGCATCACATCAAAATACTATTTAAAATTCTATCATTTATTATTTCATTGCGTACAAATACATTTCAATCGTTTTACTAAACAGATTTAAAAGGCATGCAATTGAACCATTGTATACAGTGCAAATAAGCAGTGTGCCAGAATAATAATGCATTACGTCAAAAATAGAAAGCAATTACCGTATATGCAAACAAAGTCCTAATGGAAAATAAATATCAAACTAGACAAGCGTCAATAGACAAGCAACAATAGACAAGCAACAATAGACACAAGTTTCAAAATTGAAGACCAAACTATACAATTTAACAGAAATCAATAATAGGTGGGGCCTCTGAAATTAAAGAGAAACATCACCTACCAACAGAGAAGACTTGTATATCATGCGTAACCAACAATCCACACATCAACATATCACTTTTTTATCTTAATGAGACTAAATCGAAAAGATGTAAAATAAAACTACAGACCACATACACACAATGCTAGCTGTAGAAAAACAAAACTTAGCATCATTCAAAGAGAATGTATTCCGAATATAAAGAGATAGGTACCTAGTTCACTGTCCCGAGCTTAATGTTATTTACCTAGTTTACGGTTAGGTCCCGAGCTCAATGTCAGTGCCCTAGTTAAATGTTAGGTTCCTAGTTTAATGTTAGGTCCTTCATTCAATGTTAGGAACGTGCTTAATGTTAGATATCTAGTTCAATGTTAGATTACGAGTTTAATGTTAGGTCCCTAGTTAAATAGTAGGTCCCTAGTTCAATAGTATGTCCCTAGTTCAATATTAAGTCCCTAGTTCAATAATAGTCGTACAGATATTCCCGTGGCTCTTTATGGATCAATATAATAGTCACCGTCTTATTTAACCTTATTATCATGGTTTCAACCGTCAAGCAAGACGCTCCCTGGTTCGCAGCTTATTTCGTCACTCTGTTCTATTAATATAAAACATGTTGAGTATGGGGAGGATTGCATGTGAAAGGGAGAACTAAATCAGTCTTTCTGAATGTTTGTACTATGGCCATGGCATCCTGATAGTTTTGTTGTATTTATCTTGGCCATGTCATCCTGCTAGTTCTGTTGTACACACTATGTCCATTGCATTCTGATAGTGTGTTGCATGTGTCTTGGACTTCCTGGAAATGTGGACGTGTATATGTTCATTTTGCATACACGTGCGTTGTTATTTTTAGCCTTTGATTTAAGTGCGTCTAATAGTCTCTTGCATTGTTCCACACTCAGATCGTGTTATTGTAATCTGAGTTAGTAGAGAAGTGCGTCTAATAGTCCCTTGTATTGTTCCATGAGCAGATCGTGTTGATGTAATCTGAGTCAGTAGAGAAGTGCGGCTAAAAGTCTCTTGCATTGTTCCACGAGCAGAACGTGTTGATGTAATCTGAGTTAGTAGAGAAGTGCTTCTAATAGTCCCTTGTATTGTTCCACGAGCAGATCGTGTTGATGTAATCTGAGATAGTAGAGACGTGCGTCCTCTGTTTTAACGTACGCCTCTACGATGTACTGTTGGAATAGTTTGCCACTGGAATGCAAAATACTAAATGTATTCCTCATTGTTAATCAGTACGTGTAGAATTGTCATTGAGTGAGTCTGATTTGATGAGTGGTTCTTTTATCTGGAACATATTGTGAATCTTTTTGTCAGCCAACGTCACTGTAAGGAAATAAAAGTGGGTAAAACATAGGATCGATACTCATATTGAGTAAAACATAAGATCACTATTCATATTGAGTAAAACATAGGATCACTATTCATATTGAGTAAAACATAGGATCGCTATTCATTATGAGTAAAACATAGGATCACTATTCATATTGAGCGGTGAAATATGCTTACATGAGTTGCCTCTGGGAAAGATGCAAATGTAATAGATTGTGTTTTTATAGAAATGTAGTCATTGGGCCAAGTTTTAGCTCGATCGGTTGAGTGGAAGTGGGTGAATTCGCCGTCACGATATTTTCTACACGTCCAGCCAGACACACAATAACAAAATTGAATTTAGTATAAAGGATTTAATAAAACCATTCTTCTTATAACCCAGGAATTGGCAAACATGGATAAATTACACAAATTAGTTGAACATGTAACTATTTGGGTGAATGATTGTTTAATATAAAATTTATTTACTTTTAAAATTGTTCTTTAATTTTTGGAAATGTTAAAAAGTTCTTTTCGTTTTCTAAAGGGAGACTATTAAATACGCTTTATTAAAAAAAAGCGTGTGGATATACGTAAATATGTTTCTAGCGGATATAATTTTATCTTTTGTATTTATTATTTAGTTTGTAAAATTGTTGGCAACATTTCTGCTCACGTAGACTATAGAAGTGACAACTTTAAAAAATTTTTAAACCTTATGTAGTGTCACAAAAGCTTTAAAGTTATTTGTTAAATATGCTTAACCAATGTCGACTTTATCACTACCTTTTTTTTTTAAAGTGGATTTATCGATTAAAAATATAGGCCACTTTATTTCGATCCTTACCCCCCCAAGGATGCAATATAAATGAGATGCCCATTGCTCTGATTGAGGGGCCACCGAACCATGGCCCGCGAGGCCATCCCGACCGTCGACGGCACCCGATCTTGCGTGAGAAAATGCATGGAACACGAGACGATGTGATACAAGCCTAAACAGAGGCGCATCTGGGCTCCTGATGCCCTTGGATAATTCATCTTTGGTGCCCCTGATATTCAAATAAAAATTTAAAAATTAGAGATTTAGTGGCACCCCCTTGTACTGGCGCAGGCCGGCGCCCTTGGAAACTGCCCCAACGCCTAGCCGTTGTCAAGAAACTGATCATAAATAACAATATCATGCTTATAATACTAGGAGATCCTGACACGTGCAGAGACCCTCCTGCTGCTATGCGTCCCACTTTACCATTTTCAATTACAGTAGAACCTGGCTATTGTTTAAAGGTAGGCCATTATGGTGTTACTGTAATACTATTGTTTAAATGCCAGCCAGTAGGGTGTTACTGTAAGTCTATTGTCAGCGAGGAGGGTGTAACTGTAAGACTATTGTTTAAAGGCCGGCCAGTATGGTGTTACTGTAAGACTATTGTTTAAAGGCCGGCTAGTCGGGTTTAACTTGAAACAAAGTAAAAATACTAAACGTATATTTTTCAATTTAAAATACGTTTTATTTCAATTTATGCCACATTATAATTTTACAGCTATGTTGGCCGACTCGGCAATTCTTCTACCAGCTATGTTGGCCCATCATTACATTTGCTACACTCTTCTACCAACTATATTCACCACAGCCCGACACTTCTTTATCCACATGTTATTAGTTGAGTAACTGGCATGCATTTTAAAATGACTAGTTAATTATTTTTAGATGGGTAAGTGACAAAGAACATATGTTTTAAAGAACAAAAAATAATCCTGTGCGACAAAAAACCTACTCCTAAACCATTCTAGGATTTCATTAAGAAAACCTGCCTCTAAACCATTCTAGGATTTCATCAAATAAACATGCCTCTAAACCGTTATAGATTTCATCAAGAAAACCTGCCTCTAAACTCTTATAGATTTCATCAAGGTAACCTGCCTCTAAACCCTTATAGATTTCATCAAGGTAACCTGCCTCTAAACCCTTATAGATTTCATCAAGGTAACCTGCCTCTAAACCCTTATAGATTTCATCAAGGTAACCTGCCTCTAAACCCTTATAGATTTCATCAAGGTAACCTGCCTCTAAACCCTTATAGATTTCATCAAGGTAACCTGCCTCTAAACCCTTATAGATTTCATCAAGAAAACCTGCCTCTAAACCCTTATAGATTTCATCAAGAAAACCTGCCTCTAAACCCTTATAGGATTTCATCAAGAAAACCTGCCTCTAAACCCTTATAGATTTCATCAAGGTAACCTGCCTCTAAACCCTTATAGATTTCATCAAGAAAACCTGCCTCTAAACCCTTATAGATTTCATCAAGGTAACCTGCCTCTAAACCCTTATAGATTTCATCAAGGTAACCTGCCTCTAAACCCTTATAGATTTCATCAAGAAAACCTGCCTCTAAACCCTTATAGATTTCATCAAGGTAACCTGCCTCTAAACCCTTATAGATTTCATCAAGAAAACCTGCCTCTAAACCCTTAAAGATTTCATCAAGAAAACCTGCCTCTAAACCCTTATAGATTTCATCAAGAAAACCTGCCTCTAAACCCTTATAGATTTCATAAAGAAAACCTTCCTCTAAACCCTTATAGATTTCATCAAGAAAACCTTCCTCTAAACCCTTATAGATTTCATCAAGAAAACCTTCCTCTAAACCCTTATAGATTTCATCAACAAAACCTGCCTCTAAACCCTTATAGATTTCATCAAGGTAACCTGCCTCTAAACCCTTATAGATTTCATCAAGAAAACCTGCCTCTAAACCCTTATAGATTTCATCAAGGTAACCTGCCTCTAAACCCTTATAGATTTCATCAAAAAAACCTGCCTCTAAACCCTTATAGATTTCATCAAGAAAACCTGCCTCTAAACCCTTATAGATTTCATCAAGAAAACCTGCCTCTAAACCCTTATAGATTTCATCAAGAAAACCTTCCTCTAAACCCTTATAGATTTCATCAAGAAAATCTTCCTCTAAACCCTTATAGATTTCATCAACAAAACCTGCCTCTAAACCCTTATAGATTTCATCAAGAAAACCTTCCTCTAAACCCTTATAGATTTCATCAAGAAAACCTTCCTCTAAACCCTTATAGATTTTATCAAGAAAACCTGCCTCTAAACCCTTATAGATTTCATCAAGAAAACCTGCCTCTAAACCCTTATAGATTTCATCAAGAAAACCTGCCTCTAAACCCTTATAGATTTCATCAAGAAAACCTGCCTCTAAACCCTTATAGATTTCATCAAGAAAACCTGCCTCTAAACCCTTATAGATTTCATCAAGAAAACCTGGTCCTAAACACTTCTTTTTGTTCATCAAGAAAACTTGGTCCTAAACACTTCTTTTTGTTCATCAAGAAAACCTGGTCCTAAACACTTCTTTTTGTTCATCAAGAAAACCTGGTCCTAAACACTTCTTTTTGTTCATCAAGAAAACCTGGTCCTAAACACTTCTTTTTGTTCATCAAGAAAACCTGGTCCTAAACACTTCTTTTTGTTCATCAAGAAAACCTGGTCCTAAACACTTCTTTTTGTTCATCAAGAAAACCTGGTCCTAAGCACTTCTTTTTGTTCATCAAGAAAACCTGGTCCTAAACACTTCTTTTTGTTCATTAAGAAAACCTGGTCCTAAACACTTCTTTTTGTTCATCAAGAAAACCTGGTCCTAAACACTTCTTTTTGTTCATCAAGAAAACCTGGTCCTAAACACTTCTTTTTGTTCATCAAGAAAACCTGGTCCTAAACACTTCTTTTTGTTCATCAAGAAAACCTGGTCCTAAACACTTCTTTTTGTTCATCAAGAAAACCTGGTCCTAAACACTTCTTTTTGTTCATCAAGAAAACCTGGTCCTAAACACTTCTTTTTGTTCATCAAGAAAACCTGGTCCTAAACACTTCTTTTTGTTCATCAAGAAAACCTGGTCCTAAACACTTCTTTTTGTTCATCAAGAAAACCTGGTCCTAAACACTTCTTTTTGTTCATCAAGAAAACCTGCCCCAATAATCCTAATGTTGTTGCATATAAGCAACAGAGATAAATTATACAATAAATATTTCAATAATACGTTTTGTTTTATGTTAATAAGCTTTGGTACAATTTATTACATTTTAAAAAATGTTGCTCAATTTTAGATCACACAAATGTACATTAGTCATTCAAATTACTAAGTGTATTTCTATACACCCATACCTCGCTTTACGGCCTAGATATGTTCCGGAAAAGTTGGCCATAAAGCGAAAAGCCGTATAATGAATCAATAATTTTGATATAAACCAATACAAATTTATTTGGATCTGTTCCAATTTTTGTATAAAATAATATAGTCATTAGTTCATAAATCATTTTATTCTTTTCATTTCCTATAAAAATAAAAGTACAAAACATTGTAATAGTAAACAGAAATTTAAAAAATAAACATATAAATTAAAAAACAAAAGAAATCATATGCACATATTTATACATAAAATAAAATTCACCAATTAATCCAAACAAACAAGACAGAAACAAACACGTCAACTTACTGAGTCACAGGATATGAATCAGGTGGGATAGCACAGGACATAAGGCATATTACTAAAGCAGAGCCGCCTAAGGGGAGGTTGAAACTAAAGAGAGGGTATCTATTGGCCATATAATGAAACATCGTGGGCCGTAAACCGAAAAAGTGCCATAATTTAAAGTGGGCCATAAAGTGAAAAGCCGTATAAAGAGCGGCCGTATAGCGAGGTATGGGTGTATAGCATAATTATTTTGAGTATAAGTAGTCAAACTTAAAGGATAATTATATTTTATTTTAATTTGCGTAAAAAATCAATAACTTTTTACTAGACATACATGAAATTATATAAAAAGCGCGTACCTTATTAAGAAATGCAATTTTGTTTTGTCAACATTTCTTATCAACTTCTGTGTAATATTGTTAAAAATTATGTCTTATAATTTTCTTTAGCTAAGAAAAGAAGACAGCGAAATACAAGTGTTTCTCTCCAAACGAACACTTCTGAAATAAATGTAAGTAAAAAATAAATGATGATTATACTATTAAATAATAAAATTAAAGTTACAGTTTAAAATCCATTTTTATTTAAACGTTTTGAAAAAAAAAAAAAATTCAACTTATTTTTATTAAAGTTTTTTTTTTTAAATTTTTCAAGGGAAACAATTATTGAAGTTTAGTATCTTATTATATCTTTTTTGGTTTAATTTGTGGATTTTGTAAGATTTAATTTTTTTTTTTTTATTTCTTTGTAATGTATAAAAAATTTAGGCAGAAATTTGTTCAACAGATGTAAAAAATAATACAATTATAATTTATTTTGGATTTTAACGTAGATCAGAATAAAACTGTACTTTTTGTTCTTGTACTTATTTTTATATAATGTTCATTTATGCTTAACATTATTGATCTTGTGCCTATTTCAACTAGTGGCAATTATTTTCTTTACTTCCGCTTGATTTCGATCCTTACGTTTAAGGATAATATAACAGAGCTGTTTACCCTCAAACTTTTCAAATCGTACAATATCATCACAAAATCGTTTAATACATTAATCTTAATAGTGAAAAATAAACATACAGTTTATATAATGTACACACAACGAAATCGTAAGAGTAAACAGGTCTGATATAAGACTACGAACACCGGGTACCAGACGTGAGAGATTCGGATTAAAAAAAAAACTATTGCAAATATTATTGTTAGGTTTGTAAAGCAAAATTCGGTTTCAAATAAAAGATAATTGAATGGACTACACATTTGTTAACTTACTTCTTGAGTTTAACTAAAATAAACGACAACAAATGACATCCGAATAGCATTGAGTCTAATGGGACCGGGTCCGAATGGTGTCCGAGTCCATTTTGACTAAATACATTTTCGGATGTCATTTGTGGTAGTTTATTTTAGTTAAAGTGAAGGATTAAGTTTACAAACACATAATCCACTCAAGTATCTTTCATTAAATACCGTATTTTGTCGTACAAACCCAACAATAATATGTTTAATAATTGGTTTTTTTAAATCCCAACCTCTCACTTCTGGTACAAGAGTGCGAATAGCCACCTCGATAATACAATGTCAGTGAGTAGTTGACCCCACACATATGAGGTACAATGTGTACACTCACTCATATCCAATGACAATAAAAACTTTCATAATCAGTAAGTCACCAGTTGACCCCACATACCCTTTACTGACCTCTATTTCGCATTTAGATTTTACCTAATTTCTGATGACCCGTTTGTCAAATGAAATTTTGTACACTTACTCAGACAGATTTAAACAAAATCATAATAATCCATGATCACTATATCACTTTTGACCTCCACTTTCCCTTGGGTGGCCTCCAACTTATATCACAATTGTGACCTGATTGCTGGTGTCCAATCTTACATCACAATTTTGACCTGATTGCTGATGTCCAATTGAGCTAAACTTTTTAAAATAACTCAACTCACCCTTTGTTTAATAAAATAAAAAATCGTGATCAATTGTTTACCAGTGAACTACACCTACCCTTAAACGACATCTTTCTTTGATCAAAATTGTTTACCCCATTTTTGATATAAAATGGTTCTCAAACTTTGCAAACATAACTTATGACAATAAAGCCCGTGTCATGCATATACACTTTGAATGAGGCTTTTTAGTCGTATGATATATTTGTATGTATGTATGTATGTAGGTAAATATACGCATATATGCATGATTGTATGTATGGCTGTATGTGTGAAATAGTTCATGTTTGTATGGACGCATGTAAATATGTATGCATGTTTGTATTTGTATATATGCAGTATATATATGTGTATGTATGTATGTATATATGTATGTATGTATGTATGTATGTATGTATGTATGTATGTATATAGTATGTATGTATGTATGTATATATGCATATATTTATTTTTACATGTTATGATCCCGAGATACAGCCTGCCTATGACTCCGTAGTTGTCAAAATATCTACTTCTAGAAGTGTTTACATCCACACTTTTGTTATTCATCTTATCGTTTTCTCTGTCATTGAACCTTGTGTAACACAAACAAAGAATCTCACACTATTGAAACTGATTGGGCCTTTTTTTTTTTTTGAAGGTACGCTTACAACAAATTATTAGGCCTAGATATATTTATGTAAAATTCTTGATATAAGTAATATAGGCTATTTTTATAATCTCTATTAAATGTATAAGAAAAATTCCCTTAAAAGCTTTAATATATATGTTGGTTTTTTTGTTACTTTTCCTTAAATAAAACGAATCAATAAAAGACTACATTTGTGTTTTTTTTATATAAATTGTAATCTAATAAAAATAATATTGTACTTTTCATTTAATTCTATTTATATTTAATGCTTAAATAAGTTTGACATAGCTGAATTTAAGAAAGGTTTCTAATGTTCAGTATAACCCAGGAATTGTTGATTTTGGGGTAAACATATTACGCCAAATGGGGTAAAGAAATGAAAGATTTGGTTTATGGATGATTCACTATACATATATGAAACTATATAAAAATAAATTCCTTGCTAAGATTTAAATTTGTACCCGGTCAACACTACTTATCAATTCCATATAGAATATATGAGAAATTGAACTGCAATCGCTTTTTTAAAATTATTTTTTCTAGATCATACCTCATCATTAGGTTTATGGATATATTTAGGGTTCATTTTAGGTTTAGGGATTGATTTAGGGTTCAGGTTAGGTTTAGGGATAGATTTAGGGTTCAGGTTAGGTTTAAGGATAAATTTAGGGTTCAGGCAACAAAGATGGCGGCCATGGTAAAAAAAATGCGGTACGAATGTACCACACATTTTAAATTAATATGCATGAAAAAAATAAATTGAGTATACAATTAAATGACATTTTAAAAAAAAAAATGTGATTTGAAATTCCTTTTGTTAAAGTGTCTTAGATTTATTAATTTATATTTCAAAAATATTATTTTTAAAAAGTTGTGTTAATATTTTATATATTTTTTTTTTAAAGGGAGACAATTTAATTAAACTTTTATTATTTATTTCTGGATATTACTGATGATTTTGTCAAATATATTTATTTATTTTTGTAATAAAAAATTACTGTAAATAAATTTGTTGGCAGAATTTTCCTCAAATGTTTTCTAATTGTAAAACTTATGGTTTATTTCTGATCTTATGTACTTTTATGCAAAACTTTGTCTTATTACGTAAATTTATTTTATATTTCGTTTAAAAAGCATAACGAAAGGCTACAAAACACTCCTTCTCCTTATGCAGCTCTACTTTAAATAGAGGTAGTCTACTGAAATTCGATTTAAGGATATTAAGTAATGAAAACTCTAGATCGTCGAACTATTCTACTTCCTTATTAGATTCGAACATTATTTTTTTTTCTGGTTGAATGTAGCAACTTTATCATACAAACATACTGATCCACAAGAGTGCTGATTAACTTGTTTACATTACTAAACCCTTATGACATTAAACTGTGTCATTTCCAGCAGATCACCTTTGATCCACACGTAACCTTGACTGACCCATATCTGGCATATCATATTTGACACATTTCATAGTCTCCAATTTAAATAACACCATGTACATTTACCCAGCTTAGAAGAAAATAACACGTTTTAGGATCAGTAGATCACCAGTGAACTCCACTTACCCTTGAATGACCTTCTGCGTATATTTTAGGAGTAAACATCGGGTTTTAACTAAAAAATTTTCCTATGCATTTGTTACTCGTTCATGACAACAATCAACAATGAGAAATACTTTTTTTTTATGCATGGTTACTAGTTCATGATAACATTCAACAAGTAGAAACATATTTTTTTACCACAGAAAGATCACCATTGACATTTAACGTGGTTGTGTTTCATGACTGTAACACTCTTTTATTAGTCATATGTTTCAATGTACTTACAAAACTGCCGTTATATCTTCCAAGACTAAAACGTACACATTTAAGTAAATATTTATTTCTTGAACAAATAATAATAATAATAATAATAATAAAGTTCATTTGAAAAATCACGCTTTATCCCCAAAGGCTCGAATCGCGGTACAAAAACAAAGCTGGGAGATAAAACTAGCTGGAAAAGATGGTAGAAATATCATCCCAGAAGGTTTTTGCGAAATAGATGAGTTTTTAAATTTGTTTTGAAGGACTATATGCGAGCGCGTACCGGCAGCCAATGCAGTTCTCTCAGAAGAGACTTATCATGGTCGAATTTGCGTTTACGAAGAACAATTCGAGCGGCATTATTTTGTGCTTTTTCAAGTTTATCCAGGAGCGTAGCTGGAAGATCCACCATGAGAGCATTGCAATAGTCCATGCGTGATAGAACGAATGCAGACATCAGCCTCTTTGATGCATTCAGAGTTAAGAAAGATCTGATATGACTAATTCGGCGCAGCTCTAGAAAAATCGCCTTGCAAATAATGTTAATGTGATTTTCCATAGTTAGTGTTCTGTCTCAGTAGACACCCAGGTTTCGCACCGTTTGAGCAAACTCAATCTGCACGCCTGAGAGAGTAAAAGATGGTGTATTTTTAAAATATTTTAGCTTTTGAGCGGTAGCAATGGGGATCAGCTCAGTCTTTTCATTATTCAATTTGAGCTTGTTTATTGTCATCCAGTGCTTAACTGACTTGACTGTCTTCTGTGTCATATTAGGAAGCTGAGGGAATTGAGATGGGATCACGGAATTCTGAAGTTGTGTATCATCCGCGAACATGTGATATACCATGTCAAACTGCTTGATCACTGCACGCAGGTGCTGAACGTACATAGTGAAAAGCACCGGGCCTAAGACCGAGCCCTGGGCTAATCCGAATTCAATAATGGATTTCTTGGAGGTCAAGCCGTCTGCGATAACTGATTGGACCTGATTTGTCAGATGTTAGGGGAACCATCTCAGGACGGCATCAGTGAAACCGAACGTATTTTGCAGACGTTGGAGAGGTATGACGTGGTCAAGCGTATCGAATGCTGCCGAAAGATGCAGTAACGACAAAAGGGATACCTTGCCCTCACCACAAGACGACAGAAGGTCATTTACGACGCGCAACAGGGCTGTCTCAGTAGAGTGATCCGTTCTGTATGCTGATTGAAAAGGCTCAAACACGTCACACCGAGTGAGGTGATCCAGGAGCTGTCGAAGAACGACCCTCTCTAGGCGCATTGAATGTCCACTATGCAGGACAGGGGCTGATGAGACTGTAAAACATTTATATCTGACATGCAACACAATCTTACAGACTAAATCTACACTTAAACAAATCATACAAGCAGGTACAGTTCACTCAGTAGATATAGACAGAGCCATAACACTAAACACAATACCAGAATAATAAAACAAGAAACAACACACAATAAGTCTCATATTAATTCACAATACAGAAAACATGTATGGCACCACAGACTTAAGGCTTTTTCACAAATATAATTACACAAACCCTTTTTAGATTTAAAATACAAAACGTAATTCAACAGAAAATTTAAAGAATATAAAACACAATAATAGCAAATACTAAGTAAACAAAATGGAAAATAAAAATTGTGTGGGGTCGAGGGTTGGTGGTTATTAAAGGTAATGGGATATATTTGTTTTTGTCAAGCAAAATTAGGTGTTAAAGTTGAATTTAGTACAACCTAACATTGATTAAACAATGTAAATAAATTAAATAACAACGTTTGAAAATGTGTGCGATCAAGGTTATTTTAATTTCTAATTGGGGAACCTTATTAAGCTATTTTTAAAATATATATTATGTAAATAAGTTAGGGCATCTTAATAATTCTTCCAGAACAAATTGTGTATTTATCCTATGTAGTTAAGGAACTAATTAAAAATGTATGTGTCATTTAAATTCATGTGTAGAAAAAAAGATTTCACATTTTATTTCAAATATTAAGTTAATAATTGTCAATCATATGAACCAGGAGTTAAAAATAAAAAATGAAAAATATATTTAAAAAATTTAAAAAATAGATATTCCACTACGATTCGATCCTTATATTTAAGTTTTTAAAGAAAATGAATAGTTGGAACATCGATTAGCTTATTGTTGGTTGTGGAAACTTACATTTTTGACCAACTTCCTGAGGACCAACTGAGCTGAATATTTGTACATTACACAGTCCCGATGACAATGAATTATTTCATGATCAGCAAATCACAAGTTTGATGAATTGGACGTATTAGTAACTGCCATTTAAAATTAACAGTGATCCCCATGTAACCTTAACACACTTCTATTTTGCATATGAATTTTGATCCATTTCCTGATGTCCAATTTAGATAAAACCGTCTACATTTACCGACGTCTATAAAAACAAAACTTTCTATGATCAGTAGGTCACCAGTGATCTCCAATTACCCTTGAATGACCTTCTGCGTATATTTCAAGAGTAGATAATTAATAGTGACACAATGTTTTACCTACAAAGATTCAATATGCATGGTTTTTCGTTTGCTTTTGGTTTCATAGGTGTCACCATCTTTTATTAGTCATATGTTTCAATGCACTTACTAAACTAATACTACATTTTCCAAGATTAATAAAAAGAAAAAAAAATATAAAAAAGAAAACAAATGTATTATGCTACGTCTTCACGGGGTACAGTGTTTACATCTTCTACGGGTATTTTAAGACTATGCCTGGTTGGTCCAAGTGTACTATAAAAGAGTTAACGTCTCATTTTCTCTATGCATTAGGCCTACTGACAGTCCTAGACCCTACTTGCCGGTCTTTTAAAAAGTTATGTTTACAATATTTTTAAAATGTTTATCAAACGAAGGGGTGAGAAAATTAAAACAAAAAACAAAAAATATTCATACAAGTAAGACACTTTATAAGAATCACAATGAGTGCTCCTCAAAAGGCACGTATCAGCATATTTTTTTAGTGTCCCTGAATTGTATTACTATTTTAATAACCTACACGCTCTTACAACGCAGATTTATTAAACCAACAATTTCAGAGAAACAAAATAAAATATAACGCAACAAAATGCCTTCCGATATTTTTTTTTAAATAATCGTTTTAGCACAGTTATCCAGAAATTCGTTTTATGTACCTCTTGAAAAAAAAAAAGGAAAAACGGGTTTCAGAGGGTTTCCGTGTGGGTCTGAAAATGTGATAGAATGTGTTGTCATCGGTATTTGGTATATGTGCCAGGTTTCAGCTCGATCAGTTGTTTTGAAGTGGATGAGTTAGCCGTCAGAATATGTCGACACCAACCCAGCCAGCCACCCACGAACAAAGTGAATTAAACATAATACAACTAAATTGTTCTTAATTCTTCGTATTACCCGGGAATAGGATAATCTGTCTAAATTACCCAAAATTAGGTAAACACGAGAATATTTGGGTTAAGGAGTGTTGAATAGGCAGACATAAACTGATATACAAAGCGCGCTTCATTTTAAGAAACACATTTTTTGTTTTTGTCAAACTACTTAACAACACCATATAAATATGTTTAATTATGTGTCTTCATAGTGTTGTTTGAAGTTAAATTTTTTTTTTTTTTTTTTTTTTTGGGTGGTGGTGAGCAAATGCGTTTTGTTTTCTACATTCAAACATATCTGACAAAAATGGTCGTAAATGTTTCATAGGGCGTACATGTTTAATATAACTTTTTTTTCCAAGGGAGAATACTAATTACGTTTTAGTAATTTTTTGTGTGTGGAATATATCTAAAAACACTTCTAGTTACCTTAATTAACTTTTTACACATAGTATGTATTTTATATAAATTTAAGCAAAATATTTGATCACTTGGTCTATAAAGCGATAATTATTATTAATTTTTAAATCTTATGCATAGCCAAAAAGGCTATAAAGTAAATTGTTTAACAGACATTCAGATATAGTTAAATATGTTTAATCAGTGCTACGACCTTAATCTTTAAGGTATTTACAAGTGGATTTATCTCTTACAGCCCACTTGCCTTCGATCCTTTAATAAGGATGCATGGTAATTGTGCTTATGATCAATTTCCATTTATTGCGTTCATCTTGTTTGTAATGAAATATTGCATCCAACTTGCTTATGCCTTAATGAGTGCAGATTTGTATCTCTTACAGACCGCCAATGACTATACATTTCCTTGAGATCAGTAGGTCACCAGCGACTCCCACTAGACAAAGATGAACATCTATCTTGCATCACACTTTTGACCTACATATTGATTTTATACTATTTTAGTCATATTACTGGAACAACTAACAAATTTTGAGATCATGAGCACTTCACAATATTCAAGTCATATTACTGTAACAGCCCTGAAATATTGGGTTCATGGGCACTGTACACTATTATAGTAATATTGCTGTAACAACTTTGTTATATTGAGTTCATGGGCATTCGACACTATTTCAGCCAAATTACTGTAGCCACTGAAATATGTATGTGTATAAATATATATATATATATATTTATTTATTTATTTATTTATACAGGTCATAAAATAAAATAAAAACATAATAACGTGGAATAAATTGCCGTATGAGTTGTGTGGATCCGAAGATACATGTTTGTATTTTTTCTTTAAACGAGCTGTTGCTATGTCGTTCATTAACGTTATAATTAAGTTTTTATTCATGCACATAAATGAATATCTTATCTGTGCACAGTGCTTAAGATGGGCCTGCTCATTACATGAGAACATTGTTTTGAGTTTTAATTTACTTGTCATCCTAACGTTGGGAAATGTGTCATTATTGAATAATTATTCTTAGACACAGATAGACAAAATTATGCCAAAATAACCACAGTTGTGGTACATGAAATTTAAAACTGTATTGAATATATATTTTTAGTCACAACATGATGTGTGCACAATTGTAAGTGTAGAAGCTCAAGTAATGGAAAGTGACTGTATCCATTAATAACAAAATAAAATATTTCATGTATCTGCATATCGACATAACGCTGTGTGTATTCTTGAATCAAAAAACATATTAAATCCTTCAATAATACAAATGTCAACACAACACATAACAGACAGATTAAATCCTTCAATAATACAAATGTCAACACAACACATAACAGACATATTAAATCCTTCAATAATACAAATGTCAACACAACACATAACAGACAGATTAAATCCTTCAATAATACAAATGTCAACACAACACATAACAGACAGATAAAATCCTTCAATAATACAAATGTCAACACAACACATAACAGACATATTAAATCCTTCAATAATACAAATGTCAACACAACACATAACAGACAGATTAAATTATTCAATAATACAAATGTCAACACAACACATAACAGACATATTAAATCCTTCAATAATACAAATGTCAACACAACACATAACAGACAGATAAAATCCTTCAATAATACAAATGTCAACACAACACATAACAGACAGATTCAATCCTTCCAATAATACAAATGTCAACACAACACATAACATAATTCTTCTCTTCGGTGCACTCTATATGGTCACATGTTGTTTACTGTCATCCACATGTTGTTAACTGTATACCACTATGATTCTTTAGAGTTAATAAAAGTTCTTTAAAAAATTGAATCAAAATCCCAGTAAAAATAATGCTTTCGAAATTGTGTACAAAGAAATCAACTTGTGAAATAAAACATGACGTCACACACAACTTCTTTCTTTTCAATGTAATCCACCTAACAACCAAAGGAAATAAGTCATATATATATATATATAATAGCGAGTACCCGGCATGCGTTGCTATGCTTCTCCAAGAAAGAAAGTGTTTGTATTTGATTTAATTCTATTCACCCATAAAATAGCATTCTCTCAATATAATTATTGACACCTTTTCAATTACTGACACCATGCAAGTGTTCTTTCACAATCATAATAATGCCACTATCCTAGTACTGTCACAATCATAATAATGTCACCTGCCTAGTACTGTCACACACCCGGTGCTTGCAGTAACAATTAATGATAAAATAAACATAATCATTACATGTGTTTAATACTATTATCACAATAGTTGAAAATTAGTTTATTATGGAACCTTGATTCTCAATTTATCAACTTCCTGGGGTCGAATTGAGCTGAAACTTTTAACACTGCCCCATGCAGGATGACAACAAAACTTTGTATGATAATCATTTCACCAGTGACCCCCAACAACTCTTTACTGACCTCTATATTCTATCTCAATTTCGACGCATTTCCCGAAAACCAATTTAGATGAAACTGTGTAAACTAACCCGGCCAATCAGGTTACAAAGTTCACTCACTACCCTCAATAATAATGATTAGTCATACATTCTATCACATCTCCTTCTATGCGATACAAACAATAGTCACTCAATAAAACAACCAAGCATGCACCATCATCTGAATAGATAATACTAAAACACTATCCAACACTTTGCTTGCACAATTAACTCAATGTACATTGCATCACAGTGTACGTCTTATGTGTCTCTATCGGGAAAGTCTAGTGATGGTTTCACTTGCCTGCCAATGTACGTCATATGTGTCTCTATCTGGGAAGTCTAGTGATGGTTTCACTTGCCAGCCAATGTACGTCTTATGTGTCTCTATCTGGGAAGTCTAGTGATGGTTTCACTTTCCTGCCAATGTACGTCTTATGTGTCTCTATCGGAGAAGTCTAGTGATGGTTTCACTTGCCTGCCAAGACTTTTTGGTGTTCACTTCCAGTGGCTTGTGATCTGTCTCTACTGTGACAAGCACCCATAGACTTGTGATCTGTCTCTACTTTGACCGGCACCCATAGACTTGTGATCTGTCTCTACTGTGACCGGCACCCATAGACGTGTGATCTGTCTCTACTGTGACCGGCAACCATTACTTGTGATCTGTCTCTACTGTGACCGGCAACCATTACTTGTGATCTGTCTCTACTGTGACCGGCATCCATTACTTGTGATCTGTCTCTACTGTGACCGGCACCCATAGAATTGTGATATGTCTCTACTGTGACCGGCACCCATAGACATGTGATCTGTCTCTACTGTGACCGGCACCCATAGACTTGTGATCTGTCTCTACTGTGACCGGCAACCATTACTTGTGATCTGTCTCTACTGTGACCGGCAACCATTACTTGTGATCTGTCTCTACTGTGACCGGCATCCATTACTTGTGATCTGTCTCTACTGTGACCGGCACCCATAGAATTGTGATATGTCTCTACTGTGACCGGCACCCATAGACATGTGATCTGTCTCTACTGTGACCGGCACCCATAGACTTGTGATCTGTCTCTACTGTGACCGGCACCCATAGACTTGTGATCTGTCTCTACTGTGACCGGCACCCACAGACTTGTGATCTGTCTCTACTGTGACCGGCACCCATAGACATAGTAATTAAAATGTTCAACTCCGAATACTACGGCAAACATTTCTTTTTCTTATTTGAGCATATCTTTTTTTCTTACTCTGTTAAAGACCTAGATACATAGGCCACTAGTCTCTCACTGAAATAAACACTGCCTCAAAGCCTTCTTGCGAAGCATCTACTGACACCTTGACTGGCTTTGAGACATCATAGAAAGCTAGCACTGGAGCTGATGTGATTAAATTATTAAATTGATTCCCTTCAGTTGTATGTTGTTCCAGCATCACCCACTCGTTATGTTGTTTGATCAACTCTCGCAGGGATGCGGTCCTACCTGCTAGATTTGGGACAAATTTCCAAGATTATTAATCATTCCTGAAAATCTTTCTACCTCTTTGCGATTTGAGCGACATGGCCCGAACGTGTGGTCAGCTATAGTTCATTCAAGGGGAAAGATTACGTAAATACGTCGTATACATAACAATCTTAAATTAATTTATCTCTATATATTAAAGTATTTTTCATCAAATTTCTATTATATCGGAAATAATGACAACAACATTTTTTTATATGAGAAGATATGACCGAGTAAAACATTACTTTGGTCCCTAGTAATATTGGTATTGAAAGACAATATCTCAAAATTAGTTAACGTTTGAATAATTGAAATGATTTATAAGCTTATCAAAAGTCATGTGATTTTGTAGGCGTGAATTGTTTAGTAGGCTGTAGTTTTGTTTACTATTTATATCACAGTCACGTCTATGGATAAAGCCCAACCTTTAACAATGAGGTCAAAAAATATACATTTATTAACATTCTTTTACATGAATGCACATATTTGTAACCAGTCTCAATTTACGAATAATACGTTACACTTTAATTATAGAAATTGTTATGTCTTTGATCACACCTAGTTTTGCCAGGTGACCAAGAAGGAGTTCTAGAGTAAATATGTATTCTCTAAAATGATCTGTAAAATATGCATCTTTTTAAAACCGTTTTAAGATTAAGTCATAACTATTAAGAATATCTTAGAATGAATGCATCAAGCCCGATAAAATTTCAATGAAAACACCAATCGTAATTATTATATATTCACTACCACCTATAAAAATCACTTGAATTTTAGCAAACATTTGCTGATCTTTATATAAAACAATCGAATTTAGCATAATATCTTCACTGCTATGTATACAAAACACTTGAATACTAATATATATATATATATACTAATATCTATATTATCCCCTCGCATATTACAATGTATTCACTGTTATCGATATAATCATCTAGTATATATTTACTTCTGTCTATACAAATTACTCGTACATTAGGATATATTGGCTGTTATTAATGCCAATCACACGTAATTAAGTATATATTCATTGCTATCAACACATTGCAAACTTTGCACATTTAGAGATGTCATACACCCTCCACACCCGCCAAATTTACCTTTTAAATTTGTTGATTGGGTAACCAAGTAGTAATTATGTTGTGAGTGGATAGAACGCTTAAACGGGATGTGTTATATTTTAAAACAATTAATCAATTATTTGGCAGACAGGGTACACTGGATTTTGTGTAGAAAATTGTGATTGATGTAAGTGTTGCCTCCGTAGCTCTACTGTTTTCCTTCTGCTTAGGTTGTGTAGAACATTTTGATTCATGTAAGTGTTGCCTCCCTTGCTGTACTGATTTTTATCTACATAGGTTGTGTAGAACATTTTGATTCATGTAAGTGTTGCCTCCCTTGCTCTACTGTTTTCCTTCTGCTTAGGTTGTGTAGAACATTTTGATTCATGTAAGTGTTGCCTCCCTTGCTGTACTGATTTTTATCTACTTAGGTTGTGTAGAACATTTTGATTCATGTAAGTGTTGCCTCCCTTGCTGTACTGATTTTTATCTACTTAGGTTGTGTAGAACATTTTGATTCATGTATGTGTTGCCTCCCTTGCTGTACTGATTTTTATCTATTTAGGTTGTGTAGAAGATCGTGATTCATGTAACAAAATAGCTTGGGGCGCCTAAGTGATATCCATAAATTGCATTTTTCTTCCTCTTGAGAACTTTGGAATGGCGAAAAATTTAAAATAACGTGTTGCCATATGCAACACGTCTATGTGTTAAGTTAACAGTTCAATATGTTTGACGAAAGGTTGGTTAATTAGCCATCCTGAATTTGTGTAGCATGCCCTCAGAAAGAGATTAGCCATCCTGAATGTGTGTAGCATGCCCTCAGAAAGAGATTAGCCATCCTGAATTTGTGTAGCATGCCCTCAGAAAAAGATTAGACATCCTGAATTTGTGTAGCATGCCCCCAGAAAGAGATGCATAGGCAAACAAATAACTTTAGATGGATGTTGTTAGAGCCGTAATTTGAAGCTGTTATTTGTTTTATGGCTTAAATGTAAGGATCGATTAATGGACTATCTCTTTAAAAAATTAAATCCATTGCAACTGTAGACCACGTATTAAAAATCATTGGTTAAGCATATTAAACAATATGTAAAGTAAATTTAAAATAAATAAATGATGGCTTTTGTTAAATATGCATAGTATTAAAGATAAAAAAAATGGAGTGCTTTAATGTTAATATGAGTAAAATATGTGCTACAAATCTTACTGATTTACACTTAATTCACAAAAATTAAAATTATTATAACTTTGAACATTCTGAATTATATGCACAAGACATTAACAAGTTATTTACCTTTTTAAGAAAAGCAAACACAAAAAGAAAATGCTAATATTTACTCAACTGCAAAATTGTTTTTATTATAGTGGAGTTTGTAACATAACGATATTGAAATAAATTAAGAATTAGGTAAATAGCACAAGTTGATATATGAATGACGGTAAATATGGAGAGATCGAAACAGAGACGGGGTGGCAATAGAAGGAGAGACATATTGTAAGGTAGTAGTTGGAAGGTTTAATCAAATGTATTATGTTCAAGGAATTCAATGTAATAGATTCTTCTGCAATCAACTAAAATTCATCAATGTAACACTTATTCTATATTGTGTAATGTGTCAATAAATAATTGATATGTTGAGATTGGTCTTCTGCTACTATATAGAGTAAATGGTTAGTGAGACATGGGGAGATTGGTCTTCTGCAACTATATAGAGTAAATAGTGAGTGGGACATGGAGAGATTGGTCTTCTGCTACTATATAGAGTAAATAGTGAGTGAAGCATGGGGAGATTGGTCTTCTGCTACTATATAGAGTAAAAAGTGAGTGAGGCATGGGGAGATTGGTCTTCTGCAACTATATATAGTAAATAGTGAGTGAGACATGGGGAGATTGGTCTTGTGCTACTATATAGAGTAAATAGTGAGTGAGGCATGGGGAAATTGGTCTTCTGCTACTATATAGAGTAAATAGTGAGTGAGACATGGGGAGATTGGTCTTCTGCTACTATATAGAGTAAATAGTGAGTGGGACATGGTGGGATTGGTCTTCTGCTACTATATAGAGTAAATGGTGAGTGAGACATGGGGAGATTGGTCTTCTGCTACTATATAGAGTAAATCGTGAGTGAGACATGGGGAGATTGGTCTTTTGCTACTATATAGAGTAAATGGTGAGTAAGACATGGTGAGATTGGTCTTCTGCTACTATGTAGAGTAAATAGTGAGTGAGACATGGGGAGATTGGTCTTCTGCAACTATATAGAGTGAATATTGAGTGAGACATGGGGAGATTGGTCTTCTGCTACTATATATAGTAAATAGTGAGTGAGACTTGGGAAGATTGGTCTTCTGCTACTATATATAGTAAGTAGTGAGTGATACATGGGGAGATTGGTCTTCTGCTACTATATATAGTAAGTAGTGAGTGAGATATGGGGAGATTGGTCTTCTGCTAGTATTTAGAGTAAATAAAGAGTGAGGCATGGGGGGATTGGTCTTCTGCTACTATATAGAGTGAATATTGAGTGAGACATGGTGAGATTGGTCTTCTGCTACTATATAGAGTAAATAGTGAGTGAGACATTGGGGAGATTGGTCTTCTGCTACTGTATAGAGTAAATAGTGAGTGAGACATGGGGAGATTGGTCTTCTGCTACTGTATAGAGTAAATAGTGAGTGATACATGGGGAGATTGGTCTTCTGCTACTATATATAGTAAGTAGTGAGTGAGATATGGGGAGATTGGTCTTCTGCTAGTATTTAGAGTAAATAAAGAGTGAGGCATGGGGGGATTGGTCTTCTGCTACTATATAGAGTGAATATTGAGTGAGACATGGTGAGATTGGTCTTCTGCTACTATATAGAGTAAATAGTGAGTGAGACATGGTGAGATTGGTCTTCTGCTACTATATAGAGTAAATAGTGATTGAGACATGGTGAGATTGGTCTTCTGCTACTATATAGAGTAAATAGTGATTGAGACATGGTGAGATTGGTCTTCTGCTACTATATAGATTAAATAGTGAGTGAGACATGGGGAGATTGGTCTTCTGCTACTATATAGAGTAAATAGTGAGTGAGACATGGGGATATTGGTCTTCTGCTAGAATATAGAGTAAATAGTGAGTGAGACATATGAATGCAGGCTATCCAGTTTTAAAGTACTATTTAAATGTGTATCCTTGATTAATATTGTTTCATACAGATTCATTTCTGATTATTTACTAACCAGTTAAACAAGACAAACAATTGACTTTTTGTATTGTTAATAAGTAGTATTTCCAGATAAATATATCTATACAATAAAAATAGAAAAGAAAAATCCAAATAGACAAGGAACAATAGACACATATTTCAAAATTGAAGAACAATCTATATAATTGAAAGAAATAAAAATAGGTGTGGCCTCTAAAATATAAGAAAAACACCAGCTACCAACAGAGAAGACTTGTATATCAGACGTAAAGAACAATCCACAAACCAACATTTTGCTCGTTTTATTTAATGTAGACTAAATCGAAAAGATGGAAAATAAAAGTACAGACCCAATACACACAATGATAGAAAATAAAAGTACAGACCTAATACACACAATGATAGCAAATAAAAGTACAGACCCAATACACACAATGATAGAAAATAAAAGTACAGACCTAATACACACAATAATAGAAAATAAAAGTACAGACCCAATACACACAATGAAAGAAAATAAAAGTACAGACCCAATACACACAATGAAAGAAAATAAAAGTACAGACCTAATACACACAATGATAGAAAATAAAAGTACAGACCCAATACACACAATGATAGAAAATAAAAGTACAGACCTAATACACACAATAATAGAAAATAAAAGTACAGACCCAATACACACAATGAAAGAAAATAAAAGTACAGACCCAATACACACAATGAAAGAAAATAAAAGTACAGACCTAATACACACAATGATAGAAAAAAAAAGTACAGACCTAATACACACAATAATAGAAAATAAAAGTACAGACCCAATACACACAAAGATAGAAAATAAAAGTACAGACCCAATACACACAATGATAGAAAATAAAAGTACAGACCTAATACACACAATAATAGAAAATAAAAGTACAGACCCAATACACACAATGATAGAAAATAAAAGTACAGACCCAATACACACAATGAAAGAAAATAAAAGTACAGACCCAATACACACAAAGATAGAAAATAAAAGTACATACCCAATACACACAATGATAGAAAATAAAAGTACAGACCTAATACACACAATAATAGAAAATAAAAGTACAGACCCAATACACACAATGATAGAAAATAAAAGTACAGACCCAATACACACAATGAAAGAAAATAAAAGTACAGACTCAATACACACAATGATAGAAAAAAAAAGTAGAGACACAATACACACAATGATAGAAAATAAATGTACAGACCCAATTCACACAATGAGAAAGGCAGAAAAAAAAATAATTTCCTACCAATAGAATATATTCCAAATATACACAGATGTGTTAGTAACGTTTAACTCTTTTACTTACCATAACTACAAAACTGGGTTCATAGTTTAATGTTAGCTCCCTAGTTCAATGTTAGTTCCCTAGTTTAATGTTAGTTCCCATGTTCATTGTCAGGTTCTCGAGTTCAATTTAAGGTTTTGTGTTCAATGCTAGGTTCTGATTTTACTGTTAGGTCCCGTGTTCATTGTCAGGTTCTCGAGTTCAATTTAAGGTTTTGTGTTCAATGCTAGGTTCTGATTTTACTGTTAGGTCCCGTGTTCTTTGTCAGGTTCCCGAGTTCAATTTAAGGTTTTGTGTTCAATGCTAGGTTCTGATTTTACTGTTAGGTCCCGAGCTAATTGTAAGGCACCGAGTTAATTATCAAAATAGAATTATAATAAATCTGGATACAATTTGAAATTTTAAAAGTTAACTCAGCAAAGTGTTTATGACAGATTCTTAATGTATGATTATACAACTTTAGAATTTTTATTCTGAATACAAACCCGAAAAACGCCGGATATATTTGTTGATATGTATACAAATATATAAGGCCAAACACGAAATAGGCAACTACCAGGCCTGGTCGGCCGAATCTGAAAGTGGCTAATGTCGATTTAAATTAATTGGCTAAAGACCGATATATTTGATCATGTGACTTATCCGCCCAGTTTGTGAAATGTCATGAGGAGATCGGCAGAGTAGTTGTGATTTTTTTTTCACAGATTTTAGTGTGAGTTTTTTCCCGTGCAGAATGGTCAATTTACTTCTGTCATAAATGTCCTTTGTCAACACCTTGTTCTATTTCTAGCTTGTTGAAATCAACCACACAATGAAAGAAAATAAAAGTACAGACCCAATACACACAATGAAAGAAAATAAAAGTACAGACCTAATACACACAATGATAGAAAAAAAAAGTACAGACCTAATACACACAATAATAGAAAATAAAAGTACAGACCCAATACACACAAAGATAGAAAATAAAAGTACAGACCCAATACACACAATGATAGAAAATAAAAGTACAGACCTAATACACACAATAATAGAAAATAAAAGTACAGACCCAATACACACAATGATAGAAAATAAAAGTACAGACCCAATACACACAATGAAAGAAAATAAAAGTACAGACCCAATACACACAAAGATAGAAAATAAAAGTACATACCCAATACACACAATGATAGAAAATAAAAGTACAGACCTAATACACACAATAATAGAAAATAAAAGTACAGACCCAATACACACAATGATAGAAAATAAAAGTACAGACCCAATACACACAATGAAAGAAAATAAAAGTACAGACTCAATACACACAATGATAGAAAAAAAAAGTAGAGACACAATACACACAATGATAGAAAATAAATGTACAGACCCAATTCACACAATGAGAAAGGCAGAAAAAAAAATAATTTCCTACCAATAGAATATATTCCAAATATACACAGATGTGTTAGTAACGTTTAACTCTTTTACTTACCATAACTACAAAACTGGGTTCATAGTTTAATGTTAGCTCCCTAGTTCAATGTTAGTTCCCTAGTTCAATGTTAGTTCCCATGTTCATTGTCAGGTTCTCGAGTTCAATTTAAGGTTTTTTGTTCAATGCTAGGTTCTGATTTTACTGTTAGGTCCCGTGTTCATTGTCAGGTTCTCGAGTTCAATTTAAGGTTTTGTGTTCAATGCTAGGTTCTGATTTTACTGTTAGGTCCCGTGTTCTTTGTCAGGTTCCCGAGTTCAATTTAAGGTTTTGTGTTCAATGCTAGGTTCTGATTTTACTGTTAGGTCCCGAGCTAATTGTAAGGCACCGAGTTAATTATCAAAATAGAATTATAATAAATCTGGATACAATTTGAAATTTTAAAAGTTAACTCAGCAAAGTGTTTATGACAGATTCTTAATGTATGATTATACAACTTTAGAATTTTTATTCTGAATACAAACCCGAAAAACGCCGGATATATTTGTTGATATGTATACAAATATATAAGGCCAAACACGAAATAGGCAACTACCAGGCCTGGTCGGCCGAATCTGAAAGTGGCTAATGTCGATTTAAATTAATTGGCTAAAGACCGATATATTTGATCATGTGACTTATCCGCCCAGTTTGTGAAATGTCATGAGGAGATCGGCAGAGTAGTTGTGATTTTTTTTTCACAGATTTTAGTGTGAGTTTTTTCCCGTGCAGAATGGTCAATTTACTTCTGTCATAAATGTCCTTTGTCAACACCTTGTTCTATTTCTAGCTTGTTGAAATCAACCACCATGTTCATGACAGCTGTAAGACAATCTTATCTCAGCACATCCAATTTTGTTCAGGGATGTCCCGTCAACTCACGAAACTGCCGGCCAAAGTAGCATATACACTGGTCATTTTAACTATAATAGTACTTAAATGGCCACACCTCTAGGACATTTTGCATTGTGGACGGCTAGTTCCTTAATATGTGGAACTTCGGGCACAGACCATATGCTTGTAAATTTACTGTGCCACGATCAAATTAACACATTTTATAATCAGATAACATAAAAACATAGATGATGTAGTTGAATTGTCTGATTTTTTTTTGTGAAGTTGAGGAGGTGAGTGGAATCGAATTATGTCATCATCATCAGATCACCAGTGAAGCACGTGAAACATTGAATGACCTCCATTTTGCATCTAAATTTTGACCCATTTCCTAATGTTTAATTTAGATAACAATACAATACTCTCACCATGAGATACAACAAAATTCAACTACAGCACTTACTTTAAATATATTATAATCAGTAAGTCACCAGTGAAGTCCACTTACCCTTGAATGACCTTCTGCATAATATCTGGTCCCGATGCTTTCCCAATTGTAAGCTGGTAGATAGCCAGAGTAATTGAAAATATATCTGCATATATTTCAAGAGTAGAAAATAATAGTGACACCGGGTTTTAACTACAAAGTTTCCTTATGCATGGTTACTTGTTCATGAGTATTTCACTGGAGCTGGACACGACCTTCGTAACTTCATACAGGGCAAGACGTAGTTAACTTGAATAACGGTCAGGCGTAGTTAACATAACTAGCCTGATACAGGACGTAGGTAGTTAATGGAGTAACTTGTGTATGCAACTCATATACACTTGACACACGGTGGCAGTAGAGCTCCGACCTTGAAATAACTACGCATCGTCTTGAAGTTACCAGTGGCGTCGCCCGAACAAGCTGAGTGTAGTCGCCCAAACAAGCTGTGTGTCGTCGCCCGAACAAGCTGTGTGTCGTCGCCCGAACAGGTTGTGTGTCGTCGCCCGAACAGGCTGTGTGTCGTCGCCCGAACAAGTTGTGTGTCGTCGCCCGAACAAGCTGTGTGTCGTCGCCCGAACAAGCTGTGTGTCGTCGCCCGAACAAGCTGTGTGTCGTCGCCCGAACAGGCTGTGTGTCGTCGCCCGAACAAGCTGTGAGTCGTCGCCCGAACAAGCTGAGTGTCGTCGCCCGAACAAGCTGTGTGTCGTCGCCCGAACAAGCTGTGTGTCGTCGCCCGAACAGGCTGTGTGTCGTCGCCCGAACAGGCTGTGTGTCGTCGCCTGAACAAGTTGTGTGTCGTCGCCCGAACAAGCTGTGTGTCGTCGCCCGAACAGGCTGTGTGTCGCCTGTCAGAACTCGTCTGAGGTGTGAGGTATCCTGGCACATCTGTCCTAAGCTGTGTGGGGTGCTCGTCGGAAGCTGTCTTCTGTCTCAAACAAAGCACCTGTCGGATGCTATGAACCGCTGATCGGTGTATTCTTCTGAGCTTTACACCGCCATTTGCTGTTACCACTGCTGACACACCCCGCTGTTGCTGTAGACCGCGGTGGTTATTGATCGCCGTTGCAGTGCTGTATTAAGCTGCATATGAACTGTCTAATGTCGGTGAGTGCCTACATCGTGCCCAGTGTCCAGTAAGCTGTTGATGTCCCGTGGCCCTGTCCGGTCACCCAGTTGAAAAACGCTCTGTCCTGTTTCAACGAGCCATCAACGTCCTGTCCTGCCTGTATCAACGAGCCATCAACGTCCTGTCCTGCCTGTATCAACGAGCCATCAACGTCCTGTCCTGCCTGTATCAACGAGCCATCAACGTCCTGTCCTGCCTGTATCAACGAGCCATCAACGTCCTGTCCTGACTGTATCAACGAGCCATCAACGTCCTGTCCTGCCTGTATCAACGAGCCATCAACGTCCTGTCTTGCACCCAACTGCCTACGCCCGATCCTGTCTTGGGGAGTCACCGAACTGTCCAGTGTTGTTGAGTCGCCTACACCCTGTCCAGTGAACTGTCGGCGTACTGTGACCTGTCCGGCCACTTACAAACTAATGACTGTATCCTGTGATTTTTTAAAATCTATTAACAATTATTGAAGTTCTTGTGTGACCATTGACGATTCATGCAAGAACCTCTTGTGTAGAAGCTATTGACAGTTCATTACGCCACATGACTCCTGTGCATCTGTGTTAATTATTACTCATTTAACTTCAAGTAGGACATTCCACAACCCAGGCAAGTTATTAACTTTTATTTTTTAAATATATTTGTATATATATTTGATTGATTTTACCCTTGTAAAAATTTAGTGTGTAACAAGAGGTTTTTGATAGTTAAGCTGCATGCCAAAAATATGATTAATTATATAATAAATATGTAAATAAATTGTTTAATTTATGAGAATAAGATAACTGTTGTATTGTTTTAATTAAGTACAAAAGGAATTAATTAAAGTCAACATTTTGTTTTAATGATGTCTTAAAGACAACGAGTAATTAATCACATCACATTGCCTAATCAAGAAATACTCTATTTACATGTTAGTGTGTTGAGATATGAAATATATGAATATTATTATGTCATTTTTATATTTGTAACATTACAATATTTTTTGAAACACATATAAATGAAAAGAATCATTTTCAAACTAATTTGTCACGGTGGTAATCAATAATGTGTTTTATGGTTGTAAAATATGACATTTGAAGTTGTCATAGAGCTAGAACTTTGAGGTTAAAAATGCTAAACAACTTTTGGCATGTCGAGATGACTTACCTAACACCATGACGTAATAATTAAGAACAAACTCAGTTTGATCGATTTTAAAAAAAAAAAAGATATTTCAAATGCATCAAATGAGTAACCCACACAAAGAATCTCCATGTGTTGCAAATGACTCGGTCTTTTTTGAAAGTAGGTTTACAACAAAATGTTCAATCATAAGATATTTATATAAAATATCTTTAAATAAATAAATTATTTATTTTTAGACTCTAAACAAATATTTATAAATAATACAATTATATATATAATATATATGGTATTTAAGTTATATAAAAAGTATCAATAAAAAGATTACATTTGTTTTATATTTTTCTAATCAAATAAATGATGTTAAGTTGGAATGTGAGTTTTAGAATAGAACATAAAATCTAATAATTGACAATAAATAACGTTTCTATTCTATGTATGTATATGTCATTATTTTAATGAGTTGAACATAGATGCTAATAAAAGAAGATGATTCTTAATTCTTCGTATAACCCTTAGAATAGTTGAATAGTGGTAAACAAATTACCATAAATCTTTTTTTTAAATGAAATTTTTGATGTAAAGAGTGTTTACTATATTTACATGAAATTATATACAAGGGAGACAATTTATTAAATTATATAAATATATATATCGGAATATAACTGACGATTTAATCAAACTATATTTTTTTTGCTTTTTATAAAAATTCTACTTTTACATATACTTCTGTAAGATTATTTATTTAAATTGTTTTTAAAAGTCAAAATAATTTGGTTTAAGTTTTATCTTATTTTGTTTTACTGAAAACTTTGTTCATTAAAATAATTTTATATCATGTTTAAAAGCTTAATCAAAAGCAGTGTACTTATACAAGATGGCCTCAATTGTCTCTAAAAGAGATACTTTTCAAAAATGTGATCCTTATATTTTAAGGATATGCTGAAAACGAATAGCTGGAACATCGAACTTACTCTCTCATTAGATTCGATTATCATTTTGTTTGTAATGGTATGTTACTCTTCCTTCAACCAATCTTTCCGAATCCCCATTAAGCTGAATACTTTACATTATCAACCCTTGATGACTTACTTAATCCCAACTGAGCTGAATATCTGCACAATACCAAACCCCGATGAAATCGAATTATGTCATCATCATCAGATCACAAATGAAGCACGTGAAACATTGACTGACTTCTATTTTGCATCTAAATTTTGACCCATTTCCTAATGTTTAATTTAGATAACAAGCTTGTAAATTTAATGTGCCCCGATCAAATTAACACATTTTATAATCAGTAGGTCACCAGTGAACATTCACTTACCTTTGAATGACCTTCTGCATATATTTCAAGAGTAGAAAATAATAGTGACAACGGGTTTTAACTACAAAGTTTCCTTATGCATGGTTACTCGTTCATGATAACAATCAACAATGAGAAACACATATTTTTACTACAGAAAGATCACCACTGACATTTAACATGGTTGTCTTTCATGGCTGTCCCACTCTTGTATTAGTCATGTTTTAATGTACTTGATTAACAGCTACTAAATCTTCAAAGATTAAAAGTTAGGAAAGAGTAATAAAATACAATAATAATAATAATATTTTACACTAGGGCTTAACTGTTCGCATTGTTTACACCGTGTACGTATATTTTAAGAACATATCTGGTGTGTCCAAGTGTTTCATTTTTTATAAACAATAATAGTCCTACAGAAAGTCCTACAGCCTACCTGCATTTAAACAATAGTCACGAATGCAATCCTACACACGACCTTTTGAACATTAAACTTAGGCCGACAGACAGTCCTACATCGTAACAGTCAGTCTTTGAATGATTGTCCTACAGAATAGAAATATAGATACACACATATAATATATATATGAAAATATGAGATATTTTGAAAAATAATAATGGCAAGCAATAATTTTCCACCAAATTATATAGTTCATGGACGTGAAAACAAAAGCTGTTGCCAAGTTTTGGATGAAAGATAACTAATTGGTGTTCTTATAAAGTGCGTTACTTTTGTGCATGTTTTATGGCAAGTCCCACCGATGGCAAGTCCCACCTATGGCAAGTCCCACCTATGGCACGTCCCACCTATGACAAGTCCCACCTATGACAAGTCCAACCTATGGCAAGTCCAACCTATGGCAAGTCCCACCTATGACAAGTCCCACCTATGACAAGTCCCAACTATGACAAGTTCAACCCATGACAAGTCCCACCTATGAAAAGTCCCACCTATGACAAGTCCCACCTATGGCAAGTCCCACCTATGACAAGCCCCACCTATGACAAGTCCCACTTATGGCAAGTTCCACCTATGACACGTCCCACTTATGACAAGTCCCACCTATGACAAGTCCCACTTATGGCAAGTCCCACCTATGACAAGTCCAACCTATGACATGTCCCACCTATGAAAAGTCCCATCACCTATGACTAGTCCCACCTATAACAAGTCCCACCTATGGCAAGTCCCACCTATGACAAGTCCCACCTATGACAAGTCCAATCTATGACAAGCCCCACCTATGACAAGTCCCACCTATGACAAATCCCACCTATGACAAGTCCCACCTATGACAAGTCCCACCTTCTATGACAAGTACCACCTATGACAAGTCCCACCTTCTATGACAAGTCCCACCTATGACAAGTCCCAACTATGACAAGTTTAACCCATGAAAAGTCCCACCTATGAAAAGTCCCATTACCTATGACTAGTCCCACCTATGACAAGTCCCACCTATGGCAAGTCCCACCTATGACAAGTCCCACCTATGACAAGTCCAATCTATGACAAGTCCCACCTATGACAAGTCCCACCTATGACAAATCCCACCTATGACAAGTCCCACCTATGACAAGTCCCACCTTCTATGACAAGTACCACCTATGACAAGTCCCACCTTCGATGACAAGTCCCACCTCCTATCACTCGATATTACTTGTATAAAGGATTTAGACGAAACTCTGGTTTGTTTAATTGTTTAATGTAGTCCTAAGTTTCTGACTACTTACTGAAAATGTCGCATTGGAGATGGCGTCGGTGGGCCATCGAGCGCGAGCTCTTAATGCCCCCCGGCGCCCCCCTCATCACACAATCCAGCGCACTGAAGGTTTTCCCGACGCCAGCCCGTGCGGAAGGACGCCGGGAACTCCCCCCATGCCTAGGGGGAGCCCGGACGACTGTTAACGTTGCGTTTAAAGCGTCCGCAGTCCACTCTCCGTGGGTTAGGACGGCTTTGCTTCCACTCCGGGGGGTAAGTGTTGCGTTACCACCCCCACCGCCCAAGGAGTCTTTCGGTCGGGACGTTAGTAGTGGCGGGGCAAAATGGTTGCCTAGGAGCGGCTTTCTCACGGCCGCGTAGCTAAAATCATCGGCATGGGTTTTGGTCGCCACCCAAGCCTCATATCCATTAACAGCAACTAGTAATCATGTTAGTTGCAGCTTCCGTTGCTTTAGGAGTCATGCGTTTGGCCGGGGTTTTTAGCTTCGGGTGGACAAGTCCCCCCTACTAGTCTGCCACGCCACGAAGAGGCAAACCCCATTTTGACGCCCCCAAGTCTCCTCGGGGATGCTGCCGCGTACGCAGCACAGTTCCCTTAAACTGAATAAAACGCATCATTATAAAAACTATATTTGTGTTATTTATTTGACTTTAATGGGAGCAATAGCAAATGTAATCAAAAAAGTGATAATAATTTACTTTTCATTTAATTATATTTATATTTCATGTTTAAATAAGTTTAACATAGCTGAATTTAGAAATGTTTCTAATGCTCAGTATAACCCTGGAATTGTTGATTTGGGGTAAACAAATTACGTCACATGGGGTAAAGAAATAAAAGCTTTCGTTTAAGGATGATTTCATTATACATATATGAAACTATATAAAAATGAATTCCTTGCTAAGATTGAAATTGTTACCAGGTCAACATTACTTATTTATTCCATATAATAAAAAAAAAAAGACCTGCAATCGCTTTTTTTTTTATTAGCACATTTTAAATGAATGTGTATGAATAAAAATACATTGAGTAGACAATTAAATTAAAGTATTTTAAATTATGAAATGTCATTCATTTTGTTATAAAGGTTCTTATTAATTTATATTTCAAAAATACTAATTTGAAAAAATAAATGTTAATATTATATAATTTTTTATTTTTTTGTAATAATTTGTTTAAGGGAGACAATTTTATTTAAATTTTGTTATAAAATTCTGGATATAACTGAGGATGTGTCATATATATTAATTTATTTTGTATTTAAAAAATTTACAAAGACTATTTCTAGCAGAATTTTACTCGACATTTTTTCCATTCTTCAAAATTATGGATCATTTTTTTTTTATTTTATGTACTTTTAGGTAACACTTTTTCTTATTATGTCAATTAGATTTATATTGTGTTTAAAAAGCTTTACCAAAATATACGCTTCCCTTGAGAATACCTACCATAATGAGAGGTACTTTATTCAAATTTGATCGTTGTAGTTAAGGATACAAAGCAATGAACAAGCTAGATCGTCATTAGGTTCCAATATCATCTTGTTTCTGGTTGAATCTAGCAACTCAATCGCACAAACATACTCATCCCCAAGATCGCCGACCATCTTTTTTACATTAACAAACCCTTATGACACCAAACTGTGTCATATTCAGCAGATTACCAGTGATGCCCATGTGACCTTGACTGACCCTTATATTGCATATCATAATTGACGCATTTCATAGTCTCCAATTTAAATAAAACCGTGTACATTTAACCAACACTTGGAAGGAAATGAGCAATAACTCTGCATGCATGTCTTTGTGTTTGAAAATAACATTGAGTTCATGGGCGGCTTAAGTTTTGTACTCATATGACTGTAACAACTCTAATACTTTGGTTTCATGGGCGGTCCACACTTATGAATTAAATTACAGTTAAAAACAGCTTTGATATACTTACTTATATTTAATAATTACATATAGTTTTTTTTTTAAATTCTTCATGATCTGACGAAGTAATTTACTGATTTGTTACTTCTTTCCTTTGTTAGTCTTCCTAATGTTACGAATGTAACATACTTCACCTGTAGAAGCATTTACTGCTTCGTCGTTTGATGAGCACTACGTTGTCTAGTCCTAGGGTGACAACTGTGCACTGAAGTATTCTTAACTTGCCTGTCACACTTGGTCCACAGTTAAGAGTAAACAACAGCGTCCAGTGAATATAACACTAACAGTTCTTTATTTACAGGATCCCATCACAGCAAATGTCAATTCACAAGTTTCAATGAAGATAACAATAGGATTCAACTCTGTTGTCGACTTCTCTCACAATTCTCGACGATCTCGCTTCTCTCAACAAACGATCCCTCGGCTCCTCTCTCTCCTCTCGATCTAAAAACACACTGCCTCTTATATCCCTACACAAACACTCAGCATACATTAAAAACACACTGCCTCTTATATCCCTACACAAACACCCAGCATACATTAAAAACACACTGTCTCTTATATCCCTACACAAACACCCAGCATACATTAAAAACACACTGTCTCTTATATCCCTACACAAACACTCAGCATACATTAAAAACACACTGCCTCTTATATCCCTACACAAACACTCAGCATACATTAAAAACACACTGTCTCTTATATCCCTACACAAACACCCAGCATACATTAAAAACACACTGTCTCTTATATCCCTACACAAACACTCAGCATACATTAAAACATTCTGTCTCTTATATCCCTACACAAACCCTCAGCATACATTAAAACACTCTGTCTCTTATATCCCTACACAAACACTCAGCATACATTAAAAACACACTGTCTCTTATATCCCTACACAAACACTCAGCATACTTTAAAGCTCAACACGACAAACCAACTTCACGCTCTGACGTCACGACTTACAACTCACAAAAACACTCACTATCAACAGCTCCCCTTATTAAACATTCACAACAATCTAGTTCACAACATACTCCCCCTTTTTTCTTTTTCGTTGACATCACTTACAGTAGTGATGTCATACACAAATGACATCTCAAAATGTCAATAAACATTTTTAAACAGTCCCCATCTCTATACAACCTGAGAGCAAGTTCCAAATGTACAATAATCTAGTTCACATCATTGCAATGCCATTCTTAGTAAATGGAAAACTACATCTTTGGCCAATCATCATACAGTAAATTTACCTAATCTCCAACGATATCACCCAAACAACAATCACATACGTTTTTAATAATAATCAAAACATGACACGCACAAAAATAGACCACACAAAAAACATTAAAAAACACTTGACTGCTAGAGCTAAAAAATGTCAACATCTGTGTATTCATGTAAACAGACATAAATTTCCAGTCTGATTCTATTATTTCCAAAAAGCAGATACATATTTTTCTCCCAGGTAAAAAATTCCTTTTCAAATAACACTAGTTTCCCGACACTCAACACCCACTCACCACACACTAAACTCCCATTTATATAACATAACAATAACTTACCAACAAATTCATTACACGTCATAAATTAACCAAAACTTCTCTCAACTAACCCCACCTCAGGGAAAAATCCCACCTCCTCCACCAACTCCATAATCAATCCCAAACAATCAATCCACACCACGCCCTTAATCCACACCAAAAATTCAATACATACCAAACACTCAATACACACCAAACACTCAATCTACACCAAACACTCAATACACACCAAACACTCAATCAACACCAAACACTCAATCCACACCAACACTCAATCAACACCAAACCCTCAATCCATACCAAACACTCAATAGACACCAAACCATCAATCCACACCAACACTCAATCCACACCAAACAATCAATCCACACCAACACTCAATCCACACCAAACACTCAATCCACACCAAACACTCAATCCACACCAAACCGTCAATCCACACATAACACCCAATACACACCAAACCCTCAATACACACCAAACACTCAATCCACACCAAACCGTCAATCCACACATAACACCCAATACACACCAAACCCTCAATACACACCAAACACTCAATCCACACCAAACCCTCAATCCACACCAAACTCTCAATCCACACCAAACACTCACTCCACACCAAACTCTCAATCCACACCAAACACTCAATCCACACCAAACCGTCAATCCACACATAACACCCAATACACACCAAACCCTCAATACACACCAAACACTCAATCCACACCAAACCCTCAATCCACACCAAACTCTCAATCCACACCAAACACTCACTCCACACCAAACTCTCAATCCACACCAAACCCTCAATCCACACCAAACCGTCGGAGTCTGAAACAGACCCAACGCAACGACAGTTCTCAAGCCTTGAGCAACAAGTGTCTCCCATACTACTAAATTCACAACGACCCTCTTAACTAAACATGCAGTTTTCTCCAATTACTTCCACTTTTTTAACATTAGATAGTTCTAACGAAATGATGTATAAGGAGACACTCAAACAATAATTGATTAGACTATTAAATAACAGTATTTGAAAAGAACGTTTTTAATCATAGTTTTTATATTTTTATTATTTTTATATGCACAACAATAAGTACGTAAATGTTTAACAGTTTTTTTTTTCTTTTTCAAGGGAGACCATTTATTATTTTTTAGTGAAATGTTGTATGTTGAAATATAATAAGACTTTTCTGGCTATAATAAATATATTTTTGTATTTAAATGTTTTTTTAAAGATTATTTTAGCAGCAACTTTGCTCATGAAGACAATTTTTAAGCTTTTTCAAAATAAGTTTTACAACTTATGATATGCCAAGAAAACGTTAAAGTTAATTATTTGACATACATAAATATTGAGTTAAACATGCTTAACCAATTATTTTATCAGTGTAAAAAAAGTCCTAGTAGATTACTCCTATTAAAGGAAAACCACTTGTCGTCGATCCTTACCCTCAAGGATGCATTGCAAATGAAAAGCCACCTGCTCTAATTGTCCCAATAGTCATCATTTAAATTAGTCATCTTGTTTATTATAAAACTGCGCATCCAACCTGCTCATGTCCACCACTCACAGATCCTCGACTCGATCGCGCATTTCTATTTTGACCCCCGTGCTGAATGCCAATGTAGCTACCTCTTCCACACCTACCCATCCCCGACAAAAAAAAATAAATCATAATATGTAGGTCACCAATGTCCTGTCATTACCCAGAGTTACCTCCATCTTGAAATAAAATGTTGAAACACTTCCTGATGTCTAACTTGTCTTAATCCTTTTACACTCATCCATCACTGGGAAAAGTAAAAGGAATCATGATCGGAAAGTCACCAGTGAACCGTAATGACCGTGAGGTAAATAAAACAAACACTGATATTACATGACTTTATTAATTTAATGTTAGTCACGTGTATACGTTTACATTGATGCAAATACTTTTAATCAAACACAATAATTGCTTTGACACAGAACATTCATCAAAGAAATATATGTGTTCTCACAGCTGGTTTGTATTACTGTTATACGTTTGCATTGATCGTGACTTTGACAATACAAATAAATATAGCAATAACTCAGCCTGCATGACTTTGTGATTTGAACACAATTTTGATTTCATGGGTGGCCCACACCGTTTTAGTCATACGACTGTAAGAAATGAAACATTAATTTTCTTTGGGTCCCACATTTTTTTAGTAACATTAATGTAACTACTCTAATATATTTAGTTCATAGGCGTCTCACGCCTTTTAACACATATGACTGTAAAAAAAACTTTAACACCATGTTACTAACAGATCGATAGATACAATCGACATCTTCAACACCAGGTTATTAACAGATCGATAGATACAAGTGACATCTTCAACACTATGTTACTAACAGATCGATAGATACAACATTTAGAAACCACATTTTTGAAAAAAAAGGTAAAACAATTCAAATGCCTGTGTTCTTTATTAAACTAAAGAAATGCATTACTAACAGAAATAAAAGAAAGAAATGCATACTTCAGTAGTAAGAAAATACTAAAGGCATTTAGAGCCTAGTTACACACTATTATATTTAAAATGGTATTTTTGTTGATTTTAATAAACTATTTTACAATGTACAGTTGAACCCCGCTATAACGCGATGATCGGGGTCCATAAAATCAATGTACAGTTAAACCCCGCTATAACGCGATGATCGGGGTCCATAAAATATATGTACAGTTGAACCCCGCTATAACACGATGATCGGGGTCCATAAAATCTATGTACAGTTGAACCCCGCTATAACGCGATGATCAGGGTCCATAAAATCTATGTACAGTAGAACCCCGCTATAACGCGATGATCGGGGTCCATAAAATATATGTACAGTTGAACCCCGCTATAACGCGATGATCGGGGTCCATAAAATCTATGTACAGTAGAACCCCGCTATAACGCGATGATCGGGGTCCATAAAATCTATTTACAGTAAAACCCCGCTATAACGCGATGATCGGTGTCCATAAAATCTATGTACAGTTGAACCCCGCTATAACGCGATGATCGGGGTCCATAAAATCTATGTACAGTAGAACCCCGCTATAACGCGATGATTGGGGTCCATAAAATCTATTTACAGTAAAACCCCGCTATAACGCGATGATCGGGGTCCATAAAATCTATGTACAGTTGAACCCCTTTTAATCTGCGATGATCGGGGTCCATAAAATCGGATCGCGTTAAAAGCAGGGTCGCGTTAATGCGCGGCTTTACAAATTGTTTTTCTCCATGCGAATGAATATACAAAAAACCAGGAGCCATGCTACGACCGCGTTATATCCGAATTCGCGTTATAGCGGGGCGCTTTATAGCGGGGTTCCACTGTATTACATTATAAATAAGCTCATACACTTTATTATATAAATATTGTTTTGTAAAATGTATGTTATAAAGAAGTAATTTAAATAATCACGTGAAAAAGTGTATTTCCAGTAATGGATGAGTGTAAAAGGATTAAGACAAGTTAGACATCAGGAAGTGTTTCAACATTTTATTTCAAGATGGAGGTAACTCTGGGTAATGACAGGACATTGGTGACCTACATATTATGAATTTTTTGTAGGGGATGGGCAGGTGTGGAAGGGGTAGCTACATTGGAATTCAGCACGGGGATCGAAATAGAAATGCACGATCGAGTCGAGGATCTGTGGGTGATGGACATGAGCAGGTTGGATGCGCGGTTTTATAATAAACAAGATGACTAATATATATGATGACTATAAGGACAATAAGAGCAAGTGGCTTTTCATTTGCAATGCATCCTTGAGGGTAAGGATCAACAAGTGGTTTTCCTTTAATAGAAGTAATCCATTAGGAATTTATTGTTCTAAACACAGAATTGGTACAGGATATTTTACTCTAAATTTATTTCTGTTAAATAATTAACTTTAACGTTTTCTTGGCATTTCATAAGTCATAAAACTTATTTTGAATAAGCTTAAAAATTGTCTTAATGAGCAAAGTTGCTGCTATAATGATTTTTAAAAAAACATTTAAATACAAAAATATATTTATTATAGCCAGAAAAGTCTTATTATATTTCAACATGCAACATTTCACTAAAACATAATAAATGGTCTCCCTTGAAAAAAGAAAAAAAACTGTTAAACGTTTACGTACTTATTGTTGTGCATATAATAATAATAATAAAAATATAAAAATATGATTAAAAACGTTCTTTTCAAATACTGATTTTTAATAGTCTAATTAATTATTGTTCGATTGTCTCTTATACATCATTTCGTTAGAACTATCTAATGTTAAAAAAGTGGAAGTAATTGGAGACGACTGCTTGTTTAGTTTAGATGGTCGTTGTGAATTTAGTAGTATGGGAGACACTTGTTGCTCAAGGCTTGAGAACTGTCGTTGCGTTGGGTCTGTTTCAGACTCCGACCGTTTGGTGTGGATTAAGGGTTTTGTGTGGATTGAGTGTTTGGTGTGGATTGAGTGTTTGGTGTGGATTGAGTGTTTGGTGTGGATTGAGTGTTTGGTGTGGATAGAGTGTTGGTGTGTATTGAGTGTTTGGTGTGTATTGAGTGCTTGGTGTGTATTGAGTGTTTGTGTGTATTGAGTGTTTGGTGTGTATTGAGTGTTTGGTGTGTATTGAGTGTTTGGTGTGTATTGAGTGTTGGTGTGTATTGAGTGTTTGGTGTGTATTGAGTGCTTGGTGTGTATTGAGTGTTTGTGTGTATTGAGTGTTTGGTGTGTATTAAGTGTTTGGTGTGTATTGAGTGTTTGGTGTGGATTGAGTGTTGGTGTGTATTGAGTGTTTGGTGTGTATTGAGTGCTTGGTGTGTATTGAGTGTTTGGTGTGTATTGAGTGTTTGGTGTGTATTGAGGGTTTGGTGTGGATTGGGTGTTGGTGTGATTGAGTGTTTGGTGTGGATTGATGGTTTGGTGTGATTGAGTGTTTTGTGTGGATTGAGTGTTTGGTGTGGATTGTTTGTTTGGTGTGATTGAGTGTTTGGTGTGTATTGAGTGTTTGGTGTGATTGAGTGTTTGGTGTGATTGAGTGTTTGGTGTGATTAAGTGTTTGATGTGGATTGATGGTTTGGTGTGATTGATTGTTTGGTATGATTGATTGTTTGGTGTGATTGAGTGTTTGGTGTGATTGATTGTTTGGTGTGATTGAGTGTTTGGTGTGTATTGAGTGTTTGGTGTGGATTGAGTGTTTGTTGTGGATTGAGTGTTGGTGTGGATTGAGTGTTTGGTGTGGATTGAGTGGTGTGGATTGAGTGTTTGGTGTGGATTGAGTGTTGGTGTGGATTGAGTGTTTGGTGTGGTTTGAAAGTTTGGTGTCATTGATTGTTTGGTGTGATTGAGTGTTTGGTGTGTATTGAGCTTTTTGTGTGGATTGAGTGTTTGGTGTGGATTGAGTGTTTGGTGTGGATTGAGTGTAAGTAATACAAATGTGGTACAACGACAGTGTAAGTAATGCAAATGTCATACAACGACAGTGTAAGTAATGCAAATGTCGTACAACGACAGTGTAAGTAATACAATTGTCGTACAACGACAGTGTAATTAATGCAAATGCCGTACAACGACAGTGTAAGTAATGCAAATGTCGTACAACGACAGTGTAAGTAATGCAAATGTCGTTAGAAGAGGAGGCACACATAGCTGAATTTAAATTGAAACAGCTTATGACGTCATACATGCGTATATAAACACATTTGTAAAAATCTACTTGAAAATAAACGCAATATTTTATGTTGATGTCTGAGTGATTAAATAAAACGTTTATGGTATAAAATATCACATGAGTTTGGTTGAATAATTCCAGAGATAGATCTTGGTGATGTAGTTAATGTTGACTTAAAGGTTCAACAATCCAGTAATGGAGTTTTATAATGTATTTTATGATTATTTAATGGTTGCGTAATTCAAGTGAATGAGCATTGTAATGTATATACTGATGTTTTAATGCTGACAGTATAAAAATATTATCTTTATACACATCCTCATATCGAGATTGTATATTCGCCCTCACTGAACTATCATACAACAAAATAAAATGTCAATTTCATCCTTACTAAACCAAATCACTGATTCGACTTCAACACGCTTTCAAATAAATTATAACGGCTTCATAATTTTAAAAGCTATATATATACTTTTGAAATATGCAGAGTTTAATTGTGAGATTATATCGAAGAAATAAATATTCCCATACCTGCTCTGAAAAATTATCTTAATAATGCCGAAGATTTGATTGCTGTGTAATATTTTCGTTTCTTTTACAGAAATAGTCAACATTTTAATATCGTGTAATAAATCCACGGTATAAAAGGCAGTGTGATATTAGAATATTAATATCGTATAAAAGCAGTGTAATGTTAGAATGTTAATATAGTTTCAATGAACATGACATTAGAAGAGTAATATAATTTTAAAAGGAGTGTCACGCTAGAATATTAACATAGTTTCCAGACCGGACAAGATCGTGTTGTAACATACCTGGTGTGGCCGTTGTCCTTATTTTGGGATGATATCAAATTGCGTGATATGAAATAATGTTTTATCACATTCGTTTAGCACATGATGAGTTAACGCATTGTGTCCGCCATTGTGTCCGCCATTGTGTCCGCCATGGTTTGGTGACTCGAGAATATTTATTACAACAAATCTCCCCATTCACGAATGCAACTATCAATGTAGGTCAATAGAACTCTATATATATAGGGTCACTTTAAACCTGGAATGTTGGTCAATAGAACTCTATATATATATAGGATCACTTTAAACCTGGAATGTTGGTCAATATAGCTCTCTATATATAGGATCACTTCAAACCTGGAATGTTGGTCAATATAACTCTATATATATATAGGATCACTTCAAACATGCAATGTACGTAAATATAGCTCTCTATACATAGGATCACTTCAAACATGGAATGTTGGTCAATATAGCTCTCTATATATAGGATCCCTTCAAACATGGAATGTACGTAAATATTACTAAGTACATCCATAGGGTCACTATATGTATCAACACTTCTTTGATAGTTAATATAACTAAAGATATCCATAGGGTCACTATATGTATCCTCGAACTACTGATACTATTCAAGCACTTACACCAACCAAGTACTAATAACATTAAAGTACTTTCCCTGTATAAGCAGTGACATACGGCAAGCACTTTTAACATATATGTACTTGCACTATCGAAGCACTGACAACAACCAAGTACAGATAACAATTAATATTATGTTTTTCATACTATGTGTATGTTTCTGTAATTGAATAATTCTGTCTGTTTAAAGAGAAACATTAAGAAGACATGTGTAGAATCAATCACGCCATGTTGAAACAAAAAAAAAAAAAAAATGTTACTATTTTCACAAATGTCACCATGGCGACCACATTAATGCTACAGTTTGTTCTGATGTTGTCAATACTCTAAAAGTCACATAGAAACTGGTCATTGAGTGAGTTTGTCTTACAAATCAATATGTCACACTATTGTCGAGAAATAATATTATATTTTAAAACTGTATATTTTTTTCTGAAGGGTGGGGGGTATGTGGGAAGTGGTGAAGTTTATTTGATAGTTTATTTAAATATAAAACCAATAATAGAAACAAGAAAGATTTGTCAATTGATAGACACGTGATATTCAAGAAAAGTTTTGCTTGAACTCAAAGAGAAAGGTTGAGATTAATGTGATTAAGAAAAATCAATGCTGGGATTAGGTGAAGGCTGGGAGCAGCAGGAGAGATTTTCAAAAAACAATAGCGTACATCAAATAAGACCATCCCGAGGCAATATCCCAGAAGTGAGCGCCCTTCATACACATTGACTTAAGTATATAATGTGAGACCAATGAGCGCCCTTCACACACATTGACTTAAGTATATAATGTGAGACCAATATGTAAACCACAATGTTATTCCAAAGGATGTCTTCATATTCCAAATCCATAGGTTTGCTATTTGATAAAGACTTAATATACTGTATTGTAACACAACCAGGCATTAAGGCAAAGCGCTATTATAGTTTTAAGTCTAGCAGTTGATAAAACATGTTTCATTAATGTGACTTTTGTTTAATGATGGTTCACTTAAGATATATTAAATTATATAAAAAGCGCGTTTATTGTTAAGAAATATATTGTTAACCTTGCAACACTACTATTCAACTACGATTACAACAAAAAGAAAAGCAATCGCTTTTCTCCATTCGGACATATCTGACATAAATGTGCATGAAAAAATAAGAAGACTTTAGATGATATTACTTAAAATAATCCCTTACAATTAATATTATTATTCTTTTTGTTGAAAATGTGGTGTAAATAATTAATTTTAATTTAAAGGGAGACAATTGGTTAATTTGTATTATTATTATTTTCTGGATATAACTGAAGATTTTTACACTCATATACATTTTATTTTTTTAACAAAAGTTTATTTTTGTAAGAAGGTTAGGCATAATTTAAATGAAATAGACTTCAAATCGCAAAATTATATTTTAGGTTTTACCTTATTTTGTTTTATGGAAAACTTTATTCCCTATTTTTTAAAATAAGTTGATATTTCTTAAAAAGTTTAACTTAAGTTTATTACAACATTATGAAAACGAATCGGTGTCTAATAGAAGACCGCTCGCTTAGATTGATTCTTATATTTAAGGATATATAGGAAATGAAAAGTCTGATAATTCATAATAATTGCCTTATTATTAGACGCGATAATCAGTTTGTATGTTGTGGAAACTTACATTTATTTCTACAAACTTCCTGTGACCCAACTGAGTTGAATACTTAAAGATTACCAATCCCCAAAGACAATTCTATTATGATACCCACGGAAAATTGACTTACTTCTATCTCATATCTCATGTTTTATTTATTTCCAGATGTACAATTTAGTTAAATCATTGTACATTTACACAGCTCCGATAAAAATAAAATTTTATATGATTAGAAGGACACAGATGAGTTCCACTTTCCCTTTAATAACCTTCTGACTTAATTCAGTTAAAGAGTAGGAAATAATAGTAATATCTTGTTTTAAATGCAAAGTTCCCTTAGGCATTGTTACTTGTTCATGATAACAATCAACAATGAGAAACACATATTTACTACAGAAAGATCACCACTGAAATTTAATGTGGTTGTGTTTCATGGCTGTCACACTCTTTTATTAGCCATATGTTTTAATGCACTTATTTAACAGCTACTACATCTTCAAAGACTAAAAAGTACAAAATATGTCTCTATTACATGCTTTTAAAAAGTTATTAAATTTGTTACACTCATATGTTTAAAAAAACGCGTTGGGCGTCCATAAAATAAAATGACGTCAAATGACTTTACAAATATAATGTTAGACACATGGATATGTTGACATTTATTCAAGTAAGTTTTATTAAACACTATCGCTATGATACAGATTATTTCATCATGGAAATGTGATTTCTCACAAATGATCAACTCATAATTGAGACATCAATGTCTCTAATATATATTATTGTACATATTTTAGTTACTCTGGTGTCCATAGACATTACTTGCTATTGTCAGTGGTGTGTCACATGACAGCAAATTAAAACTGATTCCCCGCATCTGACCGACAAACGCTGCTGCTGACCGCCGCCCATGGCTTGTCATGTAAAAGTTCTGGGGTGAATATGCATTAGTTTTTGTTTTGTCTTTATACACCTTTATGTCACGATTATGTCTCTTTTTCTAATATTTTTATGTACAGTGGGGTGAGCCTAGTCCTAGGCTGGGGTACCGCGCTATATAAGACAACTAAAAATAATAATAATAATAGTAATAATAATATACACACATATACTTTCTCTCTGTCTTTCTCACTCTCTCTCTCTATCTGTCTGTCTCTCTCTCTCTCTCTCTCGCTCTCTCTTTATTTATCCATCCCACTTTCGTGGGATTAATGTCGTGATTTCTGTACACGAAACAACCCAAATTTCCAATATATTGTAAATTTGATATTGATCTTAAATTTAAAGTTTATATTGATTTTACGTTTTAAAGTTGATATTGATCTTATGTTGTAAAGTTGGTTTTGATCGTATGTTATAAAATCGTACGTCAATTGTTATTCTATAAATAGTTTGTGTCAATTATTGGTCTATAAAATAGTTTGTGTCAATTATTGGTCTATACAACAGTTTGTGTCAATTATTGGTCTAAACAACAGTGTGTGTCAATTGTTGGTCTATACAACAGTTTGTGTCAATTATTGGTCTATACAACAGTTTGTGTCAATGTTATTCTATAAAATAGTTTGTGTCAATTATTGGTCTAAACAACAGTGTGTGTCAATTATTGGTCTATAAAATAGTTTGTGTCAATTGTTATTCTATAAAATAGTTTGTGTCAATTATTGGTCTATAAAATAGTTTGTGTCAATTATTGGTCTATAAAATAGTTTGTGTCAATTATTGGTCTATAAAATAGTTTGTGTCAATTATTGGTATATAAAATAATTTGTGTCAATTATTGGTCTATACAATATTTTGAATAATAAGGACTTTAACTGACCAGTGTTCAATTTGTAACAAAAATAAATATAAAATAATATATGACCATCATATTACTAATTAAAATACTAAAAAAAAAAAATTAAATAAAACTAAACATGTTTTGAAATTTTAATGGATACAAATTATCTCAAATTTCTTTACCAAACTCTTAACTTCTTGATTCTTTTCGACCAATTTTATTAATTTGTTTAAGCAATGATTTATATGTTTAGGATAAATAGTAATTGTGTAAGTAAAAAGTTATAATACAAATATTCCATTATGTTTTTTCAGAACAGATACAAATTAATATTGTGTATTTTGGCAACAAGTCTATATGTAAACTTGCAGCTCAGCGGTAGGGTGACAATATGACATCCGACGTAACACGAGCAGTCAGTAGGCAAAACAAAGACGCACGGATGACTGTTTATGTGTATCATATCCTTATTTGTAAAGATCGAATTAAAGTGGACTATCTTTTAAAGATAATCCATTTCAAGCTAGAAAGCGATATTGTCAATCATTGATAAAGCTTATTGCACCAAAAATATATTTAAGATAAAATATTAAATTATAGACTTTATATTAATCTGAATAATATTAAAAATGAACTCTAACAAATATAACAAAAATAAAAGTCATTATGAGTAATCTTCTGCCAAAACATGTATTAAGTTACATTTCAATAACAAACAAAAAAATAACTAAAATTAATATGACCATGAAAATCCTGTGTTTTAACAACTATAACTTAATGAGTTATTTCCCTTGAAGTTGAAAAATTTGCTTTATTAAATAGTTACTCCCCCTTTCCAAACTGTGGTGTACGATAACATTTTCAATATTCATTTCATACACATTAGTTGTATCTGTTTTACTAACCGATAAGATAGACATACAACTGAACAATTAAAAATAGAGTCAATAAAACGTGTTGCCCAAAACAAAACAAAAAAAGAAATATATATTTTATCCAGGAACTTGATAATGCTATCCCATACACTAACAACAAAAGAAAATAACACCAAACTTTACATATACCAGACTATACCAACTTCATAGAACACCAACATCAGACTACATAAACTTCAGACTACAAAAACATCTTCAAAAACAACAAACTATTTACCAAATTCATATATATCAAAACATTACTAAAACAACACCAGACTACACCAGCAACAGACTACAAAACTTCAGACAACACAGCGGATCAAATTTTCAATACATATTTTAATAAACGCTGTGTTAGGCATAGCGAACAATATACAATGTTCACCCAGAGAATGAGGTTCACAGTTTTTTTTATAAAATACATACATTACAACATTAAGTCAAACGTATAAATTTTTATAAATTTATTTAGAAAATGTTTGCTTGCAATTTAATATTTTTACTTTTTTATAAAACAAGTCCAAATAATATATTGCCCACAATCCTCATATGAACAACAAAGACAAAGCGCACAGTGTTGCAGAATGGCAAACAGACCAGTTGTCTTCAATACAACTTCGACATGCAGGAATACAGAGAAAGAAACGCTGTTTATTAGCTTACTTGTACAACCGTTTAGAGCAAATACTTAAGATGCGCTGGGAATTTGGGAGTGTTCTGCCACCAGATGTAAAACATAATATGTGTGAACAAGAGGTCCAGTGGTTCAACCAGTACAACCGGCTACTTGCAAACTACATGAGGTCTATAGACGAAAGTGGTGGGCTGGATTTAACACAGGATATGAAGCCGCCAAAGAAACTCTATGCTTTGGTAAGATGTATGTTGGACCATGGAGAATTTGAAACACAAGATGGCAATATTATTTTGCTCAAGAAGAATAGCCAGCGTTACTTGCTGAGATCTGAATTTGAGCACGTGATAAGTGAAGGAGTGTTAGAGCACGTTTTACAATAGATAATTTTAGTACGGTAGGTGGTGTAAAGGCAAACGTAATTCTGTATATAAATTAACTAATTTTTACAATAATTGTTTATTATCATTGTAAAGAAATGTACATAAAAATAGTTCACATTCTATGTTGAACAGCGTTAGCAATGCTACAGTTAAAGTAAAAATATGTTGAAAAAAAATAAAGAGTTCATATAGCAGCTTCAGAAATGCAAATGTTATAAATATTTATGTCCGGCAGAAAATTTAAATGTCCATTACTTAGGCTTGTTAATATCTTGTTTAAAGTTTGGTTAAGTACATGTTATGTTTCATGCATATTTATTTCCAGTGATAAATGTGGTTTGGGTGGCTTAATTTTAATTTTGTTTCTATTATTATTAATGAAATAGAAAAAAATAGATTAATTTTTTTAACCCCCCCCCCCCCAAAAAAAAAATGAAAAAATGTGGATGCATCTACATTTTAAATAAACTTGAATTCGATCCTTAATTGTATTGATAATAGATAATATAATGTTTATAGTTCGTGAAAAAATAAAAATAAAATCTAATAGCTCGCGTAGTCCATTTGTTTTTTGTGGAATATCAAATAAACAACTCCTTAAGGTCTAATTGAGCTGAAACGTAGAAGATTTATCAAACCCCACGATTACAATAAAATATGTCATTATCAATATGTTACCAGAGACACAGACATACCATTGACTGACATCTATCTCCCATATCAATGTTCGCATGTACAAATTAGATGAAGTTATTTAAACACTCTCCCAGCCGGATATTAAAATGAAATAATTTATCAATATGTCACTAGTGATCTCCACTTACCCTTGAGTTGCCTCCATCTTCTTCTTTCGCCTCTTAGTCCTCGAGGAACAGCAGCCGAACCTCATCGACGTCTGTGATCCTTCCTAGGACATAGGCCGCCTACAGAAAATCTCCAGGCTTCCACTTCACGACACCAAATGATCCTCGGCCAGCCTCGGTTGTCATATAGATATATTGTACACATGCACTGAATTATTACAATACATAACAGAGACTTAAAGCATGATAGACATGAACAAAAATAATAAAATTCAAAATTGAAAATTAATGTGTTTAGACGATGTGGGTTTGTTGGTCACGAAAATGACGATTTTTCTTGTTAAACTTTTACCCAGATGTTGATTATTTTTTGATGGGCTTCACATTTAACCCACAATTGAAGAGAAGTGTTTTAATTTTCTTTTTTAAACGAAATGGTAAACCAAACATCACAAGTTTTAAAAGTTTATGAATTTTATGTGCTAGCAGCGCGGTGATCGACCATTCCAATAATAATGATAATATCGTTTTATGTCAGCCAGAAGATTAGTCAAATCGTATACATATCAATAATTCTGTTGATTTAACCATGTATGACAACACCATTTTTCTGCTAATGTGTAAATGAGCAATATCAACATATTTCTATTGTTTTGTCGATATATGACATCAAAATATTTCTATTGATCTTTCTATGTATGACCTTTTTAAATTGTTTTGTCTATCTATTGCGTTTTCAGTTAAACCGAATAACAAATAAGTGTCTATATGGTTGCTATGACTTAAGTGTTTAAAAAGAACACACACACACACACAAAACACTTCTCTACTTTGCAATCTCAATATTATATTTTTTTTACTCAAACGATCTAAATTTAGATATTGCACAATTTAGTTTAATATATTTGAAAATAAACATATATTTTCTTTGTACATTTGCCAAACAATTTTAAAAAATCTTCGCCTCATGTATAACACACAACTGAATCCGACCAACATAAGTCTCAGTTTTACCTAACCCACACTGAAATATTAGCTCAGTGATTGAAATATCAACATGTGGAACGTGTGAACACATTAGTCTTATATCAATGATTACAACTGTGAATATTTAGAACGAGTCAACACAGTAATCTTATCTCAGTGATTAAAACTAGCATCTTATAGAATGGAACATCTGACAAGACAACAAGAGTAATGTGACAGAAAATAAGTAGGTGAGCGACCAAAACAGTTAAAAAGAAACTAAAGATGTATGGGCATTTCAGTTGGCTGATGCTATTTCGGTAATTTTATTGGAACCAGGTCATTTCAGTTGGCTGATGCTATTTCGGTAGGCCCATGTAATTTTATTGGAACCAGGTCATTTAAGTTGGGCCAAATCATTTCTGTAGGACCAGGTCATTTCTGTAGGCAAAAGTCATTTTAGTAGGTCTTTAGTTATTTCAGTAGCCTGTGTTATCTCGTTAGTCACTTTCTTCTACTACTAGCCGTGTCTCAATGTCATAATGAAACTGGTCATTGAGTGAGTTTATCTTGTTAGTCAAGTCTTTCTACTTCTAGTCGTGTCTCAATGTCATAAAGAAACTGGTCATTGAGTTTAGCGTGTTAGTCAAGTTGTCCTACTACTAGCTGTTTCTCAATGTCATAAAGAAACTGGTCATTGAGTGAGTTAATCTTGTTAGTCAAGTTGTCCTACTACTAGCTGTGTCTCAATGTCATAAAGAAACTAGTCATTGAGTGAGTTTATCTTGTAAGTCAAGTTGTCCTACTACTAGTCATATCTGGATTAACCTAAACACAAATTAGGAACTAGGTATTGTCACATAACTTTTAAAAGGCATGTGACAAGAATTATTGGTTTTATTTATGTTTTTAATACATTAAATGTTTAGGTTTGGGAGAAGTTGGTGAAGTATATTTGAAATGTGACGTAGTTATAATGACGTCATTTGAATTACATTTCGACATCCTCGACATCCCAAAACACGACAAGATGTGATACAAAAATGTGAGTGATACGAAAAGATGAGTGATACGAAAAGCTGAATCAAAAAAACGTACGTCCTGAAGTTTTCCTGAAATGTAAATCCTCAAATGAAATATTTTGTGTAACAGCCGTATTGTATGTACATCAGTGAAAATAATCTAATCTTAAATGTTCTACATACATACGGAGAAAACAAAATAATAAGATGGAGAAATTTAATGCAATTTGTTGTATCTCTTTTAAAATGTTATGTATTACACATTTTCTGTAAATATGTTTTACATGCATTTATTTATGACACATATTTACGTAAACAAGATAGCAGGGTTTATATTATTTATCATTTCAAAGTATATCTACGACTAGTTACACGTTTTCTTTTGAAATTTTTTCATTGCCAACGATCGATCTGTTGATTATTCCAACGATCAATGTGTTGATTATTCCAACGATCGATATGTTGATTATTCCAACGATCGATGAGTTGATTATTCCAACGATCGATGTGTTGATTATTCCGACGATCGATGTTTTGATTATTCCAACGATCGATGTGTTGGTTATTTCAACGATCGATGTGTTGATTATTCCAACGATCGATGTGTTGATTATTCCAACGATCGATGTTTTGATTATTCCAACGATGAATGTGTTGATTATTCCAACGATCAATGTGTTGATTATTCCAACGATCGATGTGTTGATTATTCCGTCTCTTATGACTAGTTACAAGTTAACAATGTTAATATGGAGTTGTTTTTTTTTGTTTATAGATATTGGATATATGGAAATTATTTTTTTCAAGGGAAATAATTAATTAATTTTCATAAACAAATTTACTTATTTAACTGAAGTTTTTGTGAGACATTTGTTATAATTTTTTTGTAATGATTCAATAACATTATTAGTGTCTTAACAAAAATTTATTGAATTAACCTAAAGAATTATACTATTATTTTTTTTAAATGTATTTTAATGAAAAATAAAGAAATATATTGTTAATATCAGTTTATATAACATTTTATATGACAAACCAAATCGCTCTTATTAAACTTTTTTTATATATTTTAAATTCGTCAAAATTCGATCCTTTCACTTAAGGATAAAAAACTTCATGATCATAATGTCACCAGTGATCCCCATCTCCCCATCTACCATTGATTTACCTTTATCTTCTTTTCCTGTTTGGACTCGCCTCCTGGTGTCCAAATTTAAAGAAACTATGAACCCTTTAACAGCCGAGAACGCATCAAATGTCAGAAGAAAAGACTAGTTTCCCAAGGACGTGTAAGAACCACTCTCGTATGAGTGTCACACCTGTTCGTGTCTAGGAACCACTCTCGTCTGAGTGTCATACCTCATCGTGTCTAGGGTTATTTAGATATATCAAATTCACCCACCAAGGTACATAATTATTTTGTTCATTTATGTCTAACTATCAAAAACTTCAAACAGACATTTCGTAAAGTCTTTCAATTTATTCTATGATAGCCAATGATATGAAGAACAAAGTTCATATAATTTAAGTCTAGGTTCTATTGTATTATGTATATTGGCTACCCGTAATGCCTTACACTAATCATAATAGTCGCTTTGCTTTGTATTATAATTGTATACGATCAGACCGCTCAGACTTAACTTATCAATCTATCTTGTTCTGATGATCTGGATATAGCATTCAGTAGTGAGATTACTTCAATGTTGCGGTGGATTTTCCAGTCCTTTCCTTCGTTACTTCTCGTGGCTCAACGAAAGTGGATGTTACAGCAGTACGATATAGAGATGACCTTAATGTGTAAGTGGATGTTACAGCAGTACGATATAGAGATCACCTTAATGTGTAAGTGGATGTTACAGCATTATGATATAGAGATCACCTTAATGTGTAAGTGGATGTTACAGCAGTACGATATAGAGATCACCTTAATGTGTAAGTGGATGTTACAGCAGTACGATATAGAGATCACCTTAATGTGTAAGTGGATGTTACAGCAGTACGATATAGAGATCACCTTAATGTGTAAGTGGATTCTCCAATCCTTAACTCCGTGGAAAACCTTACTCGTCTTAACCATATTCGGCACAAGCATGTATGGCTAGCATCGGCGTACAGCAAAGGATTATTTTCAAACATAATTATACAATACATTATAAAAATAACGAATAGATTTAATATGATGTATACAAACAACTGTAATGGATAACACATAATAAGTGGCTTCATCACCATCCTTAAGATGGGATCAAGTCTAGGAAATTAAATCTCGAAATGGCCAACAAGTGTCCCAGTTTGAAGGCGTGTGTCCCAGTTTGGAGGCATGTGTCCCAGTTTGGAGGCGTGTGTCCCAGTTTGGAGGCATGTGTCCCAGTTTGGAGGCGTGTGTCCCAGTTTGGAGGCGTGTGTCCCAGTTTAGAAGCCCGTGTCCTAGTTCGGAGGCGTGTGTCCCAGTTTGGAGGCGCGTGTCCCAGTTTGGAGGCGTGTGTCCCAGTTTGGAGGCCCGTGTCCCAGTTTGGAGGCGTGTGTCCCAGTTTGGAGGCGTGTGTCCCAGTTTGGAGGCGTGAGTTATGTAAAATTTTGGATTTGGTTTATCCCGCATGGAGTTAACGTGCCAAATCTTGATATTAATGTATTCTCCATATGGATCATATCCGTTGTGTTACTAGTATACAGTATACCAGTAACTGCAATGTCCAAAAGGCCATCATGGTTGGTGCTATTGAAAAGTTTGGAGACCGGGCAGAGAGTCTTTTTATTTATATTATAGAGGTGTTCTCTAAATCGGTCTAAAACTGATGTTTTTTTTTTTTTGGGGGGGGGGGGGGCTGAAGATTGTCGGAATGTGTTACAACAAGTTAAATGTTAATTGGGAATTCGGGCGTGGGGTGACAATTTGACGTGTGAGGATTGCGTAGCGCGAGCGGCTGGACGGTAGGACGGGATGCCAGATGGTAGGGCAGTTGATTTGCATCACATCCTTGTTTGTAAGGATATATATCAAGTAGACTAATTTTTTAATGATAAGACCACTTGTACAAATGCCTTCGACTTAAAGCCATTGGTTAGCATAGGGAACAATATTTAATTTATAGGTAAAAAATTATAAATTAAAGTTTTTAATTTAATATAAATTATATTAAAGAGTTTTAACTTTTTTGACTAAAATGTCTGCCAAAATAATTTTGAAATTACATTTCTAGAACAAAAAAAGCTAAAAATAATATGACCCTGAAATTCCTGAAATACAACAACAAAAACTAAAATACTTATTTCCCTTTAAGTAAAAAAATTATATGTAATTAATATTTACTCTCCCTTCCAAAACTTTTTTGCACGGTACTATTTAAAGGACTAACATTTCTTTTTTGTTTCATACACAATCATTTCAGTTGTTTTACTAACCCAATAAAATAGATATATACTTGAACAGTTTTAATAAGTTTATAAGTAGTGTTGTCAGAAAACATAAATGTATTTCTTTTCAATGGAACTTGGTTGATATATAATTTCATGTATTCCTAGTAGACCCTAAGATAAAAAATAGACAAACATCATTATAATAGACAAACATCATTATAATAGACAAACAATATCGGAAAAGTCAAACAACTTTCAAATGGAAAATAAACATTAACATTGGCAAGGACCATCCGAATATACAGGCAACAACAGACACGTGTTTCAAAATTGAAGACCAAACTATGATATTGAACAGAAATCAATAATGGGCGTGGCTTCTGAAATAAAAGAGAGACAAGTTCAACCAAAAGAGAAGACTTGTATATCATACGTAAAGACCAATCAACAAAAATATTATTTCACATTTTTATATCCAGAGTGGATTAAATGGAAAAGATAGAATAGTAAGTAGAAACCCCAAAACACAATGATAGCTTCAGAAAAAAACATGGTAAGGACTTGTATGGTTGACAGGCTCGCTGTTGCGAATGGTTACGGTTGATATGACAGATGTGGGCCCTTGACTGGTTTGATGAGTACTTACTGTGACGGATAATGCGTTGTCTAGAGGTCAGGTCACCTCAGTACTGCCACAGAAACAAGTTGTTAGTCAAGAACTCAGTTGCATTCTCCTAGTCCCTGCAAGACTGATGTGTATTAAAGTAGTGTCAACACTTTCTCCTAGTCCTTACAAGACTGATGTGTAGTAAACTAGTGTCAACACTTTCTCCTAGTCCCTACAAGACTGATGTGTAGTAAACTAGTGTCAACACTTTCTCCTAGTCCCTACAAGACGGATGTGTAGTAAACTAGTGTCAACACTTTCTCCTAGTCCCTACAAGACTGATGTGTAGTAAACTAGTGTCAATACTTTCTTCTATTCCCTGCAAGACTAGGGTCAGGGCGGGTTTCCTTCCTGTCCGGAGGGAAGTTGTTGCGTTACAACCCCACACCGAACAGGGAGTCTTTCGGTCATGATGTGGAGTTGGTACAAAACGGTCGCCTAGGAGCGGCTTTCTCACGCCAGCGTAGCTAAAATCATCGGCATGGGCTTTGATCGCCAACCAAGCCCCATATCCATCTACGGCTACAAGTAATCATGTTACACACTGCTACTCCCGTTGCGTTGGGAGTCATGCGGTCGGTTGGGGTTCTTTGCTTCGAATTGACAAGTCCGCCCTTCTAGTCCGCCACGCCACGAAGAGGCAAACCCGTGTTGGCGCCTTTAATTTTCCTCGGAGACGCTGTCCCGGTCTCTGCACGGGGATCCGAAGATAAATGTTTGTGTTTTTCTTGAAATGAGCTATACACAAATTATGCAATCAAGGCATGATGTGTCGCTATTGCTATGTGGTTCATTAACCTTTAAATAAATTTTTGTTTTATTGGTGCACACAAATGAAAAATCTTACCTGTGACACGGTGTGTAAGATGGCTTTGCTCATTACATGCGAACATTGTGTTGAGTGTTTATTTACTTGTCATCATAACGTTGTGAAATGTATCACCATTGAATAATTATTTCTAGAAACAGATAGACACGATTATTCTAAAAAAAACTATGTTGTAGTAAATGAAATGTAAAATTGGCCAAACTATGGATATAACATGAACCACTACCCTTAAACCGTATTTAAAATATTTTTAATCACAACATGATTTGAACACAATTTTAATGGAAAGTTGATGTCTATGTTAATAAAAAAAAAATTATTCATTCATCTTCATATCGACATAATGCTTGGTGTACTCTTGAATGAAATAACAGACATATTAAAACCTTCCAAAATACAAATGTAAACACAGCACCTAACATAATTCATTTCTTCGTTGTACTCTATATGGCCACATGAAAACAAGAAATATACATCAACAGCGATTTTGAATCCCTATAAGCCACATGTTGTTAACTGTAAACCACATGTTGTTAACTGTAAGCCGCATGTTGTTAACTGTAAGCCGCATGTTGTTAACTGTAAGCCGCATGTTGTTAACTGTAAGCCGCATGTTGTTAACTGTAAGCCGCATGTTGTTAACTGTAAGCCGCATGTTGTTAACTGTAAGCCGCATGTTGTTAACTGTAAGCCGCATGTTGTTAACTGTAAGCCGCATGTTGTTAACTGTAAGCCGCATGTTGTTAACTGTAAGCCGCATGTTGTTAACTGTAAGCCGCATGTTGTTAACTGTAAGCCGCATGTTGTTAACTGTAAACCGCATGTTGTTAACTGTAAGCCGCATGTTGTTAACTGTAAGCCGCATGTTGTTAACTGTAAACCGCATGTTGTTAACTTTATCCCATAATGCTTCTTAACACGTAATTAAAGTTCTTTAACAATTGACTCAAAAACTCAGTAAAAATAATGTTTTCCAAATTGTGTACAGAGAAGTCCACTTGTGAAATGAAACATGACGTCACACAGAACTTCTTTCTTTTCAATGCAATCCACCCAGCAAACAAAGGAAATAAGTCAGATATATAAATATATATGTATATATACTAGCGAGTACCCGGCATGCTTTGCAATGCTACTCAAATAAAACGGTGTTTATATTTGATATAATTACATCCACCCATGCATTACCTCTTATGGACATTTTTGTCTATAGCTAATTTATTACAAAAATAAGTAAGATAGCATTCTCTTTAAAGTAATATTGACCACATTTCAATTACTGACACCATGCAAGGTCTGAAATAATACATGTATTTTCACAATCCTAATACTGCCACTATCCTGGTACAGACACCACAGATGCAAACAATTTATTGACCAATCATTGATAAGAAAAACATAATTGCTTCACGAGTTTATCGCTTTTGACAAAATAGTTGAAATAAGGTAATTGAAAATATTATGTCTGATACAGAGTATATTTTTAGTGGCCCATGAAATGAGTTGTTATTTTATAAAATATATTTAATTTTAAAGATTGGGAGAGGGAAGTGAAGTTGATTTTATATTTAAAGGAGTTATACTGGCGTCATTTAAATTGCACATCGTATCTGAGACATCAACAAACAAAACAAGTTACAGAATGTGTTGAATGATGAGTGAAGCACAATTTTGAGTGATACAAAAAGCTAAGTGAATTAAAATGTTGTTTGAAGCAAAAAAGTGAGTGAATCAAAGAGGTGAGTGGAAACAACGTACATAATAAATTCTCCTGAAATAGAAATCATTAAATGGAGAATTTTGTCTGACTGTCTTAGTGAATGTAAATCGGGGGAAAAATATAATTCTTCAATGTACTACACACAAACTTATAAAAAAGACAAATAATAAAGACATTTATTTGTAATAGTACGGCACACTAGTTAAATTTTTGCATTAAAATGTGTGTGTAAATATGTTTAAATTTCATTTATTTATGACACATATTTGCTTTTATATGTTCACACTGTTTATATTATTTATAATTACCAAACACGTCAAGTTCTAATTACAAGGCTTCGTATTCTATATTTTGAGGGCCAACGATCAATGTATTGATGTTTCTGGCTCTGTTGACTAATTACAAGTTAATACTGTTCATATTGTGCATCATTTTTTTGTATTATGTTTTAGAAAAAGAAAGAGGTATTTTTATTTTCAAGGGACATAATTTATTACGTTTTTTAAAATAATATTCTGGTTGAACTGAATTTTTGGTGAGATGAAATTAAAAATATTTTGCAATAAATTTGTTATCTTATTAAAAGTCAAAAAATGTGTTATATGCTAGTTATAACGTCATAATTTTATTGTAAAAAAAAATAGTCTATGTATTTTAATTAAAACTAAAAAATGTTTTGAAAAAGTAAGTCTATATATTGTTCAGTACGCTTAACCCATGGTTCGGTGTAGTTCTTTGGATTGAAGAGAATTATCCTTAAAATTCTACACGAATTCGATCCTCACATTCAAGGATAGATGCAACAAAAAGACATTGAATGGCGAGCCCCCTGGCCCCGAACCATGATGACCGACCCACGCCGCCATCCAAACATTCTGGAAGCCCGCATCCCAATCAAACAACCCATTGGGGCCAAACTGAGCCGAAAACCCCCACACCCAGCCAACCCCCGATCACAATCCCAACCCCCCCATGCCAATCACGCCATCAACCACACACACCCACCCTTGACTGACCCCCATCCCAATCTCGACCAACCCTCAGATGCCCAATTTAAATGAAACACTCTCCAATAACACAGCAAGTTCTCCCGTTAATGAACACAATGTCACAAGACATCCATAGTTGCATATGGATGACGCTTCCTTGGTATCAAAATGCTAACATTAAATGCAATCATTTAAATGTATACATAGTCTCATGAATAAACCCTTCCATATAAAGAGAACATAGTATAATAAAATAAAAGAAACTGTGACGAATAAACGCTTGCATAAAGGGAACAGTATATATCATAATAAGACATACTCATGGAATAAACCATTCCATATAAAGTTGTTAGGACAGTCTGAGAAATTAACTTGAAAGAATTGCCCCGACTTCACTACTTATCGACTAGACTGTGTCAGCTGTGTACCTCTGATAGCTATCTCCTTGGTAGACTGTCAGCTGTGTACCTCTGATAGCTATCTCCTTGGTAGACTGTGTCAGCTGTGTACCTCTGATAGCTATCTCATTGGTAGACTGTGACAGCTGAGTACCTCTGATAGCTATCTCCTTGGTAGTGAAATTCTTACAAGATGTCGAACACTTTGTTTAATAAAAAAGAAAAATGCAAGAGTTTTTCGTGGGTGGAAGAAGGGTGATGGGATCTTGACACTCAGCTCCCACAAAGATAGTGCATCAAAAGACTGGCGATGTTACCATTGGGCTCATTAATGCGCTATCATCTGTCTCTCTATGTTCAGAGTTCACGTGCGCTTAACAGGCAGCAGTGAGACATCTCGAAAATGTTCGCACATCGGAGCGCAGTGAGCAAGCTCTCATAACATTGAAATGAGCGCTATATAAGTACTCCAATGAATCAATTATCAGCCCCTGTCCTGCATAGTGGACATTCTATTTGCCCAGCTCTGTCCTTGTATGGTCTTGATGAGACTGGTGTCATGTTGTATATGTCTATATGTATTTTTTTTCTTTGTTTTCTATTTCTTTAATGTGTGTATTTTTAAATGTGTTCTCAGTGTTTATTGTTGTGTAGATATCATTGGTTGTTTTGTGTATAACTGTTTCGTTGCCTTAGGTGCATGCCATGTGAAAATCAGATTGTTTTCTACCTATGTAATGTGGTGTGCTGTTGTCAATGTTTATTAACTGACCTAACCTTATCCCCATGTAATAATGTGTAAATCTATGTGTAATTTTAAGTGCATGTAGTTTTGTTTGTATGTCTTGTAAATTAATCCCTCCGTCTAATTGAAGACCTTAGTGCTAAAAGTACTTAAGTCACATTTTTGTCAAAATCAATCTAAACTGTGACCATTTCTTATAGGTTGAGCCAAGTGCACTGCAAAACTTTGAACGCATTAAAATGGGCTTAAGTAACTTAATTAAACGAGAAAAAATATTAAAATGATCACATTTTATAGACGAAAAACATATTTGAACTTGATTATCTCAAAATGTGTTTTTGGGACTTAAGTACTTTTAGCACCAAGGTCTTCAATTTATATTGCATTAATGTTGTATGTTTAATATTTTGTATTTTTCTTTGAAATATGTAATTCCTGATATGTAAGTTGATTTGTTTTAAAATTGTTGGTGGAGGCCCCCATAGACAAACAACTTGAGAATAGACAAACAACTTCAGAATATACCAAATAAGTTCAGAATATACAAAGAACTTCAGAATAGACAAGCAACTTCATCATTGAAAACAAAGTTTCATACGGAAAACAAGCATCAAAATTAGCAAGAAGATTTCAAATAGACAATTGACAATAGACACATGTTTTAAAATTGTAGACCAAACTATATTATTAAACAGAAATCCATAAAAGGTTTGGCCTCTGATATTAAAGAGAAACACCACCTACCAAAAGAGACGACTTGTATATTACTTGTGACTTGTATATTACTTGTGTCTCATACGAATACATTTTTGAGCGGTTGTTCAATGATATATTTATGATGTCTTTGACAGAAACAAGTGAACTCCAAAATTTTATTGATTTTATAAACATACTAATCTCTGATACAGATGTAAACATTATGTTATATTCTAATACAAGATCATGCGCAGACTCAAAAACACTTTCCAAGCGTTTTAATAAAACTCGCTTCTGCAAGTCAAATAAAAACTTTATAGCTAGGGCTAACGAAATGATGCACTGCTTTCGTTTCCGTATCTTATCTCCAGAGTTCTTTTATTTCAGCAAGTTGTATCAGCACAAATAAACATAATGCGGATTTTAAATATTGTTTAAACAAAGATGATGGTATAACACAAAAAAGTGTCTGTATCTACCACCCTAGCAATGTGATTGTCATTAAATATATTCTTGAAGATTCGTCATATACTTCTTGCTAACCCTGACACTAACCCTCTCCATTTATTGTCTGCAGAGGGGAAACATATATTAAAAAACACATAACTAAATGTTAGGTTTAAATTCAACGTCCCTCAAACATTCACCAATCTTTGTTCATGTTTGACAGGCATTCAAGTATCATGTATGAAAAGTTTAGCTATAACTTAACTACCGGTGGGAAAGATGAGATATTAAAAGTTTAACTATAACTTAACTACCGGTGGGAAAGATGAGATATTAAAAGTTTAGCTATAACTTAACTACCGGTGGGAAAGATGTGATATTAAAAGTTTAACTATAACTTAACTACCGGTGGGAAAGATGAGTTATTAAAAGTTTAACTATAACTTAACTACCGGTGGGAAAGATGAGATATTAAAATTTTAACTATAACTTAACTACCGGTGGGAAAGATGAGATATTAAAAGTTTTACTTATGTGAATAGCACGGTGTGTGACATATGAAAAGAATTATGCCCAAAACGCACTTGCGATATTTTTTTAAAAGACTTTCTTTTAGCTCAGTTATCTGAAACTTTATTGTATGTTCCCTTGAAAAACGGGAAACACTCATTTTTGTGTTTAGCATGTGGGTTTGAAATTGTGACAGAATGTGTTGTCATTGGCATTTAGGCTGTGTGACAGAATGTGTTGTCATCGGCATTTAGTCTGTGTGACAGAATGTGGTGTCATAGGCATTTAATCTATGTGACAGAATGTGTTGTCATCGGTATTTAGTCTGTGTGACAGAATGTGTTGTCATTGGCATTTAGTCTGTGTGACAGAATGTGTTGTCATCGGCATTTAGTCGGTGTGACAGAATGTGTTGTCATTGGCATTTAGTCTATGTGACAGAATATGTTGTCATAGGCTTTTAATCTATGTGACAGACTGTGTTGTCCTAGGCTTTTAGTCTATGTGACAGAATGTGTTGTATTTGGCATTTAGTCTATGAGACAGAATGTGTTGTCATAGGCATTTAGTCTATGTGACAGAATGTGTTGTCACAGGAATTTAGTCTATGTGACAGAATGTGTTGTCACAGGAATTTAGTCTATGTGCCAGGTTTCAGCTCGATCGGTTGATTGGAAGTGGATGAATTAGCGGTCAGAATATTTTGCCAGCCACCCACGATCAAAACATAAATGTATTGCAAAGGATTTAATACAACTACATTGTTCCAAATTCTTCGAATATCCCAGGAAGTTGTGAACCTGGGTAAATAACCCATAATAATATGAAAAAGAAAATAATTGCGTTAATGTGTGTTGAAAAGGCAGACATGAAATCATATAAAAAGCTCACTTCAATTTAAGAAACACATTTTTTTTATTGTTATTGTTAACTATTTACCAACTCCATATGAATATGTTAAATTATGTGCCATTACAAAGATGTTGTAACCAGTGAAATATCCTCATCAACACCAGGCACAGAGACATTGCAAATCCCATCTACATTCATAGGAGCCATAATGATCAATAAATATGATCACATATTTTAATTACCACTCACCTATTAAAATTATGCATTAAACATTAAAATTACTCATGACCGATTCAATTATTTTTTAATGTTCATATTCAGTACAGTAACAGTGACCTCCTCTTGTACGACGTGCATGTTAAATGTAAATTTTGTTACATTTTCTATGTTCAACTGAGCAGGAAAAATGTACAATGGCCTTATGACATTGACACATTTCATAATCAGTTTGTCAATTGTGTCAATAAATGTGACGTTGTCTTTTACTCCTATGACTTTAACCAGATTTGACGTTGTCTTTTACTCATATGACTTTAACCAGATTTGACGTTGTCTTTTACTCCTATGACTTTAACCAAATTTGACGTTGTCTTTTACTCCTATGACTTTAACCATATTTGACGTTGTCTTTTACTCATACGACTTTAACCATATTTGACGTTGTCTTTTACTTCTATGACTTTAACCATATTTGACGTTGTCTTTTACTCCTATGACTTTAACCAGATTTGACGTTGTCTTTTACTCCTATGACTTTAACCAAATTTGATGCTGTCTTTTATTCCTACGACTTTAACCAAATTTGACGTTGTCTTTTACTCCTATGACTTTAACCAAATTTGATGCTGTCTTTTATTCCTACGACTTTAACCAAATTTGACGTTGTCTTTTAATCCTATGACTTTAATTAAATTTGACGTTGTCTTTTACTCCTACCACTTTAACCAGATTTGACGTTGTCTTTTACTCCTTTGACTTTAACCAAATTTGATGCTGTCTTTTATTCCTACGACTTTAACCAAATTTAACGTTGTCTTTTACTCCTATGATTTTAACCAAATTTATTTTATACATTTTAGGATGTTTGTATTTTTATATGTGCTTTTAAAAAATGCTTTGTAAACACAACGTGGAAAATAACTGTTTGTGAAAGACATCGATTGGATCAATATACTCATCATCATCTGAGTGTGGAAGTCATCAATAAGTTCACTATAGTCGTCATGAATGTGTGTAGAAGAAATCAACTGACTCAACATAGACATCATGACTGTTAGAAGACAATCACTACACCGACATCGTTAACACAAAGCCAGCAGTAAACGCACACACAAATGCAAACTTAAGATAAATGATTTAATATCAGGAACTTGCAGCCTGTTCCTTTGAATTATGACCTTAAAAATAAGGGTCGAATGCAAGTGAACTATATCTTTTAAATACAACTCCACTGGTTCAAACATGAGACTGTCAATGACCACTAAGCATTTCAACAAAATATATATTAACATTTAAAAACAAAATAGTATAGTTTTTGTTTAAAATGCATTATACTAACAAAATAAACAAAGTTTTAAACATTTGACGTTAAAATAGTACAATTTCTGATAAAGATTTATTGGATAACATTTTCATTATAAAAACAAAAACAAAAATAAAAAGACTCTGAAATACCTGAGTTAACACCACAAAAAACATATTTATTTATTTCCCCTGAAAAAGAAAACAACAACAAATAAAATCATTTATGAAATACTTACTACCCCCCCCCCCCACACACCCAAAAAAAAAACCCTCTTAAAATCATGAAGCTTCTTGCCCCATCTCCATAAGAAACACCAAACAAATAATAGATAAGAGTGACGTTACAGGAATAAAACAAAATTATCGTAGGTTTGAGCAGCCAAGAAGTTCCCATAAGATGCGTCTCTATGGGTGTCAAGTTGCACTGCATCAGGGCCATGAGAATGGGGCAAAGAGGACAGTCACAGCTGGGGCAAAAATCTTCTTTTGATAAGATCGTAATAGTGAATTCAAATATCAAATCCCATATGCTTCAAAAAGTGGTGGGGTGGGGGTGAAATTAATCATCTTATTTACTGAACCAACCAGGGGCACTTTTTTCTATATATTAATTGGCACACTTTTTCGACTTTGCCCCAGGTGCAGCATCTCCTCCGCTGTAAAAACAAAAAAAAATAAAAATAGCCCTTATTTAAAAATAGAATCCGAGGGGTTAGCAAAAGAATAGTGAAAACCTAAATTTGGCATAAGCGCATGGAATCAAACACTATATCACATTGAAGATTCCGTGGACGAAATATTACTTTAGTACTGCTACTACTAAGTGCTTTGGAAGCAATATCTAACTATTTAATTTGTGAAAAGAAATGACACAATTTTTTCGATAATTCCTACACAACATTGCGTGATATGTTAACATGATTGAATATATGCAAATGCTTATTTTGACTGTCACATGGAGGTTAAACTGTTCACTGCGCTGGACTTTGCGGATAAATTAGATAAGACCAATGGAAATAAGACAAGACAAATGGAAATAAGACAACACATGACTGCATCAAGAACCAAGAAAATAAGAAAAATGTTAGGTGTCATCACTATAGTCCAGTATAGGGTTAAAAAACAATTCAGATGATTTGCCCAACGGGTTAGAATGCATGTCAACCAACACTCAATGCAAGTTTACAATAGCAGGGACTCTCATATTATTGAGAATATAAGACAACGTAGCCAGCAGATTGATTGTATTAAGAACGACTAAATAACTTTGGAGTTGGGAAAAAAACACAAAAAGAACCCCAAAAAACACATACATACAAGTAAAGTACTTTATAAGAACCACAATTAGTGCTCCCCAAAGATTCGTAACCGAACATTTTTCACACCCCTGAACTATATTATCATTTTAATGACCTAGATATTTTTACAAAGCAGATTTATTTCACCAAACATTTCAGGTAAAAAGGAAACTATTAGGCAACAAACGCATTTTTGATATTAGTTTTTTTTAAACTCTCTGTTAGTTCAGTTTTTGTAAATTTCATTGTGTTACCCTTGAAAATTCGGAAAAAAAACGAATTAGTGGGGTTAGCTTGTGGGTCTTACAATGTGATAGAATGTGTTTTGATCGACATTTAGTCTATGTGCAAGGTTTCAGCTCGATCGGTTGGGTGGGTTAATTGGCGGTCAGAAAATGTTGCCACCACCCAGCAAGCCACCCACGACCAAAAGATAATATATAGGATTTAATAAAACTCCTTTGTTCTTAACAACCCAGGTATTGTTGAATATGGGTAAATTACCCTACATTCAATGAAAAAGAAAACATTTGGGTTAAGATGTTTTGAATAGTCATACATAAAATCATATAAAAAGCGCGCTTCATTTTAAGAAACACATTTTTGTTATGGTTAAATTACTCGTCAACTCCACATGAATATGTTAAATTATGTCTCTTTACAAAGAGGTTCGAAATAAAGTTGTGGAAAATAAACAAAAAAAAAAAGAAAAAAGAAAATTCAATCGATTTCTTTATTCAAACACATCTGACATGAATGGGCGGAAAAATCAAACAATAATTGATAGACTAATAAAAAACACTATTTAAATAGAATGTTTATTATCATATTTATATATTTTTATATTTACATCAATAAGTACGTAAAACAGTTTTGTGTCCTTTTTCAAGGGAGACAATTTATTATATTTTAGAAAAATGATGTATGTTGATATATCTTAAGAGTTTTCTAGCTATAATATATATCTATATTTACTTAGAATTTGTTTTATTTACTCTTTAGCAAAATCTTGTTTCTTAGGACAATTTATAAGCGCATATAAAATATTTGTTGCATTGTATGAGGTGCCAAGAAAACTTTAAAGTTAATTATTTAACTGAAATAAATATTTAGTTAAATATGCTTAACCAATTGCACTGTCTATTTGTTCATCCATTATTAGTGGATTAATAGTCCATTAATTTCCGGTTCCACAAGATGGCGTCTTTTTGAAACGAAGAAAGTAAACAAGAATAATTATTATATAATTTGTGGTAATTCACTTTTTAGAATATAATACTTTTCAAATCAATTCTGTGCATTGTAAGCAGTTTGAAGTACTTCAATAGTTTCTCTTGATTTCAACTGAGTTATACGAATTCATCATATATGATCTGTATATTGTTTCAAACGGAAGTAGAATTTTAAATAAGTATTTGCTTTTCAATTTAAAAGTACTTTCTTTTATAATTAAATATGCACACACAACGTGCTTTAGTAAGGTGCGTTACACTTGACAGTGTACACCATCCAAAAGCCCTGGCAATTACACTGTCAGGGAAGGAGGCTTTTCGGGCAACACAGTCCGAAATCCTAAACGCAATTTTTGATACGTACAAAATTGGGAACAAAGACATTCTGGCCTTCTATCAGTTTGAAGGACCTCTGAAATGGTTCATCAAACTCGGTGAGAAGGCAGAAAAACTTATGTATGATCAAGTACATTTAAAAGAAATTTATATCAATAAAGAAAAAAAAGCTCACCATTGAGCACGTTGGCCGGGAGAGGTCAAAGCTATTTCTCCATTGGGTACCACCTACCCTGCCAAAAGAAGGGGTGGTAGAGATGGTCCAATTCCTATCGGAAGAAAAAGTTGAAGTTTTTCAACACAAAGGATGTGCTGACCGATGGACTGTGGTTTATAGACCAAAACAACGCTTGTCTGTACCACACTACCTACTACTCGATTGTGGTACGATTAAAAATTCAAAAATTTTGGTACTGGTACCAGGGAGAAAACAAGCGTGTTTTCATTGCGCTTCTTTGGACCATTGGACCAGCAAATGCAACAAATTTAAAAGAAACATTTCACAAGTAGATTACACTGAAAACTCCCCAGGACGTCTGCTAATAGATGAGGACATTACAGACGGGATGACCCCTGGAAACACCGCGGATGTGATCAACGAAAGCGAGACTCTTGCAACCACAGTAGCTGTAATCGCTGATGGGGAGAACCCTGCAGCCACAGCAGCAGTGGAGGAGGAAGCAAGTGGGGAGATTGTATGGACAACAATTGTGAATAAGAAAAAGAAAAAGCTAGGAGTAAACCAACATAGGACAATAGACAATGAAGGAAATGTATCGCCGGTTCGCACATACGCGGATGCGCTGACAAGGGGACCACCATCCCCAACAAGGAGACCACTACCCCCGTCAGCACCAACATCTCCTACACAACAGGAAAATCCGCCCCCAGGGGCTGCAACATCTCCTACAACACGGGGAACAAAAAAGCGTCCTTCAGATGGACAAAACACCGGAGAGAAGAAAAAGGTTTTTAAATGCAACCTTTTCCCCGGAGACGTTCCCGCATTTACAGAAGACGACACGTCTTCTGAAGATGAATCAAATTATGTCATAGACTTTTAATTTAAAGTTTATCCAAAAAAATTGAATTTAGAAAATAACATATAGTCTCTTCAATGCATCACTATCCAAACAATCATGGAGACTACACAACTCATACTTTTATCAGTAAACATTAGAAGCTGTAAAAATAAGGAACATCACATTATTAACATAGTCAAAAAACACAAATGTGATTTTATTTTTTTACAAGAGACAAATATAAACACAGAAGATGACGCTCTAAAGTATACAAAATCTTTAGGCATGAAAAACAGTCACTTCAGTTTAGGCAGACATTGTAAAGGAGTAGGAATAGTACAGACATCAGATAGATGGGAAATAACTCACAAGGACAGGGATAGCGAAGGAAGAATGGTCACTCTCAACATTACAGACAAGAGAGACACTTACACACTAGTCAATATATACGCCCCTTCACAGCACATAGAACAACCACTATTTTACAACACACTAGTTCAAACACTTCAATACACACACAAACGAGGAAAGCTCATTTTAGGTGGGGATTTCAATTATATAACAAGCGGTTTAGATACAACAAACCCAAAAAGAAAAGATAAAATTTTAGAAGAAACAACACAAACAGAAATTATACAATACATAACAGAGACATATAACATGGTAGAAGCATACAGAACACTACACAAGGGAGGTAAAGAAACTACATTTACGAGCAACACGTTTAACACCAAGTCAAGAATTGATAGATTCTATATACCAAAAATAGATACAATAAATGAAGCAAAACACATTGCAGAAACACTACATTTTACAGATCACAAAGGCGTGAAAATTACAATAAATACAACAAGATCAAACATCATTAAAAAATCTCCACATTGGAAATTTAACAATACACTTTTAGAAAATAGTCAGTACACAGATATCATTAATAATCTTATACAACAATATAGCACACTACCAACTAAAAACATAGGACAACATTGGGAACTTTTAAAATCCACAATCAAACATTTCACACAAAATTTTGCGACACGCTTACACAGACAACTAGGAAAAAGAGAAAAGGAATTAGAAATACTCATACCAACGGAGAAAGCAAACAATCCTTTCAGCCACAATATACAAGAACTAGAAGAAGAACTAGACACAATAAAACAACATAAATACAATGGTGCACATGTTAGGAGCAGAACTTTCACCAACAACCAAGAGGCACCTACAAAGATCTTTTTAACAATAGAACAAAACATACAGAAGAGTAGACAGATAGGACAAATTATTGATACAGAAGGTGAAACACACACTGACACTCCAATGATAGTAAACTCATTTGAAAAATACTACACACAACTTTTTGGAAAAGAAAAAACTGATTCAGATATACAAGATAAGTACACAAAATTTACACAAAAACTTAATACAAATCAAACACAAGAAATGGACAAAACCATAACATTAGCAGACATGAAAACATCATTGTTCCGCATGAACAAAAACAAAACACCTGGACCAGATGGTCTAACAACAGAGTTCTACCTTTTCTTTTTCAAAACACTAGGACCAATTTTACATGCCACACTTGAAGAAGCTTACAGCAACAAGGAGTTACCACACTCAATGAATACTTCATACATTACGCTTTTACCAAAAAAAGATACAGACAGAACACAGCTTAAAAATCATAGACCCATATCTTTACTTAACACAGACTATAAAATTCTCACAAAAACACTAGCAAACAAATTAAAACCACATTTAAATACCCTAATACACATAGATCAACAATGCAGCATCAAAGGAAGGGACATTCATAACCACAATCATTTCATTAGAGACCTTATTCAATATTCAAATGACAAAAACATCCAAACTTGCATATTATCCCTAGATCAAGAAAAAGCCTTTGATAGGGTAGACCACACATACCTACATAAAATATTACAACACAACAAACTAGGGGAGTATTTTTGTAACTGGGTTAAAATTTTATACAAGTCCCCCATTAGTAATCTAATTATAAACAACACACTTTCTAAAGACATTAAAATTGACAGATCAGTTAGACAAGGGTGTCCTTTATCCCCCTACCTTTATATCCTATCATTTGAACCCCTGCTGGAGAGAGTTAGAAGGGAGGAGAGTAGTAAAGGAGTAGAGATCCCTGGGGGTGGGGAGAGAAAGGTCATTGCTTATGCAGATGACACTATTTTTTTTCCTACTAATGATAAGTCAATTTCCAATATAATATCAAGATTTCAAGATTTTGGGAGAGGTAGTGGATCTAAAATAAACATCACTAAATCTGAAATTATGGGGATTGGTAGGTGGAGAGATAGATTAGATTTCCCTTTAGGAATAGTAAAGAAGGATAGTCTTAGGATATATGGTATTTACTTTTCAAACAAACAGACTCAAACTAACACAGAAACATGGCAAAATATTGAACAATCTATAAAAAACATAATTGATAGACACAAATACACAGCACACACAATTTTTGGTAGGAGCACAATCATAAACACATATGTAATTCCCAAAACAATATACACAGGGAACATATGGGGGCCTCCACCAACAATTTTAAAACAAATCAACTTACATATCAGGAATTACATATTTCAAGGAACAATACAAAACATTAAACATACAACATTAATCCAATCTAAATTAGAAGGAGGAATTAATTTACAAGACATACAAACAAAACTACAGGCACTTAAAATCAAATTTATAGGACAAGCCATTAGAAAGAAGGAGGAAAACATATTTACACATTATTACATGGGGATAAGGTTAGGACTGTTAATAAAAATTGACAACAGCACACCACATTACATAGGTAGAAAACAATCTGATTTTCACATGGCATGCACCCAAGCATTAAAAGGCAACGAAACACTTATACACAAAACAACCAAAGAGATCTACACACATTTAATAAAGAGACAGGCGACACCACTCTACAATAGAATAAAATGGACACATACTTATGGAACAATAAACACTGTGAATACATTTAAAAATACACACATTAAAGAAATAGAAAATAAAGACAAAGAAATAACATATAGACTCATATACAACATGACACCAGTCTCATCAAGACCTTACAAGGACAGAGCTAGGCACATAGAATGTCCACTGTGCAGGACAGGGGCTGATGAGACCGAACAACATTTATATCTGACATGCAACACAATCTTACAGACTAAATCTACACTTAAACAAATCATACAAGCAGGTACAGTTCACACAGTAGATATAGACAGAGCCATAACACTAAACACAATACCAGAATCCAAAAACAAGAAACAACACACAATAAGTCTCATATTACTTTCACAATACAGAAAACATATATGGCATCACAGACTTAAGGCTTTTTTTCACAAACATAATTACACAAACATTACATTAGAAACACTTTTTAGATTTAAAATACAAAACGTAATTGAAAACAAAATTTAAGACAATATAATGACTGAGAAATACATTAATTGTTTTTTGTTTATATTCCAACTGATATATATATATCATGTTAACAAATGTATTATAGAATCAATTTTTTAACATTGTTAACAGTATATCATTAGAATTTCAGTACCGTTTATGTAAATATGTTTTTTCAGCACATGATTTAAATTGTTGTTTAAGTTAACACTTAGATAATTTTGCCTGTAAATAATTTATTCTGTATATGTTGAAATATTCCTTTGTTGAAAATCTAATTAAAAAAAAAAAAAAAAAAAAAAAAAAAAAAAAAAAAAAAAAAAAAAAAAAAAGAGATAGTCCACTGAATTTTGATCCTTGCCTTTTAGGATATAAAGAAAAGGATTACATATTTTAAAGATTTAAAATATAATCAGTATATGAGTCCATTATTATTTTGTTTCGGGTTGAATCCTTTAGATCAATTCTTCAGCCCATCAAATCCGAATATGTGTACATTAAAAACTCCTTAAGACAAAGAATTAAGTCATGACCAAAAGATCACTACCGTTCTCTTCGTAACCTGGCTGACCTCTAACCTTCATATCAATTTTGACCAAATTCTTGATGTCCAATTTAAATAAAACTGTGTAATGTTTCAGCCCGTAGAAAATAACACATTTTTGGATCAGTGAGTCACCAGTAAACTCCACTGACTCTTAAATGACGTTCTGCGTATATTTCAACAGTAGAAAATAATAGTGACACAGTGTTTTAACTACAAAGTTTCCTTATGCATGGTTACTTTGTTCATGATAACAATCAACAATGAGAAACACATTTTTTTACTACAGAAAGATCACCACTGACATTTAACGTGGTTTTGTTTCATGGCTTTCACAATCTTGTATTAGTCATATGTTTAAAAACATTTCTAAACTAATGTGACAACTACCATCACTAAAGAGTACACATTTATGTATACATACATACATATAACTGCATTGCAGAAATGTAAACATATACACACATAAGATTAATTTTATAAAATCGTTCAAAATTATTATAGTTCATGAAAGTCCAAAGCTTCCATAATCATATCACTGTAACAAATCAGAATTTTAGGTGAAAGATAGTTTCATATATTTTGACAAGTAGAATGACATTGGCAATAACTCTACATGCATGTCTTTAAGATTTGAAAATAACATTAAATTCATAAGGTTTAAAAAAAAAAAAAAAAAAAAAAAAAAAAAAAAAAAAAAAAAAAAAAAAAAAAAAATATTAGTGGATTAATCCTTGAAAAAGATAACCCACTTGTCTTCGATCCTTACCCTCGAGATCAATTGTAAGTGAAAAGCCCTCTGCTCCAGCTGCCCGACCCCCAAACACCCACAGACCACCGATGATAACAAATTAGCCTCAGACCAGCAGGCAAACAACCGCTCAATGACCCTCTTGCGCATTTCATCCTTGACCCACTTGCTGATTTCCAATGTAGATCACGCTTTCCACACTTGCTTGTCCCCAACAAAAATATAACATTTCATCATCTGTGGGTCACCAATGACCTGCCCTAACCTAGAATTACCTCCATCTTGTTACAAAGTTTTGTAACACACCCCGACTCTAATTAGGCTTTTAATCTTTTTTACACTTATCCATCTTAGAAAACAGTAAAAGAAATCATAATCAATAGGTCACCAGTGAACCCTACTGACCGCGAGGCACCCATGAAATACAGTGATATCAAAAACTCCCCCGTGAACCTCATTTATTATTTGGCGCCCATGACACTGACCATGTGGCACCCATGAAATACAATATCAGTATGTCACCAGTGAACCTTACTGACCGTGAGCCAATTATGAAATACACTGATATTGCATGAATTGATCAATTTAATGTAAAACACATGTATACGTTTACATTGATGCAAACAAGTTTCATTAAAAACAGTACTGGTTTTGATACAGATTCATACATTGTGTCAATATAATATGTCACAGATGGCTTGTATTACTGTTGTATGATCCCATCGATCGTGATCTTGACACAATACATTAAATGGGTTATAACTATGTATGTATGTCTAAGTGATTTAAAAAGTGACTTACTCCCTTCGTCTTCTACTAATAGCCTCCCAGTAACTTCATCCATGTAAATCTCATCTCTCTGTCTCTCCCTCTTCCATTTTTCAAAGTCATCCACTTGTTTGTTACTTAATTCCTCTCTCCACGTAATATGTTTTTCCTCCCACTCTAAGTCTGCCTATGCTAGTTCCTAGGCTATCTGATCTAGCCTATCTTTTATTTCCCGTTTTCCCGATCTAGCCTATCTTTTTCTACCAGTTTCCTTTCCATCCACATAGTAAGAGCTTCTTCTAAGATTAATTTTTCGTCTACACGCGTGGTTTCCATGTTTTAAATTAAAAATTTAAGTCGACAAAAAACGGTCTAACTTATTATTATTACAAATGTTATGAAACACACAAATTATATATATATATATATATATATATATATATATATATATATATATATATATACATACATATACATACATATATATATAAATATCTATGTATAGAAACAAAATCTTTCCAAACTTTAAAACAACCACAAATAAAGTAAGTAACTGAAGTCTTGATCCTGTCAGTCACGTATCTCTGGAACACGGTTGTCACTGAAAGTACAGCAGTACACTGTCAAATAGAGCTGGAACACAGCAGTACACTGTCAAATAGAGCTGGAACACAGCAGTACACTGTCAAATAGAGCTGGAACACAGCAGTACACTGTCAAATAGAGCTGGAACACAGCAGTACACTGTCAACTAGAGCTGGAACACAGCAGTACACTGTCAAATAGAGCTGGAACACAGCAGTACACTGTCAAATAGAGCTGGAACACAGCAGTACACTGTCAAATAGAGCTGGAACACAGCAGTGCACTGTCAAAAAGAGCTGGAGCACTGCAAGAAACAGTAATATGTGGATGTATTTACAGTGGGATACCGGCCCAGCAGGATAGGGCCGGTTATTTTGAGACAATTCCGGGCCGGTCAATTCGGGTGCTACTAAAAATAGTTATCGTCTAATTTGTGTAAAGGGTTCAACTCAATGGGGAGTAGTAAATGGTGCATGTATAGAACCAATGGGAGTAGTACAAAGTGCATGTATAGAACCAATGGGAGTAGTAAATGATGCATGTATAGAACCAATGTGAGTAGTACAAAGTGCATGTATAGAACCAATGGGAGTAGTAAATGGTGCATGTATAGAACCAATGTGAGTAGTAAATGATGCATGTATAGAACCAATGGGAGTAGTACAAAGTGCATGTATAGAACCAATGGGAGTAGTACAAAGTGCATGTATAGAACCAATGGGAGTAGTACAAAGTGCATGTATAGAACCAATGTGAGTAGTAAATGATGCATGTATAGAACCAATGGGAGTAGTAAATGGTGCATGTATAGAACCAATGTGAGTAGTAAATGGTGCATGTATAGAACCAATGGGAGTAGTAAATGGTGCATGTATAGAACCAATGTGAGTAGTAAATGGTGCATGTATAGAACCAATGGGAGTAGTAAATGATGCATGTATAGAACCAATGGTAGTAGTAAATGGTGCATGTATAGAACCAATGGGAGTAGTAAATGGTGCATGTATAGAACCAATGTGAGTAGTAAATGGTGCATGTATAGAACCAATGTGAGTAGTAAATGGTGCATGTATAGAACCAATGGTAGTAGTAAATGGTGCATGTATAGAAGTAATGGGAGTAGTAAATGGTGCATGTATAGAACCAATGGGAGTAGTAAATGGTGCATGTATAGAACCAATGTGAGTAGTAAATGGTGCATGTATAGAACCAATGTGAGTAGTAAATGGTGCATGTATAGAACCAATGGTAGTAGTAAATGGTGCATGTATAGAACCAATGTGAGTAGTAAATGGTGCATGTATAGAACCAATGGGAGTAGTAAATGGTGCATGTATAGAACCAATGTGAGTAGTAAATGGTGCATGTATAGAACCAATGTGAGTAGTAAATGGTGCATGTATAGAACCAATGTGAGTAGTAAATGGTGCATGTATAGAACCAATGTGAGTAGTAAATGGTGCATGTATAGAACCAATGGGAGTAGTAAATGGTGCATGTATAGAACCAATGTGAGTAGTACAAAGTGCATGTATAGAACCAATGGGAGTAGTAAATGGTGCATGTATAGAACCAATGTGAGTAGTAAATGATGCATGTATAGAACCAATGGGAGTAGTACAAAGTGCATGTATAGAACCAATGGGAGTAGTACAAAGTGCATGTATAGAACCAATGGAAGTAGTAAATGGTGCATGTATAGAACCAATGGGAGTAGTAAATGGTGCATGTATAGAACCAATGGGAGTAGTAAATGGTGCATGTATAGAACCAATGGGAGTAGTAAATGGTGCATGTATAGAACCAATGGGAGTAGTAAATGGTGCATGTATAGAACAAATGGGAGTAGTAAATGGTGCATGTATAGAACCAATGGGAGTAGTAAATGGTGCATGTATAGAACAAATGGGAGTAGTACATGATGCATGTATAGAACCAATGGGAGTAGTAAATGGTGCATGTATAGAACAAATAGGAGTAATAAATGGTGCATGTATAGAACAAATGGGAGTAGTAAATGGTGCATGTATAGAACAAATAGGAGTAATAAATGGTGCATGTATAGAACAAATGAGAGTAGTAAATGGTGCATGTATAGAACCAATGGGAGTTGTAAATGGTGCATGTATAGAACAAATGGGAGTAGTAAATGTTGCATGCATAGAACCAATGTGGAGTAGAACATGGTGCAAGTATAGAATCAATGGGGAGTAGTACATTGTGCATGTATAGAACCAGTAGTTATCAAGAGGCATCATAAATGAAAGCTTCAAAATACTAATAGCTTAAAATAGAAACCTTATTCAGCGGTCATGCACCTTCTCAGTACTATGATCCCTTTATAACCGTTGCCAATTGTACCTTCAACACATTATTTGAGAAGGAATGAGGTGGTGGATATCTTTTGTTGGTCACATGGTGTTAATAGTGTAATTTGATCGGGGTTTGGAGTTTAATAGAAATCAGGTTTCAGCAAAGGGTTCTATAGGAGTTGCACTCTAAGCCAACCGTCAGAAAAAAGTTAATAAATTATCAAACCTGGTTATAGTTTTGCGTGTACATTGCAATATAATGTCAAGTGACTGCTACCATTACTACCATCTATTGCCACGTGAATGTTGTGATATATTCTCACGTGACAGCTGTCATGTAGTGTCACGCAACTGCTGCCAAAGTTAAACGTGACAGTTGTGATATTGGCGCGCGCGAATGCTGCTATATATTGCCACATGACAACTGTCATTGTTATTGAAATGACATTTTAAATCAATGTCCTTACTATAAATATATTCAGCTTTAATACAGTAATATGATAAATATCTAGGGCCGCCCACGAACTCAGTGTATCATAATTGTTACAATTATTAACAACATAAAATAGAGGGGAGTGCTCATAAAATCAATGTATACGAGTTGTTACAGTCATCTAACTAAAATAGCTTGGGCTGCTAATAAACTTAGTGTATCATAATTGTTACAGTCATATTAGTAACTAAAATATTTTGGGACGCACAAAAACTCATGTATCCTAATTTTGTACAGTCATATAACTAACTAAATTAGCTTGGGGTGCTAATCTCAGTGTATCATAATTGTTACAGACATATCACTAACTAAATTAGCATGGAGCACCCATGTGTTGTCCATCATATTTTCGTCTTTTCCTTTCGAAAAACTGTTGAGTGGTTGAACATTTCACTAAATAAGTTGTCATGGACGAGTCTACGTGTGAATTTAAGGCTTGATATGTTGGAGGAGTGTGGGTTAATTAGCCATCCGTAGATAGTGTGACACACTCAGCTATAGAATAACACATCAAGAAGGGTGAAATTCAGATAGCCACTTTACTAGAGCGAGCATTGCAGCTGTTCATTTGTTTTATATCCTTAAAGCTAAGCATCGATATTAGGTGCGCTATCTCTTTTTTTTTTTTTTTTTTTTTTATTAGATTTTCAAGAAAGGAATATTTCAAAATATACAGAATAAATTATTTACAGGCAAAATTATCTAAGTGTTAACTTAAACAACAATTTAAATCATGTGCTGAAACAACATTTTTACATAAAGGGTACTGAAATTCTAATGAAATACTGTTTACTATGTTAAAAATTGCTTCTATAATACATTTGTTAACATGATATATATATCAGTTGGAATATAAACAAAAAACAATTAATGTATTTCTCAGTCATTATATTGTCTTAAATTTTGTTTTCAATTACGTTTTGTATTTTAAATCTAAAAAGTGTTTCTAATGTAATGTTTGTGTAATTATGTTTGTGAAAAAAAGCCTTAAGTCTGTGGTGCCATATATGTTTTCTGTATTGTGAAAGTAATATTAGACTTATTGTGTGTTGTTTCTTGTTTTTGGATTCTGGTATTGTGTTTAGTGTTATGGCTCTGTCTATATCTACTGTGTGAACTGTACCTGCTTGTATGATTTGTTTAAGTGTAGATTTAGTCTGTAAGATTGTGTTGCATGTCAGATATAAATGTTGTTCGGTCTCATCAGCCCCTGTCATGCACAGTGGACATTCTATGTACCTAGCTCGGTCCTTGTATGGTCTTGATGAGACTGGTGTCATGTTGTATATGATTCTATATATTATTTCTTTGTCTTTATTTTCTATTTCTTTAATGTGTGTATTTTTAAATGTATTCACAGTGTTTATTGTTCCATAAGTATGTGTCCATTTTATTCTATTGTAGAGTGGTGTCGCCTGTCTCTTTATTAAATGTGTGTAGATCTCTTTGGTTGTTTTGTGTATAAGTGTTTCGTTGCCTTTTAATGCTTGGGTGCATGTCATGTGAAAATCAGATTGTTTTCTACCTATGTAATGTGGTGTGCTGTTGTCAATTTTTATTAACTGTCCTAACCGTATCCCCATGTAATAATGTGTAAATATGTTTTCCTCCTTCTTTCTAATGGTTTGTCCTATAAATTTGATTTTAAGTGCCTGTAGTTTTGTTTGTATGTCTTGTAAATTAATTCCTCCTTCTAATTTAGATTGGATTAATGTTGTATGTTTAATGTTTTGTATTGTTCCTTGAAATATGTAATTCCTGATATGTAAGTTGAATTGTTTTAAAATTGTTGGTGGAGGCCCCCATATGTTCCTTGTGTATATTGTTTTGGGAATTGCATATGTGTTTATGATTGTGCTCCTACCAAAAATTGTGTGTGCTGTGTATTTGTGTCTGTCAATTATGTTTTTTATAGATTGTTCAATATTTTGCCTGCTCTTACGCCACTGAACAGTTGAGGCGACAACACTTGACACATTTGCGTCTATTGCTTCAGGCCTTCCAACCCCTAGTGCATGATACCCTCAAACAGTTACTCTTGTAACCAGTGAGATATCCTCATCAACACCAGGCACAGAGACATTGCAAATCCCATCTACATTCATAGGAGCCATAATGATCAATAAATTGATCGTGGGCCATTAATATATAGAAGAAGAAGAACACATTGTATCAGCCTGTGATGGCGCCACTGAACACATTGTATCAGCCTGTGATGGCGCCACTGAACACATTGTATCAGCCTGCGCTTGTCCCACTGAACACATTGTATCAGCCTGCGCTTGTCACACTGAACACATTGTATCAGCCTGCGCTTGTCCCACTGAACACATTGTATCAGCCTGCGCTTGCCACACTGAACACATTGTATCAGCCTGCGCTTGCCACACTGAACACATTGTATCAGCCTGCGCTTGTCCCACTGAACACATTGTATCAGCCTGCGCTTGTCCCACTGAACACATTGTATCAGCCTGCGCTTGTCCCACTGAACACATTGTATCAGCCTGCGCTTGTCCCACTGAACACATTGTAGCAGCCTGCGCTTGTCCCACTGAACACATTGTATCAGCCTGCGAAGGCCCCACTGAACACATTTCATAATTTCTAGATGTGATATTTCAACCAATTGTTACCTTTTTACCTACTAACACTAAAGACACCAATCACGCTTTAATAACATTTAATTCCCTAAATATTATCCCTGATACAAAACACTTACTGTTTTTTTACTTGATGTCTGCTCCTTAGACACATCAATTCCACATGCAGACGGTCTTAAAGTTTTGAGATTTTTTCTTGAAAATAAACCACACTCCTCTATCCCTACTGACACTATAATCTGACCACACTCCTCTATCCCTACTGACACTATAATCTGACCACAATGCTCTATCCCTACTGACGCTATTATCTGACCACACTCCTTTATCCCTACTGACACTTTTATCAGAATGGCCGAACTGGTACTCACCCTCAACTCCATTGAATTTAATTGACATTATTTTTTACCAAATTAGGGGCGTAGCCAGGGGCACAAAAATTGCCCCTAGTTATTCTTGCCTATTTATGGGTCATTTTGAATATATGGTAGAGAAAGCATATACTGGCCGTATCCCTTAATTTTATAATATATATATTGATGACGGCATTGGTATCTCTACCAAGGAAACTAATGAACTTCCAAAAATGTATAGATTTCTTAAACTCATTTCATCCATCCATAAAATTTACTTCCCAAATCTCTTGACATTCTGTCATCTTTCTTGATACCACAATAACTTTGAAAGAAAACGGATTGATCACATCTGCCTACTACTAAACCATTGACAGCCATAGTTACCTATTGTACTCATGCTCCCACCCCAAATCATACAAAGACTCACAACTTCTTAGACTACGACGCCATTGCAAGATTGATGAAGACTTTTTTGAAGCTGATGATTTGATGGATTTCTTCCGCTCCAGATTATATCCTGAAAACACTCTTGTCTTGGCACTCAATCGTATCAGCACTATCACACGAAAAGACGCTTTTAAACCTCGCTAAAATAAAAATGCAGATCGAAACAAGCTCATATTAAACTATCACCCCCACAATCAATTTGACAACCAAAAAATATTCCAAAACAATCGTAACATACTTCTTGCTGAGCCTGACACTAACAGGGTATTCTCATCCCCTCCACTGATTTTCTTTAGTAGGGACAAACATCTAGGTGACCTTCTTGTTCATAGTCGCCTTCGAGACGACACGTCTTACATAAGGACGTGTCCTTTTACTCTCCAACCAAAAAACATTAGCCTACCTGAAGGTACCTTTAGGCAAAACAGGGAGAAGATTGGAAGATGTGTTCACTGAACATTTTAGGTATATTGAACAAGTTAAACTTTACCCAGTCGCTTCACACTTCAATAAAGAGCAACATAAGGGTGCATTAGGTGTATCTATGACGGCCCTAATTACATACACACACACACCATGGAAAACTAATTTATTCAGCTTTTCGGTACCATATCTCCACATGGTATGAATCAGATACTCTCTGTACCATATCTCCACATGGTATTAATCAGATACTCTCTGTACCATATCTCCACATGTTATGAATCAGATACTCTCTGTACCATATCTCCACATGGTATGAATCAGATACTCTCTGCACCATATCTCCACATGGTATGAATCATATACTCTCTGCACCATATCTCCACATGGTATGAATCAGATACTCTCTGCACCATATCTCCACATGGTATGAATCAGATACTCTCTGCACAATATCTCCACATGGTATGAATCAGATTCTCTCTGTACCGTATCTCCACATGGTATGAATCAGATACTCTCTTCACCGTATCTCCACATGGTATGAATCAGATACTCTCTACACCATATTTCCACATGGTATGAATCAGATACTCTCTTACTAATGTTTCTCAATTTCCCTGTATTTCTTCTTTTTTTTCTTATTTCTTAGATTTATTTATCTCTAAACATTTTTCTTACGTTAAGATTCTCTACTTTATTTTTCACAGTACTAATATGTATCTTATTTCACTTCCTGTGATCCTAATTCCGGCAACAAAAAATAGTTTTTTTATATGATCTGTCTTTTCGTTCTGTTTTTTGACGAAGGCTCTATGCCGAAACGATAAAATATTGTGTCCTGTATATAAGTTCAAGTTTGTCATACTTTGTTCTTATATTTTATGTACATAGAGAAAGTAGTGAGTGATACATGTGGTTTCATGTTTTTAAGTACATAACGAACATATTTACATAATGTCAGAACTGTTGAAATCGTTATAACATAAAATATATAAATATAATGTTCTAGGCATGTCACGTGCAATGGTGAGTTCAAGAGTGCTCAAATTAAAATTAGCAAAAACTAAACTATAAGAGATTGTAAAAAAATATCACAAGTTCAATTGATGTGTACTATTTGTTTGTCATGTTTTATAAGGTAATTGTCTCAATTCAAATGTGGTTTAATAAAAAATGCTGTTGTGTGTCAATAGGGTTGGCATTAGAATATTTATTTCTGGATGTTCACACAATGCCGTTGCCATTGTTTCGCTTGATATAACAAGTGTTACAATGAAGTTTCCCAAACACAATACACGCCTCTGTCTCAGTAAAGATAACAAAAAAAAATGTGTATGGTCTCTTCTTTTATCATTATCACAGATAATGTTATTTAAAACACCATTGTAATGACGTAATTTATACATTATTTTCCTTACTTTTTCAAATGACGTCATAGTTTTTTGGGCGGTACAAATAAAACTGTCATGTATTTTTATTCACATGTGTGCGTGTGTGTTTGTGCATCAAATGCATTTGTAGAAAAGTACATGCATTGAGTGTGTGTATTTCGTGTGTGATTGTGTGTCACTGGTAATTAATGATTGGATTGTTCAATATTTCGGACCTATTATTGTGTGTCAGAAATGGACAAAAAAATATCTGTTGTTATTTTACTAGTTCTTTTTGTAGTAAAAATGTGCTACTTTTTGTTAAGTCGCAGTGAAGAAGACAATGGAATATACTGCTATGTTAAATAAAAGTGTTTATTTTCAACATTACTGGTATGTTGAAACAATGACGGACGTAAACAGTGTTTATTTTAAAAACAAATTATTTTTTAACATTGCCTCTATGTATCGCTTTCTTTCAACACTGGCTGACACAACATATCACAGCCCGGCCCTATCATTGTACTTAATGTTTCAACACTGTCTGACACAACATATCACAGCCCGACCCTTTCATTGTGCTTAATGTTTCAGCAACACAAACAATCGACCAACACTATTCAACTCTCTGTCTTATACTTATGTTTCCACACCACTCAGAAACCAAATACACTCATTCTACAGACTTTCCTATCCTAATGTTTTATTTCCACATAGTAACCACACAACTCCATTCAACGGACTGTCCTAAACTAACAGCCATTGCAATCAAATGTTTGAAAATATTGTGTAAATATTATTATTAATTTGAAAAGATACAAGTATAGATCACCATTCACATTCATTGCCATTTAAACATAGTCATAAAATGTAGGTCAAGTATAGATCACCATTTACATACATTGCAATTTAAACACAGTGAAGAAATGGGGGTCAAATGTTAGGTCAGTTAAAACTATCATGATGATTTTCAGACATTGATAAGAATTGACACTCTCAAAGCAGCTGCTCTTTGTTGCATTATAGGATGTTGCTGTGGTCTCATGTTAGTGTTTATGATGTTTGAGTAATCAGGTGTAGTCTTTTGCTGATGTACTATTGTGTTGGTGTAGCATGGTGTTGGTATAGATTTTGTTGGTGTAGATTTGTGTTCGTTGAGTATGAAGTTGATGTAGTCTGAAGTTTTTGTAGTCTGTTGCTTTTGTAGTCTGGTGTTATGTAGTTTGGCATTGGTGTAGTATTGCTTTGGTATATAGGAATTTGGTAAATAGCATGTTGGTTTATATGATGTTTTTGTAGTCTGATGTTGGTGTATTCATTTGGTGTAGTTTGGTAGTTGTGAAGTCTTGTGTTGGTGTATCAATGTATTGGTCTAATCTGATGTTGGTATTATCTGTAGTTGTTGCATCCTGTTATTGGTTAATTCTGGTGTTGATGAAATATGATGTTGGTATAATCTGAGTTTTTTAGTCTGTTGCTGGTTTGTATGATGTTTGTGTATTCTGGTATTTTCATAGATAATTTATGTGTAACATTTGCAGTCCTGAGCAGTAAATGTGTTAAACGTCAGTGGCGTAGTGAGGGGAGGCAAAGGGGGGCATCATGCTCCGGGCGCTACTCAAAAAGGGCGCCAAATGGTATATTTTACTATAATATTGTATGGTTTTTAAATAGGGGGGCGCTAAAAATTATTGGGGGCGCTAAAAGGGTATTGTGCCCCGGGAGCGAGTTAAGCTCGCTACGCCACTGTTAAACGTTATTAATCTTACCCGGTAAATTTGGATTATATCCTTTGGATAAGACGCTACTGTTACTGTCAGAGCACGGGATTGCCTTGTTTCTCATGTGGATGTTTACTCAGCTACTTGTGACGTATACGCTATGAAGCATCACGGTGTGTTGCAAAAAAAAAAAAAACACGTGATGAAAGGTAGAGCGTAATTATTGCTGAGGGCGACAAGAAGACATTTGTGATAGGAGAGTATTTGTGTCTTCTATGAACGCACAATATTACGGGTTAGTAATTATTTCAAACTGTGTTTAATTATTCATATAATTAATTAACAAAAACTGATTATTTCAAACCGTCTCATGTTTTCTTTTTTGGGAGGACTTGACACAACTTTACTATATATGAGCATTGTAGGGACTAGGAGAAAGTGTTGATTCTAATTTACTATGCATAAGCCTTGTAGGGACTAGGAGAAAATGTTGATTCTAATTTACTATGCATCAGCCTTGTAGGGACTAGGAGAAAGTGTTGATTCTAATTTACTATGCATCAGCCTTGTAGGGACTAGGATAAAGTGTTGATTCTAATTTACTACACATCAGTCTTGTAGGGACTAGGAGAAAGTGTTGATTCTAATTTACTACACATCAGCCTTGTAGGGACCAGGAGAAAGTGTTGATTCTAATTTACTACACATCAGCCTTGTAGGGACTAGGAGAAAGTGTTGATTCTAATTTACTACACATCAGTCTTGTAGGGATTGACAGAAAACAACGGAGTTCTAGACTTTAAAACTGTTTCTTTGGCCTTAAGGGAGAGGAACCTAACCTCAAGACAACACATCACAACACAACACAACACATCACAACACATCACAACACATCACAACACATTATGAGCCAAAGTGGGGACTCAATAAAGCAGTCAAAAAGCCATTTATGTCAAATCAACCTCAATAATCCGCAACAGTAGGACCTGGTCAAAGCAACCTGTTACCAGCCATTACTACCCGCCATACTGTATTTTCTCTGCACCTATCATTGTGTGTAGGGTCTTTACTTTTATATTCCATCTTTTCGATTTAGTCAACTGTGGATATGACAAATTGAAATGTTGGTTTTTGTATTGGTCTTTACATAAATCTACTCTTTTGGCAAGTGGTCTTTTTCTAGTCTTTTAGAGGCCACCCCTATAATTGATTTCTGTTCAATTTTATAGTTTGTTCATCAATTTTTAAACTCGCGTCTATTGTTGCTTGTCTATTTGAATGTTTCTTGCTAATGTTGATGATCAGTTTCCATATGAAACTTGTTTGTCTTTTTTGGGTTTAGGAGGGTCTACTAGAAATACATGAAATAAAAAAAAAAGTTCCTTGATAAGAAATACAATTATTTTTTCTGGCAACATTTCTTATTAACTATATTTAAAAATGTTTAATTGTATGCATTTTTTATCGGGTTAGTAAAACATCTAAAATGATGGTGTAGGAAACAAAAAAAGTAATGTTATTCATTCAAATAGTATGGTGCAAATAAATGTGAAAGAGAGAGTAAATATTAAATTTTAAAACAAATTCTATTTCAAGGGAAATAACTTATTAATTTTATGTTTTTATAACTAATCATTGTCAGAATTAAATTAGTTTCAGTTTTTTGTTATGGAAACTTAATATTGTAAATATTAAAATATCTTCTTCTCAATATAGCCTTAAAACCTTAATATTTTTTTTTATTTTTAAAAGGATGCATATTAAATCGAAACTATAATTTAACATTTCTTTATTATTTATATATAAATGAGGCAATTTGCTTAATGAAAAATTCATTGTACTACCTTCTTTATTCGAGGTGGATTTAGTCTTTAAGATTGTGTTGCATGTCAGATATAAATGTTGTTCTGTCTCATCAGCCCCTGTCCTGCACAGTGGACATTCTATGTGCCTAGCTCGGTCCTTGTATGGTCTTGATGAGACTGGTGTCATGTTGTATATGAGTCTATATGTTATTTCTTTGTCTTTATTTTCAATTTCTTTAATGTGTGTATTTTTAAGACTAAATCTACACTTAAACTAATCATACAAGCAGGTACAGTTCACACAGTAGATATAGACAGAGCCATAACACTAAACACAATACCAGAATCCAAAAACAAGAAACAACACACAATAAGTCTCATATTACTTTCACAATACAGAAAACATATATGGCACCACAGACTTAAGGCTTTTTTTCACAAACATAATTACACAAACATTACATTAGAAACACTTTTTAGATTTAAAATACAAAACGTAATTGAAAACAAAATTTAAGACAATATAATGACTGAGAAAAAAAAAAAAAAAAAAAAAAAAAATATATACTTTAAAGATGAAATAAATATTGTAAATAAAAAAAAAAAAAAAAAAAAAAAAAAAAAAAAAAAAAAAAAAATTCGAGGTGGATTTATGAAAGATCTTCCGCATGAATTCGATCCTTACAAATAAGGATATGATGGAAATAAACAAATCCTTTTTGTTACTTGTGTTGATTTCTGGCAGCGGGTGCCACGCAATCCCTGGATGCCAACGCGTCACCTCACCCCCGAGCGCCCGCCCACATATGACCTGCCGCCGCCAACATCAAATTCTCTCAAATTTTCAGCCTTAATAAAAAACAAAATGTCAGTTTTGTTCTTTAGTTTTTCAATGGGAAGAAGAGGGAAATAAGATGACACAAAATAAAATGTCCAATTAATCCACTAATTTATGATATGAATACAAATTTAAAATATCGTATGCATATAAAGAATGTATACGAACAACTTTTTCTGTTAGAAGTTGTTTGATCCATACCTTATAAGCTCTTTATTAGCTTGCTTTATCATTTGACTTGTTTTAGAATCTTGCCTTTCAATTAAACCAACATTATGACGTCAATTTAAGCTATAAATTGTTCACTACCCACTTCCGATGACACACAAAAATGTTAAAATGTTCATAAACAATAAGTCATCTGTGACATTCATTTATGTTTTATTAAACTCCATCTTGCATCTAAATGTTGACCTGTTTCCTGATCTCCAATTTTGCTGAATCTTTGTAAGCTCCCTGTCGAGTATGGGAGTTTATTAATAATCGGTGCGACTGGATATTATGTTTGATTACGTGCAGTTTTTTTTTTGAGAGATTAATTAGTTAGTGAACGCTCTTCCCGTGTGTGAGTTGGTGACGTATTTCTATGTTTCTTATGACGTATTGTCTTGTCTGTTTAGTGACGTATGTTTTATTTGTAGTTGTATTTTATTCCTCACTGAAAGCAAGCTTCGCTATTCATGTGTTTTATTTCTCTCTGATATCAAGTATCGCTATACATGTGTTTTATTTTTCTTTGATATCAAGTATCGCTATACATATGTTTTATTTCTCTCTGTTTTCAAGTATCGCTATACATGTGTTTTATTTCTCCATTATATCAAGTATCGCTATACATGTGTTTTATTTCTCTCTGATATCAAGTATCGCTATACATGTGTTTTATTTCTCTCTGATATCAAGTATCGCTATACATGTGTTTTATTTCTCCCTGATATCAAGTATCGCTATACATGTGTTTTATTTCTCCCTGATATCGAGCTGTGCTATACATGTAAAAATAGAATTAAAAGTATGTGAATATAATTATATTTAAATGTGCAATATATTATGGAAAAGGGGCTGATACGATGTATTAAACCGTGTGAAAGAACTTGATAAGTAAACCATCCAGAACTTGATAAGTAAACCATCCAGAACTTGATAAGTAAACCATCCAGAACTTGATAAGTAAACCATCCAGAACTTGATAAGTAAACCATCCAGAACATGATAAGTAAACCATCCAGAACTTGATAAGTAAACCATCCAGAACTTGATAAGTAAACCATCCAGAACTTGATAAGTAAACCAATCCAGAACTTGATAAGTAAACCAATCCAGAACTTGATAAGTAAACAAATCCAGAACTTGATGAGTAAACCAATCCAGAACTTGATGAGTAAACCAATCCAGAACTTGATAAGTAAACCATCCAGAACTTGATAAGTAAACCAATCCAGAACTTGATAAGTAAACCATCCAGAACTTGATAAGTAAACCAATCCAGAACTTGATAAGTAAACCATCCAGAACTTGATAAGTAAACCAATGCAGAACTTGATAAGTAAACCATCCAGAACTTGATAAGTAAACCATCCAGAACTTGATAAGTAAACCATTCAGAACTTGATAAGTAAACCAATCCAGAACTTGATAAGTAAACCATCCAGAACTTGATAAGTAAACCAATCCAGAACTTGATAAGTAAACCATCCAGAACTTGATAAGTAAACCAATCCATAACTTGATAAGTAAACCAATCCAGAACTTGATAAGTAAACCATCCAGAACTTGATAAGTAAAACATCCAGAACTTGATAAGTAAACCAATCCAGAACTTGATAAGTAAACCAATCCAGAACTTGATAAGTAAACCATCCAGAACTTGATAAGTAAACCAATCCATAACTTGATAAGTAAACCAATCCAGAACTTGATGAGTAAACCAATCCAGAACTTGATAAGTAAACCATCCAGAACTTGATAAGTAAACCAATCCAGAACTTGATAAGTAAACCATCCAGAACTTGATAAGTAAACCAATCCATAACTTGATAAGTAAACCAATCCAGAACTTGATGAGTAAACCAATCCAGAACTTGATGATTAAACCAATCCAGAACTTGATGATTAAACCAATCCAGAAATTGATGATTAAACCAATCCAGAAATTGATGATTAAACCAATCCAGAACTTGATGAGTAAACCAATCCAGTATACACAAGGATATTGACATGGAAGCTTTTATCGGTGATTGGTCAACCTTATCATTTTCTTACATGGGTCAAATACAACCAACTGTCCAGTGTCGGCGAGTCGCCTGCATCCTGACCAGTGTCTGGTGAAATGTCGATATCCGGTGCCCCTATCCGGTTACCTACACCTCAATGATTATGTTCCGTGATGAGCCATATCTAGTAACATTAAAGTTCATGTCAGAACTATTGGCACTTTACTAAGCCACAGAACTCGTTTGCCTTCTGTATTTGGTATTAATATTTATTAAACTTCCGGTAGGACATCGGTTCAATGTTCTCATGACGACGTTAAGATGTCAAGTAATGTAACCCTTCAGTTCAATGTTCTCATGACAACGTTAAGATGTCAAGTAATGTAACCCATCAGTTCAATGTTCTCATGACAACGTTAAGATGTCAAGTAATGTAACCCTTCAGTTCAATGTTCTCATGACAACGTTAAGATGTCAAGTAATGTAACCCATCAGTTCAATGTTCTCATGACAACGTTAAGATGTCAAGTAATGTAACCCTTCAGTTCAATGTTCCCATGACAACGTTAAGATGTCAAGTAATGTAACCCTTCAGTTCAATGTTCTCATGACGACGTTAAGATGTCAAGTAATGTAACCCCACAGTTCAATGTTCTCATGAGTTCAGCAAAGTTATCTTACTCACCGTGCACTGGAGAGACGTTCATTTTTGTGCACCATTACAAAGGTACATTAAATGTTCATGGACGACATAGCTGCAGAGACACATATTTCAACGATACAAACTTACATTAAATATTCAAGAAAGCCATGGATGCATTGACACTCATGCACCAATAAAAAACGTACATTAAATGTTCATAAAGAAAACATCATGCTAAGATTGTTATTGTGTATAGTTCATTGAAGGAATACAACACAAGCATTTAATTTATCATCGTATTTATGCATACCTCAGGGCAGCAATAAATGAGTTTTTACTCAGTAAATAATCTTAGGGACACGTCTGTAAAAAAACAATTATAAAACCCTTTATTTTTATACTGGCATCTCACTACTTATGACACATGCTATTCAATTTCTACAAGGATAAATACAGAAGTGTGTGTGAGGCTGCGTCTGTACTTATATATATATAAACTGAGTGGTCTAAACTGAGCAAATCTCAAGCTGATGTTCAATCCTCGCCAAAGCCCAGTCAAGCAAAAACACCACCAGCACCCCGGGTGGATGGACTCGTTAACCTTGGACGGCAACTCATCTAAGAGAAGGCAACTCTGAATTCAAACCCGGAGATGGAGTCCCGAAAGGCGGATAACATTGATACAATGAAACATTCCGACAACTCCTGCTACGCCACTGGTGCCAACCTGTATCATCCATATGATGTTCCCTTGGGGCCATCCAGCGGCGTGGAGAGAAGAGATTTGCTGTTGGGAACAAGCTAATAATCCTAGAAAGAATAATCCCAGGACTTGTGGATTTCGTCCTGCGAATTCCATACCATCGTCACCTCGTGAAGGACGTATGCCAGCAAAAAAAAAAAAATATATATATATAATATTTATATATAGGCATATGCCGTAAAATGACATTTGGGATATAACCCACTCAACCTTATATTTGCTCTAAATTAATTGCAAAAATTGCAATGTAACAAAAAAAAAAACAAACAAACAAAACAAAAAAGAGTAAAAATATATATTTTTTTTCATAAACGTTTCTGTGTGTGCCAGTTAATGATTATATTTAATTATAACGTTAAATACCAATTATTAAATACACGCCCTAAAACATACAAAATTTTATTAACATTACTAAAAATAGATTGTAAAACTTTGGTAACAGTATATATTTTTTTATGTACCAGACTTATATATGATGGATATGTAAATCGCGATAGACTTGCATATACCTGTTAAGGACTATATACTGTTATTTTTTGTTTAAAGTTACTTACAATAATATCAGCAGGTGTTAAAAACTTGCACTATAAAAAACATGGTAACTATTAATAATAAAAAAGATTAAAAACAATAAAATAAAAGAATGGAATATGTCGTTTGTATGAGATAACTTTGAACTGAAGTGGACATATATAAATATTTTCATAAACGCATTTATTTGCAGAAGCATTTAAGAAAAATATCAAACTAATAAATATTCATTGTGACTAAGACTATCATTATTTAAAGAAAGTATGGTTCCAAGACAAGGATTTGGTAACATAATAGAAAATAACCTAAACAAATATCATTAATAATACTATATTGCAAATACAAGAAAATACCATTATAATATCTTAAAGACTCGCATTACCTTTATGAAACTGTCTTTTGATGTTGACAGTTTTCTTATATAATGGGTGTAGTCTTTGTAACTCTTGTTAGTGTTGCAAATTAAAAAAAAAAAAAAAAAATACTTGTTCATAACTCTGGCAATTGCTATGTGAATCACCAGTAGTTATCTGCCCAATCTTAATGCATAATTAAACAACATCTAAAAATGTGATGCTTAAAATTTGACTAGAAACGCACTTGATAAGAATCCTAATTTGATTCCCTAGGGCCCCCCGCCCCCCCCCCCCGCCCCCCCCCCCCCCCAGAAATAAGGTGAAAAACCACACACTTTTTCCATTCTATGAACTGTAAATAATTACCCTAGTACTTAAACACCTCAGATTTATTTCACCAACTGTTTAAGAAAAACAAAAGAAAACATTACGCATCAAAAGCACTTGCCAAATTAGTTAGGAATCTTATTTAGCGCAGTTATCGGTAATTTTATTTCTTGAAATCAGTGTCATCATATTTCCTTCTTTCTTCTCTTGTAAAGCAAAAGGGGGCTGATTTTTGGGGGTTGGGTTGAGGCTAAAAATTTGATAGAGCGTGTTGTCATTGGCAACATAATATATTTTCGGTGTAATGGGAAATCATTTAGGTGCATGGCCTTGGCATTCTCTATTTGGATTTGGTGTGAGTGGAGAAAGAAAAAAACGGGGGGGGGGGGGGGGGTAATAAATTAGGTGCATGACAGTAAAATTCTCTGATTGATTTTGTGGGGTATTCAGTTTTATTATTTGCATTTTGTCCCTACATGTAGGGAACGATTCGAAGGATCGGCACGTAAAATCGAGTGATCAATAGATCTGAGAGGTTGGCAAAATTTACAATTGTTTAAGCATTTTTAAAACGCATACAAACTTCTATAAATATACATTCATAGTTTTATGTAAACTGCTTAACTAAAATGATAATTATAATAACGATAAAATATTGCAAATTGAGATAGATTTTAGTTATATTGTGTATAATAATTTGTCAGCATTTAAAAAAAAAGTATTGATAATAAATCCTTAATAATATCGATATTTAATTTAAAAAAAAACATTAGCCATTTTGTCCCTTGAAAAATTGTTAAAAAAAAAACTTTTTGAATCCCTGTTTTTACTGAAAACAAACATAAAATTAATTTTTATTTTTTTTCAAATAAAAGTATTTATGAGACAAAATTAGCTTGGATTTCTTTACAAGCAAATACATGCCTAGTGAATAATGGGTTTGATATAAGTTAATTTATTTCTTTTGAACGTATTTACCAAAAATGTTTGAACGCAATTCGTGTTTATCGGCCGTAGATAATTGTTTCGTGTTTTTTTTTCGAAGACTTGAGAACAAACGATTTCTATGAAACTATGTAAAAACTCATTGAAACTATCACATCAATACTTTTTTTTCTTTCTATAATTGATTAAATTTATATTATTATGACAGCTTCATTAAATGTTGCACGAAGAATTGCACATAAAAAAACTTTACTTGAAGAAAAATAAAAGTATTTAAATGTAAACAAAATACGTAAGACTTAATAAAAACAGACCAAAAACAATTAATCTGATTAACTCTTGAGCCTAAACCCGCCAGGGCACATTAACATTATCCCCCTTGAAATCGTTTCTCCATCTAAAGCAATAGAATTACCAATCATTTACTTCTCCCATTGGATCTATACATGCACCATTTACTACTCCCATTGGTTCTATACATGCATCATTTACTTCTCCCATTGGATCTATACATGCACCATTTACTACTCCCATTGGATCTATACATGCACCATTTACTTCTCCCATTGGTTCTATACATGCATCATTTACTTCTCCCATTGGTTCTATACATGCATCATTTACTTCTCCCATTGGATCTATACATGCACCATTTACTACTCCCATTGGTTCTATACATGCATCATTTACTTCTCCCATTGGATCTATACATGCACCATTTACTACTCCCATTGGATCTATACATGCACCATTTACTACTCCCATTGGTTCTATACATGCATCATTTACTTCTCCCATTGGATCTATACATGCACCATTTACTACTCCCATTGGATCTATACATGCACCATTTACTTCTCCCATTGGTTCTATACATGCATCATTTACTTCTCCCATTGGTTCTATACATGCATCATTTACTTCTCCCATTGGATCTATACATGCACCATTTACTACTCCCATTGGATCTATACATGCACCATTTACTTCTCCCATTGGTTCTATACATGCATCATTTACTTCTCCCATTGGTTCTATACATGCATCATTTACTTCTCCCATTGGATCTATACATGCACCATTTACTTCTCCCATTGGTTCTATACATGCATCATTTACTTCTCCCATTGGTTCTATACATGCACCATTTACTTCTCCCATTGGTTCTATACATGCACCATTTACTACTCCCATTGGTTCTATACATGCATCATTTACTTCTCCCATTGGTTCTATACATGCACCATTTACTACTCCCATTGGATCTATACATGCACCATTTACTACTCCCATTGGTTCTATACATGCATCATTTACTTCTCCCATTGGTTCTATACATGCACCATTTACTTCTCCCATTGGTTCTATACATGCACCATTTACTACTCCCATTGGTTCTATACATGCATCATTTACTTCTCCCATTGGTTCTATACATGCATCATTTACTTCTCCCATTGGTTCTATACATGCATCATTTACTTCTCCCATTGGTTCTATACATGCACCATTTACTACTCCCATTGGTTCTATACATGCATCATTTACTTCTCCCATTGGTTCTATACATGCATCATTTACTTCTCCCATTGGTTCTATACATGCATCATTTACTTCTCCCATTGGTTCTATACATGCACCATTTACTACTCCCATTGGTTCTATACATGCACCATTTACTACTCCCATTGGTTCTATACATGCACCATTTACTACTCCCATTGGTTCTATACATGCACCATTTACTACTCCCATTGGTTCTATACATGCACCATTTACTACTCCCATTGGTTCTATACATGCACCATTTACTACTCCCATTGGTTCTATACATGCAACATTTACTACTCCCATTGGATCTATACATGCATCATTTACTACTCCCATTGGTTCTATACATGCACCATTTACTACTCCCATTGGTTCTATACATGCAACATTTACTACTCCCATTGGTTCTATACATGCAACATTTACTACTCCCATTGGATCTATACATGCACCATTTACTACTCCCATTGGTTCTATACATGCACCATTTACTACTCCCATTGGTTCTATACATGCACCATTTACTACTCCCATTGGATCTATACATGCACCATTTACTACTCCCATTGGTTCTATACATGCACCATTTACTACTCCCATTGGTTCTATACATGCAACATTTACTACTCCCATTGGATCTATACATGCACCATTTACTACTCCCATTGGTTCTATACATGCACCATTTACTACTCCCATTGGATCTATACATGCACCATTTACTACTCCCATTGGATCTATGTATGCATCATTTACTAGTTACTATTGTGTTTAACACATTAAATGAAATGAGAAGATAACTCTTTTTTGTAACACTTAGATCCGGAGTGGTCTGGTCTTGTCTAAAAATAACTTGACCCGGAAGAAATGTAAAAACTTCATCCGGCTCAGCAAACATTTATGTAAAAAGTATTTTTAAACTATGAAATTCTTATATGCGTCATATAATATGTATATCGTTTTACTGTTATTAATTATATTTCTAATTCTAAGTGAAATATTTAAATTTTCTATAGTTTTGATTTTTTCTAAATCTAATTGTCTTGCTATGCTTCAAGTTTTTAACTTTGTTACAATGTTTTATTGTATGTTATTGATTGCAGACTTAAAATGCCCCCAGTTTTTCCCTTTTTGTTGTTTGTGTTCTATTATGTTGTAATATGTTTTTATATGTGTGTTTGTACTGATGGTTTGAAACATGTGTCTGTACCGATGGTTTTAATCATGTGTATGTTGTGATGGTTTCCTAAAAAAATGTATTTTAAATGTCAAAATAACGGATTTATCTGTTTGATCTGTCAATGACTTGTCGTTGAAGATGTCGCTTGTATCTATGGATCTGATAATAACTTAGTGTTGAAGATGTCGCTTGTATCTATGGATCTGATAATAATTTAGTGTTGAAGGGTCGCTTGTATCTATGGATCTGATAATAACTTAGTGTTGAAGATGTCGCTTGTATCTATGGATCTGATAATAACTTAGCGTTGAAGTTGTTGACTGTTCCTGTTGTTTCTTCTAGAGATTTTTTTTCTACAGTCATATATCTTTAAAAGCGCGAATTGCCTATGGACAAAATATATTAGAGTTGTTACAGTAATATGACAAAAAAACCGTGGGACCCCAAGTGAACTGAATGTATCATTTATTTATGTCTTATGACTAAAACAGTGGGGGCCGCCCATGAAATTAAAAATATGTTCAAATCACAAAGTGATGATGCTGAGTTATCGCTTTTCTTTCAATTGTCAAGATCACGATCGATGTAAGCATGTAACAGTAATACAAGTCAGCTGTGAGAACACATATTTTCATGATGAATTATCTGTATTAAAAACAATTATTATGTTTATGAAAATTATTTCCATCAATGTAAACGTATACATGTGATTAACATTAAATGTATACAGTCATGCAATATCCGTGTGTTTAATAGCCTCAATGTCAGTACGGTACACTCGTGACCTACTGATATCATTGTATTTAACTGGTGTCTTCTTCTATGTTTTGAGGGCCCACGATCAATGAATTGATCATCCTGGCTCCTATGTTTCAGAGGGGTCCGCGATGTTAATGTGCGTGGTTTTCACGGGGATAATTCACTGGTTGCTAGACAGGAGGCAATAGCCACAAATGTGTCAAGTGTAGACGCCTCAACTGTTGCTTTCGGAAGCTTGTTCCAGTCCCTTTTTGTCTTTGGCAGGAATGAGGAGCTCATGTACTGAGTTCTTGTTTTTAAAAGTCGGAACTGCTTGTCGTGGCCTCTTCGCTGTCTGGGGGGGGGGGGGGGGGGGGGAAGATGGACGAGTTTTTGTTTAATATTGGAGCAGTGGACCAGCCCATTTTTTTTTATCTTGTATATCTTGGAGTGGTGTCACACTAACAGTAGTGTTCACTGGTGACCTACTTTTCATAGGCACCAAATGATAGGTGAGGTTCACTGTTGAACTTCTGACTTTATTGTATTTCATAAGTTCCACAATTTATTGGAAATTAGCAAACATGTTTAAAATTGGGATGCAAGATGTGGGTCTGTCATGGGCTAGTTGGAGTCGATTGCTGACCACCTGAACTCACAGTAAAGTATAGTCTTTGGGCGTCTATACGGGTTGAGGTCTCAGATCATTTTGACTTGAGCAGGTTGGATGGAAGATATAATAATAAGCAATGACTAAGATAAAATGTGAAAATTGGATCAATTAGAGCAACGGGCTTTTCTTGTACAATGCATCCTTAAGGGTGGACTATCATTTTAAAGCGTTGATTCACTTTGAAAACAGAAAGCAAAACATCCACATTGGTTAAGCATAATTAAACTATATATAAAATTCTGTTAAACAATTAACATTATAGGTTTTGTTTAAATCATATAATGTAAATGTCAGTTTCAATTAAAGTATAAATAGTCTTTATGATCACTTTTTTTTGAAAAAAAATATATAAAATACTTTTAAGTACAAAAACGAATATTATAGCTGGAAAACTCTTAAGGTATAGCAACATATTACAATTTTCTAAAACATAATTAATGGTCTCCCTTGGATGTGAGAAAATATGTGAACATTAGCGCACTTTTTCACTTCTTAACACAAAAATTATCTTTTCATTTTCATATAGTTTGGGGCCATTTGCCCAGGTTCAAATCCTTCAATGGTTATAAAAATAATTAAGAACAATGTAGTTGTATTAAATCATTTAAATTAAATTCACTTTCGTTCATAGGTGTCTGCGTATGTTGGTGACAAAATATTCAGACCGCTAATTAACCCACTTCAAATCAACCGATCGAGCTAAAACCTGGCACATACACTAAATGCCAATGACAACATATTCTGTCACATACACTAAATGCCAATGACAACACATTCTGCCACATGCACTAAATGCCAATGACAACACATTCTGTCACATGCACTAAATGCCAATGACAACACATTCTGGCACATGCACTAAATGACAATGACAACACATTCTGGCACATACACTAAATGCCAATAACAACACATTCTGTCACATGCACTAAATGCCAATGACAACACATTCTGTCACATGCACTAAATGCCAATGACAACACATCCTGTCACATGCACTAAATGCCAATGACAAAACATACTACCACATGCACTAAATGCCAATGACAACACATTCTGCCACATGCACTAAATGTCAATGACAACACATTCTGTCACATACACTAAATGCCAATGACAACACATTATGTCACATGCACTAAATGCCAATGACAACACATTCTGCCACATGCACTAAATGCCAATGACAACACATTATGCCACATGCACTAAATGCCAATGACAACACATTCTGTAACATACACTAAATACCAATGAAAACACATTATGTCACATGCACTAAATGCCAATGACAACACATTCTGCCACATACACTAAATGCCAATGACAAAACATTCTGCCACATGCACTAAATGCCAATGACAACACATTCTGCCACATGCACTAAATGCCAATGACAACACATTCTGCCACATGCAATAAATGCCAATGACAACACATTCTGTCACATGCACTAAATTCCAATGACAACACATTCTGCCACATGCACTAAATGCCAATGACAACACATTCTGCCACATGCACTAAATGCCAATGACAACACATTCTGCCACATGCACTAAATGCCAATGACAACACATTATGCCACATGCACTAAATGCCAATGACAACACATTCTGGCACATGCACTAAATGCCAATGACAACACATTCTGGCACATACACTAAATGCCAATGACAACACATTCTGGCACATACACTAAATGCCAATGACAACACATTCTGCAAAATTTTCAGACCCACATTCTACCCCCAAATTTGTTTTTCCAGTTTTGAAAGGAAACATTCATGACTTGTCTTGTCACTGCGCTAAATTAATTTATGAAGTAGATTTGGCTAGACCCAATAAGAGACGGTAGCAGTTTAGAATTATAAAAATTGTGAATTAAGTATTATTAACACTAGGGTTTTCGATTAATAAATGTATGTTGTAATATTAAACTACTGGTTCAGATAAGTCATCTTGCAATATATTGTATTATTGTATTATATATATAAACATTTGATGGCTTGACATAAAACAATAAGTTGGTAACTGGTAAGAAACACATGTAAAGATCAATTCAAAAGAAATCATTTATAATTACACACATAGTACGTACAGTGACTAATAGCATACTTACTTAGTAATAGGTTGCACCTTATCTTAAAATGCAACTGAAAAGACAAAGTCTAAGTTATCTTTTATAAGTGTTAAACAAATCGTGTAATATTTCTTTTCCCATTTATGACTTTAAATACAATATAGGAATACTTATTTATCGTTTAAATTTCTTAAACACACTTACAACAATCAAGCATTTCTTATTTTAAGAAAAAAACTGTAAAGGAAAACTAATAATCATATGTGTACAATCCTTCACGCATATGAACTTCTAGAAGTGAGTAGCAGTACTGGGTGTTTGGACATAAAACCTGTGATGATGGCTAAATTTGGTCAAAATTGTGGCGTCACTCAAATGTAAATTGGAGTATCTAATGACATAATGATCATTTTTTTAGTGGCTGGATAAGTATAAACATTTTTAGCTCAGTTGGATCACAGGAATTAGTTTAATTGAGATGCAAAATATAATCAAAATTAATTGACAATGCGAGCTGATCAATGAGTCTATGTTTTCAAAAATATGACCAACTATTCTGTAAAATTAAAATAATATTATCCTTAAATGTAAGGATCGAATTCAATTGAATTTAATATTAAATATACACTTTCAAATGCTCCGATATTTCTAAGCACATGGCTAATTAGATTAATCAATATATAATATATTTTAAAATAATATCATTTTTAGTTTTATAAATAATACATAACATACAAAAATAAATATTAATTATTATGTCTAAAAGTTATTTGAGACTAACTCTGATTATATATACATATTACGGCCGATTCCCGAAGTTTAACAAATTTCTGTTCCAGTCAAACACACTGGCAGTTGCTCGAGAGGTGGCCAGTGTATATGCCACTTTGGCCTGCTATTTTGCGAGGTTGTCGAACATCCCTGAACAAATTTGGATGTGCTGAGAGAAGATTGTCTTAAGTGGTCATGAACGCGCTGGGTGCTTTCAACAAGCTAGGAAAAGAACACAGTGTTGTCAAAGGACATTTGTTACAGAAGTAAATTTACCATTCCGCACCTTAAACAACCCACACTTTAATCTGTGGACATAGAACAAAAATCACAATTATTTTTCCCAATCTCATCATGACATATCACAAACTGGACAAATATATCACATAATCAACAAAATATCATTTCACAAACTGGACAGATATATCACATAATCAGCAAAATACCTTTCTTTTGGTCACTTAATTCACAGTGACATTGTCTATTTTCAGATTCGGCTGACCATGTCCGGAAGTTGGTTATTTCGTGTTATGGCCTTATATATTTCTATACATATCAGCAAATATATCCGGCGTTGTTCGGGTTTGTGTTCAGAATAAAACTTCTAAAGTGTTATAATCATACATTAAGACAATGTCATAAACACTTCGCTGAAGAAACTTTTAAATTGTTCAATTGTATCCAGAATTATAATAACTCAGTTAAAACAATTAACTCTGGAACTTAAATGAAACTCGGGATCTAACAATGATTTAGGAACATATCATTGAACTAGGGACCTAACATTGAACAAGGGACCTAGCTTTGTACACCCGGTAAGTAAAAGAGGTATACATTGCTAACCCATCTGTGTATGCTTGGAATATATTCTCTGCTAGGATGTTGTTGTTGTTTTGTTGTTTTTTTCTGCAGCTCTCATTGCATGTATTGGGTCTGTACTTTTATTTTCTATCATTGTGTGTATTGGGTCTGTACTTTTATTTTCTATCATTGTGTGTATTGGGTCTGTACTTTTATTTTCTATCATTGTGTGTATTGGGTCTGTACTTTTATTTTCTATCACTGTGTGTATTGGGTCTGTACTTTTATTTTCTATCATTGTGTGTATGTGGTATGTACTTTTATTTTCTATCATTGTGTGTATGTGGTATGTACTTTTATTTTCTATCATTGTGTGTATGTGGTATGTACTTTTATTTTATATCATTGTGTGTATTGGGTCTGTACTTTTATTTTCTATCATTGTGTGTATTGGGTCTGTACTTTTATTTTCTATCATCGTGTGTATTGGGTCTGTACTTTTATTTTCTATCATTGTGTGTATTGGGTCTGTACTTTTATTTTCTATCATTGTGTGTATTGGGTCTGTACTTTTATTTTCTATCATTGTGTGTATGTGGTATGTACTTTTATTTTCTATCATTGTGTGTATGTGGTATGTACTTTTATTTTCTATCATTGTGTGTATTGGGTCTGCACTTTTATTTTCTATCATTGTGTGTATTGGGTCTGTACTTTTATTTTCTATCATCGTGTGTATTGGGTCTGTACTTTTATTTTCTATCATTGTGTGTATTGGGTCTGTACTTTTATTTTCTATCATCGTGTGTATTGGGTCTGTACTTTTATTTTCTATCATCGTGTGTATTGGGTCTGTACTTTTATTTTCTATCATTGTGTGTATTGGGTCTGTACTTTTATTTTCTATCATTGTGTGCATTGGGTCTGTACTTTTATTTTCTATCATTGTGTGTATTGGGTCTGTACTTTTATTTTCTATCATTGTGTGTATTGGGTCTGTACTTTTATTTTCTATCATCGTGTGTATTGGGTCTGTACTTTTATTTTCTATCATTGTGTGTATTGGGTCTGTACTTTTATTTTCTATCATTGTGTGTATTGGGTCTGTACTTTTATTTTCTATCATTGTGTGTATTGGGTCTGTACTTTTATTTTCTATCATTGTGTGTATTTGGTATGTACTTTTATTTTCTATCATCGTGTGTATTGGGTCTGTACTTTTATTTTATATCATTGTGTGTATTGGGTCTGTACTTTTATTTTATATCATTGTGTGTATTGGGTCTGTACTTTTATTTTCTATCATCGTGTGTATTGGGTCTGTACTTTTATTTTATATCATTGTGTGTATTGGGTCTTTACTTTTATTTTCTATCATTGTGTGTATTGGGTCTGTACTTTTATTTTCTATCATCGTGTGTATTGGGTCTTTACTTTTATTTTCTATCATTGTGTGTATTGGGTCTTTACTTTTATTTTCTATCATTGTGTGTATTGGGTCTTTACTTTTATTTTCTATCATCGTGTGTATTGGGTCTGTACTTTTATTTTATATCATTGTGTGTATTGGGTCTGTACTTTTATTTTCTATCACTGTGTGCATTGGGTCTGTACTTTTATTTTCTATCATCGTGTGTATTGGGTCTGTACTTTTATTTTCTATCATCGTGTGTATTGGGTCTGTACTTTTATTTTCTATCATTGTGTGTATTGGGTCTGTACTTTTATTTTCTATCATTGTGTGTATTGGGTCTGTACTTTTATTTTCTATCATCGTGTGTATTGGGTCTGTACTTTTATTTTCTATCATTGTGTGTATTGGGTCTGTACTTTTATTTTCTATCATTGTGTGCATTGGGTCTGTACTTTTATTTTCTATCATTGTGTGTATTGGGTCTGTACTTTTATTTTCTATCATTGTGTGTATTGGGTCTGTACTTTTATTTTCTATCATCGTGTGTATTGGGTCTGTACTTTTATTTTCTATCATTGTGTGTATTGGGTCTGTACTTTTATTTTCTATCATTGTGTGTATTGGGTCTGTACTTTTATTTTCTATCATTGTGTGTATTGGGTCTGTACTTTTATTTTCTATCATTGTGTGTATTTGGTATGTACTTTTATTTTCTATCATTGTGTGTATTGGGTCTGTACTTTTATTTTCTATCATTGTGTGTATTGGGTCTGTACTTTTATTTTCTATCATTGTGTGTATTGGGTCTGTACTTTTATTTTCTATCATCGTGTGTATTGGGTCTGTACTTTTATTTTCTATCATCGTGTGTATTGGGTCTGTACTTTTATTTTCTATCATTGTGTGTATTGGGTCTGTACTTTTATTTTCTATCATCGTGTGTATTGGGTCTGTACTTTTATTTTCTATCATCGTGTGTATTGGGTCTGTACTTTTATTTTCTATCATTGTGTGTATTGGGTCTGTACTTTTATTTTCTATCATTGTGTGTATTGGGTCTTTACTTTTATTTTCTATCATTGTGTGTATTGGGTCTGTACTTTTATGTTCTATCATCGTGTGTATTGGGTCTGTACTTTTATTTTCTATCATCGTGTGTATTGGGTCTTTACTTTTATTTTCTATCATTGTGTGTATTGGGTCTGTACTTTTATGTTCTATCATCGTGTGTATTGGGTCTGTACTTTTATTTTCTATCATCGTGTGTTTTGGGTCTGTACTTTTATTTTCTATCATTGTGTGTATTGGGTCTGTACTTTTATTTTCTATCATCGTGTGTATTGGGTCTGTACTTTTATTTTCTATCATCGTGTGTTTTGGGTCTGTACTTTTATTTTCTATCTTTGTGTGTATTGGGTCTGTACTTTTATTTTCTATCATTGTGTGTATTGGGTCTGTACTTTTATTTTCTATCATTGTGTGTATTGGGTCTGTACTTTTATGTTCTATCATCGTGTGTATTGGGTCTGTACTTTTATTTTCTATCATTGTGTGTATTGGGTCTGTACTTTTATTTTCTATCATCGTGTGTTTTGGGTCTGTACTTTTATTTTCTATCATTGTGTGTATTGGGTCTGTACTTTTATTTTCTATCATTGTGTGTATTGGGTCTGTACTTTTATTTTCTATCTTTTCGATTTAGTCTACATTACATAAAACAAGTGAAATTTTCTTTTGTGAGTTGTTACGTATGATATATACGTCTTCTGTGTTGGTAGGTGGTGTTTCTCTTATATTTTAGGGGCCACACCCAGGGCCGGATTTTCAATTTTAGGGGCCCTAGGCCAAAAAAAATGTGAGGCCCCATTTTGAAAAATAAAAAATATTGCTAAGTTTTTTTTAGGTAAAATATATTTTTTTTTTATATATTACTCCACATTTTGGGGCCCCTTTTTTGCGGGGCCCTTAGGCCACGGCCTAGTCGGCCTGTCTGTAAATCCGGCCCTGGCCACACCTAAATTCATTTCTTTCAATGTTATAGATTGGTCTTCAATTTTGAAACATGTGTCTGTTGTTCCTTGTCTATTTGGATTTTTCTTTTCTATTTTAATTGTATAGATTTATTTTTCTGGCAACACTACTTATTAACAATAAAAAAAGTTGTTCAATTGTTTGTCTTGGTTAACTGGTTAGTAAAACATCAGAAATGAATATGTATGAAACAATATTAATCAAGGATAAACATTTAAATAGTACTTAAAAACTTGATAGCATGCATTCATATGTCTTGTTAAATATGCTTAACCAATGGTTCTCAAAGGGCTACAACATGTATGCAGTGGATTTATTTTCCAAAGAGAACGTCCATCTGCAATCGATCCCCACACTCAAGGACACAAAACAAATAAACAGCCCCAAACTACGGCCCCAAAAAACCCCACCCAAGGCCACCCACCCGCCCATGCCCCCGCCACACAAACCAAGGATGGCCTATCAACCAACCCCCCCTCAAACATACCGAACCGCCAATTCAACACATAGACGTGCTGCATATGACAACACATTATGTCAAATTTACAGCTAATCAACAGCCTTAAGGGAGAAAAAAAAATTATGGATAACACTTAGGTGCCCCAGCCACCCCTGTTACATGAATCACGATGCTCTAAACAACCTAAGCAGATGAAAATCAGTAGAGCAAGGGAGGCAACACTTACATCAATCACGATGTTCAACAGAAAATCAAATTTACACAGTCTGTTAGATAATTGATTAATTGTTTTAAAATATAACACATCCTGTTTAAGCGTTCTATCCACTCACAACATAATTACAACTTGGTTCCTTGATAAACAAATTTAAAAGGTACATTTTGGGGGTGGGGAGGGTGCATGACATCTGTATATGTGCAAAGTTTTCAATGTGTTTATAACAATTAATATATACTAAATTACGTGTGAATATACTACATTACGTGTGGTTTGTATTAATATCAGTTAATATATTCTTATGTACGGGTGGCTTGTATAGAGAGAAGTAAATATATACTAATTTACTAGTTGATTATATAGATAACAGTGAATATATTCTAATATACGAGTGGTTTATATAGATAGTACTAAATATATATTTATATTCAAGTGTTTTGTATACAAAGCAGTGAATTATATACTAAAATACGCTTGTTTTATATAAAGATCAGTAGAGATATGTTAAAATTCAAGTTGTTTATATAGATGGTAGTGAAAATATACTAATATACGATTGGTGTTTTCATAGAAATTGTATCTGATCGTGGGTGACTGGCAAAATATTCTGACCGCTAATTCACCAACTTCCAATCAACCGATCGAGCAGAAACCTGGCACATAGACTAAAATGTCGATGACAACACATTCTATCACATTTTCAGACCCACACGCTAACCCAGCACGAAAACAAATTAGTTTTTACAGTTTTCAGGTGTAGCAAAATTTCGGAGCCATACGGGCAATGGTCTTCACTGTTGACATACTGATCATACTGTAATTCATGGGTGCCACACGGGCAATGGTGTTCATTGGTGACCTAATGATCTCACTTCATTTTTTGTTACTCACACTGTGAGTTGTTTTCACCGGATGCCATACTGATGTCGATAAATTTAATCAGGTGTCACACAGTTAGTGGGGTTCACTGGTGACCTATTGATTATATTGTATTTCATGGGCGCCATTTGTTAAGTAGGGTTAACTTGTGGCCTTTTGATCATGATTCCTATTAAAATTTTCTATGCTGAAAAAGTGTAAAAGGATTAAGCCTCATTAGACATCAGAAATTTAATCCACATTTTGTCACAATATAAAGGTAACTCTTGGTGACCAACTGTTTAAGAAATTTTTTATTTTCGTCGTACATGGGCTATTGTGCAAGCGAAATCTACATCGGAAATCAGCAGATAGGTAAAATTTGAGATGCAAGATGGAAGCCAGTGGGGTTCTTCTGGTAGTCGCTGGTGGCCTACTGATCTCAAGGAGACTTATAGTGGGCGTTGGTCAGTAGGGATTGGGAGTCTCAGCTCATTTTGGCATAGCATATTTGGATGCAGGTTTTGAGGATTAACAGGATGATTGGGATAACTGATGTATTTGGGATCAATTATAGCGGTGCGCTTTTCATCTGCGTTGGATCGGAGGGTAGGGAGCGAGGACTAGTGGATAATCCTTTTAAAAGAGTGATCCAAGTCAACGAAATGATGGGAAACGGTAACCATTGGTAAAGCATAATTAACTTTATATAAATTTCTGTTTAATATTAAACTTTTTAGTTTTTGCGACACTTCATAAGGTGTAAAAATAATTAAAATATATTACATGAATAGCATAAATTTAAAAGTTTTTGCTAAAATTTTAATAAAACATATTACAAATGCAAAAAAATAAAATTAATATAGTAAGAAAAATCTTAAGATATATTTAAACACACATTTACTAAAACATAATTAATTGTTTCCCTTGAAAACAAAAATCTCTTAAACATTTAAGCACTTTTTAATTTTCAAAACATAAAAAAAAATAATTCAATATATATATATGATTTTAAACGTTCATTTCAAATACTGTTATTTAAAAGTATTTTATTTTTCCGCCCATTTATATCAGATGTGTTTAAATGATGAAAATCGATTGCATTAGCTTTTTTTCCCCCCACAACTTTATTTCAAACATCTTTGTAAAGAAACATAATTTAACATATTCATATGGAGTTGATAAATAATTTAACAATAACTTAAAATGTGTTTCTAAAAAATAGGAGCCATCTTTAAATGATTTTATGTATGCATATTAAACACTTCTTAACCATATTTTTTTTTCATCTTATTTACCCATATTCACCAACTCCTTGGTTATATTAAGAAATTAAGAACAATGTAGTTTTATTAAATCCTTTATATTAAGTTGCCTTGTGATCGTGTGTGGCTGGTTGTGTGGGTGGCTGTGTTGGTTGTAAAATATTCTGACTGCTAATTCAATAAACTTCCAATCAACCGATCGAGCTGGAACCTGGCACGTAGACTAAATGCCGATGACAACACATTCTGTCACATAGACTCAATGCCGATGACAACACATTCTGTCACATAGACTCAATGCCGATGACAACACATTCTGTCACATAGACTCAATGCCGATGACAACACATTCTGTCACATAGACTCAATGCCGATGACAACACATTCTGTCACATAGATTAAATGCTGATGACAACACATTCTGTCACATAGACTAAATGCCGATGAGAACACATTCTGTCACATTTTCAGACCCACACACTAACCTCAAAATTCTTTCCTGTAATTCAAAATGAACATAAAATTAAATTCCCAAAAACTTTGCTAGACGAGATACTTCAAAAAAAATATATCAAGTGTGAGTGGTTCGCAACATTTTTGTTGTTTTTTTCTAAAATATTGTTTGAAATAAATATCCGTTGTAAAACTTTCTAGGTAATTAAAATGTTAATATAGTTCAGGGGCGTGACAAAATGAGCGATTAGAGCGGCACTAATAGTTTCTTTTTTTATAAATTGCGTTACTTTTATGAAGGTTTTTTTTTTTTAAAATAATTTTACCACAATCCCAGTTGCTTGTTATTACATTTGAAAAAGTATTTATACGAAAATGTGTGATCTTAGGGGGTGCTTATTGTATAATACGTAAAAGTAATTGTTTTTTTCTTTTATTAATAAGTAGATTTAGTTCGTCTTACGACATCTTTCTTAAAATTATTGAACGATTACTCGCATGTATCAAATAATATGCTTGACGCACAATAAAATAATTAATTTCATTTTTCATGGCAATAATTGCGTTACTTCAATCCCAATTTTCTTTTATTAAATTTCTGTGCTACATAAATAAAGTTTGTTAAATTGGAATATGAATTTTAAATATATAAAAGAAGCATAAAAATAATGTTTAAGAAAAACGTTGTTTTTAAGAAATATTTAATCAATATCATGTGTTCATTTTATTAGTTTTCTTTATAATTTTATTTGTTCTAAATTTATAGATGTGTCTGTAATGATTTTTTTTAAAATCATGTGTCTATACTTATGTTGAAAACATGTGTCTGTACCGAACGTTTTAATCATGTGTCTGTACTGATGGTTTAAATATGTGATGGTAATGATTGTTTTAATCATGTGTATGTTGTGATATTTTTCTACAATGATTTTTTAATTAAAGTCATGATTTATTTAGTTTACAAGTTTTCCTTTTCTGTTTTGTTAATGACTTGGTGTTGGAGATGTCGACTTACATGTTATTTTGTTAAAGACTTGATGTTGAAGATGTCGACTGTAAATGTTGTTTTGTTAATGACTTGGTGTTGAATATGTTTTATTAATGACTTGGTGTGGAAGATGTTGACGTATATGTTTTTTTTACAGAATTAGTGTTGAATATGTTTTATTAATGACTTGGTGTTGAAGATGTTGACTTATATGTTGTTTTGTTAATGACTTGGTGTTTACCGTCATATGTCTTTAAAATCTTTAAGCGTCTATGGACTAAATATATTAGAGTTGTTACAATGAGATTACTAAAGAAGCGAATACCTCAAATGAACTGAATGTATCAGAGTTCTTACAGTCACGTGACTAACAATATTGGAGGCGCTTATAAGGTCAATTAATCAGAGTTCTTACAATCATATGACTAACAATATTCTAGTCACTCATAAGGTCAATTAAAAAGAGTTCTTACAGTCATATGACTAACAATATTTGAGGCGATCATAAGGTCAATTAATCAGGGTTCTTACAGTCATATGACTAACAATATTTGAGGCGATCATAAGGTCAATTAATCAGGGTTCTTACAGTCATATGACTAACAATATTTGAGGCGATCATAAGGTCAATTAATCAGGGTTCTTACAGTCATATGACTAACAATATTCTAGGCACTCATAAGGTCAATTAATCAGAGTTCTTACAGTCATATCACTAACAATATTCTAGGCACTTATAAGGTCAATTAATCAGAGTTCTTACAGTCATATGACTAACAATATTCTAGGCACTTATAAGGTCAATTAATTAGAGTTCTTACAATCATATGACTAACAATATTCTAGGCGCCCATAATGTCAATTAATCAGAGTTCTTACAGTCATATGAATAACAATATTCGAGGCGCTCATAAGGTCAATTAATCAGAGTTCTTACAGTCATATGATTAACAATATTCAAGGCACTCAAAAGGTCAATTAATCAGAGTTCTTAAAGTCATATGACTAACAATATTCGAGGCACTCAAAAGGTCAATTAATCAGAGTTCTTACAATCATATGACTAACAATATTCAAGGCACTCAAAAGGTCAATTAATCAGAGTTCTTAAAGTCATATGACTAACAATATTCGAGGCACTCAAAAGGTCAATTAATCAGAGTTCTTACAGTCATATGACTAACAATATTCGAGGCGATCATAGGGTCAATTAATCAGAGTTCTTACAGTCATAGGACTAACAATATTCGAGGTGCTTATAAGGTCAATTAATCAGAGTTCTTACTTGAAAGCAAGCACGCCCATGTGACAGTCATATGACTAAAACAGTGTGGGCCGCCCATGAAATAAATTCATGCATGCAGAGTTATAACTTATTTTGTTCCACTTGTCACGATCACGATTGATGGGATAATACAACTGTAATACAAGCCAGCTGTCAAACTTATATTGACGTGATGTAATAATCTGTTTCAAAACCAGTACTGTGTTTAAGGAAACTTGTAGGCATCAATGTAAACATATACATTTGTCTAACATTAAATTGACTAAGTCATGCAATATCATTGTATTTCATAATTGCCTCACGGTCATTAGGGTACACTGGTGACCTACTGATCATGATTCCTTTTACTGTTTTCCGTGATGGATAAGTGTAAAAGGATTAAGCCTAATTAGACATCTGTAAGTGTTTAAAACTTTTGTTACAGGATGGAGGTAGCTCTAGGTTATTGCAGGCCATTGGTGACCTACAGATTATGAAATGTTTTGTCTTTGTCGGGGATGGGCAAGTGTGTAAAGGGTGAGCTACATTGGCATTCAGCACGGGTGTCAAAATTGAAATGCACGATCGAGTCAGGAACTAGTGGGAGTTGTTGGTGGCCTACTGATCTCAAGGTAATTTGCAGACATCGATGATCTGTAGGTGATGGACATGAGCAGGATGACTAATATAAATGGTGACTATAGGGACCACTGGAGCAAGTGTCTTTTCATTTGCAATGCATCCTTAAGGGTAGGGATCGAGGACAAGTGGTTTTCCTTTTAAAGGGGCTTTTTTTTTTTTACCAACCACTACTGTGAAGTTGACACAATTCTTTTAATACAATTTATTTTTTTTTTTTATTGTTTAACAGAAATTTAATTATAGTTTAATATGCTTAACAAACGTTCTTTGGAATTATTCCTGGATACGAGTGGATTAACCCTTTTTTTTTTTTTTACATTAAATTGTTCCATTCTTTAATTAAATGAAAGATTCCAGGCACGTCTTGCCCACTTATTTCATCTGAAAGTTTACATTTTTTTAAAATTAGATTTTCAACAAAGGAATATTTCAACATATACAGAATAAATTATTTACAATGCAAAATTACCTAAGTGTTAACTTAAACAACAATTTAAATCATGTGCTGAAACAACATTTTTACATAAAGGTACTGAAATTCTAATAAAATACTGTTTACTATGTTAAAAATTGCTTCTATAATACATTTGTTAACTTGATATATATATCAGTTGGAATATAAACAAAAAACAATTAATGTATTTCTCAGTCATTATATTGTCTTAAATTTTGTTTTCAATTACGTTTTGTATTTTAAATCTAAAAAGTGTTTCTAATGTAATGTTTGTGTAATTATGTTTGTGAAAAAAAGCCTTAAGTCTGTGGTGCCATATATGTTTTCTGTATTGTGAAAGTAATATGAGACTTATTGTGTGTTGTTTCTTGTTTTTGGATTCTGGTATTGTGTTTAGTGTTATGGCTCTGTCTATATCTACTGTGTGAACTGTACCTGCTTGTATGATTTGTTTAAGTGTAGATTTAGTCTGTAAGATTGTGTTGCATGACATATATAAATGTTGTTCGGTCTCATCAGCCCCCGTCCTGCACAGTGGACATTCTATGTGCCTAGCTCGGTCCTTGTATGGTCTTGATGAGACTGGTGTCATGTTGTATATGAGTCTATATGTTTTTTTTTTTTTTTAATTGTTTTTTTTATTAGATTTTCAACAAAGGAATATTTCAACATATACAGAATAAATTATTTACAGGCAAAATTATCTAAGTGTTAACTTAAACAACAATTTAAATCATGTGCTGAAACAACATATTTACATAAAGGGTACTGAAATTCTAATGAAATACTGTTTACTATGTTAAAAATTGCTTCTATAATACATTTGTTAACATGATATATATATCAGTTGGAATATAAACAAAAAACAATTAATGTATTTCTCAGTCATTATATTGTCTTAAATTTTGTTTTCAATTACGTTTTGTATTTTAAATCTACAAAGTGTTTCTAATGTAATGTTTGTGTAATTATGTTTGTGAAAAAAAGCCTTAAGTCTGTGGTGCCATATATGAGTCTATATGTTTTTTTTTTTAACAGTTGAAAAGTATTGTTTTATAACTCACATGCCCTCACCCATTTAACAAAATGATAAACCACCCGCTACCCTCATTGCGTTTTATAATATGAGCACAGTCCCTAAAGAGAGTTATCCTGAGTCTATATATTATTTACCTTATCCACCTTTTTTTTTTTTTTTTAATGTAGCGAGAATTATTTTTATCTCATAACAAAAATAGTTGGTGAATGATTATAATGCATAAAACTAACAATCACATTTTCAATTATAGTTTGACTTGACTCTCCTTGTCCCAAACACAGAACAAATAAATGGGTTATATATTGAAAAGAAATTTAATAATTAAGAAGTTTACGATAATTGCATATTTTGTATCACCATTGAATAGCATTTTTCGCTTTATATAAATATATGTTATACATTTAACTTTATAAGTTGCATGAAACTCCATACGATGTAAATTTTATTTCAAGTTATCTTGCAAATAGTCTAAATTGACAGTTTTTTGTCAAAAGTATAATAATAAACTTGATAAATACAAAAATACAATACATATAGTTAGAAAAATCTTAAGATATATCCACACATAAATTTACTAAAACATATTAAATAGTCTCCCTTGAAAAAGAAAAAAAAATCGTTCAAACCTTTACACACATTTTTTTTTTTAATATAAGAAAAAAATTATATAAAAAGTTCATTTCAAATACATTAATTTAATAGTCTAATCAAATATTTGTTTCATTTCAGTTTATTGAAATAGTTTTTATATAATTAATCACCTGTGTTGAAATGCAGCGATTATCCTTAAGGTAGTTTCTCACTAAAAGCTGTAAGCATTTTATAACAAGAAAACATCAGATATTACGTCACAAAATTGTTTGGGTGCACATCTTTTTATAATAGAAAAATAAAAGTATATTAAAGTATATTGTCTTTTAACCGATCAATTCTAGGTCAGTCAATGAAAATACAGTTTTTAAAATTAAATATATGGCTAGTACAAATTAGTTGATTTATCTAGGACTAAAAGCCCACCTAACTCAACTTACGTCTGTGTTGAGGGAAGCTAATGTTCAATATTCTCTATGCATATGGTTGCTACACACGATTTGATTTATATTAGCTGTAACCTCATATAATTTCATTATAATATGGTGATGGTGGAAGACAATGTTCAATATTGTTAATACATGTGAATTGATTGACATGACCTTTAACCCTATATGCTTTCACTATCATCTTTTTTGAGGGATAACAAAGAAGGTAGATATTTAAAGGGAAGTGTGACAAAAGCATAATTTCCTACGACACACTAGCCTGTAGATACTTAAAGGGAAGTGTGACAAAAGCATAATTTCCTACGACACACTAGCCTGTATATACTTAAAGGGAAGTGTGACAAAAGCATAATTTCCTACGACACACTAGCATGTGGATACTTAAAGGGTGTATAACAAAAGCAAAGTTTCCTAAGACACACTTGCCAGTAGATACATACCGTGAATTATGACTAAAGCATCCTTTCCTATGACACACTAGCTGGTAGATACATAATTTGATGTTGGACAAAAGCACCACAAAAACTTACCACACAATCGCATTGAGGAGGTTAATTCTCTTACTTCGGCGACCCTCTTTAATGAAACTATTTTAAACAAAGTCAATTTTAAAATGAATTATGTAATGTATAACACAGTGTGTCATTTGTAAAAGTATTTTACCTTGATGTCTTGTTGAACAAATCAAATATTATGCTATATGCTTTTCTAATTATCATTTATGGTTATCATGCTTCTTTATATAATAAATGTTATATAAAGATATTGTCTTGATATAAGTAAGTAAATTTGTATGTAAAGATATTGTCTTGATGTCGGTAAGTAAATGTTATGTAAAGGTATTGTCTTGATGTAGGTAAGTAAATTTTATGTAAATATATGGTCTTGATGTAGGTAAATCAACGTTATGTAAAGGTATTGTCTTAGTATAGGTACCGGTAAGTAAATGTCATGTAAAGATATTGTCTTGATGTAGAAAGTAGAAATAAACATACTAATTTATGTTGACATAATATACGTCTATCCAAAATAAAAAGGAAAAGAAAATAAGAAGAATTGACATAATCCATAACTAATACAAAGTACTCGCTCGACTTTTCCTGGATGTGAATGTGCTGTATCCATGATAGTATGTGGTATTTTAATAGAAGTACCAGTATGTGGACGTGGAATATCCATGATAGTATGTGGTATTATAATAGAAGTACCAGGATGTGGACGTGGAATATCCATGATAGTATGTGGTATTATACTAGAAGTACAAGGATGTGGACGTGGAATATCCATGATATTATGTGGTATTATAATAGAAGTACCAGTATGTGGACGTGGAATATCCATGATAGTAGGTGGTATTATAATAGAAGTACCAGTATGTGGACGTGGAATATCCATGATAGTATGTGGTATTATACTAGAAGTACAAGGATGTGGACGTGGAATATCCATGATATTATGTGGTATTATAATAGAAGTACCAGTATGTGGACGTGGAATATCCATGATAGTATGTGGTATTATAATAGAAGTACCAGGATCTGGATGTGGAATATCCATGATAGTATGTGGTATTATAATAGAAGTACCAGGATGTGGACGTGGAATATCCATGATAGTATGTGGTATTATAATGGAAGTACCAGGGTGTGGACGTGGAATATCCATGATAGTATGTGGTATTATAATGGAAGTACCAGGGTGTGGACGTGGAATATCCATGATAGTATGTGGTATTATAATGGAAGTACCAGGGTGTGGACGTGGAATATCCATGATCTTCTTCTTCTTTCGCCTTTTCGTCCTCGAGGAACAGCAGCCGATCTTCATCGACGTCTGTGATTAGGACATAGGCCGCCTACAAGAGCCCTCCAGGCATCACGATCCTGAGCCAATCTCTCCAGCCTCCCCCAAGTGTGGCCAAGTTTCTTGGTATCCGCCTCCACTTCACGGCGCCAAGTGTTCTTAGGCCTGCCTCTTTTCCGTTTTCCTTGAGGGTTCCAATTCAAGGCTTGTCTAGTTATGCTGGAGGCAGGTTTCCTGAGCGTAAGGCCAATCCATCTCCATCTTCTCTGGAGGATCTCTTGTTCTACAGGTTCTTGCTTTGTCCGCTGCCACAGTTTCTGGTTGCTGATTCTGTCGGGCCAATGAATCCCGAGAATCCTTCTTAAGCAGTTATTGATGAAGGACTGGATTCTCTTCATATTCCCAGCAGTGATTCTCCATGTTTCTGCACCATACAGTAGAACCGATTTCACCATTGTGTTGAAGGTTCTGATCTTCAGTTTGGTATTTAGGTGTTTGGAGGCCCAGACATTTTTTAGTTGTTGGAAGGCTGCCCGTGCCTTTCCTACCCTCATTTTGATGTCAGCATCTGTCACACCTTGCTTGTCCACGATGCTGCCAAGGTAGACAAAGCTCTCTACCTCCTCGAGCGCTTCCTCTTTGAGCCTGATGGGTGCTGTATTGGTAGCGGCATTGACCTTGAGGACCTTGCTCTTCCCCTTGTGAATATTAAGACCAATACGTGCAGAAGTGTCTGCAATATTTATGGTCTTCTCCTGCATCTGTTGTTGGGTATGGGAGAGATGGGCAAGATCGTCAGCAAAATCGAGGTCATCAAGCTGGTCCCACAAGGTCCATTGAATACCATTCCGCTTCTGTTGTGTGGAAGTTTTCATCACCCAGTCAATGGCCAATAGGAACAGGAAAGGCGAAAGCAAACATCCCTGCCTCACACCGGTCTTCACCTGGAAAGCATCCGTCACCTGTTGTCCGTGGACTACTCGGCAGGTCATCCCCTCGTAAGAGTTTCTGATCAAGTCCGTGATTTTCCGCGGGACTCCATAATGTCTCAACAGTCTCCAGAGGGTTTGCCTATCCACACTGTCAAAGGCTTTCTCGTAGTCAACGAAGTTGATGTAGAGGGGTGAGTTCCATTCCAGGGATTGCTCTAGGATGATGCGCAGTGTTGCAATTTGGTCAGTACAGGATCTGTTGGTCCGGAAGCCAGCCTGTTGGTCCCGCAGCAGGGGGTCAACAGTTTCTTTCATTCTGTTGAGTAGTACGCGGTTGAAAACCTTGCCTGGGATGGACAGTAAGGTGATCCCTCTATAGTTGGAGCAGGAGCTTAAGTCCCCCTTTTTTGGGATTTTAATGAGATATCCCTCCTTCCACTCCGAAGGTACCTGTTCCTCCTCCCAGATCTTCAAGAACAGTGGGTGAAGCATATCTACACTGGTGTGCACGTCAGCCTTCAGTGCCTCTGCTGGGATGCCATCCGGTCCTGCAGCCTTGCCATTTTTAAGTTGTTTGATGGCAATACGGATCTCTTCTTTGGTGGGTGAGTTGCAGTCAATAGCCAGGTCACTGTCAGCTGGCTGAATATCTGGTGGATTACTTGGCTCTGGCCTGTTTAGAAGTTCCTCAAAGTGTTCTTTCCATCTCGCTCTCTGTTGCTCCTCATTTGGTATGCTCTTACCACCTTTGTCCTTCACTGGTCTTTCTGGCTTCCTGAACTTTCCAGACAATTTCTTGATGGTAGCGAACAATTCCCGCTTATTTCCTTGGCTGCTTCTTCCGCTTCTTTGGCAAGCATGTCTACAAAGTTTCTTTTGTCCATTTTAGCGCTTTTCTTTACTTTCTTATTTGCCTCTGAGTACTCCTTTTGGAACCTAACTTTCTGCGCTCGTGTACGGCTGTTGTTAATTTCTGCCTTCTTCCCTTTTCTCTCTTCTATCACTTTCAATGTATCTGCTGTTATCCATTCTTTGTGTGTATGTTTCTTGTTTCCCAACACTTCCTGACATGTTGATTTGACTGCTTTCTTTACTCCCTGCCACTTTCCATCGATCGTCTCGTCTCCTATCAGTTCCTGTAGGACTTGGAACTTGTTGGACAGAGTGGTCCTGAACTCTTCCTGTTTGGCCTTATCTTTCAAGAAGGGGGTGTTTTAGCGCAACTTTTATGATGTCTGCTCAGTGTAGTGCCTTTTCAGTTTTAGTCTCAGCCGGGCCACTAGAAGATGGTGGTCTGAGGCAACGTCAGCTCCTCTTCTGACTCGTACATCTTGGAGAGATCGCCTGAATTTTTTCCCAATACACACATGATCTATTTGGTTCATCGTTTGGAGGTCCGGTGAAACCCATGTGGCCTTGTGTATCCTCCTGTGTTGGAATAAGCTCCCGCCTATGACTAGATTTGTTGTGGCACATAGGTCGGCAAATCTTTCTCCGTTATCATTCATTTCTCCTATCCCCTGTCGCCCCATGGCTTCTTCATAGCCCGTGTTGTCACTGCCGATCTTGGCATTGAGATCTCCTATGAGGATGACAATGTTTCGCCTAGGGCGACCCTGGGTAATGGTAAGCAATCTGTTATAGAATTCATCTTTGTCTTCCTCCTCACTTTCGTTTGTTGGTGCGTAGCACTGGATAACATCCAAATTGATTCTGTGTTTTTTGGTCCGAAAGGTTGCTGTGAGTATTCTAGGCCCATGCGCCTCCCATCCAATGAGTGCTCCTTGGGCTGCCCTGGATATCATCAGGGCCACGCCCAGAGTGTGTGGTGCATCGTCACTCTCGTGCCCTGAGAATAACAGCATCTCTCCTGAGGCTAGTCTCTTCTGTCCGCACCCGATCCATCTTGCCTCGCTGATTCCTAGTATGGCGAGGTTATAGTTCCTCATCTCAGCGGTCACTTGTGCAGTCTTTCCCGTCTCATACATGGTGCGTACATTCCACGTTCCAATGGCGGTGGTGGTCCTGGTGGAGATGATGGTCGTCGGCCTAGTAGTTTCCAGATTCTGGCTTTCACTACTTGGCGTCATGCATTCTGCGGCTGGAATATCCATGATAGTATGTGGTATTATAATAGAAGTATTAGGATTTGGACGTGGAATATCCATGATAGTAAGTTGTATTATAAAAGAAGTACCAGGACGAAGGTTTCCTGCCGAAAGGTTCATAGTTTTGTTACATTCCTTTTTTCAAGGTCAACCTTACTTTGTTTGACAACATACAACATGATACCAGTCTCATCAAGACCATACAAGGGCAGAGCTGGGTAAATAGAATGTCCACTATGCAGGACAGGGGCTGATGATTGATTGATTGGAGTACTTATATAGCGCTCATTTCCATGCTATGAGAGCATACTCACGGCGCTCCGATGTTCGAAAATGTTCGAGATGTCTCACTGCTGCCTGTTAAGTGCACGTGAACTCTGAACATAGAGAGACAGATGACTGCGTATTAATGAGCCCAATGGTAACATCGCCAGTCTTTTGATGCACTATCTTTGTGGAAGCTGAGTGTCAAGATGCCATCTTAGAGAGACAGATGAGCCCAATGGTAACAACCCAGTCTTTTGATGCACTATCTTTGTGGGAGCTGAGTGTCAAGATGCCATCTTAGAGAGACAGATGAGCCCAATGGTAACATCGCCAGTCTTTTGATGCACTATCTTTGTGGGAGCTGAGTGTCAAGATGCCATTATCCTTCTTCCACCCACAAAATACTTTTGTTTTTTTACTAAACAAAGTGTTCGACATCGTGTAAGAATTTCACTATCAAAAAGATGGCTATCAGGGGTACACAGCTGACACAGTCTACCAAGGAGATAGCTATCAGAGGTACACAGCCGACACAGTCTACCAAGGGAATAGCTATCAGAGGTACACAGCCGACACAGTCTACCAAGGGAATAGCTATCAGAGGTACACAGCCGACACAGTCTACCAAGGGAATAGCTATCAGAGGTACACAGCTGACACAGTCTACCAAGGAGATAGCTATCAAGGATACACAGCTGACGCAGACTACCAAGGAGATAGCTATCAGGGGTACACAGCTGACACAGTCTAGTAAATGAGTCTTGAAGGCGGGGCAATTCTTTCAAGTTAATTTCTCAGACTGCCCTAACAACTTTATATGGAATTGTTTATTCCAGTGAGTATGTCTTATTATGATATATAATGTTCACTTTATGGAAGCGTTTATTCATGACAGTTTCTCTTATTTTATTATACTATGTTCTCTTTGTATGGAAGGGTTTATTCATGAGACTTTGTATACATTTAAATAATTGCATTTAATGTTAGCATTTTGATACTAAGGAAACTTCATCCTTGTGCAACTATGAATGTCTGTGACATTGGATTCATCAACGGGGGAACTTACAGTGTTCTTGGATAAAGTTAAATTTAAATTAGGCATCTGAAAATTTGTCAATGTTGAGATACAGGATAAGGGTCAGTCAAGGGCGGGTGTGTTTGGGTGATGATGTGATTATCATGAGGAGTTGAGATTGTGAACGGGGGATGGGTGGATGTGGGGGTTTTCAGCTCAATTTGGCCCCAAGGGGTTGTTTGATTGAAATGCGGGCTTCCAGAATGATTGGTTTTTTTTGGTTTTTTTTTTTTTTCTTCTTTTTTTTCTTTCTCTTTTAAAAACAAAAGGGGGTGGCGGCGGAAACCTCGAAATTCTCTCATTGACTTCCGCAGCCGCCCTTCTGCTTGACGTAGCGTTTAATTTTACTTTTATTTTACCTTTACATTTAACACAATTTTTTTTTTTTTTTTTTTTTAACATATGAAATATTGAAAATGGAAAGAAGAGAATTTTTTTTTTTTTTTGAAAAAACTTTGGTGATGCGGACAATGACGAAGTTAGGACAAACGACTATTTAATGTTATTTATCATAGTGGAATGTGTGAAGCCCCATGGAATGAAATGTGGAAATGATTGGGACGATAAGTGGCATGGTGTGAAATGGCGAGCAAGATAAAAACAGAAAGGATGATATGAAAAATGAACACGATGATGGCTTCCTCCCTTTTGACTTTTCCGTGTCCTAGTTAGTCGTTTCTTTTCTGTAAGAGAAAGATGATATTTTGAGCGTAGACACTGTCTAGAGTCTGTGGCGCCGTTTTATTTACAAAGTATAAAATTTATTTACAAGTTTATATTAAAAACACATGTGTCAGGGGATGGGGAGCAGGAGATGGGAGGGGGGTGGTGGAGGAAGGGGGTGATAGGGTGAGGGTATCGTAAGGGATTATAGCATAGTACTATTTAATATCTTTTAGTTAAAAGTTTAAGTTTAAGGTTAATTTAATTAAGTCTTAATTTAGTAGGATTTGATTTTTTAGGTTTGATCTATTAGGGTTTGTATTTTTGCTCTAAATAATGTTTCTAGCAATGTTTCTGTGTACACATAATTGTGAAAATTGGCGTTTTGTCTGCACTGCCAAATGTGTTGTCTGTATTCAGCCAACAGTCGGAGGCTGATTGCATGTTGGGCCTTATTAATAGATTTAGGGATAGTGTTTAGTGTAATCGATTTATCTATGATTACTGGGTGGGTTGTTCCTGCTTTTAGGAGTAGTGTTAGTGTGGCTTTAGCTGTTTGTATTATTTTACAATCTATAAACAAATGTTGTTCTGTTTCTACTAACGTGTATCCGCAGAGTGGACATCTTGGTCTTTGAATCCTATGATGTTCAAGTCTTTCGGATGTTGGTGTCATGTTGTATAGGAGACGGAAAGTTATTTCCCTAGCTCTAGGTTCTATTTCTTTTATGTGTAGATTATTAAAAGTGTCTCCTATCTGTGTAGTGTTAAAACGTTTCAACCACTTGATCCTCTCCGAATGAGGTGTTTTCTTTTTATCTCTCAAGTGGCTGTAAATTTCTTTGTTTGTTTTATGTACCAGTGCTTCGTTCTCTTGGATGGCTCGTGTGCATGCTTGGAAGAAAGGGGGGAGCCTTGCCCCCAGGTAGTGTGGTGTGTTGTTGTTGATGGGTGTGAGACGTGTCAATCTAATCCCTAAATAGTAGTGATTTAGTGCGTATTCTTTATGGTCTTTTATAGCCTGACCTATATATTTAATTCTCATTGCTTTGATTTTAGTTGAATGATTGGATGACTGGAGGGTCGATCATACCCAATTGAAGAAGCGTACTGAAAAATATATAGACTTAATTTTTTTAAACTTTTTTTTAGTTTTAATTAAAATACATAAACAAAAAAAAATTACATTACATTTATGACTTTTAACTAGAATAGAAAAATTGTGTTGCCTTTTAATAAGATAACAAATTTGTTACAAAAACTTTTTTAATTTCATCTCATCAAATATTCAGTTTAACCATAATATTATTTACAAAAACGTATTAAGTTATGTCCCTTGAAATAAAAATGCTTCTATCTTTTTCTAAAACATAATACAAAAACAGAGCCAGAAACATCAATACATTGATCGTTGGTCCTCAAAATATAGAATACGAAGCCTTGTAATTAGTCAACACAGCCAGAAACACCAATACATTGATCGCTGGTTCTCAAAATATAGAATACGAAGCCTTGTAATTAGAATTAGACGTGTTTGGTAATTATAAACATAATAAACAGTGTGAACAAATAAACGCAAATATGTGTCATAAATAAATGAAATTTAAACATATTTACACAAACATTTCAATGCATATAATTTAACTAGTGTGCCGTACAATTACAAATAAATGTCTTTATTATTTGACTTTTTTATCCGTTTGTGTGTAGTACATTGAAGAATCATATTTATTCCCCGATGTACATTCAATAAGACAGTCAGATAAAATTCTCCATTTAATGATTTCAATTTCAGGATAATTTATTATGTAAGTTGTTTCCATTCTTCTTTTTGTTTCACTCACCTTTCTGTTTCATTCACCTTCTTGTGTCACTCACCTTTTTGTTTATTCACCTCTTTGATTCACTCCCTTTTTGCTTGACAGAACATTTTAATTCACTTAGCTATTTGTATCACTCAAAATTTTGTTCCACTCATCATTCAACACATTCTGTAAATTGTGTTGTTTGTTGATGTCTCAGATGACGATGTGCAATTTAAATGACGCCATTATAACTACTTTAAATATCAAATCAACTTCACTTCCCTCTCCCAATCCTTAAAATGAAATATATTTTCTAAAATAACAACTCATTTCATGGGCCTCTAAAAAGTCATGGGGAACACATATATCTGACTTATTTCCTTTGTTTGCTGGGTGGATTACATTGAAAAGAAAGAAGTTGTGTGTGACGTCATGTTTCATTTCACAAGTGGACTTCTCTGTACACAATTTGGAAAACATTATTTTTACTGGGATTTTGATTCAATTGTTAAAGAACTTTAATTACGTGTAAAGAAGCATTATGGTATACAGTTAACAACATGTGGTTTACAGTTAGCAACATGCGGCTTACAGTTAACAACATGCGGCTTACAATAAACAACATGCGGCTTACAGTTAAAAACATGCGGCGTACAGTTAACAACATGCTGCTTACAGTTAACAACATGCAGCTTACAGTGATTCAAAATAGCTATTTATGTAGGTTTATTCTTTTCATTTGGCCATAAAGTGTACAACAAAGAGAAGAATTATGTTAGGTGCTGTGTTTACATTTGTATTATTGGTAGGTTTTAATATGTCTGTTATGTGATGTGTTTACATATGTATTTTTGGAATCTTTTAATCTGTGTGTCATTTGATTCAAGAATATAACAAGCGTTATGTCGATTTGAAGATGAATGAATTATTTTATTTTTTTATTTAACATGAGCAGCCACTTTCCATTATTTGTGTTTTCTTTACTTAAAATTGTGTACAAGGCATGTTGTAACTAAAGATATTTGAAATACGGTTTAAAGGATGTGGTTCATGTTATATATATAGTTTGTCCAATTTTACATTTCATTTACTACAACTGTGTTTATTTTAGCATAAAATGTGTGTATCTGTTTCTAGAAATAATTATTCAACAATGATACATTTCACAACGTTATGATGACAAGTAAAAAAACTCTCAACACAATTTTCTTATGTAATGAGCAAAGACATCTTACACCGTGCACAGATAAAAAAATTCTTTTGTGTGCAGCAATAAAAAAAAAAACTAATTTAAACGTTAAAAAACGACAAAGCAACAGCGACACATCCTGCTATGATTGCATTTGTATATAGCTCATTTCAAGAAAAACACAAACATTTATCTTCGGATGATCCCCGTGCTGAGACCGGGGCAGCGTCTCCGAGGAAACTTTGAGGCGCCATCACGGGATTTGCCTCATCGTGGCGTGGCGGACTAGAAGAAAGAAAACTTGTTTTCAATCGACCGGATGTCTACCAGACCAGGGGGGAGGTTCCAGGCGTGCCGCCGCACGGTCTGTCGTTGGGGAAAACTTACGTCTGCCCCGTGTGGATGTGTGCCGGGTGGCACTACACATCAGACTTGTAGAGACCAGGTAAATTGTTGACACTAGTTTACAACACATCAGTCTTGTAGGGACTAGGAGAAATTGTTGACACTAGTTTACTACACATCTGTCTTGTAGGGACTAGGAGAAAGTGTTGACACTAGTTTACTACACATCTGCCTTGTTGGGGGCTAGGAGAAAGCAACTGAGTTCTTGACTATCAACTTGTTTTCGTGGTAGTACGGATGGTACCTGATCTCTAGACAACGCATTATCCGCCACAGTAAGGACTCGTCAAACCAGTCAAAGAGCTCCATCTGTCATAGCAACCATACAAGTCCTTACCATGTTTTCTTCTGCAGCTATCATTGTGTGTAAATGTCTCCACTTTCTATTCTATCTTTTCCATTTAATCCACTCTGGATATAAAAATGTGAAATGATATTTTTGTAGATTTGTCTTCACGTATGATATACAAGTCTTCTCTTTTGGTTGAACTTGTCTCTCTTTTATTTCAGAAGCCACGCCCATTATTGATTTCTGTTCAATGTCATAGTTTGGTCTTTAATTTTAAAACAATTGTCTATTGTTGCTTGTATATTCGGATGGTCCTTGCTAATGTTAATGTTTATTTTCTATTTGAAAGTTGTTTGACTATTCCGATATTGCTAGTCTATTATAATGATGTTTGTGTATTTTAATGATGTTTGTCTATTATAATGATGTTTGTCTATTATAATGATGTTTGTCTATTATAATGATGTTAGTCTATTATAAACATGTTTGTCTATTTTAATGATGGTTGTCTATTTTAATGATATTTGTCTATTATAATGATGTTTGTCTATTATAATGATGTTTGTCTATTATAATGATGTTAATCTATTATAATGATGTTTGTCTATTATAATGTTGTTTTTCTATTTTTGAGCTTAGGTTTTACTAGGAATACATGAAATTATATAGAAACCAAGTTCCTTGATAAGAAATACATTTATGTTTTCTTACAACACTACCTATTAACTTATTTAAAATGTTCAAATGTATGTCTATTTTTTCGGGTTAGTAAAACAACTGAAATGAGTGCATATGAAACAAAACAAAAATGTTAGTCCTTTAAATAGTAACGTGCACAAACGTTTTGGAAGTGAGAGTAAATATTAAATAAATGTATTTTTTCGACATCAAGGGAAATAATTATTTAAGTTTTTGCTGTTGTATTTCAGAATTTTCAGAGTCATATTATTTTAAGTTCTTTTTGTTATTGAAATGTAACTTCGTAACAATTTTGGCAGACAATTTACACATAATAACTTTAAATGTATTATGTATATTTTATTTTAAATATTATGCTTATTTAATTACAAACTTTAATTTAAAACTTGATATCGTTTTGATATATACTGTTTAATATGCCTAAGAAATGTTGTTTTTCGTTAACAAACGTTCAAGTGGATTAACATTAAGGCACTCCTCAGAACGGCGGTCCCAAATTCAAAACATAATGTTTCTAGAAAAATAAAATTTTAAATTCATTTTTACCTCATGGAACTTCATTAAAATTATTTTTAAAAGTAAAATAACATCTTTTTGTTTGAATAAAACAACAATTTGACAAATTTTACGAAATCAAAAACATTACATTTTAGTGAATCTTTTGTTTTTTACGGTAAATATAGGAGAACTCTTCTGTCCTTAAAGATACCTTATAAAAGTTGCCCAATTGGATGTATCTAGATTAAAATAAATATGTTGTATTTATTTTATTACTTTAATTGTGTCTAGGTGTCTGATATATCTTTCTAAACAAGTAGTGGGTTTACAATTTTAAATTCTGCCTGGGGGCAAATAGCAGAAGGTTGCTTTAACTATATAATAGGTGCCCTATTTTCTTCGTTCATAAATAGTTGTCCCAGGACAAGGTACGTTTTTTTTTTAAAAAATGATAATGATTATGACAAAGCTCCAGTGGTTCTTCTTTTTTATGATGCAGGGGTTCTCAATCTGTGGGTGATGAGCCTTTGGCCTTTGGGGGGCTAATGACCCTAACTCATATATCTTTAATATAAATCTGCATGAATCATTAACTATGAATTAGTATTAATAAAAATCAATTTATAAGAACAGAAGGATTATTTCAGCAAGGCATGTTCACGCAAATGAAGCACATTTTTTTTAAATCATAAAAGATTAAGAAGCAAGGTATCTAGTATCTACATAAAATTTATAACACGTAACACTTAAAAATTAGTTATCCCCCTCATCAAGCATTTTAATATATTTTTGAGTTGAGGGAAAATCTTTAAAAACATGATAAAAATAATATCAATGACATAGCAAGTAGCATAATGAACATGCTTTTCCTTACTTGCTAGGAGGCTCCACTAACATAATGGACAGGAGGCTCCACTAGCATAATGGACAGGAGGCTCCACTAACATAATGGACAGGAGGCTCCACTAACATAATGGACAGGAGGCTCCACTAACATAATGGACAGGAGGCTCCACTAACATAATGGACAGGAGGCTCCACTAGCATAATGGACACGAGGCTCCACTAGCGTAATGGACAGGAGGCTCCACTAACATAATGGACAGGAGGCTCCACTAACATAATGGACAGGAGGCTCCACTAACATAATGGACAGGAGGCTCCACTAACATAATGGACAGGAGGCTCCACTAACATAATGGACAGGAGGCTCCACTAGCATAATGGACAGGAGGCTCCACTAGCATAATGGACAGGAGGCTCCACTAACATAATGGACAGGAGGCTCCACTAACATAATGGACAGGAGGCTCCACTAGCATAATGGACAAGAGGCTCCACTAACATAATGGACAGGAGGCTCCACTAACATAATGGACAGGAGGCTCCACTAACATAATGGACAGGAGGCTCCACTAACATAATGGACAGGAGGCTCCACTAACATAATGGACAGGAGGCTCCACTAGCATAATGGACAGGAGGCTCCACTAGCATAATGGACAGGAGGCTCCACTAGCATAATGGACAGGAGGCTCCACTAACATAATGGACAGGAGGCTCCACTAACATAATGGACAGGAGGCTCCACTAACATAATGGACAGGAGGCTCCACTAGCATAATGGACAGGAGGCTCCACTAGCATAATGGACAGGAGGCTCCACTAGCATAATGGACAGGAGGCTCCACTAACATAATGGACAGGAGGCTCCACTAACATAATGGACAGGAGGCTCCACTAACATAATGAACAGGCTTTTCACTACTTGTGCATTTCTTGGTCTATTCTTCTTTTAATCGTGATAAGCAAAACAATACCAAGTATATATTAAGGCTCGTTCACAATTTACATCATGATCACATGCTCGGGGGGGCGTGTGGGGGGCACGTGTGGGGGGCGTGTGGGGTCGAGAATTCAGGGGCATTTATTAACAATATATTGTTTGGTTTATATCGGCACGATGTTAAATAAAGCACAATGTGCACAAAGAGTACAATGATGAAAAGAAATCTACACACACACAGTAAACAAAGCTCTGTCTCGAAGCACAAATAACACATGCGATAGAATCTCATGATAAATGATCTGCCTCTCTCTGTCATTTGTCTCCACACGTTTTTATAGTCTATTCTACTCATCTATCGAGCACCGTCTTACGTTTTGTCTTCCTTTCCAGTTTTATCCAGATTTTTCTAAAAAATTCTGAATGACAAGGACAATACTTATTTTGTTGTAAACAAGGTTAAAGGGAGACTATTCGTTTGCCACCTACACCTTAAATGTGGTCTCGAGTTTTTTGTCTGCTAGAGTTCATGCACGGGGGAAGCGTGAAGCAAACAAGTCGCCTACATAACATTGACGCACACATGATTGTCAGCGAGTTTTGGTGACCTGATTTTGAGGTCCAGAGCAGTCTATTATGACACGACTGAATGGTTCTTTAAAAGCTGGAATGGGCTGAAGAGGAGCCGATGGTATCTTCTGATTTGGTTTCCTTACCACCTGACAAGTATGACATGATCTGCAGTAGTCAACCACATCTTTCTTGATCTTGGGCCAAAAAAAGTGTGACGTGATTTTGTGTGATATGTCTTGTTCGCTCCCAAATGGCCTGTAAGTTGGGAATCATGGACTAAGCTCAGGATTTCGTTCCGGAAAAGTGTAGGAACTACTATCTGATGAACTATCCTCCATTCTTCGTCAGTTTTTTATTTCCTAATAAGTATGTTATCTTGTAATAATTAACAAACAGGGAATTGCTCAGCTTCTTCTTTGGTCATAGCGTTCTCTCGAAGTTTAAAGATTTCTGGATCATTCTTCTGCTCTTCATCGAGCTGCGTTCAAGTTGGTGTTTTGTGATCCTTTGACTCTTCGTTCATCATCATCATCATGTCCTTTAGTCCTTTAACCGTTAGGGCGCCACAGATGAAATGAAAACTATCCTTTTCCATTTCTCTCGGTCTTCAGCACTACGCATAGCATCGCCTAGCTTTAGTCCCGTCCACTCTTTGATGTTATCTTCCCATCTTTTTCTCTGTCTTCCTCTTCTTCTCCCTCCTCTAGTTGTGCCCTGCATTATTTCTTCGGCAAGCCCTTAAAGATTTTCCCTCAACTCAAAAATATATTAATATGCTTGATGAGGGGGATAACTAATTTTCAAGTGTTATGTGTTATAAATTGTATGTAGATACTAGATACCTTGTCACGTGGCCATACCACTCAAGTTTGCGCTTTTTACAGACACCAGAAAGTCATCGTATTGCCCAGTTGCTTGACGAATCCTTTCTTTCACTTGTTCATTGGTGATATGGTCTCTATAGCGGATGCCAAGAATGCTTCTGAAACATCTCATCTCCATCGCCTTTATTTTCCTTTCAAGTTCTGCTGTTAATGTCCAGTACTCACATGCATACAAGAAAATGGAGAGGACTTATGAGCGCATCAGCCTAATTTTGGTGATGGGGGCTATATTTTTGTAGTTCCATATTTTCTTGAGCCTCTTTAGTGCTGTTATGGTCTGGGCAATCCTGGCCATCAATTCGGGCTTGGAGTCTTCTTCCGAGACTATTGCTCCGAGGTACTTGAAGCTGCGAACTGCCTTTAATCTTTCCTCACCGACTTTAATTTCAGTGGCGATGCCAGTGGTGTTATTCGTTGTCATTTTTGTCTTTTCTGCACTGATTTGCATGCCAAAGGACGACGAAGTCTTGTCGAAACGCTTTACTAGGTTGGCTAGCTCTTCTTCGCTTCCAGTCAGTCCGTCTATGTCATCCGCAAAGCGTAGGTTGGTGATTGTTCTGCCACCAATGCTGACTGTTCCTACATGCGTTTCCAGTGCATCTGACATAATTATCTCTAAGAAGATGTTGAACAGGGTGGGGGAGAGCAAGCAACCTTGTCGTACTCCAACCATGGTCTTGAACCATTATCCGATGTTATTGTTCAAGAAGACTGCGCTGGTGGCCTTATCATAGAAGCTGCATATCATTCTGGCTAGGTTTGTGTTGATGTTGTAGTGCCTCACGGTGGCAGATTGATTTCAGATTGGATTTTATTACTTTTTGGTGAACTTCTTTTTCGGAGATCTTCAAACTCATGGCCCTTGTAAAAGCACATGCTGAATATAATTCTGGATATTCTTCTTGAAATTCAGTGAAACAGGGTTCATGAGTAACGATGGGTTCGGCTACCACCTTCCCACCAGCTAAGTCATTCAGCAACGAGATTATTATTATTATTAGTATAAGAAGTTTTTTTAAAGCGTAGTACCCGAACCTATGGCTGGGCTCACCACGCTGCCCGGCAACTGATATTATGCATCCCTCAAAGCCATTTAGAAATAAAAAAAAAAAACTTTGGTTTTAAGTTATTTTGTTGAACTATACAGAAATTCATGCACCGTTATGATTGTTTTAACATTTGTGATCAAATTTCTTTCTAATTTTCCATTTTTTTAAACAGTCCTTGATATTTGTCGTGTAATGCTAAACTGCGAATTTAACTATTTTAATATAGAGAAATGTTTATCGACATTGGACATAATATACATGCGGCCCCCAATAGCTTTACATTTGTCAATGTGGCCCTTCGCACAACATTTTTTCCCACCCCTGGCTTAAAGAGATGTGTTTTGAGTGTAGTTTTGAATGCTGTGATGGTTGGTATATTGCAGATGTGTAGTGAAAGAGAATTCCATTGTTTGGGGGCGCAGAAAGAGAAAGATCTTTTACTGTATGTTTTTGTGTGAGTCTTGGGGACAGAAAGAATACGCCCGTCTGCGGAGGAGCGAAGCTGTCGAAGGGGTGAATAAACAGAGAGAAGTTCTGTTAGATAGGAAGGGCAGGAACCAGAGAAAAAGTTGTGGCAGAGAACAGAGAGTTTGTAATCAATCCTTGCTTGCACTGGGAGCCAATGAAGTAAAAGAAGTAGTGGTGTGACGTGATCACGTTTTTTTTGCCTTTAAAACTAGCCTAGCAGCTGAGTTTTGAATTTTTTGTAGTTTTTCTACGAAGTGTTTTGGTGAACCTGACAGAAGAGAGTTGCAATAGTCAATACGATAGAGAACAAGAGCACAGACTAGGTTTTTTTGCACTTATTGTTAGGTAGTGGCGGATGGAGCTGATCTGACGGATAGCAGTGTATGCAGAGCCAAATGTGAGAGATATGATTATCGATAGACATGTTGTTGAACAGAATATAACCAAGATTCCTAGCGGAGGATGTTAACTGTATGTCGGAGTTACCTATTTGAAATGAGGTAGGGAGAGCTGAGCGCGAGGATAATTTGTGATCGTGAATTTAGTGCTTCCGTTTTGTCATCGTTAAGCGTCAACTTGCTGAGTGTCATCCATGACTTGACATCACCAATGCTCTCCCGCAAAGTCCGGACAGCGGAATGAACAAGAGAGGGATGAGTATGCTTGTATAGCTGCGTGTCATCCGCGAATGACTGACTCTTCGCAGCATGCCTTCCGAGCAAAGGAACAGGGGCCTGGTATACATTGTGAATAGAACCGGGCCCAAAACTGACCCTCGTGGCACTCCGTACACCAAGTCAGCCCTGCCGGAGAGACAGCCATCGACAGCGACCGCCTGCGTTCTATTGGAGAGGTAGGACCTAAACCAAGCCAAAACTGAACCAGAAATTCCAAAGTAATTTTCAAGGGTTTTGTAAAAGGTTTCATGATCAACGGTGTCAAAGGCCGCACTGAGGTCCAAGAGGATCAGTATGGAGACATCACCGCTGTCCAGTGCGAGCAAGAGGTCATTGGTGACTCTCAAGAGAGCTGTCTCAGTGCTATTGAAAGGTCTATAGGCTGACTGATTAGGACTGAGAAGAGAGTGGTCGTTTAAGTAAGCAAAACGTTGTTTTAGAACTAGTTTTTCAATGATTTTAGATAAAAATGATAAGTTAGATACAGGTCTATAGTTTTTAGATTATTTTCATCCAGACCAGGCTTCTTAAGCAATGGTTTGATGACAGCTATCTTACAAATAGTTGGAACAGTGCCAGAAGACAATCTTTCAATGCCGTCCAATAGTAATGTTGGTCGGACACCCACAACGACAGGAAAGGAAGACTAGGTCTGATTTGAGATGGATGACATGTAAAGTAACATCAATGAATCCCACCTCTACGCCTCGTAACAGGATGTTGCTCCCAGTAGCAGTAGATCCAGACAAGGGAAATATACCTTCATATATGCTATAAAATTGGCCGCTATTTCCATTTCTTTTAATTTTTTTTTGTAGTTCTCTATCTTTTTCTTCTTCCTCTCTCTGTAGCTCTAGCTCCATTTGTTTAAGCTACCTATCTTTTTCTAGCTCCAGTTGTTTGAGCTCCAGATGGAGCTCCATACTAGGATCATTCGGCTGTGTGACTGAGGCAAGTTCATCCTCAGACAAAATATCCTGATCCACTAAGTGGACGATGATCATATCTCGTACCGTCTTTTTTAGCGCCGAATGAGCTAAATGTAATTAAAAATTATTGACTTACAGTATACCGTAAGTCAATAGTTTTTAAATTATATTTCTTTTGGTTTTATAATTCATTATAATAATTAACATAATAAAACTTATTAATTTTAATTAGCCCTGGTTTGTGTATTATATTCTTTGTTAGTGTATTTATCATTTTTTATCGTCTTTTGCGGTGTACCGGTACTGTTTTAGAACGAGCCATACACTTAAATAAGAGATTAATTTCTCCATATTGATAACAGTACGTAACACCCCAATCCTTCATACTGGCATATTCCCATTAGATGGACTTACAGTGTATGGACATCACGACGGGACCTTCAACGCTCGAGAGAGCCCGGTCCTACAAGTGGCGTAGCGAGCTTAACTCGCTCCCGGGGCAAAATACCTTTTTAGCGCCCCCTATTAAAAAACCATACAATATTATATGTAAAATATACTTGCAAATTAATAAATAAAGTAATAGGCGCCCCTTTGTGAGTAGCGCCCGGGGCATGATGCCCCCCTTGCCCACCCCTCGCTACGCCACTGGGTCCTATACCCTAGTGTAAGCTGATGCCCCTGAATCTGACTTAATAATGGTCTATTATGTTTACATTACTTTAACCGTATGATTATTGCTTTTGGTGTGAGACTTGAAAAAAATCTGGCCACAAATCGGCAAAATAGACCAAAACAACCTAAGCGTTTGACTGACTTTGTAAATACATGTTTTATATTAAAATTTCAATTTAAAACCACTGAAAATACATGACAAAACAATTGGAAAACAATACATAAATGTTATAGTAGCCACTGACGTTTTTTAATGTAGTTCCATGAGGTACAAACTATTTTTTAAATTTTATTTCTGTACAAATAATATGGGACCGCCGTTCTGAGGAGTGCCAACATTAAAGCTATAGTCCACCTTAAATCGATCCTCACTAATAAGGATATGCAAAAATTAACAGCCCTAATATCTTGTGTTGCCCTATTGTTGAGTTTTGTAGGCAATCTCCCTACGTAAAATTGTCACCCTACCCTTTATTTCCCTATTTACATTTAATCTTGTTGCCGGTTGACAACACATTCTGTCAGCCTTCTACGACCGGGTACGCCAACTTTGCTTTGCTTTGAAAAGTTCGGAAGACAGGAACGGAAGACACTTCTGGAACTGAAGAAACTCCAACACTTATTGATCCGCCGAGATCAACTGTGAAACGGTATAAGTCTAAGTCCACATCGATTAAACATATGACCTTGAGCAAATATAGCATTTATAATGATTGTACTATCAATATCTTAGTGACACTTGTATTCCAATAACTTAATAGAAACACTTTTATTGTATTCCAATAACTTAATAGAAACACTTTCATTGTATTCCAATAACTTAATAGAAACACTTTTATTGTATTCCAATAACTTAATACACACATTGTTATTGTATTCCATTTATATAAATAATTTCTAACAAAGAAGTCAACTACGAAGATAAATGTAAATACTCTTCGTGAATAAATACTTACAGTTACTTTCTCCTTTGACAAAGACTTCGTTTCAGTCTATATGTATATAGATAGGTTATTTTGTTTGTGGGTTATTCTGGCTTAATTAAATCAATACCCTGGACACGGTGCTGAGAGGGTATCTCAAACGAGAGATAACCCTCTATTTTAAAACCTAAGTCAGATCACCACAATCTTCAAGACCAAGTTATTAAATGAACAAAAAGTACAAGCGACATCTTAAACACCAGTCATTAATAGACCAATATATAAAGTCGACATCATTAATATTTGTGGAAAATTCAATCTACTTTGGAAATCAGCAAATAGATGAAATTTGAGATCCAAGATAATTGTTAGTCATGTTCTAGTGGGAGTCGCTGCTGACCTGCTGTTCTCAGATAAGTGTATGTCATCGGGGGACTGTCAGGGTTTGGAGATGAGCAAGTTGGTTGCAAAAATTACAGGATAAACATAAATGGCTAACATGGATGATGAATATTGGATCAATTGGAACAACAGGATGTTCGTTTATAGTGTATCCTTTGGGGTAAGGATCGAGGACACTTGGACTATGCTTTAATAAGCTGAATTAATTATTTTTTTTTTTTTTTGTTGCTTTGATATGTGTAGGGTATCGATTTCGAGCCAAATCTCAATTTTTTTTTTTTTTAAAACAAAAGGGGTTGGCGGCGGAAACCTCGAAATTCTCTCATTGACTTCCGCTGCCGTCCTTTTGCGTTGACGTAGCGTTTAATTTTATTTTTGCATTAATTTTATTTTACCTGTATTGTGTTTAGTGTTATGGCTCTTTCTATATCTACAGTGTGAACTGTACCTGTTTGTATTTTATTTTATTTTTTTAAATTATTTATTTCCCTTTAAATAAAGTATTTTTAATTGGAATAAGAGCTGTAATTGACAATAATTCATTTGTAATGTTTTTAAATAAGTTTAACATGGCTGCATATAAAAATGTTTTTTTTTTTTTTTTTTTTCAACTTTCAAGAAAGGAATATTTCAACATATACAGAATAAATTATTTACAGGCAAAATTATCTAAGTGTTAACTTAAACAACAATTTAAATCATGTGCTGAAACAACATTTTTACATAAAAGGTACTGAAATTCTAATGAAATACTGTTTAATATGTTAAAAATTGCTTCTATAATACATTTGTTAACATGATATATATATCAGTTGGAATATAAACAAAAAACAATTAATGTATTTCTCAGTCATTATATTGTCTTAAATTTTGTTTTCAATTACGTTTTGTATTTTAAATCTAAAAAGTGTTTCTAATGTAATGTTTGTGTAATTATGTTTGTGAAAAAAAGCCTTAAGTCTGTGGTGCCATATATGTTTTCTGTATTGTGAAAGTAATATGAGACTTATTGTGTGTTGTTTCTTGTTTTTGGATTCTGGTATTGTGTTTAGTGTTATGGCTCTGTCTATATCTACTGTGTGAACTGTACCTGCTTGTATGATTTGTTTAAGTGTAGATTTAGTCTGTAAGATTGTGTTGCATGTCAGATATAAATGTTGTTCTGTCTCATCAGCCCCTGTCCTGCACAGTGGATATTCTATGTGCCTAGCTCGGTCCTTGTATAGTCTTGATAAGACTGGTGTCATGTTGTATATGAGTCTATATGTTATTTCTTTGTCTTTATTTTCTATTTCTTTAATGTGTGTATTTTTAAATGTATTCACAGTGTTTATTGTTCCATAAGTATGTGTCCATTTTATTCTATTGTAGAGTGGTGTCGCCTGTCTCTTTATTAAATGTGTGTAGATCTCTTTGCTTGTTTTGTGTACAAGTGTTTCGTTGCCTTTTAATGCTTGGGTGCATGCCATGTGAAAATCAGATTGTTTTCTACCTATGTAATGTGGTGTGCTGTTGTCAATTTTTATTAACTGTCCTAACCTTATCCCCATGTAATAATGTGTAAATATGTTTTCCTCCTTCTTTCTAATGGCTTGTCCTATAAATTTGATTTTAAGTGCCTGTAGTTTTGTTTGTATGTCTTGTAAATTAATTCCTCCTTCTAATTTAGATTGGATTAATGTTGTATGTTTAATGTTTTGTAGTGTTCCTTGAAATATGTAATTCCTGATATGTAAGTTGATTTGTTTTAAAATTGTTGGTGGAGGCCCCCATATGTTCCCTGTGTATATTGTTTTGGGAATTACATATGTGTTTATGATTGTGCTCCTACCATAAATTGTGTGTGCTGTGTATTTGTGTCTGTCAATTATGTTTTTTATAGATTGTTCAATATTTTGCCATGTTTCTGTGTTAGTTTGAGTCTGTTTGTTTGAAAAATAAATACCATATATCCTAAGACTATCCTTCTTTACTATTCCTAAAGGGAAATCTAATCTATCTCTCCACCTACCAATCCCCATAATTTCAGATTTAGTGATGTTTATTTTAGATCCACTACCTCTCCCAAAATCTTGAAATCTTGATATTATATTGGAAATTGACTTATCATTAGTAGGAAAAAAAATAGTGTCATCTGCATAAGCAATGACCTTTCTCTCCCCACCCCCAGGGATCCCTACTCCTTTAATACTCTCCTCCCTTCTAACTCTCCAGCAGGGGTTCAAATGATAGGATATAAATGTAGGGGGATAAAGGACACCCTTGTCTAACTGATCTGTCAATTTTAATGTCTTTAGAAAGTGTGTTGTTTATCATGAGATTACTAATGGGGGACTTGTAACAAATTTTAACCCAGTTACAAAAATACTCCCCTAGTTTGTTGTGTTGTAATATTTTATGTAGGTATGTGTGGTCTACCCTATCAAAGGCTTTTTCTTGATCTAGGGATAATATGCAAGTTTGGATGTTTTTGTCATTTGAATATTGAATAAGGTCTCTAATGAAATGATTGTGGTTATGAATGTCCCTTCCTTTGATGCTGCATTGTTGATCTATGTGTATTAGGGTATTTAAATGTGGTTTTAATTGGTTTGCTAGTGTTTTTGTGAGAATTTTATAGTCTGTGTTAAGTAAAGATATGGGTCTATGATTTTTAAGCTGTGTTCTGTCTGTATCTTTTTTTGGTAAAAGCGTAATGTATGAAGTATTCATTGAGTGTGGTAACTCCTTGTTGCTATAAGCTTCTTCTAGTGTGGCATGTAAAATTGGCCCTAGTGTTTTGAAAAAGAAAAGGTAGAACTCTGTTGTTAGACCATCTGGTCCAGGTGTTTTGTTTTTGTTCATGCTGAACAATGAATTTTTCATGTCTGCTAATGTTATGGTTTTGTCCATTTCTTGTGTTTGATTTGTATTAAGTTTTTGTGTAAATTTCGTATACTTGTCTTGTATATCTGAATCAGTTTTTTCTTTTCCAAAAAGTTGTGTGTAGTATTTTTCAAATGAGTTTACTATCATTGGAGTGTTAGTGTGTGTTTCACCTTCTGTATCAATAATTTGTCCTATCTGTCTACTCTTCTGTATGTTTTGTTCTATTGTTAAAAATATCTTTGTAGGTGCCTCTTGCTTGTTGGGTAAAGTTCTGCTCCTAACATGTGCACCATTGTATTTATGTTGTTTTATTGTGTCTAGTTCTTCTTCTAGTTCTTGTATATTGTGGCTGAAAGGATTGTTTGCTTTCTCCGTTGGTATGAGTATTTCTAATTCCTTTTCTCTTTCTCTTAGTTGTCTTTGTAAGCGTGTCGCAAAATTTTGTGTGAAATGTTTGATTGTGGATTTTAAAAGTTCCCAATGTTGTCCTATGTTTTTAGTTGGTAGTGTGCTATATTTTTGTATAAGATTATTAATGATATCTGTGTACTGACTATTTTCTAAAAGTGTATTGTTAAATTTCCAATGTGTAGATTTTTTAATGATGTTTGATCTTGTTGTATTTATTGTAATTTTTACGCCTTTGTGATCTGTAAAGTCTAGTGTTTCTGCAATGTGTTTTGCTTCATTTATTGTATCTATTTTTGGTATATAGAATCTATCAATTCTTGACTTGGTGTTAAACGTGTTGCTCGTAAATGTAGTTTCTTTACCTCCCTTGTGTAGTGTTCTGTATGCTTCTACCATGTTATATGTCTCTGTTATGTATTGTATAATTTCTGTTTGTGTTGTTTCTTCTAAAATTTTGTCTTTTCTTTTTGGGTTTGTTGTATCTAAACCGCTTGTTATATAATTGAAATCCCCTCCTAAAATGAGCTTTCCTCGTTTGTGTGAGTATTTAATTGTTTGAACTAGTGTGTTGTAAAATAGTGGTTGTTCTATGTGCTGTGAAGGGGCGTATATATTGACTAGTGTGTAAGTGTCTCTCTTGTCTGTAATGTTGAGAGTGACCATTCTCCCTTCGCTATCCCTGTCCTTGTGAGTTATTTCCCATCTATCTGATGTCTGTACTATTCCTACTCCTTTACAATGTCTGCCTAAACTGAAGTGACTGTTTTTCATGCCTAAAAATTTTTTTTTTGATAAACTTTAAATTAAAAGTCTATGACATAATTTGATTCATCTTCAGAAGACGTGTTGTCCTCTGTAAATGCGGGAACGTCTCCGGGGAAAAGGTTGCATTTAAAAACCTTTGTCTTCTCTCCGGTGTTTTGTCCATCTGAAGGACGCTTTTTTGTTCCCCGTGTTGTAGGAGATTTTGCAGCCCCTGGGAGCGGATTTTCCTGTTGTGTAGGAGATGTTGGTGCTGACGGGGGTAGTGGTCTCCTTGTTGGGGATGGTAGTACCCTTGTCAGCGCATCCGCGTACGTGCGAACCGGCGATACATTTCCTTCATTGTCTATTGTCCTATGTTGGTTTACTCGTAACTTTTTCTTTTTCTTATTCACAATTGTTGTCCATACAATCTCCCCACTTGCTTCCTCCTCCACTGCTGCAGAGTTCTCCCCATCAGCGATTACAGCTACTGTGGTTGCAAGAGTCTCGCTTTCGTTGACCACATCCGCGGTGTTTCCAGGGGTCATCCCGTCTGTAATGTCCTCATCTATTAGCAGACGTCCTGGGGAGTTTTCAGTGTAATCAACTTGTGAAATGTTTCTTTTAAATTTGTTGCATTTGCAGGTCCAATGAAGCGCAATGAAAACACGCTTGTTTTCTCCCTGGTACCAGTACCAAAATTTTTGAATTTTTAATCGTACCACAATCGAGTAGTAGGTAATGTGGTACAGACAAGCGTTGTTTTGGTCTATAAACAACAGTCCAACGGTCAGCACATCCTTTGTGTTGAAAAACTTCAACTTTTTCTTCCGATAGGAATTGGACCATCTCTACCACCCCTTCTTTTGGCAGGGTAGGTGGTACCCAATGGAGAAATAGCTTTGACCTCTCCCGGCCAACGTGCTCAATGGTGAGCTTTTTTTCTTTATTGATATAAATTTCTTTTAAATGTACTTGGTCATACATAAGTGTTTCTGCCCTCTCACCGAGTTTGATGAACCATTTCAGAGGTCCTTCAAACTGATAGAAGGCCAGAATGTCTTTGTTCCCAATTTTGTACGTATCAAAAATTGCGTTTAGGATTTCGGACTGTGTTGTCCGAAAAGCCTCCTTCCCTGACAGTGTAATTGCCAGGGCTTTAGGATGGTGTACATTACAGAATATTAATCATAATATTGGTTATGCTTTTTATTTTTTCTATAATTTTACATTTTAAAAAATTATTAATATAAAGTTTTCAGTATCAAATAAGAAATAAACCATATTTATAATAAGTATAGTCCATTTAAGTAAATATATTTTATAAATGCTTTTAAAAAATACATTTTAATAACAAAAAAAATTAATGTCGCTAAACATCCGCAGATAAATCCAGAAATTTAGAATCAAATGTAAATTTAATTGTCTCCCTTGAATTTAGTAAAACTAAGAAATATTAATGCAACTTTAAAAAAGAAAAGAAGTGCAAATCATAATTAAAATAAATGTCAATTAATATTATTTTCTACTTTTTTTTGCTCATGCACATTCATGTAAGATGTGTGCACAATCATGTGAGATATGTGCACATTTATGTGAGATGTGTGCACATTTATGTGAGATGTTTGCTAATTTAAAAAAAAAGGGAAGTCAACTTTTTTTTATACATTTTATATGGAATTGATAATTTGTGTTGCAAGGGTAAACATTTAAGTAATGCACTTTTATATAGTTTCATAAATGTATAGTGAACCATCTTTCAACAAAAGATTTTATTTCTTTACCCACTTTGGCCTAATTTGTTTACCCTTATTTAACGATTTCTTGGTTATACTGAGGAATTATGAAGATATTTTATATACATCTGTGTTAAACTCATTAAAACATTAAATATAAATAAATATAAAAGAAAAGTACATGATTGTCAATCATTATATTACATTTTCTTTCCTAAATCTCCTATTCCACCTAAAAAAAATGTTGAAAGGAAAAAATAACATAAATATAGTCTGTATATTGATTTATTTTATTTATCATAAGGAAAAAAAATCAATAAAATATATAAATAAACCATTTCAGTGAATTATTTTTTAATATTTGTTTAGTCTAAAAATAGACTAAATTATTTATTCCAAGAATTTCACATAAATATCTCAAGATTTAATAATTTGTTGTAAATCAAAGTTTAAAAAAGACCCATTTAGTTTCAATAGTGTGAGATTCTTTGTTTGTGTTACACAAGGTTCAATAGTGTGGGATTCTTTGTTTGTGTTACACAATGTTCAATGACAGATAAAACGATAACATGAATAACAAAAGTGTGGATTTAAACACTGCTAGAAGTATACAGCATGTGAAAGCTGTCAAATTTTCTGGCTTACAGATGAACCCTTTGGCTCATCTCCGAATAGTCGGTTGTCTAAGGTCCTCTATCAAATATCTCCGAAATGTTAATAGGGCCCATTACAAAAGTGGTTAAGCAATTTGAACAATATATAAACTTATCTTAACATTAATATTTATAGTTTTTTTTTTTAATTAATAAGTACAAAAAAAGTACAATTACAGTGATGATTATTTACAACAAATTTATAAAAAGACTGCTTGCATTTTAATAATATTTCATGTCTATTACAACAAAAAAATGCAATATAGAGGTCATTTTGGGTAAGTGGAGTTAACTAGTGACATTCTGATCACATGTTGTATTGTCCTCGGAGATGGTTAAGTGTACAATAGTTCAGCTCAATCAATCTGAATGTGTTTATTTGGGATGCACGAATCCACCACAAACAAAATGACAAAGCGAGGTAATCACCAGAGTCAATGTTTTCAAAACTATCACATACTGTTCATTAACGTACACTTTACTCAAATGTAAGGATCGAAGTCAAGGGGGAATATCCAAATAAAGTTGATTATCGAAGTCAAGGGGGAATATCGAAGTCAAGAGGAATATCGAGGTCAAGGGGAATGTCGAAATGAAGTTGATTATTGAAGTAAAGGGGGGATATCGAAATAAAGTTGATTATCGAAGTCAAGGGGAATATTGAAATAAAGTTGAGTATCGAAGTCAAGGGGGAATATAGAAGTCAAAGGGAAAATCGAAGTCAAGGGGAATTTCGAAGTCAAGGGGAATATCAAAATATAGTTGATTATCGAAGTTAAGCGGAATATGGAAATATAGAAAATTGAGCGTATATTACAATAACTCCGACAAATAATACTTTGGGTATATAAAAGTACATTCTTGAAATATTGATATAAATCTAAAGGGGAAGTGGTAGGTAATTGTGTGTGTGTTTGTGTGTATTAAGTTCCTTTATGAATAAGTACATGCATTGAGTGGGTGTGTTTTTGTGTGGATGTGTGTCGGTGGTTGGTTGTTAGTATGTGTTTTTGTTGTGTTTTGGATGCCTGCCGTTATTAGTGTGTGTGTGTGTGTGTATGTGTTTGTGTGTATTAAGTGCATTTATGAATAAGTACATGCATTGAGTGGGTGTGTTTTTGTGTGGATGTGCGTCGGTGGTTGGTTATTAGTATGTGTGTTTGTGTGTGTTGTATGTCTGTGGTTAATAGTGTGTGTGTGTGTGTGCTTGTGTGTATGAATGTGTGTCTGTGGTTATTAGTGTTTGGATTTTCCAGTGTTTCAGTCATATTATTATTTTGTGTATCAGAAATGGAAACAAATATCTGTTGTCATTTATTCGTTTCATTTTGTAATAAATGATTGCTACTTTTTGTTTAGTTACAAAGAATTAGAAAAATCGACAATACCTTCATATGGGGGCTACCCAACATTTTTTTACGGCGGGCCGCATAACGGAAAAATGAGCATCGCGGGCTGAATAATGATTATGTACAATACTCGCAAGCAAGAACGTAAGCTCTGGGAAAAACTAAGGTCAGAATTCCATGTAAATCATGGGTTAGTGGCTTGCGATGCAAAAAAAAGCAAAAACAACCAAACTATTCAGCATTATAAATTAAATAAGTTAGCAAAGAAGGCGACGTGTGCAAAAAGATAGTTACATCAGACCTAGTGCGCACATATTTGAATCTCACAAACTAAGAAGCAAAAAAGTTTGTGAGATTTGTGAAACTGACGTTTGGCTTTCAAGATATCATCAATGTTTGGTTTGGAATTGCTGCATCCAATCAAAATAATCGCCTTCAAATGTTCATCAATCTCTCTCGTTCGATGTGTTGACTTCACATACTTTATTTTTGAAATTGTTTGCTCACAGACATGAGTGGTTCCATTTATGTTGCACACGGATTCCAACTGCTTCGTATCTGAAAGTCTAAATGTATACCTTAAATATCCACGAGAGTTTGTGAGAGATCAGTAGACTCATCCAGTGCCAGAGAATACCGCATCAAATTCCTAGATTTCTCACGTTTCTGTAGCACTATGTTCTCTCCAAATTCTTCTGTTCTCCACACAACTGAACTTGCCGAAGGGCTTTTAGTTCCAATGATTATTAATATCAACATATTTTTACAACAGTCGGCTACTTTAACGATTTACTTCACAGTTTGTGGTAGTTATCAGACCATAATATATACTACCCAGTTTGTGGTAGTTATCAGACTATAATATTGACTACCAAGTTTGTGGTAGTTATCAGACTATAATATATACTACCCAGTTTGTGGTAGTTATCAGACTATAATATTTACTACCCAGTTTGTGGTAGTTATCAGACTATAATATTTACTACCCAGTTTGTGGTAGTTATAAGACTATAATATTGACTACCCAGTTTTTGGTAGTTATCAGACAATAATATTTACTACCCAGTTTGTGGTAGTTATCAGACTATACTATTGACTACCCAGTTTGTGGTAGTTATCAGACATTAATATTGACTACCCAGTTTGTGGTAGTTATCAGACTATAATATTGACTACCCAGTTTGTGGTAGTTATCAAACTATAATATTGACTACCCAGTTTGTGGTAGTTATCAGATTATAATATCGACTACCCAGTTTGTGGTAGTTATCAGATTATAATATTGACTACCAAGTTTGTGTTAGTTATCAGACTATAATATTTACTACCCAGTTTGTGGTAGTTATCAGACTATAATATTTACTACCCAGTTTGTGGTAGTTATCAGACTATAATATTGACTACCCAGTTTTTCGTAGTTATCAGACAATAATATTTACTACCCAGTTTGTGGTAGTTATCAGACTATAATATTGACTACCCAGTTTGTGGTAGTTATCAGACTATAATATTTACTACCCAGTTTGTGGTAGTTATCAGACTATAATATTGACTACCCAGTGTGTGGTAGTTATCAGACTATAATATTGACTACCCAGTTTGTGGTAGTTATCAGACAATAATATTTACTACCCGGTTTGTGGTAGTTATCAGACTATAATATTTACTTCCAAGTTTGTGGTAGTTATCAGACTATAATTTTGACTACCCAGTTTGTGGTAGTTATCAGATTATAATATTGACTACCCAGTTTGTGGTAGTTATCAGACAATAATATTTACTACCCAGTTTGTGGTATTTATCAGACTATAATATTGACTACCCAGTTTGTGGTAGTTATAAGACAATAATATTTACTACCCAGTTTGTGGTAGTTGTCAGACTATAATATTTACTACCCAGTTTGTGGTAGTTATCAGACTATAATATTGACTACCCAGTGTGTGGTAGTTATCAGACTATAATATTGACTACCCAGTTTGTGGTAGTTATCAGATTATAATATCGACTACCCAGTTTGTGGTAGTTATCAGATTATAATATTGACTACCCAGTTTGTGGTAGTTATCAGATTATAATGTATTAGGGGGAATATGCTTAATCGAAATTGATTCTAATTTGTTTTTAAAACATCTACTCCTAAAAACAATAACCTCATGTTACTTGGTGGGTTTTTCAAATCATGTCATCATTTGTTAATTAATTCTTATTTAAATAAATCTTGTTGTATGCTGATCCGATTTCGAGTTTGAACCACGTTCAATTTCATCAGTAACTTTATTTTTACCAGTGATAGATTGTGATAATGGGATATGTAAGTCCACTCAATACAAACTAATATCAATAACAAATACACGTTTGCAAAACAAATAGACATCAGATTTTATTATAAGCGTCGGTCATCTACTTTTGGAGGTTAGCTTTTTTGTATCCAGCTTATCTTGATCCCAGTAGGCACTGCGATCCCAGTAGGCACTGCGATCCCAGTAGGCACTGCGATCCCAGTAGGCACTGCGATCCCAGTAGGCACTGCGATGCGAGTAGTTATTGTATTATTTATACATACTGTATGTTTATTTATTTACTGTTAAGACACTCTAGTGTACGATTTTGGGAGCTCGAGAGTGAGCAAGTGTGTAATAAGCAGGACAATCTGAAAACAATGATTTTATATGGTAAATTGGGACGCAAAGAATCAGGGGCGTCTCTATGCGTGTGTGGGTCTCCTGGACATAATATTATTATTTATGATTGTATCACATTGTCTTGTGTTCCATGCGTTTTATCAGTCTATCGGGTGCTGTCGGCAGGCGGGCCTTTTGGGCCGTGGTTTGTTGGCCCCTCCTTTAGAACAACGGGCTTCTCATTTTTATTACATCCTTAGGGGTGAATATCGAAGTCAGTGGCCTTTACATTTAATCGATAAGTCCACTTTAAAAGAAAGTACCAAACTATTTTAACGCATTGGTTAAGCATATTTAACTATATATAAATTTCAGTTTAACAAATAACTTTAAAGCTTTTGTGAAACTACATATAATTTTAAACATTATAAAATTATGTCACCTTTATAGTCTAGTTGAGCAAAAATGTTGCTAAAAATGTTATAACATATATAACAAATACAAAAATAAAATTATATCCTCTAAAAACATATTGATTATATCCACAGGCTTATATTTACTAAAGCGTAATTAATAGTCTCCCTTTAAAAAAAAAGTAAAGATCTTTTTAACATTTCCAAACATTAAAGAACAAATATAAAAGTCAATAAATTATATGTAGGCCAGTGGCCTTTTTAAGTTTGTTTCGTCTAAATGTATGTTTTTGTTCTGCTGGCCCCCTTTTTGTGTTAAGTGGATTCCCCGTTTTTTTGAAAAAGACTATTTAAGTTGCTAGTGAAATGTTGATGACAGTATTCCATTTCAAGGTTTAAGTTGTAGCACTAGGTAATTATTTTGTTTAACCTCTAATGTTACTTTATATTCGCATGTTTATTATAGCCTATGCAATTTTGTTACTTACTGCTTATTCAAATTATAATTGAATATGCTTGGGAAACCTTTTAAAAGTACATGTAGTTTTAAATCGAACCTACCTCCCACGCTGGGTTTTCTATTGATGCTTATGTTGTCTTTAACTTTAAACATTGTTTTACTTTTATATTTTGTCATCCCCTGGCCTGTTATTATGATTATTTAGTTACTTGTGTACATATTGCTTTGAGGCCTGTATCTAACACTATTTAGTTAAGTTTTAAATGAGAATGTGCATTATGAACATGAGTTGACTAGGTCAACTAAAGCGGTAATATTTTGATCAAAGCTAGACAGTAAATACTATGTATTACTGATACTGCAATGGGTATAGGTAAAATACCTGCGTACATTTGTCTCAGATAATCATGGTCTCCCAGATTCTGAGTCATGCCTCTAGTGTATTTGATACATTGATACATTAATCCTTAATGTCTAGAGTGTACCAGGCAGTGGTGTGGCCTCATACCGGTATTAACAATGTTTTAATACCCTCATTTAACTTTCTGATATTTGTTCTTATTTTATTGTAATTCATGAATTAATGTGTTTTATTATTTTATCTTCCAGCCGCACTAATTGGCTGGTTGGGTTTTTGGTTATCTTGTATAAATAAATGCTACCCTTCTCACCTTCCTGAGTTTGTTAAGTGAGTCTATATACAGAGCTTACATAAAAATAATATCAATTTATAATTATGCTTTTTAAACTTTCATTTCAAATATTGTAATTTAATAGTCTAATTAATTTTTTTTTTAATTTTCCGCCGATTCATGTCAGATTTGTTTAATAAAATCGATTGCATTTGAGTTTTTTTTTATTTTGTGTTCATTTTTCCCAAATTTATTTCGAAAATCGTTGTAAAGACACCTAATTTAACATATTTATATGGAGTTGTTAAATAATTTAAATATAACAAACATGTGTTTCTTAAAATGAAGCGCGCTTTTTATATGATTTTATGTACGCCTATTCAACACTCCTTAACCCAAATATTTTCTTTTCCATCTAATTTAAGGGTAAAATACCCAGGTTCACCAAAGCCTGGGTTATATAAAATATTCTGACCGCTAATTCACCCACTACCAATCAAACGATTGAGCTGAGACCTTGCACATATACTAAATGCAGATGACAACTATACTCTATCACATTTTCAGCATTCGACAAAGCATTGAATAGGTATATTTAGCTTTATATAAATTTGTGTTAAACAATTAACTTTATAGTCTTTGTGACATATTGAGGTCATGATAAAATGCGTTTTAAATGCTAGATACAAAATAAATAATATAGCTGAAGACTCTTAAGATATATTAAAATATAAAAAAAGACTAAAACATAATGAATGTTCTCCCTTGAAAAATGTAAATAAGTGTTTAAGAAATTTAAAAAACAACACATATCTATATAATAATAATAAAAATATATAAATATGATTTTGTGCGTTCATTTCAAATACTGTTATTTAATAGTCCAATCAATCGTGTTTTTTCCATTTTCCCGCCCTTTCATATAAGAAGTGTTTGAATGAAGAAAATCGATTGCATTAGCCTTTATAACGTTTTATTTATTTTCCAAAAATGTATTTCAAACTTCTTTATACACACATGTAATTTAACATATTTATATGAGGTTGATAATTAGTTTAACCATAGCGAAGATTTGTTTCTTTAAATGAAACACGCTTTTTATATGACTTTATGTACGACTGTTAAACTTACCTAAACCCAAATATTTTCTTTTCAAACTATTTTACCCATGTACACCAATTTCTGGGTTATACAAAGAATTAAGAACAATGTAGTCTGGCTGTGTGGGTGGCAAAATATTCTGAACGATAAATCAAACACTTTAAATCAACCGATCGAGCTGAAACCTGGCACATAGACAAAATGCCGATGACAACACATTCTATCACATTTTAAGACCCACACGCTAACCCCAAAAATCCATTGTTCCAGTTTTTCAAGAGGAACATAAGTTCTAATTAAGAAATGTACCTAACATTGAAATAGGTACTTACCATTGAACTAGGTACCTAACATTGCAATAGGTACCTAACATTGAAATAGGTACTTAACATTGAACTAGGGAACAAGCATTGAACTAGAGACCTAGTTTTGTTGTCATGGTCAATAAAAGAGTTATACATTACTAACCAATCTGTGTATTTTTGGTATATATTGTAGAGAACCTTGCTCGTCTCTGCTCTCTAATTAATTTGCAACCTTGTACACTCTGTCTCTCATGTGCACCAATACGACAAAACAATGATGGTTATAGTCTTTGAACATTTATTTGTCTTATCCTTTGCTTCACTTTCTCTCGCTCTCTCTGTCGTATTCCACTTAGACTGTCACGTTCCCTCTCTAACTCCCGTCCGTCCACCTGCCTGCCCGGCTGAGTTCTGCCCGGCTGAGTTCTCCTCTTGTCCGTCCGACTGTCTCTTTTATAATCCTAAGTTCCCAGGGCCCCATTCCCCTTCTTATGTAACACACCGCGTAATAGGTCATAAACCAACGCTGCCATTCCGTCGCGGGCAATCTGACAAGCTTGACACTTTGTTTGGTCAGTTGGTCTTAGGTCATAAAACCAACGCCATTATCCCTTACGGGTCGACTATTGTCTGGACACTACCAACACAGACTACAGGTCTGGACACGCCACAATATTCTCTAGGTAGAATGCTATCATTTTTTGTCTGCATCTATCAGTGTGTGTATGGGGTCTGAACTTTTTGTACGATCTTTTCAATATAGTCTACTTTAGATAAAACAAGTGAACTTGGTTTGCGGATTGGTCTTTAAATATGACCTACAAGTCTTCTCTGCTGACAGGTGGTGGTTCTCTATAATTTCAGAGGCCACACCTTTTATTAAATACTGTTTAATTTATAGCTTGGTCTTCGAATTTAAAACATCTGTCTATTGTTTCTTGACCATTTTGATGGTACTTGCTATTTATGATGTTCATTTGGAAAATCTTTGTCTATTCGGATGTTCCTTTTCTATTTGACGTACTATATTTTATTCCTAGCAACAATATTTTTTTTTTAAATTTATATTTCTGAAAAATCCGTGAGGCGTCATGAAATAAATATATTAGAGACGTTACTATAATATGACAACATATTCTATCACATTTTCAGACCCACAAGTTATCAAAAAAATCAGTTGCTCCAAGTTTCAAAGGGAACATCACATTTCTGATAACGGCGCTAAAAAAATATTTAAAAAATATTGCAAGTGTGTTTGTTGCGTAATATTTTATTTAGTTTTTCAGAAATGTTTGGTGACATAAATATCATTTGTAAAATCGTCTTTGTTATTAGAATATTAATATAGTCCAGAGGCTTAACAAAATTAGAAGCATGGTGGGGGAAGGGGGAGCAATGATTTGGGATTCTCATCAAGTGTGTTACTTGTATGCATGATTTTCTGAAAAAGTTTCCACACCACCAATCGGCTGAAATTATATTTTTTTAAAAAAATTATTTTAAAAAACTTTGTTTTTAGGTGATGTTTTTGTTTGTATATTTATAAAAGTAAAAAGAAATTCCTGAAGAATACACATAAAATAAAAAGGTAAGCTTCTTATTAAGCCTACTGTAGCTTCATATTAAGCCTACTGGAGCTTCATATTAAGCCTACTGGAGCTTCATATTAAGACTACTAGAGCTTCATATTAAGCCTACGGAGCTTCATATTAAGCCTACTGGAGCTTCATATTAAGCCTACTGGAGCTTCATATTAAGCCTACTGGAGCTTCATATTGGTGATTATTAAGGTGTCCTTAACATAATCAATCCACTGACAACGTAGTCTTCCTTTGCCCTAATACCAGAGCCCCTGTTATTGTAAACTTGCATTGCCTGTTACTTGAAAGGCATTCTAACACTTTGGACAAATCAATTGATTGGTTGTTTAACCATATACTGGACGATTGTGATGACACCTAACATTTTTCTTATTTTTCGGGTTCTTAATCAGTTCACTTTACGCATCAAGCAGGTAAATATTTTACTATTAAAACTTTAATTTAGAGCTAAGGTCTGACACTGGTAATTTAACATGTTTTAAAATAATATATGTTATGCTAAAAATAGAATGTGACAAAGAAAGTAAATTCAGACTTTTCTAAAAATGCCTCTATCAGTATAACCAAAGATATTAATATAATTATAAATTAAATTGACATATTATCTGTTTATCATAGAAAATCTAAAAATAAAATACAATAAAGGGAATGGACACAAGTCCTTAACGAAAACAGTACAGGCTCTATGTTACCAGGATATGGACGTGGTGTATTAGTTTGTGTTATTATGTTCAATGTACCGGTATATATTTTTAAAATGACTATCAATATCATTATGTCACTATTAATGGAATTAAATTTTACAACACACATATAAGACAACACGTGGTCCTTAGGGAATCAGTCTTATCTTGTGACATTCGACCTTCGGGAACTTGTCCTCTTTTGTTACCTTTTAATTATATTCGGGGAATAATTCTTATCTTATGACCTGTCATTCATCCCTGGGAACCAGTTCTATCTTGAGACCTATGATTTGTCTTTGGGTAACCAGACCTATTTTGTGAGATTAGATTCATAGTCAGAGGACCAGTCCTATCATGTGACATCAGAATGATTAATGTAGTTCATGGGCGTGAAATTAAAAGTGAGAAGTATCATGGGTAAAGGGTGTAGCCAAATTCGGATTCTTAAATTTGCTTTACCACATTTCATGTTTTGTCATGTAACTTTAGTAGATGACAAGATCACACATTACTGTCGCCAATGTTTGGCGTGCTGTCTCTTGTAAAAATTATTGAATTTAATGAAATGTATTTGCATCAATGTAAACTAAAGATATGTCTAACATTAAATTACAAAGACATACGACATCATTGTATTTCATAGGTGCCTCGTTGTCAGTAAGGTTCACTGGTGACCTAAGGATCTCATTGTATTTCGTGTGTGCCACTCGGTCAGCGGGGTTCACTGGTGACCTACAGATCTCATTGTATTTCGTGTGTGTCACTCGGTCAGCGGGGTTCACTCTTGACCTATTGATCTCATTGTATTACATGGACGCCATCTGGTAACTAAGGTTCACTGTTGATATTTTCATCATGATTCCTTTTAAGATTGTCTGTGATGAACGAGTGTAAAAAGATTAAGCCTAATTAGACATCAGGAATAGTATCAAAATTTTATCACAAGATGAATGTAGCTATAGGTTGGAGTAGGCCATTGGTTACCTACAGATTAAGAAGGTTATTCTTTTCGTTGGACAGTGGCTTGTGTGTAAGGGAAATCTACATTGGAAATCAGCAAGTGGGTCAAATTGGAAGTGCACGATACAAATCAGCCAGGGTCTATTTAAAGTGTCGGGTGAGCTACTCATCTGAAAACAATCTGTGGTCATCAGGTCTGTAAGGTTTTAAAGTCTCCACTTATTTATACAAGAACAAATGGAATGAAAGATTTCGTTATAACCAAAATGACTAAGATATATAGTGAATATACGATTAATTAAAACAACAGGCTTTCCATTTAGGATTTTAGGGTAAGGATCGAGGACAAGTGGAGTATACTTTTAAAGGATTTATCCTACTTTTTTTTTTTTTTTTTTTTTTTTTTCAAATGCAATGGAGTTTATTCATTGAAACACATTTGACATGAATGGACGGGGAAATCAAACAATAATTGATTAAACTATTAAATTACAGTATTTAAAAAGAACTTTCATAATCATTTTATATACTTTATTATTTTTATATTTACAACAATAAGTAAGTAAACATAATTAACTCAAGCGGACTAAATCTTTTAAAGATAAATGCACTGAATCTTTTTTTTTTTTTTTTTTTATTAGATTTTCAAGAAAGGAATATTTCAACATATACAGAAGAAATTATTTACAGGCAAAATTATCTAAGTGTTAACTTAAACAACAATTTAAAGCATGTGCTGAAACAACATTTTTACATAAAAGGTACTGAAATTCTAATAAAATACTGTTTACTATGTTAAAAATTGCTTCTATAATACATTTGTTCACATGATATATATATCAGTTGGAATATAAACAAAAAACAATTATATTGTCTTAAATTTTGTTTTTAATTACGTTTTGTATTTTAAATCTAAAAAGTGTTTCTAATGTAATGTTTGTGTAATTATGTTTGTGAAAAAAAGCCTTAAGTCTGTGGTGCCATATATGTTTTCTGTATTGTGAAAGTAATATGAGACTTATTGTGTGTTGTTTCTTGTTTTTGGATTCTGGTATTGTGTTTAGTGTTATGGCTCTGTCTATATCTACTGTGTGAACTGTACCTGCTTGTATGATTTGTTTAAGTGTAGATTTAGTCTGTAAGATTGTGTTGCATGTCAGATATAAATGTTGTTCGGTCTCATCAGCCCCTGTCCTACACAGTGGACATTCTATGTGCCTAGCTCGGTCCTTGTATGGTCTTGATGAGACTGGTGTCATGTTGTATATGAGTCTATATGTTATTTCTTTGTCTTTATTTTCTATTTCTTTAATGTGTGTATCATAAATGTCTGGATTTCTCTGAGCGTTTTATCAGTCATATTAATTTTATTTATGTGATAATTATTTGTGTATATTTACTTTTTAGAAGACTTAACTTATGGACTCTAATGTCATAACTATGGTTTATTTGTTTTCTTTTATGTAGTTTGGCGGAATTCTTAAAGTTAATATTTTAATAAAATGTATATTTAAATTTTAAAAAAATGAACCAAAGTGATGCTATGTGAATGTGATAATCTCGAGTTCAATCTTGATAAGAGATAGTCCACTGAAGTTCGATCCTTATCTTCAAGGATATAAAGAAAATGAATATATAGATTATTGAACCAATCCAATCTTCGTATATAATTCCATTATTATTTTGTTCTGGGTGGAATCTTGCAGTTCAATTATTCCAACATTCTTAGGCCCATCCAATCTGAATATGTTCACATCAACAACTCCTTGAGACAACGAATTAAGTCACGATCCGCATATCACTACCGTTCCCCTCGTAACCTGGCTGACCTCCAACCTTCATATCAATTTTGACCCAAGTCCTGATGTCCAATTCAAATAAAACTGTGTACATCTATCAGCACCGAAGAAAATAAAACATTTTTGGATCAGTAGGTCACCAGTGAACTCCACTTACCCTTGAATGACCTTCTGCGTATATTTCAAGAGTAGAAAATATTAGTGATATCGGGTTTTAACTACAAAATATTCTTATACATGGTTACTCGTTCATGATAACAATCAACAATGAGAAACACATTTGTTCACTACAGAAAGATCACCACTGACATTGAACGTGGTTGTGTTTCATGGCTGTCACACTCTTTTTTTAGTGTTATATGTAAACAATTTCTTAACTGATTTGACAACTTCCAACACTAAAGAGTACACATTTAGGAATACATGTTTATAACTGCATTGCAGAAATGTGTAACCATTCTGTATTTATTTATTTTCATTTTATATTTCCTTTTCAATTTTTATTAATTTTTGTTGATGAAGTGAAGAAGGCATTTACCAATTTAATTTGATTCCATTCAACACAAATCTACCAGTAGTTACGTATTGTGGAAACAATCAATAAACAGATTAGCTGAAAAGTTTTAAATGCTCAACCAATGTCAAAAACGGGATTACGATAAAATCAGTGACGTAAGTTAAAACTCTAACTTTACCCAAACGTCTTTATTAATGGACATTGCGGAAATGGTAAAAGCCTCCTTTACAACACAATTATGCAATATGTGCATAGTAAAAATGAATTAGTCGTGCCATGTGTATTTACAGGAATATCATCAACTTTGTTTGAGGGAGACAGAGGTTCTCACATTCTTTTCAAGCTGTCTATTCCAGTAAATGAAACATCGACATTTAATGTTCGTCATGGGACTATTACGGGAAATAAACGGGAAAAATCCAAATTGATCAAATGGGATGAAGTTTCAATGGCTCAAGCAATTGGAGTAAAAACAATTGACACACTATAAAAATAACTCTAGTCAAAGCTCAAAAAGTTCCCAAAAAAATTATTCTGACGTACCATCTTTAATTTCCGTTTAGATTTTCGTCAATTTTTTCCTGTTTTTCCACATTGAAGCAGAAATGAAATACTTTCTTCCTGTTGTTCCACATTGAAGCAGAAATGAAATACTTTCTTCCTGTTGTTCCACATTGAAGCAGAAATGAAATACTTTCTTCCTGTTGTTCCACATTGAAGCAGTTACGAAATACTTCTTTCATGTATGAACAATGTAAAATATATAATATATATAATATAAACAATCTGCAGTGTAATAGCGGGTGGTTCATCAGAATATTAATATAGTTTAGGGGCGTGCTTTTGTCCAATTATTAGCCCCACCCCCTCGTTACTTAATATTATATTTTATAAAGAATTCATACTAAAACACAGTTTAATGGTTTTTAATTGTGGTTCACTTTGATTACATGATAAAAAAGACAAGTACTTGATATATCTAAGAATTAAAAATAAATAAAAATTAAACATTGGTGACGTCATTGGCTTGATTTCCACGGAAAAAAAGAAATTCCAACAATTGATAGATTTTATAAACACATTGCAGACATTGATTAAATGTACTTCACTTATCTCTGATACAGAACTAACATTTATGTCATGTTTTTCAATCAACTATTTTTCGTTTTAAATAACGATAATTTTTTTTTATTGTATTGCAATGTTAAATACAAAACATAATGTCATTTTTACTAGCGTCTTCCCCATCGTTTTGTTTTCCACGTTAAAACTTGAGTGAGACAGATGCCACAACTTTATACTCCCCACTCCCAATCCCAATCCTATTTTAAAAACCATAATTTTATTTTTCAAACTCTTGATTCTTTCACAATTTTGAAAATTAGCTAATTCACATAAACCAACCATCATATTGAAATATGTATTACTTTATCCATCTCTAATTATACTCAGATGTATTTTCCTAACATCGACAGTAAGCATTTCATAACAAGTATGAATGCCATATTGTTTCACAAAATTAATTTGATGCATATCACCACAGAAAGATGTAAGTAGATATAAGTATATTATCATATAACCCACAAATACAGCCCTGGAAATAAAATTCAGGTTTAAATATAGTTGATACAATTAATTTAGTCTGCCTGGTGGTTACAATGTTTTGGAGTATATAAATGATTTTTTCGTGAATAATAATGTCATTCTATTTTTAGATTGGGGAAGCTATTGAATTTGTGCGGATCGAACTTTAAAATTGGAAAATAAAATAAATTAAATGTAAGAAATTTAAATATATTTTAGTTGATACATTAATATGATAAATGGCTCGGGCCGCAAATGAACTCAGTGTCATAGTTGCAATCCGATTATTTATTGAACTATATCTTTTCAAGATACATCCACTTAATGGCGCATGATGAAAGAGAGGTAATGTTGGCTTAAACTAGTTAACGATATATATATTTATGTAAAAAGACAATAATTATAGTTTAATTTCAAAATACATAGTATTTAAAATAAACAGAAATATAGACTCTTTAAATTAAACTGCTTTAAATTCCATTTCAATAAGTATTGGATAACATTTTTATTACAAAAGCTAAAATTAATATGACAAAGAAATGTATGAATGATAGCTAAAGGAATCCATCTCCGGGTTTGAATTTAGAGTTTCCTTCTCTTAGATGATTTTCCGAGTCCAACCCATCTGGGGTGCTAATGATGTTTTGGCTCTCCTGGGCGAATGTAGGAATTCAACTCTAAAACATGAACATGAGGTTTTCTCAGCTTATACCATTCGTTACACAGCACCCAACATCAATATATTTTACTAGCCAGATAAAAAAGACATACAATTGAACAGTTTTATACAATGCTAATAAGCAGAGGTTTGCTAGAAAAAAATGTATTATGTCAAAATAGACAAGCAACATCCAAATAGACAAGCAACAATAGACAATTGTTTCGAAAGTGAAGACCAAATTATAAAATTTTACACAATTTAAAAGTATATGTGGCTTCTTAAATTAAAGATAAACATCACCTAACAACAGAGAAGATTGTATATCATATAATTTTTTTATACTCTTCCATGAACTCTATGGAATGTGAAAATCAAAGATAAATGTAACCCTTATAAAAGTAAATAAATACGTATAGTGAATACAGAAAAATTATTTTAAATTGCTGGTACAATGTACAGTTTAATTACTCAGAGGAATCAGTAATTACCCCCATACCACGTAGAGAAGAATGACGTCATCAAAACTGTCATTAAAACTTCGCATACCATCGTATTTACACCTGTAATTTAGAAAATATGCATACTATTGAGAGAAGAATGGCGTCATCAAAAACTGTCAACTTGAAACTTTACATAATACAGAGAAAGGAATTGTGTCATTAAAAACGTCCATATTAAAAATGTACATACCACTGAGAGAAGATTCACGTCATCAAAACAGCGGTGATCAAAAGTCAACACATAATAATAGCTTACTAATTATTAACAAAGTTTATACAATAAATGTTAGCGCAGCTCAAACACATAACTCACTTTATTCTTTTCGGTATAGTCCATAATCTGTCGGTTGTTGAACATTTCACATACCTTGGATCCAATATATCTAGTTCTCTCTCCGTTGATGAAGAGATAAACATCAGGATCGCATGAGCAGCAGCAACCATGGCTAAACTGAATAAGCGGGTGTGGAATAATCTCAATCTAAATGACAAAACAAAGCTAAGTGTCTATCAGGCATGCGTGCTTGGTACGCTCCTGTATGGCAGTGAAGTGTGGACCACATATACCAGTCACGAGCGGAAACTCCACAGCTTCCATCAACGATGTCTGCGTCGCATTCTACGCATCCGATGGCAGGACAAGGTGACTAACACAGAGGTCTTTGAACGTTCCAAAATGTGTAGCATATTCTCCGCTCTTAGCAAGAAGCGCCTTCGCTGGTTAGGCCATGTAAAGAGAATGGAAGAAGGCCGTATTCCAAAGATGCTGTTGTATGGAGAGTTGGCAGAAGGGACAAGACTTATTGGACGGCCTCGCCTGAGATATATGGACGTTTGTAAGAAGAGCATGAAGGAAGCGAACATTGAAGTCAATAAATGGGAGATCATTGCCGAACAACGTTCCAGCTGGCGAACGGCAGTGTACGAAGGAGTGAAAAAGGCAGAAGATGTGCGGAACGAAGCCCTTGTAAGAAAAAGAACAGCACGGAAGGCCAAAATTAACCAGGAATCATCATTCTCCTGCGTGAAATGCAGACGAAATTGTCATTCCAGGATTGGCCTAGTGAGCCACTCGTCGAAGTGTAGGACTAAAATATAGCTACTCCATCGTCTCGTGAAGACGGAAAAATGCCATACATAGTCCATCTGACATTGTGGAATGAAAAAAACCCCCAGCTAACCACCTTATCTCAACTTAGCTGATTATCCATGAACTGACACCGACACTTACTGACACCACCCAAGTAGAAACACCATCCAAGGATTATCAACCTTCAAGTAATGAGACATCCAAATACTGACACCATTAAAGTATTGAGTCCATACAAATGCTGACACCATACAAGAACTGACACTCTTCAAGTACTGACAGAAGCAACGTAGTAAGCCCTTCAACTTCTAATAACATCTAAGTATTGACATCTTCCAAATGTCAATATCATCAATAACGTGCACACCTATCATCAAAGTACTGACACTTTGAATATACTGACTCAGTAGGTGGGCTAGTTAGTTTAGACTTAATATACTGTATCATAACACAACCAGGCAATAGAGAGATTGACAGTTATTGTTTCAAGTCTAGAATTGATAACACACGTGACATTAATGTGATTTAAGCTATATATATATGTGTATACATATATTTATATATATATATTTAAGTATTGTTATTGCTTTTTCCATCAAGTTAAAAACAAAGAATTACAAGTCCATATATGTGTAATGCATTTCCTTTCAAATAAATGATTTTCCAATGGATAGGAAGCTTTAGAATATAAAATTTAAACTAATAATTGATAATACATTATTGTTCAATTATAAGTATTCATGTCGCATGTTTCTTTTTAATGAGTTGAAAAAAGATGCTTATTAAACTCGAATATCACTTTAGGAAATGGCGTCAGCGGGCCGTCGAGCTTACGCTCCTTATGCCCTCCCCGGCGCCCACCCGCACCTGCCGGCCGCCTCGGCGGCAGGCCGTGCGGAAGGGCGCCAGAGACCTCCCCGGGCGTGGAGCGTCCCCGCCCGCAACCGCTCGATCGGGTTCGCCGACGGAGACCCTCCCCGACCGGAGACATCTGGTCGACCAAAGACGCTGTGTTTCAAGCGTCCGTAGTCCACTCTCCCAGGGGCCGGGACGGTAAATTAACGTCCTTATATCTCCCCCCACCCGTCCCGGGGAAGCATCGGACGCCCTCTAAGAGGGATTCTACAGTGGGTTTCCACCTCGCGACTAGTTCGCGAAATAGCTGGGACGAAACGGTTGCCTAGGAGCAGCTTTCTCAGGGCTGCTTATTAAACTAAAAGATTTTCTTAATGTTTCGTATATCATAGGAATCGTTGAATATGTTAAAACAAATTACTTTGAATTGGGTAAAAGAAATACAATCATTGGTTTTAAGGATCGCTTATTATACATATATGAAATGATATCAAAAGCGCGTTTTTTTTTGTTAAGACGTACATTTGTACGCAAGCAATTTTTATTTATCCACTCCAAATAAAGTAAAAAATGCAATCGCGTTTCTCAATTCACACACATCTCACATTAATGTTCACAAAAAAAAATGAGTAGGCTATTAGAGAAAATTACCTTAAATTATCCTTTGAAATTATTATTATTGTTATATTTTTTGGTGAGCATGTAGAGTAAATATTTGATATTTTCTCAAGCGAGACAATTTTTTACTTTTATTATGTTTTTCTTGATATAACTTAAAATTGCGTCATCCAAATTTATTGTTCTTTTTTTTACAAAAATGCATTTTCTAAAGTGTTTTGTCAGAAAATGTATCAAATGAACTTTTTTTGTACAATTTGGTTTTATATTTAATATTATTTAGTTTCAATGTCAACTTTAGTTTTATTTCTTCAAATTTAATTAATATATTGTTACAAAAGCTCAACCAATCGTTTCGATAGGCTATAAATCGATGATACATAAATGTCCAACATATCGAGTCCACATCAATTCTATCCTCACACTTAAGGATTAAAATAAAATGAAGAGCCTAATCCCCAAGTATACCCAAATCACAAGACTCACGCTCACCTCCAGTGCAATCCATCAAACAAACTCCCTATGGCCATTCAGAGACAAATATATGCACATTACCAAGCCCTTGTGAAAATGGACCACGTCGTTGAATAGTGCGCTTCCCAATCCATTAGTTTACGGCTGGTGCATTTAAAATAAATGAAGGATATTGTTTAAGCTCTGTAATATATATATGAGCAACGTCCTTTAGTCGAGTCGTCCTTTTGAACCATGAACTGGTCGTCATTGTCTAGTAACGTCCTTTAGTCTAGTCGTCTTTTTGATCTGTGAAATGGTCATTATTGTCCAGTAACACAAATATTGGGTTATTAGTTAAGTTCTTGTGTAAATATTCTAATGTAGTGGTTCTTAACCTGGGTTCGATCAAAACCCAGGGGTGAGGTGAGTCAGTATCAGGGGTTCGGCGGAGGTCAAGACAAACGCCCGACCCATATGAGACACACAGCCGACTCATATAAGACACACACCCGACTCACATGAGACACACACCCGACACATATGAGACACACACCCGACTCATATGAGACACACATCCGACTCATATGAGACACACACCCGACTCATATGAGACACACACCCGACTCATATGAGACACACACCCGACACATATGAGACACACACCCGACTCATATGAGACACACATCCGACTCATATGAGATACACACCCGACTCATATGAGACACACACCCGACTCATATGAGACACACACCCGACTCATATGAGACACACACCAATCTTATATGAGACACACACCCGACTCATATGAGACACACACCCGACTCATATGAGACACACACCCGACTCATATGAGACACACACCAATCTTATATGAGACACACACCCGACTCATATGTGACACACACCCGACTCATATGAGACACACACCAATCTTATATGAGACACACACCCGACTCATATGTGACACACACCCGACACATATGTGACACATACCCGACTCATATGAGACACACACCCGACTCATATGAGACACACACCAATCTTATATGAGACACACACCCGACTCATATGAGACACACACCAATCTTATATGAGACACACACCCGACTCATATGAGACACACACCAATCTTATATGAGACACACACCCGACTCATATGAGACACACACCCGACTCATATGATTCGTGATCGGATTTATTTATTTTTTTCCCATTAAGAAGGGTTCGGTGAATGCGCATATAAAACGGTGTGGGTTCAGTACCTCCAACAAAGTTAAGAACCACTGTTCGAATGTCTGTTGACATTGATCCATCCAAATGATATCGCTAAGTCTATAATTTTAGTTAGGTCAGTCAACGATGCGTTGAAATATTTGGAATACATTTGTTGTAGTATGAGATCAGACCAACTAACCAGCAAATATGTGTCTTAGTTTTACGCGGATCAATGGACTACGATTAGTCACTTCCTTGTTTTGTCACGTGATACGTACCAGCCATTAGTAGGCTTTCTGCTACACATAACAACACATAACAACAGATAAACAGCTGATCAGCCATTGCCATCATCATTAATTCTAAAGCAAAATGTTTGTCTCCATCAGCGCTTCCACAGTGTTTATTAAAATTTTACTTTTCAAAATATTCTTGAATACACGCGTTTCTTTAAATGACATTCAATAAATGTGACAATAATTATAATTCAGTTATGATTAAAGGAAGAAAGTTGTTTGAAGAAAAATTTGTGAGTGACTAGTGTGTTGCAGACAGCCTACCGGAAGTATTACTTGTTTTTACACGTATCACGTGACAAAACAATCGACTAATCGTAGTCCATTCTTAACACTTTAATTTTAATTTTCTTGAGTACATCATTCGCTAAATCTCTTTTAGCTTGTGCCATAGTATCTACATTACAGTTGTGGCCTGATGTTCTTTTATCTCCCGCCATTAAATTTCTTAATTTAATAAAATATTCGTTACTGAGTGATCACATAAAGTGGCCTACAATGTATCCCAAAGATAAGGATATCCAATATCCTATATGCTTTTCCATAAGTCTCTTTCCTCCATTCTATAAGTTTAATTTCATACGGCATGTCAGTCATTGCATTTCCTGGTTCCAAACTCTTTCTTCAACCCAATATTTTACAACCCACTATATTACAAGCCAATATTGTACAACCCACGATGATACAACCAAATATTGTGCAACGTATCCCAAAGCAAAGAGACCTCTCTCCCAAATAAAAAACAATGTTCAATATTTAACTTGTAGTTCCCCGGTCATCCTAACTTGTAGTTCCCGGGTCATCCTAACTTGTAGTTCCCCGGTCATCCTAACTTGTAGTTCCCCGGTCATCCTAACTTGTAGTTCCCCGGTCATCCTAACTTGTAGTTCCCGGGTCATCCAAGCTTGTAATTCCCCGGTCATCCTAACTTGTAGTTCCCCGGTCATCCTAACTTGTAGTTCCCCGGTCATCCTAACTTGTAGTTCCCGGGTCATCCTAACTTGTAATTCCCCGGTCATCCTAACTTGTAGTTCCCCGGTCATCCTAACGTATAGTTCCCCGGTCATCCTAACTTGTAGTTCCCGGGTCATCCTAACTTGTAGCTCCCCGGTCATCCTAACTTGTAGTTCCCCGGTCATCCTAACTTGTAGTTCCCCGGTCATCCTAACTTGTAGTTCCCGGGTCATCCAAGCTTGTAATTCCCCGGTCATCCTAACTTGTAGTTCCCCGGTCATCCTAACTTGTAGTTCCCCGGTCATCCTAACTTGTAGTTCCCCGGTCATCCTAACTTGTAGTTCCCGGGTCATCGAAGCTTGTAATTCCCCGGTCATCCTAACTTGTAGTTCCCCGGTCATCCTAACTTGTAGTTCCCCGGTCATCCTAACTTGTAGTTCCCCGGTCATCCTAACTTGTAGTTCCCGGGTCATCCAAGCTTGTAATTCCCCGGTCATCCTAACTTGTAGTTCCCGGGTCATCCAAGCTTGTAATTCCCCGGTCATCCTAACTTGTAGTTCCCGGGTCATCGAAGCTTGTAATTCCCCGGTCATCCTAACTTGTAGTTCCCCGGTCATCCTAACTTGTAGTTCCCCGGTCATCCTAACTTGTAGTTCCCCGGTCATCCTAACTTGTAGTGCCCGGGTCATCCAAGCTTGTAATTCCCCGGTCATCCTAACTTGTAGTTCCCGGGTCATCCAAGCTTGTAATTCCCCGGTCATCCTAACTTGTAGTTCCCCGGTCATCCTAACTTGTAGTTCCCGGGTCATCCAAGCTTGTAATTCCCCGGTCATCCTAACTTGTAGTTCCCGGGTCATCCAAGCTTGTAATTCCCCGGTCATCCTAACTTGTAGTTCCCGGGTCATCGAAGCTTGTAATTCCCCGGTCATCCTAACTTGTAGTTCCCCGGTCATCCTAACTTGTAGTTCCCCGGTCATCCTAACTTGTAGTTCCCCGGTCATCCTAACTTGTAGTGCCCGGGTCATCCAAGCTTGTAATTCCCCGGTCATCCCCTCATATTTTGAAACATTGTTTTGAGTGGAAATGTTTTCTAAATTAACTATGTATTCGTCCAGTTCGTGAATGTTGTCATATTTTTGGTAGACTTTGATTACATGATAATTTTGGTTTTTTTGTATCGTCTCGCTATTATTCACCTAACCAACTTCTTTTCGTGTTCATTTCAGCCAGTCTAATTTTTTTATCGGCCACTTCTTTTAACGTATCGAGTTCGTTTTGTTTAGCTCATCGTTCTTGTTCTCTATCTTTGACTCTTAAGTTCTTCCTCTTTTTCTTCCTTTACTTGATCTTCAAACGCTACTCTTATAAACTCCTCTAGTTTTTCTTCCTAATAGGAATGCAATTTCCTCGTTGTCCTCATAGATGATTTTTTTCACATGTGCTTATTGTTGGTATTTGCTTCTTGTTTCCATTAAGTAATTTGATTCGCTATGACCACATTCGGCCTCTATAAATAAATTATTGGTACAATCTGCATTTTACAAGGCGAAATTATTTAAATATACAGAAACATATATACACAAAAAATATTAAATAATAATCACTTGCATTGGTTGTCCTAATACCAAACACAAAAGGTACACGGGTCATGGGGCTTAATTAGGTGTCAATAGTTGCAATATGAGCTTCAATGCTACTAGATGTGATCTCGCTTATCACGGGACACATTCAAGGGGTAGTGGGTGACCGGACAGGGCCACGGGATATCGCCAGTTCACCGGACACTGGTCAGGATGCAGGCGGCTCGACGACACTGGACAGATGGTTGTATTTAGCCCTTGTAAAGATAATAATAAGGTTTTACAATCACTGAAAGCAGCCCCCATGTTAATATCATTGTGTTCAAATTTTCATCATATCTCTTTTTATTTCCGTTTGGTGTTGAACAGCAGAGTATTTGATGGAGTGTGTTGTCATCGGCAACAGGGCTCTTTGCGAATGTGCGGCTCTTTGTGTTGGGGTGCATTAATATGCCTTCCGAGGATTGTGTGGCGCTCCTTGGTGGGGCGGTGGAGTGAATGCGTGCTTGATGATTTGTTGCTGGGGATTGTGGCTGTGTGTTATTTCCTTAAATGAAAGGATCAAATTCAAGTGAACTTTCTCTTGCAGAGACGAATCTTCATATGGCCTAAGTACTTCGTTAATCAAATTTAAAATATAAATTCTGAAATAACATAATAAATTATATAGTTTGAGAAAAACTGCATAATATATTTTTAAAAATTAACACAATTAGATAATGTGTATGTTTAAATGAGTACAATTATTGACAAATATTTTATTTAGTAACATTTTCATAATAAAAACTGTAACTAAGAAAACTCTGAAAATCATGAGTTATATCCACAAAACACGTTTTTAATTATTTCCCTTGAACAAGAAAAAAAAAACTATTTTTTTAAAAATATTAACTCCACTCTCCAAATTTGTTTGATGATATTATTGAAAGGACTATCATTTATTAGTTCATTTCCTACAAATTTACTTCATGTAATTTACTAACCTGATAGAAAAGACATGCTTATTCAGAATTAATCAGCAGTGTTGCTAGAAAAAAAAATTATATTAATGAGAAAAGGAAAATCCACATGGACAATAAACATCACAATTAGCAAGCAGTTTCAAAAATGACACGCAACAAAAGACAAACGTTTACAAATTTAAAGACCAAACTATAACATTGAACAGAAATCAATAGTAGATTTGGCCTTTGAAATTAAAGAGAAACACCACCTACCAACAGAGGAGACTTGTATATCATACGTCAAGAACAATCCACAAACCAACATTTCACATTGTTATATCCAGAATGGACTAGGTGGAAAAGATAGAAAATAAAAATACAGACACCTAACACACAATGATAGCTTTGGAAAATACAAGGCATTTTAGCCAAAAAATGTAATCCAAATATACACAGATGGGTTAGTAAAGTATAAACTCTTTTCTGACCAGGACTTCAAAACTTACTCCTAAACTATCTACCAAAAATTCCAGACTATACAAAACGTCAGAATAATCCAGTAAAAGTCGACTACTACAGACCAACATCTGATTACACCAACATTTGATTAGACCAACATCAGACTAAATCAGCATTAAACTATATCAGCAAAAGACTACAACTATCAAATTACAATAACATCAAACTATACCAACAACAGACTACAACAACTACATATTACACAAAAATCAGACTACGAATGTAAGACTACAACAGCACCAGGCTAAACTAACACAAGACTACAACACCATCCTATGCACAAACAAAAAACTACACCAACTAAAGACTACACCAACTAAAGACTACACTAACAATAGACTAAATCAGACTACACAAATACCAGAATACACCTATTTCATCTACACCAACATCAGACTACGGCAACACAAGACTAAACCAACAATAGTCTAAAAAAACCAGACTACACACATATCAGAATAAACCAACTTCATCTACACCAACATCAGACTACACAAACGTAAGACTACAAAAACATCATCTACACCAAAATCCTTTACCAACATCACATACACCATCTTCTCAAATTATACCAACACAATACTACACTAACACCAGACTACACCTACACCAGACTTAATGCACACACACAAACACATACACGTAATTAAAAATACCAGCCATTTTTTTTTTGTACTGCCTAAACATTATGACGTCATTTGTTAGAGTAATGGAAGGATTTATAAACTATGTCATTAAAATGATGTCTTGAAATAAAATTAAATGACTAGTGATAAATGAAATGATAATTTCCAAAGGTGTTTGTTATCTTTGCTAAGGCAGAGGTGTGTACTGTATGTGGGAAACTTTATTAAAACACTTTTTATTTGAAACATAACCATGGCGTCGCCATTGTGTGAACAAACCAAGATCTATAGTAATATTCTAATGTCAACCTCATTTACACACAACAGCAGATTAACACCATATTTAATTAGAGACCATTACCTTATAAAACAAGAATAACAAATAGTACACACCAATTGAAATTTTGATATTTTTAAGAATCTCATATAGCAGAGGTTTTTTCGTAATTTAATTTTCAGCGCTCTTGAACTCACCATTACACGTAAGATGCCTAGATCATTATATTTATTGTTTTTAAATTATAAAAATCACAACAGTTGTTGAATGGCGTAGGCTTATTGAGATGCTTTAGTAATGGTGAATTGGACATTTTATGTTTTTTGAGATGATTTTGTGATGGTGAATTTGAAGTTTGAAATTTTCTTTCTTGAGATGCTTACGTGATTGAGAATTTTAAGTTTGGTGTTTTAGCTGTAAATACAGTTTAGTTATGAGGATGACAAAGATCTTAATGGAGCGACAGGTGGCAGGGGTAATTCACAGTAGTGGAATGACAGGTGGCAGGGGCACTTCACAGTAGTGAAATGACAGGTAGCAGGGGCAATTCACATTAGTGGAATGACAGGTGGCAGGGATAATAGAAAAGTTATTCTAATGATACATTTTATTTTACGTTTCTATTATATTTATTCATATGTAATATTTTTTAATGAATTAAACAGCTACATATAAAAAAAAAAAAGTCTCCTGATTCTCAGATTAACACAGGAATTGTTGATTATGGGTGAACAAATTAGACCAAATTGGAAAGTAAAATCTTTGGTTTAAAGATGGATCACTATACATTTATGAAACAATATAAAAAGTTAATTCTTTGTTAAGATTTAAATTGTTACCCTTGCCACACTACTAATTAACTCAATATAGAACCACAAAAAAAGACAACACTAAAAAATGCAAACAAAAGAAACTGTAATCGCTTGTATCCATTTGCTCACATCTGACATCTTGACACCTGACATCTGCCATAAAATGTGCATGAAAAAAAATATGAGAAGACTATGAATTTGACAATGCTTTAAATTATCCTTTGAAATTAATTTAATATTTTATAATTTTCCTGAAAAGTTTATATAAAGTTTTGTAAATATTAGAGTTTTATTTGAAGGGAGAAAATTTAATTTTAAAATTGAATATGCATTTATTGATATATTTGATTCTTATGTAAGCAATATTAATTTTGTTTTTGAAACATAAAAACATTTTAACATTTTGCAGCAGAACCATTGCTCAAATTTTCTATATTTGTCATAACTTTTTTTTTTTTATTCTTACATAGCTTGAGGCAAAAAACTTTATTTTTAATTCAATAAAATAAATCTATATTTTGTCACAAAAGCTGAAGATATTAATACGACTGTGAGTCGTCCGTTTGCATAATATTTCTTAAATAGAAGTAGTCTACTCAAACTATTACCTTACATTCTAGAACATAAGGAAAAAAATTATATCAGGGTTGCACAGCTCATAATGCATGTCGGGCCCAATACTTATGATAAAATTATGCGAGCGTAATAGGACCGGGGCAACAGTTATTTAGAAAATAATAGAGAATAATTTGTTACTTTGCATGCCGCCAAGCGGGTGCTTCCGAGCCGCATGCGGCCCCATGTTGCTCAGGCCTGATCTAGATCATTGAACTAGTACTTTTCTTATTAGATTCAATAATTATTATGTTTAAATTAAACCAACATACTGAGTCCCAACTAAGCTGAATATGTTTACATTACAAACCTTCTGTAACAATGAATTATGTTATGATCAACAGATCACTACTGATCCCCACTGTCAAGGTCATGGAATCAGTGGCAGTGTGTGTGGGTTGATTTGGGTGAAATGGGGTAGGTGAACGATTGTCATGTCACGGTCGGGTGAATGACTTGAGAGATGTTTCAGGTATAAAAGGGGGTTAACTGTTATGTCGAAAAAAAAAGATATGATTATGTTCCTTAGGGAGGCTGATATGTTCACGAACGAGCTGTGTGTGTCCGAGTCGGACAGAGACCTATCGTGAACGAATGATTTGCTGTGTACCTCCGGACTGTGGAGCTGGTATTATATGCATTGCGAGATGTACTATAGAGAATAAAGAGCATTACCCAATGGACTTATTGTGTTGTGCATCGGACGTAATAGATTTATTAAGAGTACTAGAGAGAGAAGCAGAGATATCGTAAATGATCGTCAGAGTAGAGTATAGTCGCACTCTGCCGCTCGTCGACCCTAGACAAACATCATGAGCCATCATATTTTCTGACAAGGGACTGGAATATTTGACACCCACGTACCATTGACATTATGTTTCAACGCTTATATTTGTTTGAACGCTAAAGTTTTGATGTTTAGGACCATTTATATTTAAAATTTTATAGCATGAGACTGCGAGTTGATTTCAAAATAAAATGTGTTAATTCCCTCCAAATGTAAAACAATAAAAACTGTTATGAACAATGGTCACGTAGTTAAATGAAAATAAAAATATACACTTTAAGAAAATAAAAAAAAATGCTTCTTCGAATTCATTTTAAGTCATATTTTGGTTTACCTTCTTTTAAATTGACGTTAAATTTTATTTAAACATTTTTATTTTAGAATCAGCCCCACCCCCCACCCCCCCACTCAAACCTCCCAACATTATTAGCTTTTTCCCTATTGCTTTCATTTGGAAGGTGATTTAAATATGAAGCCAATAGTTCAATTAAATAAATTCCCCAAAACTGCACGAAGTGAGAGTCTTTTAAAAAAATATCCAAAGTGATTTTGGTGGGTAATATTTTTTAAAGTAAAAAATAAGTGATGAAATAAATCTGCTGTGTAAATGTTGGAAGTGTACAGTTTGGCTTGATATTAGAATATCAATATAGTTCAGGGGCCTGCTTTGTCTAATTTTCATCCCCACCTTTCATTACTTAATATTATATTTTGTAGAGGATTTATACGAAAACTGTTAAATGGTTGTTTAATTGTGGTTTATTTTGACTACATGAACAAAAAGACAAATACTGACCATATCCCAGCATTTTAAAAATAATACAGAGATGACGTCATGGGCATGACTTCCACGGAAACAATTAGACTCCAACAAATTATTGATTTAATAAACACATTACACCAATGTATTCAATGTACTGTACTAGTCTCTGGTACATATGTCGAATTTATGTTATATTGTGTTTGTATGCATCTTCTCACCCCAGATCATGCACATACTACATAACTTTTTCCCAGCTTTTTCATAAGACTCGCTTCTGCCAGTCAGATGAAAACTTTATAGATAGGACTAACGAAATGATGGACTTCTTTCGTTTCTATATCTTGTCTCCAGAGTGCCATTATTTCAACACTCATTTGTATCAGCACATGATGGTTTAAAAAAAACGTATTCCTACCTACCACCCACGCAATGAGATTGTCATTAAATATATATTTGTCATATAATCTTTGCTGACTCAGACATTATCCTACCACCCAAGCAATGATTGTCATTAAATATAGTTGTCATATAATCTTTGCTGACCCTGACATTAACCTACCACACACACAATGATTGTCATTAAATATAGTTGTCATATACTCTTTGCTGACATGACATTATCCTACCACCCACACAATGAGATTGCCATTAAATATAAATGTCATATACTCTTTGCTGACCCTGACATTATCCTACCACCCACACAATGAGATTGCCATTAAATATAAATGTCGTATACTCTTTGCTGACCCTGACATTATCCTACCACCCACACAATGAGATTGCCATTAAATATAAATGTCATATACTCTTTGCTGACCCTGACATTATCCTACCACCCACACAATGAGATTGCCATTAAATATAAATGTCGTATACTCTTTGCTGACCCTGACATTATCCTACCACACACACAAGGAGATTGTCTTTAAATATAGTTGATAAGTAGATATAAGTTTATTTTCGTATAACCCACAAACACAGCTATGTAAGTAAAATTCCTGTTCAAATATTTTTATAACAATTTTAAAAATATACACATAGGTGTTAGTAACGTAAAACTCCTTTACTGACCAGGACTACAGAACTAGGTTCACGGTTCAATGTTAGCTCCCTAGTTTAATGTTAGCTCCCGATTTCACTGTTAGGTCCGGAGTTAAATGTTAGGTAACAAGTTAATGTAAGGTTCCGAGTTAATTATCAAAATATATTTATTATAAATCTGGATACAATTTGAAATTTTAAAACTTTCCTCAGCAAAGTGTTTATGACATTGTCTCAATGTATGATTAATATACTTTCGAAGTTTTATTCTGAATATAAACCCGAATAACGCCGGATATATTTGCTGATACGAATACTAATATATAAGGCCGAAACACGAAATGGGCAACTACCAGGCCTGGTCGGCCGAATGTGAAAATGGCTTATGTCGATTTGAAGTAATCAGTTCAATTCCGATATTATTTGATGATATGACATATCTGTCCAGTTTGTGAAGTGTCATGAGGAGATCGGGCAGATTAGTTGTGATTTGTGTTCTTTGTTCACAGATTCAACTCTGGGTTGTTTTGACGTGCAGAATGGTCAATTTACTATTTGTAATAAATGTCCTTTGACAACTCTTTGTGTTCTATTTCTAGTTTGTTGAAAGCACCCACCACGTTCATGACAACTGTAAGACAATCTTTTCTCAAAACATTCAATTTTGGTCAGGGATGTCCTTTCAACTCACGAAACAGCCGCCAAAGTAGCATATACACTGTCATTTTAACTATAATAGTATTTAAATGGCCACACCTCTAGGACATTTTGCATTGTTGACGGCTAGTTCCTTAATATGTGGAACTTCGGGCACCGACCACAGTATATGTATATATATATATATATATAATATATTCAATTGCTCTGGCTATGAACCAGCTGAAAATTGGGAAAGCATCGGTACCGGATAACATAACAACAGAAATGATTAGAGCAGATATAAATACAATACTAATCATGTTGCACCCTCTGTTTGAAAAGAAATGGGAAGTAAAGGGAATTTAAAAAAATTTGGAAAGCATGACACCTCATCAAATGAATCTCAGTAAATGTGCCAGCTACAGAGAAATTTCACTGCTGTCTCTACGAGGAAATGTCTTGAATAGAAATATTTTGAATGTAGGTTGGTACAAGAGGGTTAACTCTTAGATGCTTTTAAAGTCGGATCAGAGTCAGACTAGAATGATCGTGTCCCCCTTTCTATCCATCCTTGGCATTGATTGGATTAGGAACAAATCCACGGACAAAATGAAGAACGGGAAAAAGTGGCGTCCTCTTGGGAATAACTGAGTGACCTTGACTTTGGAGATAACATATCAATCTGTCAAACAACAATCAAAATTTTAGAGAAAAGAATGAAGACAAAGCCAACATTTCAGCACAGCTTGGACTCAGTATAATTAAACCAAGACCAAGATCATGTAGGTAAATTCATCCAACCAAGAGCAAATCTCGGGGGCAGAAAATGCACTGGAACAAGGGGAAGCCTTCACATGAAAAAAAAAAAAGATTTGTCTGAAGCGGACGTAAGGGCTTGAATTGGAAAGTCTAAGTCAGCATTTGTGCTGTTAAATAAAATATGGGTGTCTAACAAGCTTACTCTGTAGACCACAGTCATAACCTTAAACACAAATGTCAACACAGGACTACTCTATAAAGCAGATACTTGGAGAACTACAGCGAGAATTACGCTTAAAGTACAGACATACATATACACTTGCCTTAGAGAAAAATCCGTAACATCAAATGGCCTAGAAACATTCTCAACACAGACTTTCTAGAAAGGACATAACATGAACCTATTTATAAAGACATAAGAAAGAGATGGAGGTGGATAGGACATATCAGGAAACTATTGATAAATCATCATAAGAACAAAGATGGATGTGGATAGGACATACCAGAAACTATTGATAAAACATCATAAGAACAAAGATGGATGTGGATAGGACATATCAGGAAACTATTGATAAAACATCATAAGAACAAAGATGGATGTGGATAGGACATACCAGAAACTATTGATAAAACATCATAAGAACAAAGATGGATGTGGATAGGACATACCAGGAAACTATTGATAAAACATCATAAGAACAAAGATGGATGTGGATAGGACATACCAGAAACTATTGATAAAACATCATAAGAACAAAGATGGATGTGGATAGGACATACCAGAAACTATTGATAAAACATCATAAGAAAAAGATGGATGTGGATAGGACATACCAGGAAACTATTGATAAGACATCATAAGAAAAAGATGGATGTGGATAGGGAACACTCTCCTAAAACCCCATGATAACATCAGCAGTCAGCCGTAAACATGAAATCCACAGAGATAAAGAAAGAGAGGAAGTTCCATGAATACATGGAAACGTGAGATAGGGGCAGACACGCATTTAGGGGATACACCTGGAAGCAGCTGGAAAGGAAAGCACAGAACGAAAGAGAATGGAACATTATTGTAGACTGCATATGTCCGATATGGGGTAAAAGGCATACGTAAGGCGTTCTTTATTTTCCTATAAAAAATCAAATTCTAATTGAGTCGATATGTTTTAAAAAATATGGGTGTAAATATGTTGGTTTTTTTTAATTCAAGGGAAACAATTCATTTTGTTTTTGAACTAGCAATGTGTATATAACTGAGCGTATTATTGTTAGTTCTATTAATTTTATGTTTGTTACAGAATAATTTTTTTACATATTTTAACAAGAAAATTACTTACACTACCTTAAATGTTTGATTATCATTTGTTTCTAAAATCTTTTATTGTTTATCAAAAAACTTCGTATTTATATTTCTAACAGAAATATACTTATAATTCAATAACAATAATCTATCATCCCAAGAGATTAAAAATATAAGATAAAGTTGGATTAATAATCCACTTGAATTCGATCCTTTCATTTAAGGATAAAATACAAATGTAAGTAATGCATTATGTGTGTTGATGGAATAATAGAAGAAGCATGTTGTATTCACTGTTTGTTTGATGGAACATTGGATGGACTCTGTAGTAGTATCCATGTGTTTGACAGAATATAGGAAGAAGTTGCAAGTTGTATATGTAGGTTTGATTGAATATAGGAAGAAGTTGCTAGTTGTATATGTAGGTTTGATTGAATATTGGAAGAAATTGCTAGTTGTATATGTAGGTTTAATTGAATATAGGATAAAGTTTGTAGTAGTCTCTGTGTGTGATGGCATTAATTAGGATGAAGTTTCTAGTAGTGACTGTTCATTTGTTGGCCAAGAGTTTACGTTTGTGGCATCTTCTGTCGTCTGTTTGTTAGCTGGGAGGATGATGTTTCTGGGAGCCTTCGTGTGTTTGTAAGCCATGAAGATAATATGTGTGGTAACCTTTGCTTGTGCTTTGGTGATAAACTGTTTCCCATATAATTTTAGATTCTTATTTGATGTTTTTATCCTTCAACCCACATTGCAAGAGAATTATTTCAATTTTCTTTAAAGCCAAATTATAAACAAAACAAAAACAACATGTTTTTAAATGTTTATAAATTGTATAAAATAGCAGCTTGTGGTTACACCAATCCAACAACAATCATACTATAGGATTTATGTATAATTATTGCTGAACTAATATTTCAGTTTTAATGTTAACCTTTGAACCACATCAGTTATATTTTTTCTCACATAATATTAATAAAATATTTCTATTGGTTTTTCTATGCATGACATCAACATTTTTATTTTGCTTTGTCTATGTATAATATCAAAATATTTCAATTGATTTGTCTATGTGTGACATCAAGTTATTTCTATTGATTTGTCTCTCTATGGCGTTTTCAGTTGAAATAAAAATACGTGCCTAAATGATTGCAATGTGTAAGTAGTCAAAAATACCAGTATATATTTTTACTTAGTGAATCTAATATTAACTTTCTGTATATAAATTATTTAAAAAAAACAGATTTCTTCTTTGTAAAATTCCCCCCCCCCCCCCTCAAATCTCCGGCCTCCCGTATTGTATACAACTAAATCAGACTACCATAGGTCCCGTTTTAACTATTCCACACTGTAATCTTAGCTCAGTGAGTAAAACAATCAACTTATAGAAATAAGCATCCGATATGACAGCAAGTGAAGTTGGATTGAAAATAAGTAGTTAAGAGTTTAAAGCAGTCAATTGGGGAAATATGAGATGTTACTTCAGTAGGCCATGGCTATTTCTTGTAAGCCTAAGTCATGTCAGTAGGACCACGTCGTTTCAGTAAGCCCATGCCATTTCAGTAAAGCCTGGTCATTTCAGTAAGACATTTAATTTCAGTAGGCCCAGGTCTTTTCAGTTTTCCCAGGATATTTCAGTAGAGACATGTCAATTCAGTAGATCAAGGTGATTTCAGTAGGCCATATCATTTCAGTGGGGCCTAGTAATTTCAGTTAGCCAAGTCAATTTATTAGGGCCTGGGGATTTCAATAGATGCAAGTCATTTCAAAGGTCTATGTCATTTCAGTAGATATAGGTCATTTCAGTAGATATGGGTTATTTCAGTACATCTAGGTCATTTCAGTAGGTCAGATCATTTCTGTAGGACCTTGTTAAATAGACATTCATAAAGTCATATAAAAATTGGGCTTCATTTTAAGAAACACAATTTTATTTTTGTTTAACTATTTATCAACTCCATGTAAATAAGTTAAATTATGTGTCTTTACAAAGGAAATTAGAAACAAATGCAATGAAATTTATTCATTCCGACACATCTGACATGAATGTGCGAGAAAATGAAAGCAATAATTGATTAGACTAATAAATAACAGTATTTAAAATGAACGTTTAAATGTATACACCCATACCTCGCTTTACGGCCTAGATACGTTCCGGAAAAGTTGGCCGTAAAGCCGTATAGTGAATCAATAATTTTGATATAAACCCTTACAAATTTTTTTTATAATATAAGGGGAGAAGCTGAAACTAAAGAGAGGGTATTTATTGGCCGTATAATGAGACATCGTGGGCCGTAGGCCGAAAGAGTGCCATAATTTAAGGTTGGCCGTATAAGAAGCGGACGTATAGCGGGGTATTGGTGTATATCCTTAATTGTAAGGATCGACTTCAAATTGTCTAACCCAAACAATTTTTTTTTTTATATTGAAGACACAGACGGCTGATAAAAAGCTCATTTAACAAAATATATTGTTTTGTCAAAAATAATTAAATACAGTTTTCGTTTTATCTGCAAAATAATAAAAAAATAAACAAAAATATAAAATATCTAAGTTAAAGTAATTATATTTCTGCCAAAACTTTTATTTACCTACATTTCCATTACAAAAAATAAAATTATTATGACTCCAAAATTTCTGAGTTATATCAACAAAGCTTTAATTAGTTATTTCCCTTGAATAAAAAAAAAAAAATTTAAAATTATTAAATACTTACTTCACTCAAACAATTTTTATTATTATTATTATTATTTGTCTTATATAGCGCGGTACCCCAGCCTAGGGCTGAGCTCACCGCGCTGTACATAAAAATATTAGAATTAGAAAAAGAGACATTATCGTGACACTAAAATAAAATACATTTGTGTAATAAAGAACATCTGTATATATTAGTGTGGAGCGTGTCACATAACGATGTTTGATGCAAATTTGGAATTTGGTGAATAGCACGTCGTATAACATAAGAAAAAAATAGTTTGCCCGAAATGCACTTTTAGCTCAGTTATCGGAAACTTCATTGTATGTTCCTATTGAAGAACAACAAAACAAAAAACTGCATTTTTGTGTGTTTAGTGTGTGGGTCTGAAAATGTGATAGAATGTTTTGTCATCGGCATTGAGTCTATGTGCCAGGTTTCAGCTCGATCAGTTGATTAAAAGTAGGTGAATTAGCGGTCACAATATTTTGTCAGCCACTAACGATCAAAAGGGAAATTTAATATAAAGGATTTAATAAAACCACATTGTTCTTTATTCATCGTATAGACCAGGAATCGGTGAACCTGGGTAAATTAGATGAACAAGAAAATAATTGCGTTAAGGAGTGTTGAGTCAGTAAACATAAAATAATATGAAAAGCGCACTTCATAGTAAGAAACATATTTTTGTTATTGTTAAACTATTTATCAACTCCATTTGAATATGTTACATTATGTGTCTTTTCAAAGATCTTCGAAATAAAGTTGTGGCAAATAAACAAAAAAATATAAAAAAACAACAATTGCAATCGATTTTCTTTACTCAAACACCTCTGACATGAATTATCAGGGAAAAACGTGATTCAAATGCTAAATAACAGTATTTGAAATGAACGTTTACAATCATATTTATATATTTAAATTTTTTTTTTTTTTAAATTGCGTAAATGTTTTACAAATATTTTTTTCTCATGGGAGGCCATTAATTATTTTTTGTTAGTAATTTTTGTGTGAGGATATATCTTTAAAAAAATTTTAGCTATACTAATTTATTTTTTGTGTTTAAATGTTTATTTTTTATACATTTTAGCAAACACTTTGTTAATTTACATTAAGTATTATATACATTAATGTTAGTTTTTATATATTATGAAGTGTCAGGAAAATTATAAAATTAATTGTTTAAAAGAAGTTTATGTATTGTTAAATATGTTTTATCAATGTTCTGTAAACAAAAAGATTACCTTATAACGTTAGTTAGTCTTTTTAAAGGATTTCCGACCTGTCTCCGATCCTTACCCTTAAGGATATATTGTAAATGAAAAGCTTGTTTTTCTAACTGATCTTCTTTTCACAAATATCTTTGACATTTCGTGTGTTATGAAATCTTGCATTTAACTTGCTCATGTCTAAATGAGTTGAGACAGAACCATACAGTCCCCCGATGACTATACATGTCTTTGTAGTTTACCCGTGACTTCCACTAGACCGTGACTGACTTGTATCTTGCATCTCAAGTTTGAACTATACAAATATCGCGGTGTAACTTCGCACATACACTTGCTAATGATGACATCACATTTGGGCCACAAAATAAGAACATTAAAAAACTTTTTGATTTTCACTGTCCCAACTCGTCTGTGGAAAAACTAATCTTTATTCCTCACCCTATAGTATTTGTAGACATCCCAGTATCACTCACTAAATTTCTCCAACCAAAATATTAAAGCCTTTAAGTTTAAATATTCATAAAAGTAACTCACCACGTGAGGCTACACCAGATGACACACACAAAAAGCCAATGAGGTCAAAAAGTTCATTCAATACACACAACAATAATCGTCATTTATACATACTATCACAAAAAGGAATGCGATGATAAAAATGTGGGCGCCCACACTTTTGTTTAAGTTAATGACATGAAGGTACACGATTTGAAGGTAATCTTGATTGCATGAGCGGCCCAAGTTGTTTCAATCATATATGACTGTGGCAACAAGTCTATGTGCGAATGTCCAGTTTAATGTTTTGAAGGAAAGTGGAACATTTAGCTTAACAAAAATTGCGTAACACAATCGGAGCTAAGACCGGTTTATTGAGGGAGCGAGCAGCTGTTCATTTGTATTATATCCTGAAATAAAGGGATCGAATTCAAGTGGACTATCACTTGTCAAGACACAGCCACTAGTCTCCAAAGTGATGCAAATAGTAACTTGGTTGAGCATATTTACCCAATACTATATTTACGTTAAAAAAGTAAATTATAGTTTTTAATTTATCTGCATAATATTTAAAATAAACAAACCTAGAGAATTTTAAAGTTAAATTAAAAACATTTCTGCCTAAAAATTTGTTCAAATAAATTTCCATTACAAAAACTAAAATTAGTATGGCTCAGAAATTTCTGGATTATATCCACAACACTTTAATTAGTTATTTCCCTTTAATAAAAAAAAAAAACTATGTTTTAAATATTCACTCCCCTCCAACAACTTTTTTTATTTGTGTTGAGCGTGCGACATAACGATATTTGAGATCAATTATGAATTTGGTGAATAGCACGGCGTGTAACATAACAATATTTGATGCAAATTTGGAATTTGGTGAATAGCACGCCGTGTAACATAGCAATATGTGATGCAAATTTGGAATTTGGTGAATAGCACAGCGTGTAACATAATAATAATAATAATAATAAAATACATTTGAAAAATCACGCTTCATCCCCAAAGGCTCGAAGCGCGGTACAAAAACAAAGCGATATTTGATGCAAATTAGGAATTTGGTGAATAGCACGCCGTGTAACATAGCGATATGTGATGCAAATTTGGTATTTGGTGAATAGTACGGCGTGTAACATAAGAAAAAAATATATTATGCACGAAACTCACTTGTGGTATTTTTTTAAAGAATTCCTTTTAGCTCATTATCAGAAACTTCATTTTATGTTCCCCTTGAAAAACTGAAAAAAACGCATTTTGTGTTTAGCGTGTGGGTCTGAAAATGTTACAGAATGTGTTGTCATCGGCATTTAGTCTATTTGCCAGGTTTCTGTTCGATCTGTTGCTTGGAAGTGGGTGAAAGAGGGACATATTATGCCAGCCACCCAGCCAGCAAAATGGACATTTAATATAAAGGATTTAATAAAACTACATTGTTCTAAATTCTAAATAGCCCAGGAAGTGGTGAACCTGGGTAAATGACCACAAGCTAGATGAAAAAGAAAATATTTGTGTTAACGAGTGTTGAATATTCAGACATAAAATTATATAAAAAGCCCACTTCACTTTAAGAAACACTTTTTTTTGTTTAATGTTAAACTATTTATCAACTCCATATGTATATGTTAAATTATGTGTCTTTACAAATTATATATGTTTGAAATAAAGTTGTGGAAGATAACCAACAGATTAAAAGTGCAATCGCTTTTCTTCATTGAAACACATCTGACATGAATGGACGAGAAAATAACAAATGAAACAATAATTGATTATACTATTGGATAACAGTATTTGAAATGAACGTTTAAAATCATACTTATATTATTTTTAAATTGTTATCTTTAAAAAAGTGCATAAATGTTAAATTGATTTTTTTTCTTTTTTGAATGGATATCATTTATTATTTTTAGTTAATTTTTGTGTGTGGATATTTGTTAAAAATTTTTGAGCTATATTTATTGTATTGTTGTATTTAAAATACATTTTATATAAATTTTAGCAAAATATTTTCCCTTTAGAATATTTATATACTATTTTAAAGCAATGTTTACTTATTATGAAACCTATAAAGTTATTTATTTTACAGAAATTTGTATATTGCTAATTATGTTTAACAATCGTTTGTTGACATACATCAAGGCTGCCAAGTGTATTAATCCTTTAAAAGAATAGTCCACTTGTCTTCGATCCTTACCTTTAATGGTGCATTGTAAATAAAACGATTATTTTTCTTTTTTAAGCTATTTTTCAGCAATTATCTTAGTAATATCACGTTAAAAATGAGCATTAGCGGGGCATCGAGCTTATGGCTCCTTATGCCCTCCCAAAAACAACCATTTTTGACAGGACAGCCATGGACTTTCTGCTGGAGGCCGCCCCAACCCAAGGACACCCGGTCGGTCCGACACTGCTCATAAACACAGTGCAGACGATCAACTTTCCTAGTTGTTGGGATGTAAAATTTACGTCCTAAATATCTTCCCCCACCCATTCCGCGGAAGTGTCGGACGCCCCCTTAAGAGAATGATCTCAGTCATTTTGTTACTATGAAATATGCATCCAACTTGCCCATGTCTAAATGAACTGATACTTTTAAACCTTACAGACATCCGATGACTATAAATTTCTTTGAGATCAGTAGGTCAGCAGCAACATCCACTAGACCCTGGCTGACTTTTATCTTATATCTCAAATTTGACTTATTTGCTGATTTCCAATGTAGATGAAATTTGTTACATAATTTTGACACACTTCCTGATGTCTAATTAGACTTAATCTTTCATACACTGACTGATCACATAACATTTTGAGAGGGAATCGTGATCAAAGGTCAACAGTGAACCCTACAGTCGTTCAATTATTCCAACATTCTTTAGCACACCTAATCTGAATATGTGTACATTAACATCTCCTTAAGACAACGAATTATGTCATGATCAGCAGATCACAACTGTTCCCCTCGTAACCTGACTGACCTACAAACCTCATATCCATTTGGACACAATTCCTGATGTCCAATTTAAATAAAACTGTGTACATTTATCAGCCCCGAAGAAAAGAACACATTTTTGTATCAGTAGGTCACCTGTAAACTCCACTTACTCTTAAATAACATTCTGCGTATATTTCAAGAGTAGAAAATAATAGTGCCATTATGTTTTAACTCCAAAGTTTCCTTATGCATGGTTACTGGTTCATGATAACAATCAATAATGAGAAACACATTTTTTACTACAGAAAGATAACCACTGACTTTTTAATGTTTCGTGGCTGTCAGAATCTGGTATTAGTAAAATGTTTATAAACCTTTCTAAACTGATGTGACAACTACCAGCACTAGAGAGTACACACTTATGTATACATACATATAACTGCATTGCAGAAATGTAAACATATACATACATAAGATTAATTTTATAAAATCGAGCGAAATTATTGTAGTTAATGAACGTCGGAAGCTTCCATAATCATATCACTGTAAAAAATCAGAATTTTAGTTTGAAGATAGTTTCATAAATTTTTGTATTTTGATAGGGTCCTTGACAAGTGGAATGAAATGAGCAATAACTCTACATGCATATCTCAGACCTGTTTAACCTCAAACTCTTAAAATCGTACAATATCATCACAAAATCGTTCAATACATTATCTTAATAGTAAAAAAATAAACATACAGTATATAAAATGTACTTACCTCAAAATCGTACATTGTACGCCAAAATCGTAAGAGTAAACAGGTCTGATATCTTTAAGATTTGAATATAACATTGAATTCATACGTTTTCTACTCATATGACTGTAACAACTCTGATACATCGAGTTCATGGGAAACCCATGCATCTTAATTACATTAGTGTAAAAACTATGTATGTATTAACTTCATTTTATATTTACATAAATTTTTTTTTTTTTTTTTTATGAAGAAGGCATTTACCAATTTGATATGATTACTTAAACAAAAATCTACCAGTAGTTAAGCATTGTGGAAACAATCTATAATCAGGGACGTAAATAAAAACTGGCTCACACATATGTCTGTTTTTTTTTATTATTGGACATGGCGGAAATGGTAAAGCCTTCGTTAACAACACAATCATGCAATGTGTGCGTAGTACAAAGGAATTAGTCGTGCCATGTGTATTTACAGGAATAGCTGCAACTTTGTTTGAGGGAGACGGAGCTTCTCACATTCGTTTCATGCTGTCTATTCCAGTAAATGAAACATCGACATTTAATGTTCGACATGGGACAAATACGGAAAATATACTGAAAATTCCAAACTGATCATATGGGATAAGGTTTCAATGACAACGGTGATAAAATGGAATGAAGTTTCAATGGCCCAAGCACATTGAGTAAAATCATTTGACATACTATAAAAAGAACTCCAAAAGTTCCTTCTAAATTTTTTTTTTGACGTACGGTCTTTAATTTCCGTGTAGATTTTTGTCTACTTCTTCCCGTTGTTCCACATTGAAGCAGAAATGAAATACGTCCTTCAAATATGAACAATTGTAAGTGTTGGAAATATATGAAGGAAGTTAAGTAAATCCAAAACATGCTTTCCAGTGAGGACAATGTCACATCAGAACATACGTGCCAGTGAGGACCATGTCAAATCAGAACATACGTGCCAGTGAGGACAATGTCCTATCAGAATGTCATAAACCGCTACAGAAACATCTCTAGTGTTGGCAGCATGCTGGAGACATTAGGCTGGTCACCATTGGAAGAACGACGACGACTATCTAGGCTCTCCATGTTGTAAAAGATCGAAAATGGGCTGGTCCACTGCTCCAATATTAAACAGAAACTCATCAATCTCCCCCTTAGACAGCGAAGAGGTCACGATTTGCGGTTTCGACTTTTAAAAACAAGAACTTAGTACAGGAGCTCCTCATTCCTGCGAAAGACAATAAGGGACTGGTACAAGCTTCCAAAAGCAACAGTTGAGGCGACTACACTTGACACATTTGCGGCTATAGCCTCCTGTCTTGCAACCAGTGAATTATCCCCTTGAAAACCACTCCCATTAACATCGCGAAACCCTCTGAACCATAGGAGCCATAATGATCAATTCATTCATCGTGGGCCCTCAAAACATAGAAGAAGAAGAAGAATACCTTTTTCTGCAAGTCAACGTAAAAGTCTGGGAACTGCCAAACATTGCAAATTAAAAAAAGACCACAGAGTTTATACAAAGAAGTTTTCACTCGATAATTAAACTTCAAAGCAAGCCATGGCTTTATCAAAATGCTCGCGAGACGGACGTAGAACGGGTACCAATATATACATGAATACATATATATATATTGGTATACATGAATATATACATGAATACATATATATATATATATATATATATATATATATATAAATTTATACATACATAATTATATCATTATAACCATTTATTTTTAAACGTTAAATTTTAAACATATCTTTGTAAAAATGTATGTTTAAATGTTTTAATTGTTTAAACGCTTACGTATAGATATGTAAGCCATATATATTTAACATATCGTATGAGACTGTGAGGTGCTTGCTTTTTAAAATAATTCTTTATTTCACTCCAAATTAAAAACAATAAAAACGGTTATGAAAATTATTCACAAAATAAAATAAATAAATAATTATACACCTTAAAAAGTTAAAAATAGTATGCTTCTTCAAAATCATTTAACTTTTTTTTCTGTTTAATTATCAAAAAAATTCTACTTGAATCAGCACAACCCCACCCCCTCAACGAAAACCCTCCCAAAATTATGTGCTTTTCCCCCTTTGTTTTCAATTTTAGGTTATGTCAAATACGATGACTCTGATTCCATTAAATAAAATTCCCGATACCTGCACTAGATGAGATTCTTTTAATAGATATCGTAAGTTCGTTTGGTGCGAAAAAATTTAATTTATTTGTTTCTAAAATAGTTGTAGAAATAAATCTGCGATGTAAAAGCGGGTGGTCCATTAGAATATTAGTACAGTTAAGGGGCGCGCTTTTGTCCAATTATTAACCCCACCCCTCGTTACTTAATATTATATTGAAATTTTTCTTACGAAAACACTTTTTAGTGGGTTTTTAATTGTGGTTCACTTTGACTACATGATAAAAAAAGTACTGTTTATATCTCAGAGTTTTTCGAGATGATACATTGATGATGTCATTTGCATCAATTCCACAAAACAAGATCTTTAAAATTCGAATAAAAATAAATTAAATTAAGTAACATAAATATATTAATAGTTGATACAGTAATGTGATAAATAGCTTGGGCCGCCCACGAACTCAATGTATCATAATTGTTACAATCAATTAATAGTTAACTAAAAGATCGTGGATCGTCCACAAGTATCCTTCATATTTCCTTTTTCTTCCCTTTGAAAAACTGTTGAGGGGCTGAACATTTGACATTATATGTTGTCATCGGCAACAAGTCTATGTTTGAATTTACAGCTCGCTATGTTTAAGGAAGGTGAGACAATTAGCACTGCGAATATTGTGTCACACACCCACTGAATCCGGCTTATGAAGGAATCAAAACTGGAATCTAGTGGCTGTTAATTTTTATTATATCCTTAAATGAAGGGAACGAATTTAAGTGGATTTCCTCTTTTAAAGATAAATCAACTTCATCCGAAAAGACGATATATTTTACAGCGCTTGATTTATCCTACTTAACAATATATATATTTTTTATTTGAAAAACTTATGTTATGGGTTTTATTTAATCTGCATTATATTCCAAATAAACAAAATTAGAGATTATTAAAGTTAAAGTAAGTTAAATTTCTTTTAAAAAATGTATTGAATTACATATTCATTACAAAACCTAAATTTATTATAACCCAGAAACTTATATCTTTTATCAACATAACTTAATGGGTTATTTCACTTGAATAATGGTAAAAACAAACATTAAAAAAACCGTTATTAAATTTTCCTCCCCTTCCCTTGTCTATGTGTACATAACTGAAAGTATTGTGAGTTCTATTATTTTATCTTTGTTACAAAATATTGTAATAGAAAATATATTTATATCGACTTAAAAATCATTAGTATGATTTATATTTAATGTTTTCTATTTGATTAGAAAACTTTAAATGTATTCTTTAAAAGAAATGTATATTTAATTCATTAGGCTTAACCAAGTATCCATAGTTTCCAGTTTAATAATGGATGTAAAGTTGGATTTATCATTTAAAGCAGTGGTTCTCAACCTTCCTAATGCCGCGACACCTTAACACAGTTCATCATTTTGTGGCGACCCCAAATCACGAAATTAATTTCGTTGCTACATCATAACTGTAGAGTACACATGTTTTCCGATGGTCTTAGGCGAACCCTGGGTAAGGGTCGTTCGACCCCCAAAGAGGTCGCGACCCACAGCTTGAGAACCGTTGATTTAAAGCGATAGTCCAATTGAATTCGATCCCTATATTTTAGGACACAATACAAATGTCAATGATGTTGGGATTTTGTGTCCATTTGTTCAATTGTATGGTCGTCACGTTTTTCCGAAAATGCATCATGTATTACATTTTTAAAGAGAATATGTTCCTTCTTTGCTGTATCCACTCATCGATGAGATGATTTAAATGAACACATTGAAATGTTGTTGCATCCAATCATCGATAAGATGATTTAAATGAACACATTGAAATGTTGTTGTATCCACTCATCGATGAGATGATTTAAATGAACACATTGAAATATTGTTGCATCCAATCATCGATGGGATGATTTAAATGAGCACATTGAAATGTTGTTGTATCCACTCATCGATGAGATGATTTAAATGAACACATTGAAATGTTGTTGTATCCACTCATCGATGAGATGATTAAAATGAACACATTGAAATGTTGTTGCATCCACTCATCGATGAGATGATTTAAATGAACACATTTAAATGTTGTTGTATCCACTCATCGATGAGATCATTTAATTGAAGACATTGAAATGTTGTTGTATCCACTCATCGATGAGATGATTTTAATGAACACATTTAAATGTTGTTGCATCCACTCATGGATGAGATGATTTAAATGAACACATTGAAATGTTGTTGCATCCACTCATCGATGAGATGATTTAAATGAAAACATTGAAATGTTGTTGCATCCACTCATCGATGAGATGATTTAAATGAACACATTGAAATGTTGTTGCATCCACTCATCGATGAGATGATTTAAATGAACACATTGAAATGTTGTTGTATCCACTCATCGATGAGTTGATTTAAATGAACACATTTAAATGTTGTTGCATCCACTCATCGATGAGATGATTTAAATGAACACATTGATATGTTGTTGCATCCACTCATCGATGAGATGATTTAAATGAACACATTGAAATGTTGTTGCATCCACTCATCGATGAGATGATTTAAATGAACACATTGAAATCTTGTTGCAACGACTGCCAACAAACCGAGTGCTCATCTTGCTGCTGTTAAAACAGTCAATTGTTGTTGAAAAGACTGCCAACAACCCGAGTGCTCATCATGCTGCTGTTAAAACAGTCAATGTAAGTTTGATGAATGTGTGGCGGCCATTGAAATTCTATGTGGTCTTCTTGAAATTTTGGATACAAGAGTTACAGCAAGAGGTCTTTTACATTCTGTCGGTGCTTTCACGTTTATCTGCTAACTTTATCTTTAGGCTGATCTACTTGAGGAAGTTAACCTTAAACGTGTATGCACGCTGAAGGCTTTACTCTTGACATAGTAGTCTCCAAAATCAGGGCCAACTTTAGACTTGCTGTGGCCCTAAGCTACATAAAGTCCAGAGGCCCCACACCGTTGGAAATTACATGAGATGGTCAAAGAATATTTTACAAACATTTTTAGCTGGCAGTTTGTGAGATCCTAATAAGTAGCTTCTTTAGCGTATAACCGGTACTGATCAACGTAAAGGTCAATAAAGCCCTGTCACTTGGTTGACGATGTTATTGAAAAAGCATTTTTAAATTAAGATTAGTATGTAATTTCGGTAGAGAGAAAATTACGGTTTAAATGTAGAATATATGGAGGTGCTGAAGTGTATTGATCGCTTTCATACTGGAGCCCAGATCAGATCATCAGCGATCAAGGAGGTAGCAGATATGTTTGGGGCTTTTCAACACAATTGTCTTGAATTCTCAATTGAAACAAAAGTTAATGGTGTCCGTTCCAATAAAAAAAAACTCTATCTAACATAACTTACCAGAAGATGAATATTTGAAAAAAATACCAAGTCTTTGAGGACACCTAAAGAATTTTATAAAATGGCCAGTATTTTATGTTTTGAAATTATAGCTGAATGGGACTTCTAAGTATTTCTTCCAATACTCTTCCAATACTCTCTCTAAATATTTCATTTTTTCTTGCATGACTTCATTTGAGCTTTTTAAAACTATGACTTATCAAGCACTATTAACGATCACCAATGGAACAGTCCAAGCTTTCTGAACTGACTCTACTATCAATTGAAAGGGATACAGCAGGGGAGATTGATTTTGATCACGTGATTGACAGGTTTGCAGCTTTGAAGACCAGGGAAAGAAAACTTTAAATAAAATAAATTTAATGTAAAATTATCTATAAATAGAATTGTAACGTATTTGAAAACGCCCAATTAAACCACTGTTGATTAAATTACCAGACAACCTAGCTGTTCTGACATATTGTAAATGTGACCGTTACGTACTTTCTAACATGTATCACTCACTACTAACTCTAAATATTAGCAGACGTCCAATATCGAAGTATTATTTATTGATTGACAAATTACACAATAGAGAATACTAGATGAATATTATTGATGAATATTAGTTGATAGCAACTGAGTCTTATTACATTTAATTCCTTTAGGACAATACATTTGATTAGACATTCAAAATACCAAATTAATATTACACTGTGTCTTATCTTCCATGTCCGCCTTGTCTCTCTTCCGATCTATCCATTAATTACCAAATTCTTAATTTGCATCAAATATCGTTATGTTACACGCCCACACTAATAAAAAAATTTGGGCACGGGAAGGATTAAATTTTAATTTGCTTTCCTTAGTCAAGGGACATAACTAATTACATTTTTGTTTATATAGTTTTTGTTTATATAGTTCAGAATTTTCAGAGTCACATTAATTTATTTTATTTTTAATAAAAATGTAAAACAATAGTGTTTTTAGCAGAAATTTTACTCAAGTTTCTGCAAGCTCTCCATCTTTTTATTATAGTTAATGTTATACTTTTTTAACTAAAACTATACTTTAAATTGTGTAACTTAAATGTATATCTGATTCAATATGCATAAACAAATAATTAAATGCAGACATCGTTAGCCATGTCAAGAAATAACTTTAAGTGAAATCGTCCCCTTGAATTCGATCCTTACCTTAAATGAGATAATACAAAAGAACACATGCAAGTTCCTGTTTTAAATCCCTTAACTTAATTTCTCGTGTGTTGGTGTTTCATCCTGTTACACAGCCTTAGGGCGGCTAATTGAACAACTTACATTTAACAGTTTGAGCTGTCGTGTTGCACATTGTCTCGTTGAAAATGATAACATGGTATGTCAAGTTGTCAGCCTTCAACAGTTTTTCAAGGTTAAGAAAAACGAAAATAGATGGATGACATGAGGGTAACCCACGCTTTTTTAGTTAGTACTATGACTGCAACAGTTATAATAAGCTGAGTTTATTAGCGTCTCTCGCTATTTCAATTAGTAATATTAATGTAAAACAGAAAAGGAATCATGTTCAGTAGGTCACCAATGAGCCCTACTTACCATGAAGCATTCATTTAAAACTACAGTAAATCCCACAAGCCGTGTGGTACACATGAAATACAATGAGATCAGAAGCTCACCTGTGAAACACACTTACCATTTGGCGCCTATGACATACATAGACCAGTAGGTCACAAGTGACCGTGGGGCACCCATGAAATACAATAATAATAATAATAATAATAAAGTTTATTTAAAAATCACGCTTCATCCCCAAAGGCTCGAAGCGCGTAAAATAAATCCGATGTTAGATGTTCGAGAGGCCTCACTGCTGCCTGTTAGGCGCACGTGAACTCCATCTCCCCATCTCCGGGTTTTCAGGATGATACAGGTTTGTGTGAATTCTGTAGGTAGGTAAAATGGCGGCAAAGTGGTGCAAAGTAGTTACATGTCGGGTGTACAAACTACATGTTTCACTATTCCGTTGTTGATTCTACAGTAGTTTTTGTTAACATATATTGCAACCCCTTCCTTTGGATTTGATGCTGTCGGTTGTTCCTTCGGCACGGAAAATGTTAAATTAGTCCAGTGCCACCGCTGAATCTGGTAACGTTTCGTTAAGCCATGTTTCTGTCAGGCACAATGAGATCAGTAGGTCATCAGTAAACACCACGGACTGTGAGGCACCCACTAAATACAAGTGTATCAGAACCCTACTGGCCGTGAAGTCAATGAAATCCACTGATATTGCATGACTGTATCAATTTAATGTTAGTCGCATGTGTACGGTTACATTGATGCAAATAATTTTCATTAAACACAATACATGTTTTGATACAGATCATTTATCAAAGAAATATGGGTTCTCACAGCTGACTTGTATTAATGTTTTATCCTTACATCGATCGTGATCTTGACTATAGAGAAAAAAAATTTGTGATAACTCAGCATGCATGACTCTGTGATTTGAAAATAATTTTGATTTCATGTGCGGCCCACATTGTTTTAGTCATATGACTGTAAGAAATGATACATTCATTTCATTTGGGTCCAACTCTTTTTAGTTGTATTACTGCAACAACTCTAATTTTAGTCTATAGGCGCCTCACTCTTTTTAAGATTTATGACTGTAGAAAAAAAGTATCTAGAAGTAATCAACAGTCAACATCTTCATCAACATGTTATTAACAAATCGATAGGTGCAAGCGACATCTTAAACACCATGTTATTAACAGATCGATAGGTGCAAGCGACATCTTAAACACCATGTTATTAACAAATCGATAGGTGCAAGCGACATCTTAAACACCATGTTATTAACAGATCGACAAATACAAGCGACATCTTCAACACAATGTTATTAACAGATTGATATATACAAGAGTCATCTTATTACTCCCAATTCATTGTCAGATCAAAAAGTTATACCCGTTATTTCGCAATATAAAATATTTTTTTTTTAGAAAACCATCACAACCGACATATGATTGAAACCATCAGTACAGACACTTGTTTAAAACCATCAGTACAGAAACATGTTTAAAACCATCAGTACAGACACTTGTTTAAAACCATCAGTACAGACACTTGTTTGAAACCATCAGTACAGAAACATGTTTAAAACCATCAGTACAGACACTTGTTTAAAACCATCAGTACAGACACTTGTTTAAAACCATCAGTACAGACACTTGTTTAAAACCATCAGTACAGACACTTGTTTAAAACCATCAGTACAGACACTTGTTTAAAACCATCAGTACAGACACTTGTTTAAAACCATCAGTACAGACACTTGTTTAAAACCATCAGTACGGACACTTGTTTAAAACCATCAGTACAGACACTTGTTTAAAACCATCAGTACAGACACTTGTTTAAAACCATCAGTACAGACACTTGTTTAAAACCATCAGTACAGACACTTGTTTAAAACCATCAGTACGGACACTTGTTTAAAACCATCAGTACAGACACTTGTTTAAAACCATCAGTACAGACACTTGTTTAAAACCATCAGTACAGACACTTGTTAAAACCATCAGTACAGACAGTTGTTTAAAACCATCAGTACAGACACTTGTTTAAAACCATCAGTACAGACACTTGTTTAAAACCATCAGTACAGACACTTGTTTAAAATCATCAGTACAGACACTTGTTTAAAACCATCAGTACAGACACTTGTTTAAAACCATCAGTACAGACACTTGTTTAAAACCATCAGTACAGACACTTGTTTAAAACCATCAGTACAGACACTTGTTTAAAACCATCAGTACAGACACTTGTTTAAAACCATCAGTACAGACACTTGTTTAAAACCATCAGTACAGACACTTGTTTAAAACCATCAGTACGGACACTTGTTTAAAACCATCAGTACGGACACTTGTTTAAAACCATCAGTACGGACACTTGTTTAAAACCATCAGTACGGACACTTGTTTAAAACCATCAGTACAGACACTTGTTTAAAACCATCAGTACAGACACTTGTTTAAAACCATCAGTACAGACACTTGTTTAAAACCATCAGTACAGACACTTGTTTAAAATCATCAGTACAGACACTTGTTTAAAACCATCAGTACAGACACTTGTTTAAAACCATCAGTACAGACACTTGTTTAAAACCATCAGTACAGACACATGTTTAAAACCATCAGTACAGACACTTGTTTAAAACCATCAGTACAGACACTTGTTTAAAACCATCAGTACAGACACTTGTTTACAACCATCAGTACAGACACATGATTAAAACCATCAGTACAGACACATGATTAAATCCATCAATACAGACACATGTTTAAAACCATGTGAGTATTGTCATGTTTTGATCGATTTTGAGTAAATGAACATGTAAACTGAACAACTTCTGTTTTTGTTTGTCATCCTGTCTAATTTCTCTATCTGTATTTTCTTTCAGCTTATCGAGTTCGTATTGTCCCAGTTAATATGCTTCTATTTTCAAATTATCTAGTTCGTCTTGTCTCAATTTCAGTTATTAGTCTTTATGTTTATTTCCAAGTTCTTACTCTTATTCTTTCTGCACTTGTTCTTCAAACTTCACTCTTAAAAATGTTTCTAGTTTCTATCCCGTTTTCCTCATATCATTTTTTGGTTTTGCATCTAGTTTCCATTTAGTGATATGATTTGATAGGACCAACGTCCTACTCTGTGAATACATGTTTGGTACAATCTAAATATTACAAGGGTACGCTAATCAAATCTACATGAAAATGAGTACACACAAAATAGACACACACAAACACCTTGCCTGGGTTGTGGAACTTCTTACCAGAAGTGTTAATACATAATACAGAGGGCACACGGGTCTGGGGCTTAATTAAGTCTCAATAGTTCTAACATGAATTGCAATGTTGCTAGATGTGTCTCATCAATCACGGGACAAAGACATTAAGGTGTAGGTAACAGGACAGAGCCACGGGATAGCGACAGTTCACCGGAGACTGGTAAATATACAGGTGACTCGCCGACACTGGACATTAGTGGGAAACTCGCCAATATTGTATGGGGCCGCTTGGTGCAGGAGAGGAGTTTGGTGATTCGTTGATACAAGACTTGACGTTTTCAACTGAATGACCAGACAAGGCCAAAGGCTTCGAGAGCTCACTAAACTATGAATAAGAGGTGGTGACTGGTGCAAATCATGGGACTCAGTAGTGGGGTGCAGGTGACCAGACAGGTCAACAGGATGTCCACATTTCACTGGAGTGGACCTAGGCACTCGCCAACATTGGACACTTCATTTCCATCTTAATTCTGCACAGTGCGTTGATGACTCGCTGTTGCAGGTGATGGTTTAGTAAATGGATACAGGGTTGGAAGTTCTTGACCTGATACACAACGGACGTAGGTTCTTCCCTGGAATTGGGCACGGTGTTGGCAACCTTAAGCAAGGCAAGACGTAGTTAACCTTAAAGCAGGGCAGGACGTTGTAAACTGGCCTGTTCTATTAGATTGTTCTTTCACACGTTGTAATACATCGTACTAGTATTGAGTAAACTCAATCCCTTTATCACAATAAATTTAACTTAACAATCTAATTACTATATATAGCCCGCTAAACATTGGCCTCAGCAATGCGTGAACTTCCCATCTACTGAATTTACTTGACAAAACATGAACTCAAGAAAGGCACACTAAAGAATCCGAATTTTTGCTACACACCTTTACCCATGATACATCACTGCACACTTTTTTCACGCCAATGAACTATATTAAATAATCTGATGTGCCCTCAACTTTTAAGCCGACTATTTTGTACACCAAACTATCAAATTAAACAGAAATCAATAATAGGTTTGCTTTATTTTACTGACCAGGAGTACAAAACGGACGGCTGAACCTCTAACAAACAAAAACACACTACATAAACATTAGACTTAAACAAAAACAGACTACAGAAACATTAGACTTAAACAAAAACAGACTACAAAAACCACAGACTAAACCAGCAACAGACTACACCAACATCAGATTACACAAACACAAGACTCCACCAAGAACAGACTACACCAACATCAGTTAATGATGATTTATACTTGATACGAGTAAAGCCTTCGGTAGCCCATGCTACACATATCAACAGATAACAGCTGATCAGCCATTATCATTAATTTTAAAGCAAAATATTTGTCTCCATCAGCGCTTCCCCAATGCTATTTAAACATTTTACTTTTCAAAATATTCTTGAATACACGTGTTTTTTTAAATGACATTCATAAATGTGACAATAATTATAATTCAGTTAGGATTAAAGGAAGAAAGTTGTTTGAAGAAAAATTTGTGAGCGACTTGTGTGTTGCTGACAGCCTACCGGAAGTCTTACTCGTACTTACGCTTATCACGTGACAAAACAATCGACTCATGGTAGCCCATTCGATCCTTACTCTTGAGGTTAATATAACCGTTATCAATAGCTTGTAGCTTTTGAAATCATAGAACCTAGTTGACTAGCTCAGTGTGTCATTCAAGTTTAGTGGAATCCTGCATTTGAGTTAATCAACTTCTTGAGGATAAACTGCTTTGAAACTGTGTAGACTTATCCATATCCAAAGAAAATAAAAAAACTTCATGAGCGTAAATTCTTCTTGTCAGAAGAAAAGAATAGTTTCCCAAGTACGAATCAAATGTCAGAAGAAAAGAATAGTTTCCCACGGGCGAATCAAATGTCAAAAGAAAAGAATATTTTACCAAAGACGAATCAAATGTCAGAAGAAAAGAATAGTTTCCCAAGGACGAATCAAATGTCAGAAGAAATGAATAGTTTCCCAAGGACGAATCAAATGTCAGAAGAAAAGAATAGTTTTCCAAGGAAGAATCAAATGTCAGAAGAAATGAATAGTTCTCCAAGTACGAATCAAATGTCAGAAGAAAAGAATAGTTTCCCAAGGACGAATCAAATGTCAGAAGAAAAGAATAGTTTCCTGAGGACGAATCAAATGTCTCATTTTATTATTATATTCTTTAGGACAATTAAATGTCCCAAGATAGGACTTGTTCCACATGGAATATTCAAAGGTCAAAAATTAAGACTGGTTTCCCAAGGAATAAAAAAAGATATATGTTGAAATGACTTTGATTATATCGATGTGGGAACAACTATCGTTTGAGTGTCACACCTGTTCGTGTCTAGGGTTATTAAAATATATCAAATTGACGCACCAATGGACATAATTATTGTGTTCATTTATGCCTTACTATGAAAGAATTTAAACTACAATTTTGTAAATAATATGAACTTATTTCTATTTTACTATGTATATTGGCTACCCGTAATGCATTACACTCATCATAATAGTCGCTTTTCTTTGTATTATAGTTGTATGCGATCAGACCGTTCAGACTTAACTTATCAATCTATCTTGTTCTGATGATCTTGATAGATCAATCAGCTGTGAGAATACGTCAATGTTGTGGTAGATTTTCTAGTCTTTTCCTTCGTGGCTTTTCAGGACTATCACGGTAGTGGACGAAACAGTAAGCGATATAATGAGATCACTTTAGTGTGGAAGTGGATGAAACAGTAAACGATATAATGAGATCACTTTAGTGTGGAAGTGGCTACTCCGATCTTTTCTTTCATAGCTTCTCATGGCTCAACGAAAGGTAATGTTACAGCAGTACGATATAGAGATCACCTTAATGTGTAAGGGGATGTAACAGCAGCACGATATAGAGATTACCTTAATGTGTAGGTGGATTTTCCGATCCTTCACTTCGTGGAAAGCCTTATTCGTCTTCACCATATTCGGCGTAAGCATGTATGGCCAGCATCGGCGTATGGCAAAGGATTCTTTTCAAACATAATTATACAATGAATTATAAATATAACGAATGGATTTAATATGATCTATCCAAACAAATTACATGGATAACAAATTATCAGTGGCGTCATCACCATCCTTAAGATAGGATCAAGTCTAGGAAAGTAAATCTGGAAATGGCCAAAGCGTGTCCCAGCTTGGAGGCCCGCGTCCCAGTTTGGAGGCACGCGTCCCAGTTTGGAGGCGTGTGTCCCAATTTGGAGGCGTGTGTCCCAGTTTATAGGCTCATGTTCCAGTTTGGAGGCGTGTGTCCCAGTTTAGAGGCTCATGTCCCAGTTTGGAGTCGTGTGTCCCAGTTTTGGAGGCGCATGTCCCAGTTTGAAGGCGCATGTCCCAGTTTGGAGGTGTGTGTCCCAGTTTGAAGGCGCATGTCCCAGTTTGGAGGCACGCGTCCCAGTTTGGAGGCGTGTGTCCCAATTTGGAGGCGTGTGTCCCAGTTTATAGGCTCATGTTCCAGTTTGGAGGCGTGTGTCCCAGTTTAGAGGCTCATGTCCCAGTTTGGAGTCGTGTGTCCCAGTTTTGGAGGCGCATGTCCCAGTTTGAAGGCGCATGTCCCAGTTTGGAGGTGTGTGTCCCAGTTTGAAGGCGCATGTCCCAGTTTGGAGTCGTGTGTCCCAGTTTTGGAGGCGCATGTCCCAGTTTGAAGGCGCATGTCCCAGTTTGGAGGCGTGTGTCCCAGTTTGGAGTCGTGTGTCCCAGTTTTGGAGATGCATGTCCCAGTTTGAAGGCGTATGTCCCAGTTTGGAGGCGTGTGTCCCAGTTTGGAGGCGTGTGTCCCAGTTTGGAGGCGTGTGTCCCAGTTTGGAGGCGTGTGTCCCAGTTTGGAGGCGTGTGTCCCAGTTTGGAGGCTTGTGTCCCAGTTTAGAGGCTCATGTCCCAGTTTGGAGGCGTGTGTCCCAGTTTGGAGGCGTGTGTCCCAGTTTAGAGGCTCATGTCCCAGTTTGGAGGCGTGTGTTCCAGTTTAGAGGCTCATGTCCCAGTTTGGAGGCGTGTGTCCCAGTTTAGAGGCTCATGTCCCAGTTTGGAGGCGAGTGTCCCAGTTTGGAGGCGTGAGTCCCAATTTGGAGGCGTGTGTCCCAGTTTGGAGGGGAGTGTCCCAGTTTACAGGCTCATGTCCCAGTTTGGAGGCGTGTGTCCCAGTTTGGAGGCGTGTGTCCCAGTTTGGAGTCGTGTGTCCCAGTTTTGGAGGCGCATGTCCCAGTTTGAAGGCGCATGTCCCAGTTTGGAGGTGTGTGTCCCAGTTTGAAGGCGCATGTCCCAGTTTGGAGTCGTGTGTCCCAGTTTTGGAGGCGCATGTCCCAGTTTGAAGGCGCATGTCCCAGTTTGGAGGCGTGTGTCCCAGTTTGGAGTCGTGTGTCCCAGTTTTGGAGATGCATGTCCCAGTTTGAAGGCGTATGTCCCAGTTTGGAGGCGTGTGTCCCAGTTTGGAGGCGTGTGTCCCAGTTTGGAGGCGTGTGTCCCAGTTTGGAGGCGTGTGTCCCAGTTTGGAGGCGTGTGTCCCAGTTTAGAGGCTTGTGTCCCAGTTTAGAGGCTCATGTCCCAGTTTGGAGGCGTGTGTCCCAGTTTGCAGGCGTGTGTCCCAGTTTAGAGGCTCATGTCCCAGTTTGGAGGCGTGTGTTCCAGTTTAGAGGCTCATGTCCCAGTTTGGAGGCGTGTGTCCCAGTTTAGAGGCTCATGTCCCAGTTTGGAGGCGAGTGTCCCAGTTTGGAGGCGTGAGTCCCAATTTGGAGGCGTGTGTCCCAGTTTGGAGGGGAGTGTCCCAGTTTAGAGGCTCATGTCCCAGTTTGGAGGCGTGTGTCCCAGTTTGGAGGCGTGTGTCCCAGTTTAGAGGCTCATGTCCCAGTTTGGAGGCGTGTGTCCCAGTTTAGAGGCTCATGTCCCAGTTTGGAGGCGTGTGTCCCAGTTTGGAGGCGTGTGTCCCAGTTTGGAGGCGTGTGTCCCAGTTTAGAGGCTCATGTCCCAGTTTGGAGGCGTGTGTCCCAGTTTAGAGGCTCATGTCCCAGTTTGGAGGCGTGTGTCCCAGTTTGGAGGCGTGTGTCCCAGTTTGGAGGCGTGTGTCCCAGTTTAGAGGCTCATGTCCCAGTTTGGAGGCGAGTGTCCCAGTTTGGAGGCGTGTGTCCCAGTTTGGAGGCGTGTGTCCCAGTTTGGAGGCGAGTGTCCCAGTTTTGAGGCGTGTGTCCCAGTTTAGAGGCTCATGTTAAACATTGAGAAAATATAAAGTTCAATTGAATGAACCAAATTCTTTTTAAGCAGAATAATCATAGATTAATGTTTAAACAAACTATATACATGGTAACACAAAGAAAATAAATGAAATAGAAATGTTCATTCAACTCACTAGGTATTAGAAATGTTCATCCAACTGACTAGGTATTAGAAATGTTCAACCAACTCACTGGGTATTAGAAATGTCCATCCAACTCACTGGGTATTAGAAATGTTCATTCAACTCACTGGGTAATAGAAATGTTCATTCAACTCACTGGGTATTAGAAATGTTCATTCAACTCACTGGGTATTAGAAATGTCCATCCAACTCACTAGGTATTAGAAATGTTCATCCAACTCACTAGGTATTCGACATACCGGCTTCAAAGTTACACTAATAAGATGACTGTGTTATCTCATGTGGCGATCTTAAAATGAAGCTTCTAACTTTTACCACAGTCATTGGATAAATCACTATCACGTGATGTCTGAGTCCAAATGAACTCAATATTTCGATGCGTAATAACATTTCAATAACAGCTCACCCGTTGCATGACCTTTGGTGAGGTCTGCTGGTCAAAATATATTTGAGTGAGAGATCCATGTGAAATCACAACAATCAATGGTTAATAATTCGTCCTGAACTTAAAAAGTGGGAGTGTGTGTTTTAAGAAGATGGCTTGAGTACATTGAACTTTTAAGGTCAGCTTGATGTCGTCACACAGTCATGCATTCAATTATATAAAACTCAAGTACCTTTATTACAACAACAACAAAAACAAAAAATCCTTACTTGACTTATAAACAATATTTAGTTACATTCTACGTCTTTATAATGTTTGTTGGTCAAAGAAAAATGAAATCATAGCCTGCAATATAGAATCATTTTCCTCAATGTGCACACATCTGATATTATTGTGCACACATCTGACATCATTGTGCACGCATCTTAACTTATTGTGCACACGGCTTGTTTCATTGTGCACACATCGGACATTATTGTGCACACATCTGACATTATTTTAATGCTATTTGTGACGTATTGTCTGGACTATTGTGACGTAAGTTTGAGTCGTGCGGCATTCTTGAGTGGAACTTTGTGGAAGTAAAATGTGTTTCTATCTTTTTTGTCTGAAAGCGAGCTGCTCTATACCATAATATACCATAATATATCATAATATATTCATGTGTCTATTGAAGTTGCAGCCTGTATTTATAATTAATTATTAAAGTTATAATTACCATCCAAAGGGCTTGAGTTTATTCGGTGACATTAAGAGTACTACCACGAATTACAACGTGTTTTGGGAACTTGACGAAATACTCAATCCAGAAGAACATAGAGGAGTTGACAATTAGCATTGACGGATGTCCGAATTACAAGAGCAGACTATTCGATTTCGTTCCCTTCAATGAGGGATTAAATGTATATGATAAGATCCAATACCCCACACCCTCACAAACCCAAACAGTGAAATGTTATTGGTATTCATCTCATTGAAAATGATTACAGTTTTTGAACATAAAATACCTCTAAGGTAAATGTCTTTATGTCAGCAACAGAGATTAATTATAAATTAAACATACACAACTTTTTTTGTTTTATTTCAATAATGTAAATTTCTAATTTAACAACCATCAATATTTTAAAACCTTCCAATAATTATAACTTGATTTGAGAAATTTGTTTCGTCTGCTTTGAAAGGGAAAACAAAGATGATAGTCAGAACGCTACTGTTTCTGTCTGTCTTACACATGCATCGAGAGAGAGAAAAAAAATTTCAAGGAGGACGCTAATGTTTTGTATGCGACACACATGCTTTGAAAGAGAAATATATTATACATCCACTGTCATTTTTGTAAAAGTTTAAATGTTATTATTATAAATTACAAATACATTTAAAGTAACAAGTATCTATTTTAAGCATTTTATCCCAATTTATGAAATAAAATTAATTAAACAAATTATGATCTAACATTTACATCTAAATCACATTTATCGGGAAAACCCAAAACATCTGTTATTGTTATTGATTTTTTTTAGGGACATTTTATTTTATATTGGGAAATAAAAACTAAACTTAGTTTGATCTAAATAATTACACAAAAGAAGTCATAGTGCCATTGCTTATTTTAGTCGAAGCTCTACATTTCTCTGATTCAATAACCGCGCGTGACAAAATTGGGGATGTTTTTTCCCCCTTCATAAAAGTAAAATTAAAAATATGATTTACAGATTTCAAATTGTTAGTATAACCGACACAAAAAAAAATAACCTGGAATTTTCAACATTTATTACGTGTTTACTTTGTTTTTCATTTAAAATGGACCCGGACATTTGCACCCGGGTCCCATTAGACTCAATGCTATTCGGATGTCATTTGTGGTAGTTTATTTTAGTTAAACTGAAGATCTGTAAACTATATGTTTACAAACATATATTCCCTTCAATTATCTTTCATTTGACACCTCATTTTGTATTACACACCCAACAATAATATTTTTAATATTTTTTTTTAATCCCTACATCTCACTTCTGGTACCCGGGTACGAATAGTCGCAGCCAAGAGCTTCGTGTTCAGTGCCGCTTCTGCCGATCACTTGTCAGGCACCCGGGTACGAATAGCCGCAGCCTTATGATTATATAATCTCTAGATTGTCAATCTATGGCGGCTGTAATTCGTGAACTTCCGATCTATTAAATATACTTGAAAAAAGACATGCAATCACGTAACGCCCATATAGGAGTTACAGTTTGTCCCTATTTTCAAATCTGCACGCCTGTTCACCTTCCTGAACTGTATTATTAATATTCGAATGCTTCTACCGCTATTAGACAGAAGATGTATTATGTTGCCAATGAAAACACACTAAATCAAATTTTCAGCCCATACCCTATGTTATAAGGGATGACGTATTTTAAGACGCTTTGCCCGCCTTCCACGTGCATGACCTCTTTCAAGTCGGTCCTGTGTTGGGGCGGCTAGAAAAAAATATCCCTTTGTTGATACTTTTGTTTACTATCGTCCGTTTCTGTGGAACAGGATCGAACGATCTAGAGAATGCGGGAAGCAGTAAGACTGCGCATTCCATTTCCAGAAAGATCATATGAAACTGGGTATAAAAGGGATAAGAATAAATGACGAGAGGGAGATTTTCCTTTCCTTGATTACGAGGCATGCTATGTGTCATTATACTTTGTTGTGTGTAGAGATTTTTATTTCCTCGTACAATTTTGTGCTCATTGTATTTTGATATACAGTACCGGTACCAGCAAATCTGTAAGTTTATAATTTTAATCATATTTCTCTTGCTGTTATTATTTAATTGAAGTTCACAAATTAAACAAGTTATTAATTGTAATTAGCTCTGGCCTTGATTGTCGTTGTATTTGGTATTATTTTTAAACGTTGGTATCGTTCTTTATTATGGACTGTTTCTGAACGAGCCATAGACTAAAATTAAGAGATTAAATTCTCCATCTATAATGGTCCGTAATACCCTAAAATCCCCAAACATCAGTTTTCCCGTCTTTCAAGACGAAGAAGTTAGGATGACAACGATTTCACGAAATACAATTCCCGAGAACTCCGCTACCATGATATTCTTGAAAGAAAAATAATCGCAAGTTCGTTTGTTGAGCTACTTTTTTCTTTTGATTTCCTTTAAATAGTTGGTGAAATAAATCTGCGGTCTACAAGCAGGTATGGCATTAGAATATAAAAACATTTCAGAGGCGTGAATAAATGGGCGTTTTCATAACTTGATTATTTTTGGGGGGGAGAGAACTAATTGAGATTTGTATCAAGTGCGTTACTAGCATGCATGTTTTGTCAAATTTTCATATTCACGCCCCCCTTCCCCCCCCCCCCCACCTCCACATTACCCTATTGAAAGTTTTTTTTTGGAGATATTTAAGATTTAAGTATTTAATTCAGCAAAATATAAAGCACCTTTTTTGATTATTTTTTTTGGTGTGTGAAATCAATGCCATCTGGTATGGTTAGTTACACTGTTATATGGAGAATTACATATGTGGTTTTTTTGGAGTCCGCGCTCAAGAATAGACGTACACCCATTTGTAAAATATAGTCCTCAAATCATGTGCATAATGTGTGATTTATTTTAACATTTAAATCTAAATGTAGACATTTATTTAAACCAAACGACGGTATAATTTATAAATGAAACACTGTGTTCTTTTCCTAGCTTGCTGAAAGAACATAACACGGTGTTCTGTTCCTAGCTTGCTGAAAGAACATAACACTGTGTTCTTTTCCTAGCTTGCTGAAAGAACATAACACGGTGTTCTGTTCCTAGCTTGCTGAAAGAACATAACACGGTGTTCTGTTCCTAGCTTGCTGAAAGAACATAACACTGTGTTCTTTTCCTAGCTTGCTGAAAGAACATAACACTGTGTTCTATTTCTAGATTGTTAAAAGCACCCACCAAGTTCATGACAACTGTAAGACAATCTTCTCTCAGCACATCCAAATTCGGTCAGGGATGTCCCGTCAAATCACAAAAGTGCCGTCCAATTTAGAACATACACTGGTCATTTTAACTATAAGTTTATTTATGAGGGCCACACCTCTAGAACACTTTGCATAGTAGGCGTCTAGTTCCGGAATATGTGGAACTTCGGGCATCGGCCGTAATATATTATATCCAATTGCTCTGGCTACCAAGCAGCTCAAAATTAGGAAAGGACCAGGACCGGATAACATAACAACACATATGATTAGAGCAGATATAAATACAATACTAATCATGGTGCAACCTCTGTTTGAACAAAATTTTGGAAGGAAAAGGGAATTTCACAAATTTGGAAAGAAGTATAAAGGGGATCTCAGCAAATGTGTAAAAACTAAATATATATTCCTCTGCTGTCTGTACCAGGAAATGTCTTTGATAGAATTATTTTTGAGTGTAGGGTGGTGCACGAAGGTAAGCACACAGATGCTTTTAAAGTGGATACAGGAGTCAGACAAGGATGTCTCTTGTCCCCCTTCCTATTCATCCTTGACATTAACTGGATAAGGGAGAAAAATCCTCGACAAAAAGATGAACGGGAAAAAAGTGGCGCCCCCTTGGGAATGACTGAATGACCTCTACTTTGGAGATAACATTACAATCTGTAAAACTACAAAGTCACCGTTTCATACACAGCTTGGAGTCAGTACAATTAAACAAAGACAAAGTCACCATTTCAGCACAGCTTGGAGTCAGTACAATTAAACAAAGACAAAGTCACCATTTCAGCACAGCTTGGAGTCAGTACAATTAAACAAAGACAAAGTCACCATTTCAGCACAGCTTGGAGTCAGTAGAATTAAACAAAGACAAAGTCACCATTTTATCTGACAGCATATCTTGCATATGGCAGGATCGTCAGTCGTACAACATGCCTGCCGGCCTCTAAACAGTAGTCCTACAATCAGTCCTACAGACAGTCCTACAAATAGTCCTACAGACAGTCCTACATATAGTCCTACAAACAGTCTTACAGACAGGCCTAAAGACAATCTGGCAGCATGTCAGGCATATAGCAGTACAGTTAGTCCTGCAACCTGCCTGTCAGCCATTAAACAATAGTCCTACAGACAGTCTTACCAATTGTTCTACAGAAAGGCCTAGTGACAATCTTACGGCTAGTCCACCAGATAGTCCTAAAGACAGTCCTACAGACATTCCACAGGCAGTCCTGCAGACTATTCACAGACAGTCCTACAAAACTGTCCTACAGCCAGTCCTACTGACAGTCCTACACCATACCCGTGGCTCGTTACTGATTAGTATAATAGTCACCTCCCCCTATAGATAACAATCAACCTGAACGGCATTCAGACGTCACGCACGAGCGCTCGCAGTAGACAGTATTCTTTTTTCACACGGTACTATTAATAGTAAAAATGTTGGGGACGGTTGTGGAGAGGAAGCAGAAGTAAATATATATAAGCTATTTTTACGGCAGATTATTTTGGTCCAAACTACTGGCCTGGGCATGATTGACTACGAGAATTTACGTAAACCTGTCTCTGCCGTGGTAGCACCTGCCCCGTGTTGTGGTCGACGCGACACAAAACGGCAAAGTGCTTTCATATCATTCCGCTTAATTCATGCTCAATGATAACGTGCGTCAACAAATGAAACACCATGCGTTCAATTCGTCTGGCGGGTCAAGCATGGCACAAACCTGGTTTTTTTTTGTTTTTTTTTTGGGGGGGGGGGGTGACATCTTTTATGTTTGCCTGACGCTTGATTTACCTCTCCAGGTTTTCTTAAGGCCACCTGAGTCAGCCAGTTCGCTTCCAGTTCGTTCAGACGGGTTTCAGCTCCGACAATGAACCATGCAGGGGGATGCTTCGGTTCATATTCATAGAAGACAAAAGTTGCCTGCCTAAGTCGTGATTTTGGAGTATCGTAATAGGTCTCCAAGCGAAGAGACCCCCCCCCCCACCCAAAAAAAAAAAAAAAAAAATATTCTTAAAGGTTGACTTATAAAGTGGCGTAGCAAGGGTTTGTGCCACCCTAAGTAGGCAAAAATGTTTGCCGCCCCTCCCTTACACAATATAAAATCTGAAGTAGGCAGGAAATGCCACCCTCTGTAAGATACAAAAAGGGCCCCATGGGAGCCCTCGGTACCCTTTTTTAAATTTACAAGATTAAGAGCGTTGTCAACGTTTACATAGCAGGTGTTATTTGAGTTCCGTAAAGTTATCACATAATCCTTTAGTTTGTTTTTTTCAGACGATTGCATTTTTCTTTTGATAATGTGCATGGGATAAAAATAATATCTCTGGGCGTGTGATGTCGTCAACAGTGAGCTGACATAGAACTGAATCAGTCATGGACCTTACAAGGCGGTGAGGAAGGTTCACTGTTGGAGTAACGGGTGGCGATGTCGGTTCACTGTTGGAGTAACGGGTGGTGAGGTCGGTTCACTGTTGGAGTAACGGGTGGTGAGGTCGGTTCACTGATGGAGTACAAGCTGGAAAGGCAGATTCACTGTTGGAGTAACGGGTGACGAGGCAGATTCAGTGTTGGAGTAACGGGTGTCGATGCAGACTCAGTGTTGGGGTTCAAATACAGCCTCAGCCATTTTCGTGTGCAAAAAGACAAAACAACAGTTAGTTAATGAAGATCACTTTCCACTATTAGGACTAGACCTACATAGACTTCACTAGACTAATGCATATATATATATTGATGACGCCATAATTTATTTTGGGGTTAAAACTTCCGGCACAACTTCCTTCGGCCTTTGAAATATTTCAAGATGGGGAGATTGTAGGAAGTCAACAACATGATCTCCCTTCTCAAAAATCTTTGCTGTTTATATATCCTGCTGGATGTGTGTAAGTGAATAATATTTAAGAGCAACAGAGCTCTTCATGTTGTACATTTAAGTCGAGCTACAAACGGAAGTAGTGCTTCTTTTTTTTTTTAAACTTTTGTGTTCCTGTGTATCGTTAAAGGCTGCGGCTATTTGGACCCGGTATCAGAAATGAGAGTTTGGGTTTATTAAAAAAAAAAAATATTTCATATATTATTGTTGGGTTTGTGAGACAAACTTTAGTATCGAATGAAAGATAATTGAAGGGACTATACGTTTGTAAACTTACTTCTTCAGATTAACTAAAATAAACTGCCACAAATGACATTCGAATAGCATTTTTTGTCTAAAGGGACACGGGTCCGAATAGCGGCCATGCGTGCCCTGGTCCCATTATGCTAAATGCTATTCGAATGTCATTTGCGATAGCTTTAATTATATTTCTTTGAATTTTGTAAATTATCATTAAAATGTATTAATTGTAATTGGCCCTGGTTTGAGTATCGTATTCATTGTTATGTATTTAACCTATGGTATCGTCTTTTGTTGTGTACTGTTTTAGAATGAGCCATTTACTTAGATAAGAGATTAATTTCTCCATATTGATAACAGTACGTAGCACGGTTCATACCTAGCAGCTACATGGATCGTACAGTTAACATTGTTTACTTTATATTGAGCATACAGTTAACGTTGTCTAATTTATATTAAACATACAGTTAACATTGTCTAGTTTATATTGAGCATACAGTTAACATTGTCTATTTTACATAGATCATAGATTTAACATTGTCTAGTTTATATTGATCATACAGTTATAACTTTGTGATCTATTTTACATAGATCTTACAGCTAATATTGTCTAGTAACATGACTCATACAGCTAACATTGTCAACTTTGCGTGGATCATACACCTAACATTGTTTTAGTTACATGTATTTTTCAGCTCAATTTATCTACAGCTTATATGGATTATATAATCTGAATTATTTACAGTTTACATGAAATTTTATAGCTGGAAGTGTCTTCAATAGATTACATGGATTATTCAGCTCAAATAATATATAATTTTCAAGCCTCATCATGTTAGAATATCCAAAACAGATGTAATTTTTATGTATTGTTTTTGATTGAAATCTAGAATGGCAAAGTTCACGGTGAGCCAGTACGTCTTTGACAATGACATGTTGTCTGTTATTATGGCTTTATTGTTGTTCTTTTTGGGTTTTTTTCCAAATTTATTATAATACGCCTCGGTGTGTCAGATGAGACACACCATGTTACGATACGATTGATTCCTAAAGCAGCGGTTCTCAACCTGTGTTGTTGTTGTTGGTTTTTTTTTTTTTGCGATCCCTTTGGGGGGTCGAACAACACCATCGGAAAGCACGTTAACTCTACAGTTATGAAGTATCAACGAAAATAATTTGTGGTTTAAGGGGGGGGGGGGGGGAGGGGTGGGGGTGTTGTCCGCCACAACATGATGAACTGTATTAAAAGGTTGCGGCATCGGAAAGGTTGAGAGCCATTTTCCTAAAAGGGACTTAACTTTGAAATGTGCAATTAATAAAACAAATAGTTTGTTGTTGTTGATTTTTTTTTCACATTCAAAAATAGCTGCAATGTTTTTGCCAGCCAAACGTTACTAATCTGTTCTCCAGTGAACGGCTACGAGCACATCTTGGACAGGTCCACCGTCAGAGACGGGGGTCGGTTTTCGATCAGCTGCAACCTGAGGCGCGCGCATTACGGCAAACCGGTCTCTGGCGTTCTGACCGTGGCGACCATCACCAGAAAGATCGGAAACACCTCGTCCACTCAGATCATTGTCAAGTGCGGGTTGAACACCGAACTCAGGACGGTAAGTTCGTCGGAGTAATTTTTTAAACGGTGAGAAGGATGACCGGTTTCATGACGGTATTAGTACTGTGGGTCGCGAAACATTAGTGAGTCGGATCCAGGGTGTGGGGTGTGTCGCGACACATTAGTGAGTCGCCTCCAGGGTGTGGGTGTGCCGCGACCCATTAGTGAGTCGCTTCCAGGTGGCGTGGATGCGTTAGGACACATTAGTGAGTCGCCTTCAGGGTGCGGGTGTGTCGTGACACACACTTTAGAGACGCCATTTTAATTTTTAATTATTTTTTTTCATTTCATTCATCAAATTATAAATTTGGCGAAGATCACGTTTTAGGATACACCCTATATTTATACGTTTGTTCGATAAGGGAATTCATATAAATGAACACTTTCCAAGTCTTTTTTTTCCTACAGAAACATGTTGCATTTAATGTTGAAATTCACACTGTTATAACGAAAAGTCTATATTACGTGTTTTTCAACAGTGATTCCGCGGAACTAAAGTGTTCCGTATGCGCCAGCCAAGGATCCGCTCTCGGCCAGTAAACTGTTATAAAAATAACTGCTGAAATCGCCAAGGACCAAGTCTTGCAGTACCGGCACTGACCTATAATTAGTCATTACTGTTTCCATTGTTATGAAGTAGCAGCGAAAATAGTTTTAGTGTTGGGTTGGTTGGGGGGGGGGGGGTGTCACCACAACATGACGAACTGTATTAAAGGGTCGCAGCAATTGGACGGTTGAAAACCACTGGCCTTTTTCGCGCGACCAAACATCGATTACTTAAGTGTATAACATTAGACGACTCCATAGCTGACGACCAAACTAAGACTGGGGAGCGGTCGGCTAAAGTTACATCCAGCTCCGCGTCGTGTGAGCCGAAACAGCTAGAAATTGGCGTTGTTGGCCGGATTCTTAAAGTTCGCTCAGGACACTGACCATCACTTAGAAATGTGATTCACTTGGGCAGAATATCCTCTTCCGCCTTGTGTTGTCCGTGGGGGAGGAGGGGCGAAGTTTACCAATGGTGCAATGGCATCAGCTGAATTGAAGCGACACTTAACAACTGAACATCTAGATGTGGCTCACAAGAATGTGGCGCACTTTGGGAGTGCACAAAGCTCGTACTTTGAGAGTGCACTACCTCATACTTTGAGAGTGCACAAGCTCATACTTCTAGAGTGCACTGAGCTCCCACTTCTAGAATGCACTGAGCTCGTACTTCTAGAGTGCACTGAGCTCGTACTTCGAGAGTACACTAAGCTCGTACATCGAGAGTGCTCTAAGCACGGGATAAAAACCATTACATTAGTCCCTGAATTGCATTGAGCGGTGTCGTCAAGTCATTGGACTATAGTTCTTTTTCTTTTTAATGGCTTTTGTTGTAAAGGTATTTTGACCAAACTTTTATCCGAACTATCTGAAGTTCAGAAGATATGGCCATGTCAAATTTGGTCGTGATACGGTGTTTGGTTTCTTGTTATAAACTAATTAATTTTTTTTAAATATATATATATATATATATATATATGAACATGGTCACTCTGAGCTTTACGGGTAACAACACGAAGGAAACAAATCCCTTGTGGGTTGTCACAATTTGGCTAGGTAAACGTTGAGCGGAAGACATCACCGTGAATTGAGGGTAAAGAAAGTTTTCAGAGTAAAAGTATCAACTTTATTTTAAAAACTATATTAGTGTGTATGTTTTAATTAACCCTTCTCAACCTACTGGAATCGTGTTTAGACACAACAAAACATAATTTTGTAACCAACCCAAAGCGGTAAAAGTAGGCGGCAACCACGGGCAAGCTACTCTGTTTAACTAAATTTTGTGCGTAGTCCATATAGTAGATTCGTTTGATTGGAACACTTAAAATGATAGCAGGAATTTTTTTTTAAACACCAGATTAGACAATGTGTAATAAAAAAAAATTAAACGGAATCTCCTCTTTAAGTGCATACATTGCTGCCATATGTCCATTTCGCCATTCTAAATCTAACCGAACTTCTCTCTGTCTATTCACCCCTTCGACAGCTTCTCTCTGTCTATTCATCCCTTCGACAGCTTCTCTCTGTCTATTCACCCCTTCGACAGCTCCTCTCTTCAGCAGACGCGCGTATTCAGAAGTCCCCAAGACACGCACAAAAACATACGGTGAACGATCTTTCTCTGTCTGTGCCCCGAAACAATGGAATTCTTTTCCACTACACATCCGCAATGTACAACCCATCACAGACTTCAAAACTGCACTCAAAACACATCTCTTTGAATCTACTACCCCGACCGATCCCCCCCTCTGACCGATAAACGATGCTGCTGGTTGACGTCCATGGCTTGACATTTAAATAGTTATGGCGTGCTAGGAGTGAACACACTTGTTATGTTTCATTTAATTATTATATTTTAATATAATTTTTAAGTTCATTATTATGTTTGTTAAATTGTATGCACATCGTGGTGAGCCAAGCCCTAGGCTGGGGTACCACGCTATAGAAAACTTCTAATAATAATGAATAAACCTGTCTTGCTCTTAAGAGCACCTTATATATAATGCCTTCACGATCAATGTTATTTTTCTTAGTGTTGGAAAAGTTACATTAATTCTGATTAATCTCTAACCCCCAATAATCTGTCAAATTAGCATTTAGCTTTATTTATTGCATATTTTGTTCTTTTATTTCGACTTAAGTATATTTTATCTGTTGCTTTTTTGAGGATTGTAAACCACGAGTTTCACGTTTGATATCCAGTTTGGGGGGAAAAAAAGCGAGGGTAAATTTAAGAATTAATAAACACGTAATAAAATTGACAAGCAAGAACTTACAACAAACTATAGATAGTAGCGCTGTAAACATTCCATATCTCCCTTTTTTCACGCATTTGTTACTTTTCTAGTGCGCTATAAAATTTCCATAATATATATCTTGAGAATGTCCTTTCAGGAAAATTTTAGCAGGCCTTGGATTTTCAAAGGGCTTAACCACTGTGATGAGCGCAAGCCAGACTTCCTCATCACGGTAGAAGTGACCGACGCGAAATGCAGCGACGCGACTAGGTACAGTTGTCTTGGCTTATACCTAGCTGGGAGCGAGTTCAAAGGCGGCTTCGCATCGGAGGAACTGAGGAGAGATGGTGAGAAATGTTGGTTGGGGGTCTCAATATATTCCACTCCAACAAAACCTCAGAACAAAGATATCTATCTATCTATCTATCTATCTATCTATCTATCTATATATCTATATATCTATCTGTCTGTCTGTCTGTCTATCATCTATCTATCTAACTATATATCTATCAACCTATCTATCTACCTATCTATCTATCTATATTTTTAATTACGTATCTATCTGTTTATCAATCTATCTATCTATCTATCTATATATTTATGTATCTATCTATCTATCTGTTATCTATCTATTTATCTATCTATCCATCTATCTATCTTTCTATCTGTCTGTCTGCCTGCCTGTCTGTATATCCTGTATGTATGTATGTCCTGTCTGTCCGTCCATCCGTCCGTCTGTCTGTAGGAGTGTCTGTCTATCTATCTAAAATATATATATTTATCATCTATTTATCTATCCATCTATCTTTCTATCTATCTATCTATATATCTATATATCTATCTATATATCTATATTTCTATCTATCTATCTATCTATCAATCTATCTATTATCTATCTATATATCTCTCTCTCACTATATATATATATATGTATGAGTGTGTATATATCATCTATCTATAATCTAGCTATCTATTTATCATTTTTCTTTATTTATACATATATATATCATCTACTATATATCAATCTATCTCTCTATCTACATATATATCTATCTTTTTATCTATCTATCGTTTGTCTTCTGACTGTCTGTTTATCAGTCAATCATCGTATCTGTTGTTCATCGTTTCGATAATCTATATATGTATTTTTCACGCTCCCATCTAGCTGTTTATCTATCCAGTCCTAACACCATTCCTTCTTTCCATTTATATTTCATCCATTCTATCTTACATGCATCCATCAATCCATTCCTTCATACGCCATCATCCATCCAAATAACGAACCATTCACAACTTCGTGGATTCATCGGATCATCCAAGTTTTTGTATGAAGCATAACCTTAAATTTCAATATTATAGAAATTTGCTTATTTTGTAACGAAGGTTTTAAGAATTTTCTTACAGAACAATCATAGCAAGCCGATTATTTTCAAAGGCCACAGTGTTATGATAAAACCTAATGGATTATTCGACACAAAGGAAACTTCTTATTAAGGGTGTAATCTAACCACGACAATGATGCATGTGATTTTTGAAAAAAGTCTCCCGTCATGTGTGCATCAATTAGATCTAGATCTTGCTTCCGCTGCATGTGCAAGAAATATTCATCATCATCATGTCCCTTAGTCGTTGGGGCGCCACATGTGACATGAAAACTATCCTTCTCCATTCCTCTCCATCTTCTGAACTACGCACAGCATCGCCTAGTTTTAATCCGGTCCACTCTTTGATGTTATCTTCCCATCTTTTTCTCTGTCTTCCTCTTCTTCTTCCTCCTCTAGATGTGCCCGGCACGATTTCTTTGGCGAGCCCTTGCTTTCTGGCAACGTGGCCATACCACTCAAGTTTGCGCTTTCTTTACTATCTAAGTTTTGTGTTTAATCTTTTGCAAACCGTTTCATCAGTCCGGCGTATCTTTATTACTGGATCTCATGATTTTTAGAGCTTTAGTGACTACACTTAGAGCTCGCACCATCATATATTCCTCCGGAGGCCAAAAATTTCGTGCCCAGCGTATATGTTTGGCTCTACAATCCCGAAAAAAATAAAAAAACAAGAAATATCATCAGAAAACAAGTGCTGTCCAGCTTAGAGGTAGAGAGTATCTGGAGATAGCTTCAGACAAAGACTCTCCAGCGTAGAGGTAGCGAGTACCTGGAGATAGCTTCAGACAAAGACTCTCCAGCTTAGAGGTAGCGAGTATCTGGAGATAGCTTCAGACAAAGACTCTCCAGCTTAGAGGTAGAGAGTACCTGGAGATAGCTTCAGACAAAGACTCTCCAGCTTAGAGGTAGCGAGTACCTGGAGATAGCTTCAGACAAAGACTCTCCAGCTTAGAGGTAGCGAGTACCTGGAGAGAGCTTCAGAAAACAAGTGCTCTCCAGCTTAGAGGTAGCGAGTATCTGGAGATAGCTTCAGACATAGACTCTCCAGCTTAGAGGTAGCGAGTACCTGGAGATAGCGTCAGACAAGGGCTCTCCAGCTTAGAGGTAGCGAGTACCTGGAGAGAGCTTCAGAAAACAAGTGCTCTCCAGCTTAGAGGTAGCGAGTATCTGGAGATAGCTTCAGACAAAGGATTTCTAGTTTTGTAGTAGTGGGGGCCTAGAGGTATTTGGTGCTTCTTTATCTGCATCCTTTAAGAATATTTCTGAAAAATTAAATCTCTTGTGACCCATTTGTCATTATCGCGTATGTACTGCTGATCGTGTTGTACCGGCCATCCTTCAGAAACAAAAATGGTCGAACTTTCACTAGTATAAAAAGTCGTTATACACTAACACAATCACTACTCTCCCTTGAGAAGTTGTCTTTCCTAGTATTTTTTTTTCTCTCAATGCCCCGCTATGGTTGACATCGAAGCTCCTTTCTTTCTCTGTGGATATATACAATGGATCAGGCATGATGAGAGACGTGCCACAATACGTGGGCGGCAATGTCTGGTGACTCTGCTCCGGGACATATCAGGCCTGTGTCTAGTACAACAGCTGCATAAACTAACAATTAAATACAAACCGACAGGAGACGATATCAAATCCTCTGTCCGGTGCAAACATGGCTTAAACCCACAATGAAACACAAGGACTGACATGAGACGGTAATTGACATGGAACGTGAAAATATTGAATCCTGCCTGGATGAACTGATTTAGGGATTACTCGCCACTGGGGGGGGGGGTTTCCTCTGGTAAATGCTAACTTCCAGCGCCTGATCGCCATTGCGGAGACATGTTCATCTCATGGATAAGTTTTAAAGGGAAGGAAACCCCACAGACGAAACCAGTAAAACCATCGGGCTCAATTATCAAGGCAGGTTTAGTAAAACGATCAAAAACAAACAATTACTAAAGATGGATGATGTGTAAAAAGTATTAATATCATACGTCATGCTTAAAAATAACCTATGTTCCGTACCTTAAAAAATTGGACTTGAGAGGAAAAAGCGGTGCTAATAGGTGATTAAAAATAACTTGGAAAAACGTCTAGTATTTAAGGTACTTGCGTTGGCCAGCGCTTTTAATTTTAATGATTTAAACTTTAACACAAAAAATGTATATTGATGTATATAATATATGTATTTATTTCTTTATTAACAGCCTCTTGTGATAATATGGAAGTGGACATGCCGAACGGTACTTCTGCCAATCAAGAAACTACAACGATGCTACGGCAGCTTGTTGCTGGAGCTATCGTAATTTTACATCGATTGTATGGCAGCTTGTTGTTAGGGTTATCGTAATTTTACATCGATTGTATGGCAGCTTGTTGTTAGGGTTATCGTAATTTTACACCGATTGTATGGCAGCTTGTTGTTAGGGTTATCGTAATTTTATACCAATGCTATGGCAGCTTGTTGTTGCACCTTTCGTATTGTTTCGCGTGTTCGCAAAATAAATCCATGTGCTTGTTAGCAACCATTTGTACCAATAAAGATAATTCATGGCAGTGCGTCAGGCCGGATGATAAACATCAAAAACCTGAAATTTCAATTATTGAGACCTTCATGGGATCACTTATATATCTAGAATATTTATTAATGGGAGTTCTAAATCAGCCAATTTTAAAAAAAAATATTTCAAATTTCTTCTTGTATCATGGGACGTTTCTGTAAGTTCATTTCATTTTACTTTTTTTAAAAAAACACTTGAAATATAAGCTTTTTTTAAAACACGCTTTAAGAAACATTACAAAAAAGCAATTTAAGAACATCTTTTTTTTTTTATTTTTAAAAAAAAAAGCAAATTAAATTTAATCACATTATTTATACTTACTTTTTGTAATAGGCTGTGCAAGATTTATTCATAGACAAACTTTACGCTTTAAAAACCTGCGGTTTGTTAAAAGTAATGTGAGCAATTTGTTATTCTTGCTTTCAATTATTACATTTAGAGAAAGAAATTCTTCTTAAAGCAATTTGCTAACATACAAAAAAATATTTTTAAAAAAAAAATTTAAAACTATGTTTGCAAAGCTTTAATTGAAAATGACTTAAAACATCCAAACAGTACAGTTACAGTCCGTACTTGCGTGGTAGACTAAACAAATTAAATCATTAATATAATCTTTCAATTCGACAAAATCATTCCTTTTAATTTTAATATCCGTCAAACTGTATCAGTCCTGTAAATTTGTTCAATTGTTTTATTACAAAATTCGCCATTCGCAATTTTTTTTCCTTTCTTTGAGTATTTAGTCTTTCAATTTCCAGACGATATAAAGAAATGTAAGTTTCTGTCTATAAAACTAACCAACTCACTATCAGTTCATTATAGGAACTAATTTTTTTTTTACATAACAATCATTTTATAGGTCTACATATAATCTAATCACCATTTAATATAAATTTTACATCCGTGTTTTTATAAAATTTAAGACTGAGATTTCTATTTACCTGAGGAAACAATAAAGTCAATGAAAATACCTTTTGTAGCATTTCGTTTTTATTGAGATGTATTAATTGTTTCTGTAAATTATATTTTAATTTATTTTGTTTTTATGTAGAGAAAAGATTTGTGATGATTATTTTCGTTATTGGGCTGTAAATGACTTTCAACCAAAATTTGAAATAGTATTAAAATTATTCAAGACAATCTCTTAGAGCATTAGTCCTAGAAATTTCACAACAATATCTATCTCTTGCTATCTGTTTCTTTATTCATTGTGTGTTTCTTAACCATTGTCAACCTTTTTACTTGTGGCTCTATATAAAAATATTGATTTAAAATTTAGAATTAAATTACAGCTCTCTGACGCAATATTATTATATGGAATCAATAAAATAGTCCGACTAATTATCCTATATTTTCTTGTATTTCTTCTCTTGTTTCTGATATTTAATATTTCCAAAATATGTTATCATGTCTGTTCTCATATTATTTTTGTCAGTAATGATTCATAAATTCTTTTACCACCTGTAATCTTGGTTTTGAGAAACCCAACTTCGGTAATCAAATTAATGACGAACATAAAGTTTGATAAACTCCCCACTCCTCACTCTCCAATTAAATTAGAATAAGTGAACTTTCTTCTATAAATTTGTCTGTCTGCCAATTATTATTATTTTTAATTTTTTTGAGATTTCAATAATTTGAACCACATTTCTTATTGAACACGTTCGTTAAAAATACTTTAAAGATTTCGTCTTTGTTGGTTATATGGCATGGCACATCTATTTCGCAAACACCTGCCAAGGTGATCTCCTCTAACATCTTTTCTAGTTAGCTATTATCTCTTAGATGAATATTGGCGTGTGCTGTTTAAGACAAAGACTATTCTGTCTCTTATAGTCAATTTAAACACGATTCAAGGCGCTGCATTTAGTTATACCTCAGAGTGTACTCAAAAGGGCATACATTAACAACTCAATGTTTACTCACAAGGGCATACATTACCAACTCAGAGTGTACTTACAAGGGCATACATTACCAACTCAGAGTGTACTCACAAGGGCATACACTACCAACTCAGAGTGTACTCACAAGGGCATTCACTACCAACTCAGAGTGTACTCACAAGGGCACACACTACCAACTTAGTGTACTCACAAGGGCACACACTACCAACTTAATGTACTCACAAGGGCATACACTACCAACTCAGAGTGTACTCACAAGGGCACACACTACCAACTTAGTGTACTCACAAGGGCATACACTACCAACTCAGAGTGTACTCACAAGGGCAAACACTACCAACTCAGAGTGTACTCACAAGGTCACACACTACCAACTTAGTGTACTCACAAGGGCACACACTACCAACTTAGTGTACTCACAAGGGCATACACTACCAACTCAGAGTGTACTCACAAGGGCATTCACTACCAACTCAGAGTGTACTCACAAGGGCACACACTACCAACTTAGTGTACTCACAAGGGCACACACTACCAACTTAGTGTACTCACAAGAGCACACACTACCAACTTAGTGTACTCACAAGGGCACTCACTGCCAACTCAGAGTACTCACAAGGGCACACACTACCAACTTAGTGTACTCACAAGGGCACTCACTGCCAACTCAGAGTACTCACAAGGGCATTCACTACCAACTCAGAGTGTACTCACAAGGGCATTCACTACCAACTCAGAGTGTACTCACAAGGGCATTCACTACAAACTCAGAGTGTACTCACAAGGGCACACACTACCAACTTAGTGTACTCACAAGGGCACACACTACCAACTTAGTGTACTCACAAGGGCATTCACTACCAACTCAGAGTGTACTTACAAGGGCATACACTACCAACTCAGAGTGTACTCACAAGGGCACACACTACCAACTTAGTGTACTCACAAGGGCATACACTACCAACTCAGAGTGTACTCACAAGGGCATACACTACCAACTCAGAGTGTACTCACAAGGGCACACACTACCAACTTAGTGTACTCACAAGGGCACACACTACCAACTTAGTGTGCTCACAAGGGCACTCACTGCCAACTCAGAGTACTCACAAGGGCATTCACTACCAACTCAGAGTGTACTCACAAGGGCATTCACTACCAACTCAGAGTGTACTCACAAGGGCACACACTACCAACTTAGTGTACTCACAAGGGCACACACTACCAACTTAGTGTACTCACAAGGGCACACACTACCAACTTAGTGTACTCACAAGGGCATTCACTACCAACTCAGAGTGTACTCACAAGGGCACACACTACCAACTTAGTGTACTGACAAGGGCACACACTGCCAACTTAGTGTACTCACAAGGGCACACACTACCAACTTAGTGTACTCACAAGGGCACACACTACCAACTTAGTGTACTGACAAGGGCACACACTGCCAACTTAGAGTACTCACAAGGGCCCACACTAACAACTTAGTGTACTGACAAGGGCACTCACTGCCAACTCAGAGTACTCACAAGGGCACACACTACCAACTTAGTGTATTGACAAGGGCACACACTGCCAACTTAGTGTACTCACAAGGGCACACACTACCAACTTAGTGTACTCACAAGGGCACACACTACCAACTTAGTGTACTCACAAGGGCACACACTACCAACTTAGTGTACTCACAAGGGCACTCACTGCCAACTCAGAGTACTCACAAGGGCATTCACTACCAACTCAGAGTGTACTCACAAGGGCATTCACTACAAACTCAGAGTGTACTCACAAGGGCACACACTACCAACTTAGTGTACTCACAAGGGCACACACTACCAACTTAGTGTACTCACAAGGGCACACACTACCAACTTAGTGTACTCACAAGGGCATTCACTACCAACTCAGAGTGTACTCACAAGGGCATACACTAACAACTCAGAGTGTACTCACAAGGGCACACACTACCAACTTAGTGTACTCACAAGGGCATACACTACCAACTCAGAGTGTACTCACAAGGGCATACACTACCAACTCAGAGTGTACTCACAAGGGCACACACTACCAACTTAGTGTACTCACAAGGGCAAACACTACCAACTTAGTGTACTCACAAGGGCACTCACTGCCAACTCAGAGTACTCACAAGGGCATTCACTACCAACTCAGAGTGTACTCACAAGGGCATTCACTACCAACTCAGAGTGTACTCACAAGGGCACACACTACCAACTTAGTGTACTCACAAGGGCACACACTACCAACTTAGTGTACTCACAAGGGCACACACTACCAACTTAGTGTACTCACAAGGGCATTCACTACCAACTCAGAGTGTACTCACAAGGGCATACACTACCAACTCAGAGTGTACTCACAAGGGCACACACTACCAACTTAGTGTACTCACAAGGGCATACACTACCAACTCAGAGTGTACTCACAAGGGCATACACTACCAACTTAGTGTACTGACAAGGGCACACACTGCCAACTTAGAGTACTCACAAGGGCACACACTACCAACTTAGTGTACTGACAAGGGCACTCACTGCCAACTCAGTGTACTCACAAGGGCACACACTACCAACTTAGTGTACTGACAAGGGCACACACTGCCAACTTAGTGTACTCACAAGGGCACACACTACCAACTTAGTGTACTCACAAGGGCATACACTACCAACTTAGTGTACTCACAAGGGCACACACTACCAACTTAGTGTACTGACAAGGGCACTCACTGCCAACTTAGAGTACTCACAAGGGCACACACTACCAACTTAGTGTACTGACAAGGGCACTCACTGCCAACTCAGTGTACTCACAAGGGCACACACTACCAACTTAGTGTACTGACAAGGGCACACACTGCCAACTTAGTGTACTCACAAGGGCACACACTACCAACTTAGTGTACTCACAAGGGCACACACTACCAACTTAGTGTACTGACAAGGGCACTCACTGCCAACTCAGAGTACTCACAAGGGCACAAACTACCAACTCAGAGTACTCACAAGGGCACACACTACCAACTTAGTGTACTCACAAGGGCACACACTACCAACTTAGTGTACTCACAAGGGCACTCACTGCCAACTCAGAGTACTCACAAGGGCATTCACTACCAACTCAGAGTGTACTCACAAGGGCATTCACTACAAACTCAGAGTGTACTCACAAGGGCACACACTACCAACTTAGTGTACTCACAAGGGCACACACTACCAACTTAGTGTACTCACAAGGGCACACACTACCAACTTAGTGTACTCACAAGGGCATTCACTACCAACTCAGAGTGTACTCACAAGGGCATACACTACCAACTCAGAGTGTACTCACAAGGGCACACACTACCAACTTAGTGTACTCACAAGGGCATACACTACCAACTCAGAGTGTACTCACAAGGGCATACACTACCAACTCAGAGTGTACTCACAAGGGCACACACTACCAACTTAGTGTACTCACAAGGGCACACACTACCAACTTAGTGTACTCACAAGGGCACTCACTGCCAACTCAGAGTACTCACAAGGGCATTCACTACCAACTCAGAGTGTACTCACAAGGGCATTCACTACCAACTCAGAGTGTACTCACAAGGGCACACACTACCAACTTAGTGTACTCACAAGGGCACACACTACCAACTTAGTGTACTCACAAGGGCACACACTACCAACTTAGTGTACTCACAAGGGCATTCACTACCAACTCAGAGTGTACTCACAAGGGCATACACTACCAACTCAGAGTGTACTCACAAGGGCACACACTACCAACTTAGTGTACTCACAAGGGCATACACTACCAACTCAGAGTGTACTCACAAGGGCATACACTACCAACTCAGAGTGTACTCACAAGGGCAAACACTACCAACTTAGTGTACTCACAAGGGCACACACTACCAACTTAGTGTACTCACAAGGGCACACACTACCAACTTAGTGTACTGACAAGGGCACACACTGCCAACTTAGAGTACTCACAAGGGCACACACTACCAACTTAGTGTACTGACAAGGGCACTCACTGCCAACTCAGTGTACTCACAAGGGCACACACTACCAACTTAGTGTACTGACAAGGGCACACACTGCCAACTTAGTGTACTCACAAGGGCACACACTACCAACTTAGTGTACTCACAAGGGCACACACTACCAACTTAGTGTACTCACAAGGGCACTCACTGCCAACTCAGAGTGTACTGACAAGGGCACTCACTGCCTACTCAGAGTGTACTCACAAGGGCACTCACTGCCAACTCAGAGTGTACTCACAAGGGCACTCACTGCTATCTCAGAGTGTACTCACAGGGGCACTCACTGCCAACTCAGAGTGTACTCACAAGGGCACTCACTGCCAACTCAGAGAGTACTCACAAGGGCACTCACTGCCAACTCAGAGTACTCACAAGGGCACTCACTGCCAACTCAGAGTACTCACAAGGGCACTCACTGCCAACTCAGAGTACTCACAAGGGCACTCACTGCCAACTTAGTGTACTCACAAGGGCACACACTACCAACTTAGTGTACTCACAAGGGCACACACTACCAACTTAGTGTACTCACAAGGGCACACACTACCAACTTAGTGTACTCACAAGGGCACACACTACCAACTTAGTGTACTCACAAGGGCACACACTGCCAACTTAGAGTACTCACAAGGGCACACACTACCAACTTAGTGTACTGACAAGGGCACTCACTGTCAACTCAGTGTACTCACAAGGGCACACACTACCAACTTAGTGTACTGACAAGGGCACAAACTGCCAACTTAGTGTACTCACAAGGGCACACACTACCAACTTAGTGTACTCACAAGGGCACACACTACCAACTTAGTGTACTGACAAGGGCACTCACTGCCAACTCAGAGTACTTACAAGGGCACACACTACCAACTCAGAGTACTCACTAGGGCACACACTACCAACTCAGAGTACTCACAAGGGCACACACTACCAACTCAGAGTACTCACAAGGGCACACACTACCAACTCAGAGTACTCACAAGGGCACACACTACCAACTCAGAGTACTGACAAGGGCACTCACTGCCAACTCAGAGTACTCACAAGGGCACTCACTGCCAACTCAGAGTACTGACAAGGGCACACACTGCCAACTTAGTGTACTCACAAGGGCACACACTACCAACTTAGTGTACTCACAAGGGCACACACTACCAACTTAGTGTACTCACAAGGGCACACACTACCAACTTAGAGTACTCACAAGGGCACACACTACCAACTTAGTGTACTGACAAGGGCACTTACTGCCAACTCAGTGTACTCACAAGGGCACACACTACCAACTTAGTGTACTGACAAGGGCACACACTGCCAACTTAGTGTACTCACAAGGGCACACACTACCAACTTAGTGTACTCACAAGGGCACACACTACCAACTTAGTGTACTGAAAAGGGCACTCACTGCCAACTCAGAGTACTCACAAGGGCACACACTACCAACTCAGAGTACTCACAAGGGCACACACTACCAACTCAGAGTACTCACAAGGGCACACACTACCAACTCAGAGTACTCACAAGGTCACTCACTGCCAACTCAGAGTACTAACAAGGGCACTCACTGCCAACTCAGAGTACTCACAAGGGCACTCACTGCCAACTCAGAGTACTCACAAGGGCACTCACTGCCAACTCAGAGTACTCACAAGGGCACTCACTGCCAACTCAGAGTACTCACAAGGGCACTCACTGCCAACTCAGAGTACTCACAAGGGCACTCACTGCCAACTCAGAGTACTCACAAGGGCACTCACTGCCAACTCAGAGTACTCACAAGGGCACTCACTGCCAACTCAGAGTACTCACAAGGGCACTCACTGCGTGACACCTACATGTTCATACTGTCATTTTTCAGATTTATTTTCATTGCAATGCAAATCCCGTTTTTTTTTTTTTTTTATGAAAAGCTGTCTTCTGACAACACAGCGCTTTCACGGATAGTGTCGGTCACACACACGCACCACAGAATGGTGATAAGAGTCTTACAACGTTACGATCGCGGTTAACTTGATTTTAATCAAGTGTCACTCGTCCCTCCATTTTTCTACACCGCTGATCAAAGCGTTCATCTAATTAATGCAGACGACGAGTGGGTCAAATTCGTTAACATTCCTCAAACGCTACAATCAATTATGTGTTTGTATGTATGTGTTTGTATGTATGTGTTTGTATGTATGTGTTTGTATGTGATTGTGTGTGTTTGTTAATTAAGAATGAAACCCCCCAAATAATAAATAAACAAATTCAAATGTGTTAATTGATGCAGTGGCGTAGAGAGGGGGGGGGGCATCATGCCCCGGGCGCTACTCACAAAAGGGCGCCAAATGGTATATTTTACATATAATATTGTATGGTTTTCAAATAGGGGGGGGTGTTAAAAAGGTATTGTGCCCCGGGCGTGAGTTAAGCTCGCTACGCCACTGAATTGATGCATATATCATGTTCATTTTTGGGGGTCCATCTTGCTTGAATATTTCATGGGTGGGTCACTTCATAATTTTTAAATACAATTCCCTCATTTCCTTTCTTTCATTTAAAAAAAATATATATATTGATTGGTCAAACCTAAGAATTTTGACATCTGTTCAGACTTGGTAAACATGATTGCTTCCGATTGTTTAAATATATATATATATATATATATATATTTATGGAATAAGAGTGCATGATTGTGATGGTAGTTGATGGTAATAACCAAACTATGGTACAGTCTTATCAACGCCACCCGACAATCAGAACAATAAAAAGACACCGACCACTACTACGTCAAAAATATTTTTAGACAAGTCGGGACCGGAGGCTCTTCCTATTAACACCCGTTGCATAATAATTTTCATTGTGGTAAGAATTTCTGTGGTGCAATCTGATTTATATCCTTTACTTTACCAGGTTAGCCGAAAATTTGTCTTGAAGAATTTTTGAAATGTAAGGTAACAAGAATAATTTATGCCTTACTAACTTTAAGACATTTCATTTTTTAATTCCACTATTGAAAAGAGGAAGACCAGGAGCCACATGGAAGAGAGAAGTAAAGGCAGAGGTGAAGAGAATAGAATAAAAAATGGGTTAAACTAGCAAAGACAGCTCAGGACAGGGACAGATGGTAAAGTATTGTGGATGATGCATTGGTAATGAAAAAGGCTAAGAAGAAAAATAAAAGAATAATTGTGCCGTAACTTTAAGAAATTTCATTTTTTTAATTCCGCTATTGATTTGTATGTGATTGATTTGGCTATAATTATTTAGGTTTGGTAATCACACTCAACTGCTGATAGATATGTCTGATTTGCAGAATGTTACAAATATGATTTTTTAAAAATGCACAGCTCAGTCTCCAGGTGACAAATAAATTCAGGTTGATTTAATCTATCATCATATCAATGGACATACATCCGCAATACTTGCACAAAACATGATGGCAATCAGTGTAATAGATCAGGGGTGCGTGCACATCAGCTTCTTCACAGATTTTACATTTGCCTTTGTCGACACATCTGTGTTGAATGCTTCAGAGCTGAACAGTTTGAATAAACTTGAGCATTTTTCTCATTTCTTGTTAAATAAAAAATTATATTTAGAATGACAAAACAAAAAAACTAATCAAAAAATGTTCATTGATTCAAAATGGGTTTTTTTAAAAATATTTTTTTAAACAAAATTTAGCAAAAGGTTTACACCAAATCATCAACAGTAAAAACATCAAGTCATTTCATTGGGATATTGATATATATATATATATATATCAGAAAAATATGAACACATTTCGGTAAAAGGGTTGATGGACGATTGCGTCTTCTGTCAGGAAACATTAAATTTGTTTAAACAGGCGGCATGTCCATACTCTTCGTACTCATGCCTGGAGACACAGACGGATGGAAAGCTTGGATCCAGTGCAAAGTCACAGCCGGCACGCCATGCGTGTGTGATGGGACTGAAAAGAAATCAAATGAGTCAGATATCTATCTCTCAAATTGTTTTTTTTTTAATGCCCCTAAATCATGATTGGAATCCTACCTCTGAAAAAGAGGAGATTGGAAACCCACTTCCTACTATCAAATGTTAATACACATTGCCTGTTGACTGAAATGTGATTTTTTGTACAGCTACAGGTAGATTACAAGTATGGATTGTTTAACTGCTTCATTAAAATTTTTGAGTTGTTTTGACAATTTTTTAAAGATCTGTTACTATTAATTTGATCTGTTTATAGAGCTGTCTAATCGATCATAAGGACCCTACAAAAGTTTTAACTGATAAAATTAACAATAAGACAATAACATACATTGAATAACATGAAAAACAAAACTGAAATAACCCCATCTTATTTGTCTTTTGTTCCAAATATTAAATGGTATAGAACTAAAAGAGGGGAAATAAATAAATAAAGGGAAATCACTAAGTAAAGGGGGATCAATGTCCCGTTAACACTATGCAAAATTGTCAGTTTACAGTCACCAGAATGACATCATTTACCAACGATTAAACCACAAAGCATTCAAGTTTCAATTACAAGAAGAGCAAGATCAAGAGAGGGTAAAAAAAATAATCAGTACACTTACTTATCGGGTGTTGATATCCCAACATCCATATCATCACAAGCCATGCTCCTCACATCCTGAAACCTGTTAACAAACAAAAGTTTGAAGAGGTGGACATAGCATCTAAAGAATGGTATCAGGTGATGGAATTTCTAGAATTTCTTTTCCTAGACGGTTTTACCTCCATCCCTATAAATAAGTTGGCAGCTTTCCCCAACGGGAAGAGATTTGTTAGACTTTCTATATACGTAGTCGGGACTAATGGGGAAAGTGATATACCGTATTTATCGGCGTATAACACGCACCGGCACATAGCACGCACCTCATTTTAAAAAGGAAATTTTAGGAAAAAAAACGTAAAATTATATCGGCGTATAACACGCACACATCATTTGCACCCTATTTTTCAGGAAGGAAAAAGTGCGTGTTATATGCCGATAAATACGGTACTTTTAAAGTTTTACTCTTTTTGTGAGTGTGTATTTTAATATTTTTAGCTTTTGAAGATTTTGCTGCGCTATAAGAAAAAATAGCTTTTATTTCTGTAAATTTAATTTTGTATTGTTAACATCACTATCTTTGGTATAGTGTTTCTTTGTATAATGGTTATTCAGTCCTTAAAACAAACTAAATTTGCAAAACCATTAAATGGTATGTAGCAACATTAACCCTACCAGACCACTGTGCCGATTTGTTTTTTTTTTAATTTCCAAATCTACCGCTATACCGATGTACTCAAGTTTCGGTACTTTGCCTACTACGTGAATAAATGCATCACAAACTAAAAATAACCAACCAATCGTGGTCAACACTCATGGTTAGCCATTGCAAATGTTTGCCTCATTTATTTGAGTTGACTTTGTGTGGTTTGACATAAGGATTTCTGGAAATTCACAATGAAATGAGCGGCTGATGAACCAAGCATTTCAATAGGAAAGCAATATAGGTCGAGGCTTACTACAGCCCAGCATGTGATCGATACTTTGGTTGATTCAGACTCATGAACCCAGGCAATCATTTTCCAGAGATTCCCCCTGGGACATCGTCTAATCTTATCTGTGTTGTGTGCATGGAAAAACACTCCAGGTACAGCAACAGACCTGCCAACCTGCCAAGAAAAAAAATCTGTAGGGGTGGTGCATGCGGGGGGTGGGGGGGCCGCTGCCCCCCAGGGGGCGCCAACCAGGGGAGGGGGGCTTGGTTTAAGATCTGTAAACTAATGCACAAGCCTTTCTAAATTTAAAAAAAATAAAATAAAGTTACTTCCATTGTCTTTGAAGAGTCCAAAGAACATGAGAAAATATACAGATTTATACAGTACGGGACAGAAGATCCATTTTATTTACATATGTACACAGGCTTCTAAGAGTTCAGTATTCCTGCCTATTCCTAGTGGCCTTTTTGCATTTGTCCAACAACTCTTTGGACAACTGGAGATTAGCATTGCAATTGATTTTAGATACAAGCAAGTTAGAAAGATAAACTTTCATGCTTGCCCTTGTTTCATTGTAATTCACAATCTTCTAGCAATCTGCGAGTGTGGTAACATTTCTTTGAGTCTGGCATGAAAACAATCGGAGTTGGTTGGAGAAATATTTCCTTCAATAAGAGAGGTGGTCTATAAAACTTAGCAAAGAAATTAGACGTGGATGTCGTAAATTCACTGCACTTTTAGCTGCAGTTGTATAACTTTAACATAAAGTTAATGTTGTTTTTTTTTGTGTGTTAAAATATGCTTATTAATATCATTGTAACCACCACTTTCAATAGATTTATCCATTTAAATTTAATTAAGAAAAACTTTAACAAACAAACTAAAAGTTACAACAAAACTGAATTATTTTTTAGCCTAGTAAAAGGATGAATAGCGATCGGATCAATTGATAATTGTAGAATGATTTGGAGATCGCGGCTTGCGTCGATAAAAACAAGGCAGTGTCACTGTCTACACGTCCGGCGACCGGACTATTAGCGGTCACGTGACAAGGCTGACGGACAAATATCTCGCGCAACTTTGCTATGGTGGTCATGTGACTTGATCAAATATATAATAGTAATAGCCGGGCGAATATCTCGAGAACTTATTCGTCCTGGCCAGATATGTAGACACTACGTAAAAATAAATAAATGCACCACTTCCTGTCGTATCCGATTTTGTATTTTTTTATTTATTTTTTGTCGCTTTCGGATTTTTATGACGGGTGAAAAATTATAATGTTCGGAAAATCGGAATTTTAAGATGTTTGTCGGAAGGTCGGAATGAGGGGTAAAAAAATCCGTATAATTCCGACAAAATCGGAAGGGTTGGCAGGTCTGCAGCAAGCAAAATCCTGGAGTGTCTTACAAAGACAATCCACTCAAGAAGGTGAAGAGCAACATCTGGTGCTCACTTTGCAAGAAGTACCTTTGTGTGAGGCAAGGCTCATCCTGCTGGGTGGATTGGCAGGCAAAGGTGGAATATTTTTGCGCTAGATGAACGGTAGACCTATCATCTACAATGACTCCAAAACCATTCTTGTTCTAACCACTTGCTTGCATGTAACTAACATTTTTCTATATCATGTTGTTTTTTTTCCTCTTCCATGCTCAGGAGCCCAGGGATAGGGGCCAGTTAGGTTCATGGCCTTAGGGCTGGTAGGGTTAATAAGCCAATATGTACAAGCCGCAAGCCAGCCTAAAGTGGGATGTGCAGTGTAGACTACTGTTGGCCATTTCTGATTTCAAAATCCAGACAGCTATTTTCTAAGCAGATGAAGGTAAACTGAAATATTAAAGCTTAACACAGTATATTATAAAGAAAATAGATCTAAAGGTATCCTGTGTTTAGATTTACTCTATTTGCCTTACACTCTGTCTTGGAAGCCAGGCAGAAGGGCATTGCCTCCAGTAAGTACAATGTTATTCAGTAAGTGTGGACCGAGCTCTGGGGGAAAAATGTAGAAAAAAAATTGTTTCAAATGATCATTGCAGTAGGGAAAAATGCTTCAATAAATCTAGACACTAATCTTAACTAATTCTTTTCCTGATTGCAGCAATAAAACCGGTGATAGCATTGGATGCTGGTATAGAGGTATTTCAGAAGATTGTCTGTCACTGATTTCTAAACATGTATCCTGTGCTCTTCAACACAGTCCTTACTGAGAGTTCCCAGTGTGGATGGACACAGAAAGAAGTTGTACGGGGTGCGCTCTTTTGAAGCTATTGCGCTTTATTGTGGAACAGTTTGCCTAAATCTTTGAGGGACATTGAATCATAAAAAGTCATTTAAGAACCATTTAAAGGCTTTTTTCTTTAAATTGATTTTAGGACATCAGAGCGCTGTGAGCATGCTATAATAGCATGGACACAAGCGCTATAACAGTACTCAATCATCGACATCATCACCACAAAAGCAAAAATTGGTTCAATTCATGATTAAGGAACACATACTGTTTAAACCGCAACAAATAAGGGCCCCCAAATGGACAATAATAAAACACACAAATCTATACAAATTTAATACTAGGAAAGAGTTTGGTGCACAACTGTCCCGATGGTAACTCAAGGTCAAGATGACAGATTTCATCATTATAAACTGAATGTGTCCAGTGGAATGCCCCTGTTATAAGTAAGGATATTAATATATGTATTATTAATTGTTTTTGGAAAACCAGTTGCTGGTTTTCACAAGTCATTCCCTAATGTTCCCAAATAGAAAAGGTCAGATGCACATATTTTATAAGACCAAAAGTTTGGTACCAATGCTTGACCTAACATATTTTACAATCATTATACTTGAATTTTGATTAGTTTTAAGTTTTTTATTCACACATACAAATTACTTTTTAAAGTATGGATTTAAAAAAAATTAATTCCAGTTATTGTTTAGCATCCATAATTATATTCCTCAGCTATGGTAAAAAAAGACTCATTAGCCGAATCAGACCACTGTTCTTGGGAGGATATACCCAAGAGTAATATTAGTTATAAAGCTAAACACCCAAACTCATATGATATCAACCAGCCTGGGATTTTTAAATAAGTCTGTACGTGCTATCGTGTCACCAAACACACACCAAAAAAGTACAGGTGGAAAAAGAAATAGTAACGTTGACCGAGCTACCTTCCTCAACAAGGGACACACAGTGCATGATGCTCTCACTGATGCCCATCTCCTGGATCCCCACATCGGATGGCCGAAACAGCAACTCGGGAATGGCAAACCTCTCATTGTTCATCCTGATCATCTGCAAGGCAAGCAGCACAGTCAGTATGACATGTTAGACTAGTGTACAGTCAACATTACATTGTCAGGTAATCGGTGAAGTTAACATTACATAAAACAGACATTTTGAGTCAACATTACTTGTAATACAAAACTGCACTCAAAACACATCTCTTTAAACTCTACTATCCTGACTGATTCCCCTTCTGATCGTTAAACGATGCTGCTGAGTGCCGTCCATGGCTTGACATGTAAATTGATATGGAATGGTTGGGCGAATACACATTTGTTTTGTTTTTTAATTAATATAAGTTAATTTTTAATTTCATGATTATTGTTGTTAAATTGTATGTACAGCGTGGTGAGCCCAGCCCTAGGCTGGGGTACCACGCTATAGAAAACTACCAATAATAATAATAATAATATGGGAAAAAGTACATTAAAATGAATCAGTAAATGAAAAAGAGGGCAGCATGGACTTTCAAAATATTACATAAGTATTTTTGCTTTTCACAGGCCAACATTTCATGTTTTTTGTTTACCGGGTTATAATTTAATTCAAACACATGATTGCACTGTATTATATGTCTCTTGTACCATTCCCTGGTCAATGATAAACTTTTTGCTTCGTTCCTTTTCAATCTAAAACTTAAGATTATAATATTTAGCATACCTAAGACTGCATTTTGCCACCCTGTTTAGCAAATGACTGTTGAGAATAAAACCTTTTTCTTTTTTTAAAATGTATTAAAGGAGACGACTAATCAACATTTTTACCTGCTCATCTCCCTTTGCTTTGGCCGATTCCTCCTGTGACCTGACGTAGCCCCTCTTAATGTGTGTGTAGTCTGGCAGAATGTAGTCTCTGCTGATGGTGTTTTCAGGCGCCTTCAATCTGATCGCGGATCAAGAATTTGTTATTTTACTCAAGTTAATGTATAAAGATGTTGGCAAGAAAATAAAATCTACACAAATAGAATTTTCTCTTTTAAATTCTGCAGCACATTAAAAGATTTTTAAAAATTTAATCCTAAACATATAGTGTTTTATTCAGAAATCAAGAGTTCTTGGTTTTAAAACTAGCTCCACTATAGTTTTGTACTTTTTTTTTTTTAAATGTCGGCCTGCTAAATATACTTGTTCATACCTTGCAATGCTCATATCTTTGTTAAACTGTGTTGATACATAACAGACATCTTCTTTCATTTGATTAATTACATATGTCTCATCCATCACCATCAGCTGTCTGAAGTATAGAATCAAACTTGGGATGTTCAAATTGTAATCACCACACACAGAAAAACATTTGACGAATTATTTATTGCTTTTTTCACAACCTAAATGTTTTTCAAAAAAAAGCTTTTACTTTTAATTTCCCAAAATAATCTGTTAAAGTTCCGTTAAAGTGAATTTTATAAATGACTTCTACATTTATTATTTTTTAAAATGTTTGGTTATCCATTCATTTTGTGCGGTCTGAGGGGTTATCAGAAGGAAACCCCAAAAGTATAAACATCCTAGCCCCAACAATAGTACTGGCAAAACACATGACCTTATTGTTTGCCTAGCCCCAAATAGTACTGGCAAAACAGATATAACCTCATTGTTTGCCAAATGTTTGTATTAAAGACAAAGATTAAATTAAATATTAAAAGTGAATACACGTTGGTGATTCTATTTCTGACTAATTTAGTCTCAAGAAGCCACAGAAAACTGACCTGTATGAGATGACCTCCTTGAGATGATTGGTCAAAACTTTCCCACCAACATTGACTCTAGAGTAAAGAACAAAATACATAATCTCAGGTGTCAATGGTAAATTAATAGTGATGATTAATGGAGTCAAAAAAAAAAATAAGAAACTAGGATGTACAGGACTCACCGTATAATAGCTTCTTTGATGGGCTTATTTTTGTAGAAAGGGACAATGTGTGAGAACGAGTAACCAGAATCAACAACTAGAGTGCCAAACAAGCTGCCGCTGGTCTCTTTGTCCGTCTGGTGTTTGTAGCAGGTCAAGGTTGGAGCTAGACAGAAATGTAGTTTTTTTAAATTCCAGAGACCCTTGCATTATCCACATATTTAGTTTTGGCAAGCATTATTTTAAACAGCCTTAACTTTAGATGACGAGGTGCAGTAAGACAAAAAAATTAATTTGAGGTATGACCAATGAGACTATTTTTTTATTCACTTTAGACAAGATATTTTAAAGTCAAAACATTTAAACAAAACCACCAATTATATTTCGTACCATATATTTAAAAATACTCATTCACATATTTGCACCTATAAAAATACAAATGGCTTGGTTCTAATTCCTATAATGAGACATGATAAATTTAATGGTGTAGGTATTCTAGTTTACATGTAACACACTGGTCTCATTAAATTATATCTATACTTCAAACTCATAATTTTGATTTTTTTTTCAACAGAAATTATATGATAATAATGAACTTCAAGAAAATCTGTTTTGTGAACACACCGCATTGGATATGGGTAAGTCTACCTTGTGTTCTATGCAATGCTTGGAATTGGTATTCTTCAAATATGACTTCATTGATTGCTTCGCCCACAGAAGGGAAGTTAAAGTAAGGTTCAGTAACCATGATGGTTGTCTCATTAAATTCAACCTGCAAATAAAGCCATTCTAATAATTGCCTTAAAGAAATGTTGCTAAACAAATATTTTGGAGGAAGAAAAAAAGATAAATTTCAAGACACTTAAATGACGTGATTTAATTTAAAAACCATGATCATCGCTTGTTTGAGACCCTCCCATCTTTTTGTGAATCGGTTCTTAGAACAGAAGAAATGGAAATTCTAATGATTGAAATACTAAACATTAAACAGGAACAAACCTGACAAACATCTTTGCTGAACATGTGATCCCAAACCTGTTTCTCTATCTCCCAGTTGACAAGGAATCCCTAAAAAGTTGGGGGAAAAAAATATGGTTAAGTCAAACATGTAATTTGATTTATATCTAAAATTATAAATATCAAGATTTTTAACATAGTTGGTTTCCAACTATGGAAATGGAAATGTTGAAGAAAAAAGTCATCCAAAAGAATATTACTTTGTTGTTTTTTTTAAAGTTAGCTTGTTATCATCTTTGTACTAAAGGTGAGTTGAGTAATTATGTAGAGCCCAGCCATCCCACACCTTTAACTTCCCTTCACCTTCATGCTTCTTATTCCCCCATTAATCAAAACCAGTAAGCGTAATACTTTTCTTTTAAAATTGTTTCTTTAACGAATAATCACCTTTTGAAAAGGAAGTATATAATATAAACTGGACAGGTCTTTACAGTCCTCAATCTGATCTCCAATAAAAATTCTAGTCCTGACATTTTTGGCTTTCGTCACACAGTTGGGAATAATTCTATAGAAAAAGAAATGTATTTTGATGTTTCTTTTAAAATTGTTCGTCATTTTAAGAAGAACACAAAAAAACAAACATCCAAAAATTCCAGTAACTTGCATTATGATAAGGTTGTTCAGCCAAATTTCAACCATGCACCTTTTTAAATCGTGGAAGATGCAGATACTTAGGTAACATTCAATTATTACCACCATTTACATCAAATATTTGATAACTTGTGATTCAGAATGAACTTAGAAGTAATTTAAACAAAAATATTTTAATTATATTGTAAATGATCATAATTTGCTGTGTGCAAAACATTGTCATGGGCAACCATTAAGTCACTTGCAAAACATTGTCATGGGCAACCATTAAGTCACTTGCATGTGCTATAATACTATAGTATTATTCTCATAGTTCCATTCATAAGAGAATGAATGTGCCGTGTGCAAACTCTATTAAATCATGAGTCATAATTAGTCATGTGCAAAATTTCAAAATGATTAGTACTTAACGAGTATTATTTTTAGGGGGCCTTACATAGAAAATTTATATAATGAATGCTAGATTTGGTAACCAGAACATCAATATCGTATTTAATATAATAAAAATAATGAATATTACAATTACATAGCTGTAGCCTAGATGATAGGTAATAATTTATTTATAATAGCATAATAACAAAAATAATAAGGTTAAAATTAATTTTAAAATTGGAACTTTCAATACTAAGCATTGATTAATCCTGAAAGTATAAAAGTTGTAAAAAATCATCATTTAAACAAGAGTTATTGTGCGTGATACGATCAGCAAAAGGGGGTCACTTTGTAAAGAAATACCAAACGAACTCACATTTTAAAAATTCAAAGCTCAAAAAGTTCTAAAGCTAGGAAATTGGGCTAATTAAGATAGATTGTACCTCATTTCATTAGGTTAGGTTTAGGGATAGATTTAGGGTTCAGATTAGGTTTAGGGATAGGTTTAGGGATAGATTTAGGGTTCAGGTTAGGTATAGGGTAGGTAGTTTGAAAGTCACTCGCGCATCCCTTCTGCGCAGTCGACAAATCACGGAAAAACTTGGGAGACCATTTTATAATCGCCTCTACGGTGACCTCGGATTTATGCGTTTTACGTCACAGTTTACTAATTATAACCTAATTTTGTCATCGATTACGTTTACTGTTTGTCTTCCGGTGACGCTCATACAATTGACCCATCGAGGGGAACCCCCGTTTTTTTTTCTAAGTCACTTTTTGACTATCGGTTAGCTATAAATGTCTTAAAAACTTCTTTGGAGCATTCATACATGATTGAAACCCAAAAGCTCATGTGTATCATCTAATTTGGATTGCTAATAACTTTGAAATAGTCAATTTACCCCGTTCTATTGAATGTTATTGCGCTCTACGTGTGTAAGATCAACCCTTATCAACGGGATGATGAAAGCGACTTTAAATAACATTCAATTATAGTTTATTACTATTGTAATGTTTAAACATCTGAATAAATCTAAGTAAATTAATAAAAAGAAGTTTTAAAAATCATAGAAATGGATAAGATAATACAAATAAATTGAAATTATGAATATTAAACTGATGGGAACTTGCTTTTTAATTAAAATAATAGAAATCCGAGAACTACCAGCCAGTACCGTAGTCTAAGTCACAAGTCTACTTGCTAAATTAAGCTTAGTCTTAGTACTTAATGAACTAATACTAAATACTATTCTGTTACTACAAATGCACTTAAATGCCAAATTTAAAAGGTATTTTTAAATTAAATATGGTATTTAATCATACATTTTAAATTATTCTTAAGCACTAGTAATTATGACATAGACATAGAATTAGAAAAAAAATTGTCTAATTCTAATTATTAATAAATATAAATAAATTATTAATAATAATAATAATAAAATAAAAAAGAAACTAATTTTAATTAACACAAAATTTAAATAATATTAAAAAGAAATAAGAAATTGAACACAAGCATATAATTCGTTCCAATTCAATAAACAAGTAATTTTTTAAATTCTTTTTATCAGCAATGGCAATGATTTTTCCAATTTTTCTGTTCACATTTTGCTTAACATACCCTCAATTTTTTTTTTCAAAATACGAAGTCTTGGTTTTATTTAAAAGTTTTGTTGTTCATTGTGTTTAATATTGCATTGAGAATGACTCCTGAAGATATGGTATCATTATCTTGTAAAATAAAAAAGTATTGGGCAAATAAGTCAGAAATTTGGAAAGTCGGTCACACATTTTTGAAGTAAAATACAAAGATAAAGAAGGAGGGCTAATGTGTAGCTGTAGGGCCATGGCATCATTTGCATAGATTCACTCCCCTTATTTTTTTAATATTTTTTTAAATAGAGTTACATTTTCATTAATATGACGGAGGCAAATTTTTGGCAAAATTTTTATTGGTTGATTAATTATAATTTTTAAAATTTCATTGGTTGGCCTATTAAATACGTTAAAAAGCGCCGCCAAGCGGCGCCATTTTTAAAGATAATCTTAGAGGTTGACCACTGTGTGTTTCATTAATTTTTGGATATTCTTTTCGTTGGAACCTGAAATAAAGTGTGTAAAAGTGTATTCCATGAAAATGTAAGTTGGGTTTTCATTACTTCTTTATTTTATAATTAATTTTGGCCACTTTTCTTTGTTTTTTTTTTAATTTTCCTACTTTTCAGGGTCAAAATCCAGCGCCACGTTAGGCTAAGGAGAGTGTCAAAACGCTGGTTCCGATAGGGTCAAAACCCTGGTTAGGGAGAGGGTCAAAACCCTGTTAGGGAGAGGGTCAAAACCCTGTTAGGGAGAGGGTCAAAACCGGGTTAGGGAGGAATTTAGGGTTCAGGTTAGGGTGAGGGATAGATTTAGATCATTTTTTCATTTTTAAAAACGTTTTATTCGTCATTATATCAAAAACATGAGTTATTTTATTTTTCCTCGGCCGCCATCTTGGTTGTCCCGACCCGTGAACACGTAAAAGTGCGCGGGTCGGGGCAACCAAGATGGCGGTTATGGTAAAAAAGAGTGGCCCTACAGCTACACATTTACCAGAAGGAGGTTTTAAAAATTCACTAAAAAATTCATAACTTCAATTCTATAAAAGATAGAAACATGAAATTGGTATTTTTGCAAAGCTTATAGCTAGCCCTTTAATATGATATATCATTTATGACAATAGGACAATATTGAAAATTTCTGTCAAAGTACCTATATAGGGATAAATTTAGGACATTTTTTCATTATTTTTTAACGTTTTATTCTTAATTTTACGGGTCACGGCAATCACGTTGGCGGCCATGGTAAAAAAACGCGGTACGATCTATTCGAATTTACCGGAAATTGATTCTGGTTTAAATTTTTATTTTTTTTAAATTTGCTCTATATCATTTTTTACACAAGTACCTACCGGCAACAATTGAACAATAACAACCCTTCCTGTGAACTGTATAGTCTAATTTAAATTTAGTAATTATTTAAATTATTAATGATAATATGTCATGATTTATGAAACAAAATTTAGCCTCAATGTCATTTACTTATAAAATCAAATCTAATTCTTTACTTTGGCTCAGAATCTGTTGAAAACCCAACTTTTGCTGAACCAGCTCCGTTGTCCAGAATGAGCGTCGCCATATTTGTTGTCCCATGCGATTAGCTTGATTTATGGCATGTCGCAATATAAATTGAATGGAAAAAAAAAATCAATTGTAATATTTTTTTATAAAACTAAAATAATCAACTTTGACGAACTAGTGAAATTTCATTGCATAATCAAAATATTTTCTAAAACTTTAATAGAGAACAAATGTAAAAATGTATTTTCGGGTATTGTTTTATTTTACGACACATTTCGTTGCCCATGGTACAAGCCCGGTTCTTTTCAGTGTGTGATGATTCCGTAAGCAATTTAAACTTAGGAGCGGTACTGTTAGACACACAGGATATTAAGTTATATACCTTACAGTGACATGCTTTGCTGAAAATATATTTTGCTACCTCTGTGAGCTACTTTCGCAAATTATTACTTCTTTAAGTAGGGGGATTGTGTGGCCTCTACTGTAGCATCACTGTGTCATTTCATTTAAGCTTTTTATTTATCTTACTTTTCGTATACATTTTAACTCTGACTCATGTTTATTAAAATTAACCCATCCAACATTCATTCCAAATAATTTGTTCACATTATTATCCTGTTTTGAAAATATGACTAAAATATCCTTTTTTTAAACTTATACATTCAAGCTGTTAGAATGTAGCCTATTTATTTTTTACATTTATGTATTTTATCAATAGCCGGTAAACGTGCTGCTCTGTTACAATTCTGCTTCAATGAATGCTGTGGACTTTTTGACAAGTCACAGAATTTTGATAAACCAGCATGCCAGAGGCGTGCCCCTCCCTCATTTATCAGATGACCTTGGGTCAACATATGCTGCTCACAGTAAGGCTGAGATGCATACGACAGTTCCATTGAGAGGGCGAAGTCGAAAACAGCGGACATCAACTGGGGTGGAGTTTGAGAGGAAGTTGGATAAAATCGCAGCTTGGTTTGCAACGCTAAGCCATCGGCATGTGAGTCATTTTATTTTTGACCGTTTTAAAATCGAAGAGTGTGTGTCTACTTCTGCAGTATATATCAGATCTTTAATAAAACGTATTTGAAATATTTTCATATAATTTAAATATAATTACGCAAATTGTTTTGTTTTATTTTTTTTCTCCTTTTTTAATGTAGCAGTGTTCGTTTATTTTGCTTGCTTGCTGGAGATCGAATTATTACTAGGATGAAAGTTAGATATTTTTTGCATATATGAATATGAGTAATTATATGTTCCTACATTTCACTAACCTGACACCGTTATTACAATTGGAATCTCCTTTAAAATCACTAAACATGTTTTAACTATAAAAGCTTTATTAAAAAATAAATAAATAAAATGAAACAAAAAATAAAATATATATATATCAAATCCCCCAGCCCATTGTTATCATAGGCTGCATAATATCGCCACCGCTTACAAACTAAACTTAGCTCACACGCTAAGGCTTATCTGGCAACCGAAGCATTAAAATTTCTTTTCCTTGCAGTGAAGTTAATCCTTGGGATTTTTTTTAGCTAAATCTCGATTTCATTATTATAAAACGCTTTGAACTTTTGTCTCGAAAGTTTTCATTCTTATCTGAACTTACACCGCCAAGTCCAAAAAAAGATTATATTTTTTAAGTTAATAATCTGATATCATATGATATAGCCAAACAATTTTAGATTTACTCGAACGTTGTTTGGTTTTTAAAGCATAAATATTTCATTTTCAATAATAAAAATAATCTTTTAGCTTTCAAATCTAACTTCTCTCAAACATTTCTAAGCCACCACGTAACTGCTACTATTTTCTGAGTGTTTGCAAACAAACATTAAGGGAATCTTCACTTGCCTAATAAATTATCAAAGTTTGGCTGATGGCAGCAAGAACTTTGAGCGATTAAGACATGGATAATAAATAAACGTCTGCGTTCAAGCGGTGTGAAGGAAATAGTAGAAAATGTATGTGGAACCTTGAATTGAAAGACAGGACAATTAGAAATGTGGATGGAGATTGTTTGGAACCACTGATTCAACTGCTATAATATCAATCATAACATGAGTTAACTTTTCATTCCTCTTTTTTTTTTTTACCAGTACTCTCCACCCAAATTGTGTTTACCATAAACTCGAGTGGTGTGTTGTCTTCTTAATTAGGCCTACACACAGCTATGAATTTAAGGTAGACGGGAAAGAACAATAGTGTGCCAACGTGCTTTGATACGCCAAAGCTCAGACGCCCCACCCCCTCCCCGTTCAATCTGTCCTGCACCTTTTTTTTCAACGAACTCTTTAACAAAACTGTTTGACCTTCCGCAGACGTGTGGAATTTTAACCTTAACGAGCGCCACCCCCCCCCCCACACCCCCCTACCCAGGTTTTTAAAAAAAATTGATCGCCCGTTGAAAGGAAATATTATAGCTTTTTAGCCACCGTTAAATCCAGTCAGGTATGCTAAAGGATTATATCCTGTGTGGGAGGCGTTAGTAGTGCCTACAGACGCGTGTTCCTATTCTTTGATCACCTGATTGACCTTTACATGCCATCGCGCCGTGGTGCCAGAGAAACACGTCCTGGCCCGGGGTCACTCAGGACAGTCACGTGTACGGGCTGGAGCAGTGGCGTATCTAGGGTTAGTGCCACCCGAGGTGGGGGGCCAAGATTTTTGCCGCCTCCCTCCCCAATTTTCCACACAAAAAAGAACTCTATACTCGGCCGAAAATGCTCCTCTCTATATTAAGAAAAAAAGTGTCAATCGGGTCGGACCCCCCTCCTCTACGCCACAGAATAATGGGGGGGGGGCGTGAAAATACTGGTCATCACTAATTTCTTGACTTATCATGCTTGAAAATACGTCATTTTGTTGAAATAATGCGTAGAGAGAAGGAGAGGGGGAACATATAAGTTAACAGGGAACTGTTAAGAATATCTACAGTTTCCACTCATCTCGTAAAGAACCTTCCAAAATGAAGTAAACAAATCGTTGGGGGGGGGGGGGGGGGCATGAATCTGTAACGGATGTCCAAAGTGTACCGTTATCAAAGCAGCGGTCCCCAACCTTTGTGGGGCAAAGGGGCCGTTTTTCGTTGAAGAAAAAAATTTTCCCCGGACCAGGGGTAGAGTGTTTTCACTTTCATTCAAGTGAAAATTAAAACAATAATAATAATACCCCAAAAAAATATTTTTTTTTTAAAAATCACGCCCTCCGAGTCACCTTTCGGTTATTGGGGGGACACCTGGCATAAACTATAAAGGACCTCATATAGTTCTTGAGGCCCGATAGGGTCAATGACACACGTGTTTGTTGTTGCAGTGTAATGAAATATAACAGAACAATTTTTGCAATCGTTTAATGATCGGTTGACGTCACGTCTACACAAAGCCCGTCGCCGCCGCCAAGGGAAATAATTAAGATAGTTGAGATTATCGATTAGTGTTTCTTTAATTATTATTATTTTATTTTTTTTTGTTATCAAGCCAACATTATGATTGAAAATCGATTTTTAGCTTATCATAGAATATGTCGAAAGATCGCAACGACACAAAAAGTGTGAACAGTATTGTTCTTAAAAATGTTGTTTGTACTGCTACAGAAATGTAACACCATGCTACACAGTGTTATTGTATTAATTGCACTACGTCTTCATCACCAGTCACCGGATGTTATTTTTAAATATGCGTATACATATTACATCATTACATAAAATAGCCCAGTAAAAGCGTGCTACATTTCTTTTTCAATCATATTTCCCTTAAAATAATATTGCTAGAAATATTATTTAAAAGTCAAATTCATTGTTGCAGTTTTGTTATAGTTTTATTTCCTCAACACTCCACCCACCTCCTTTTTAAATTAAAAAAAAAAAAGAAAAAAAGAACAACTGCATTAATAACCGCAAGGACAACAGAAACAACAACAACAATAACAGCAAGACTAACAACAACAACAACAGCAAACAAAAACAAAAACAGCAACAACAACAGCAGCAATAATAACAACAGCAAGAAAAACAACAAAACAGCAGCAACAAAAACAGCAGTAACAACAACAGCAGCAACAACAAAAAAAAAAATCGGCAAACGTTTAGACGGCTAATGTGCTGTTGTGGTCCCCTTATTGGGAGTCACTTCCCTTTGTTTATGATAGATTTAGGGTTCGGGTTAGGGTGAGCGACAGAGGGACCAGTAGCGTGCAATAACCGTTTAGACATATCTTGTGAATCTTTTTTTTTTTTTAAAGATAAAGAGCCCCTCATGTAATTCCTAAATAGAGTTCACTCACTCGAATACTGTTCGAGCCAGAGGCGTAGCGTAGGGGTGGGGGGGCAGGGGGGTACAGATGTACCCGGGCGCCAGCTAGTTAGGGGCGCCAAAATGTGCTTTGATATTATTTTATTGATGAAAATAATGGGTTTGAGAGTTGAAAAAAGGAAAAGAGGGCGCTTTAAAATGAATCTTGTCCCTGCACTACGCATAGCATCGCTTAGTTTTAGTCCCGTCCACTCTTTGATGTTATCTTCCAATCTTTGTCTCTGTCTTCCTCTTCTTCTTCCTCCTCTAGTTGTGCCCTGCATGCTTTCTTTGGCGAGCCCTTGTTTTCTGGTCACGTGGCCATACCACTCAAGTTCGCGCTTTTTTACAGACGCCAGGAGGTCATCGTACTGCCCAATGGCTTGACGAATCCTTTCTTTCAATTGTTCATTGGTGATGTGGTCTCCATAGCAGATGTCAAGAATGCCTCTGAAACATCTCATCTCCATCGCCTTTATTTTCCTTTCAAGTTCTGCTGTTAATGTCCAGGACTCACAGGCATATAAGAAAATGGAGAGGATTAATGAGCGCATTAGCCTGATTTTGATGCCGGGGGCTATATTTTTGTCGTACCATATTTTCTTGAGCCTCTTTAGTGCTGATGTGGTCTGCGCAATCCTGGCCATCAATTCGGGCTTGGAGCATCCTTCCGAGACTATTGCTCCGAGGTATTTGAAGCTGCCAATTTTCTCTATTATATATATATATATAAATATATATTATATATATATATGTATTTATTTATATATTGCCTTAGACATTCGAAAGATTTCGTTTCATTTTATTTTGCAAAACAAATGCCCAAATGTCATAAGTTGTTGCATGCTTATGAATTTAATGCGCATTCATGTCTAAGTAAAATCAGAAGTACTATTGCTGCTGACCAGGTATCTAACGTCATGATTTTGAACTCTTTACAGTAAGACGTCGAAAATCTGGAGCAATCGTGGTTTGACCCCCGTCCTGATTATCGACTTATCCTGCTATTTTGAATCCGTATATCAGCGGTTCTCAACCTGTGGGTCGCGACCCCTTGGGGGGGGGGTCGCACGACCGTTTTCCAGAAGTCGTCTAAGACCATCTGAAAACAGTTATGAAGTAGAAACAAATATAATTTTGTGGCGGGGGGGGGGGGGTGTCGCCACAACACGAGGAACTGTATTATAGGGTCGCGGCATGAGGAAGGTTGAGAACCACTGCCGTATATGAACACGCGTGTGTGTTAAATATTGGGGCCACGATCTACCATGTGACTGGCGAATGGCTACTGTCACAACTGAAACTGGTTTTTTTTTGACACTCCGTATTTCGACATCCTGATTATCGACTTCGTACTGTATGTTTTTACGACGAGATTTTTCTTTTCGGAACTTCCTGACATATTTATTAATCAACGACTTCGCGTTTTTCTTTCTTATAACAGAAATGTCACTTCTTGGAAAACATCTTACGTCACAGCGCCTCCCAGCAAGTTCAGCTGCTCCACACAGTCCTGCAGCCGTCCCTCCACAGGGATTTCATGTACACAGTCCGCTCCCAGTTCCCGGAAGTGGAGTTCTCCCCCGTCAGTACCTACGTCACTCGTGAGCTCAAGGTTAGACGCACAATCGCAATCTTGAATCGCTATAAATAGATTACGCGTGAGTTTCCCGAAACTATGCAAATGTAATTATTTAATTTTTGCCCCAAGAAGAGATATTCAAATTTTTTCACCAACTAGACTACCGTAAAGAAATTAATCCTTTATAAAAGTTCGTTAAAAAAATCCTACATAGGGTTACTGATATAAATAATAAATGTATTTCTAAATTAATTTAAACTTAAACTGAAAAAAAAAACGTTTGGGTCTTGTTTCACGTCTTTTATTTTTCTTGTAATTAATACTACCCACCCCCCTCCTCCGGGGACACCAGGAGTTAAGTTTGTATTTTTATTTTATTTTTTAAACAATGTAAATACACAAATGATCGTTTACTACTCCAAGTATTCAAGACTCCTTGAGTCCCTAATGCAGCGGTTCTCAACTTGTTGGTCGCTACCCCTTTTGGGGGGGGGGGGTCGAACGACCCTTCACAGGGGTCGCCTAAGACCACGGGAAAACACATATACTCTACAGTTATGAAACAGCAACAGAAATAATTGTGTGTTTGGGGGGGGGGGGGGGTCGCCGCAACACAAGGACCTTTATTAAAGGGTCACGGTATTAAGAAGGCTGAGAACCACTGCCCCTAAATGGGCCCTGGCGAACAAGAAATTAATTATCTGCCCCTTACGTGTAAACACACATGAGAATTCAAGAATAGACTGTCCTAGAATGTCCCTCACTAGATCTCCCGCGCGAAGCCAGGGCGGTTGGGGAACCCTACGTGAGGAAAATGTTGTATGGCCCAGCTCAAAAGATGGATCTGGTAGCCAATTTACTAGCCGGTGTCATAAGAGAGTAATCTCAGACCTTCACCAGAATATGAGTGTTAGTTAGCTTCACTGTATTTTTATCTATTGTTTCCCAAGGAGAGACTCGTTCAGCTTAAGCTGGTCAACACCTTCCACAGAATGGCCAGCGCTTACGTCCAGAGGGACGAAGACGTGGAGTTCCCGTCCATCGTGAACCAGTCACAAGCGTAAGTATGGGCTCATGTTACGCATTGGTAGCCGGTGTTAAATGGTCCTTGCATTGGTGGCCGGTGTTAAATGGTCCTTGCATTGGTATCCGGTGTTAAATGGTCCTTGCATTGGTATCCGGTGTTAAATCGTACTTGCAATGGTAGCCGGTGTTAAATCGTACTTGCAATGGTAGCCGGTGTTAAATGGGATGTTCTTCATTGTTAGCCGGTGTTAAATGGGATGTTCTTCATTGTTAGACGGTGTTAAATGGGATGTTCTTCATTGTTAGACGGTGTTAAATGGGATGTTCTTCATTGTTAGCCGGTGTTAAATGGGAAGTCCTTGCATTGGTAGCCGGTTTTAAACGGGATGTCCTTGCAATGGCTGTTATGACAGTCATTGCAGTTAAAGCAATCATGGCAGGCAAGGCAGTCATGGCAGTCAAGGTAGTCATGGCAGTAATAGAAGTCAAGGCAGTCGTTGCCGTGATGGCAGTCAAGGCAGTCGTGGCAGTCAAGGTATTCATGGCAGTCATAGCAGTCATGGCAGTCATGGCAGTCATGGCAGTCAAGGCAGTCAAGGCAGTCATGGCAGTCAAGGCAGTCGTTACCGACATGGCAGTCAAGGCAGTCGTGGCAGTCATGACAGTCAAGGCAGTCATGGCAGTTAAGATAGTCATAGCAGTCACAGCAGTCACGGCCGTCACGGCAGTCACGGCAGTCATGGCAGTTATAGCAGTCATGACAGTCATAGCAGTCAAGGCAGTCGTGGCAGTCATGGGAGTTAAGACAGACATAGCAGTTATGGCAGTCGTTGCAGTCATGGCAGTCAAGGCAGTCATGGCAGTTAAGATAGTCATAGCAGTCACAGCAGTCACGGCCGTCACGGCAGTCATGGCAGTTATAGCAGTCATGACAGTCATAGCAGTCAAGGCAGTCGTGGCAGTCATGGAAGTTAAGACAGACATAGCAGTTATGGCAGTCGTTGCAGTCATGGCAGTTAAGGCAGTCATGGCAGTTAAGGCAATCATGGCAGTCATAGCAGTTAAGGCAATCATGGCAGTTATAGCAGTCATGGCAGTCAAGGCAGTCGTGGCAATCAAGGCAGTTAAGGCAATCCTGACAGTCATTGCCTCCACGATAACGGCAACGATCATCGAAGAGCCTGACAAGGAAAACATATTGAAAGAAAACCCACCCCAGCTCTATCGTCAAATACAGTAAAAATCCTTAACGAGCCCTTTTTTGAGAAAAATTCTATATGAAATGTGTGGTTGTGGAGCTGGGGAGTGCATGTTTGAGCAGACCAGTAGCATCTGTCCAGACGGTAATGTCTCACCGACGTGAATATGTCTCTTAATTTGGGGACCAATCGTTAAACGTGTATTTGGATTCAAGCAATGCCTGAGATATCATTTTCTAAAAACAGATACCAAAATACAAAACCGAAAAACAAACGCGCGCCGAACGCTTGGTGTTTGGCTCGTTTTGTATCGCAGTAACGCCTTCTTCGTTTGTGGGGATGAGATTGATGGTATTTCAATATATCGCAGCCATGCCGTTCCCTCTGGAGATTTTTTTCCCAACTTCATAATGAATTATTTATTGTGGGGGGGGGGGGTGCGCGCGGGGGAGAGAGATTACTGCTCAACTGTATGAAATGACATTTTTAAATTCCGTCAACGCAGGTGCACGGCGGGTACAGAGCCAACGGTCTTTCAAAGTGAGCATTTCGCTAAACATTCACGGAGTGAGAAAATGTTTCACAACGAATGGAGTAGACAAGGCAATAGTTCCGTCTTACATAAGCACAACAAAGTAGGTCCCCCTTGTAATGTCAGCTCTGTAAATCTTTCAGCTTTAAATTTTTTTATTTTTTTTTAAAAAAGAGTTCTTATTAACTAGATTAAGTTTATTATGAATATACCAAAGTCATTTTTCCCAATAGCCCTACTCTTTATTTTGTTTAGACTGACACCGATCAATTGGAAACCCGTGGAACTCTGACAGTCGTCAGTTTAACAGAAGAAGCCACAAAAGTGGTGACGTTGTACGCGCAAAGATGGAATGGTGAGATAGGAAGTTCCTACATTTGGTTTGTGTCTGGGGATGAATGTGATCAGCGAATCGATTTTCTTTTTTTGCGTTGAGTGTACCAGCATGTGTACCAACGTGTATACCAGCATGTGCACCAGCGTGTGCACCAGCATGTGTACAGACACGTGTACCAGCATGTGTACCGACAAGTGTTCCAACATTTTACCAGCATGTGTACCAGCATGTGTACCAGCATGTGTACCAGCATGTGTACCAGCATGTGTACCAACATGCGTCAGTGATACTAAAGCTCCGTGCACATATTATTTAACACAAAATAGGACATTTCCCCCCCCCCAACCCTACCCTAAATAACATAACATTTCCATTGACTAACCCAAAAATGTAAAATAACATATCTAGCAACCCCCCCCCCCTCCCTTCTGCTCTACAGTGGGAAAAAAATAAGTAATAGTCAATCATTTACAGTTTATAGCACTGTTGGCTACAGACTTCTCATCTGTCTTGATTCACTAAAAATAAATCCCCACCCCAATCAGTTAATGTCTCTCTTTTTTTTTCCCTTATTCAAACAGAAAGGAAACGGAACAAATTCCTACTAAAGATCGTCCTGTCCTTAGACCCGAGACAGATTTACTTCATCTCAAAGTTCTTATCAGTAAAGTTATTTTTTAAAAGTTTTTTTAAGTAAAACAATCTGCATTAAAAAAATAAGTAGAAGAGTTGTTTTTTTTAATTAAAAAGTTAATATCAATTTAGTGCACCACTATTATTATTATTCTTTTTATTATTATTATTCTTAATATTTCTATTATTATTATTATTATTATTACTATTATTATTCTTATGATTTCTATTATTATTATTATTATTATTACTATTATTATTCTTATTATTTCTATTATTATTATTCTTATTTTTTCTATTATTATTCTTATTATTTCTATTATTATTATTCTTATTTCTATTATTCTTATTCTTATTATTACTATCATTATTATTACTATTACTATTATTATTCTCATTATTTCTATTATTATTTCTATTATTATTTCTATTATTATTATTCGTATTTCTGTTATTATTATTCTTATTATTACTATTATTATTATTTATATTATTACTATTATTATTATTATTACTATTATTTTTCTCATTATTTTTATTATTATTATTATTATTATTGTTAAAGTATTTCTACTCATATTTCCATCTTGATTTGTCCGGCGTATTTTTTTTTTGTCGACACACGTATCTCCTTCGCTCGGCTCATCGTTTTTCTCGTGCTGACCGGAAAGATCGCATCTGAATTGATGATTGCAGAGTTACATCTGGGCTCTGCTGGGTCGAGAAAGGGAGGGGTGGTTGCTGTTGTGAGCGATGGGGAAATAAACAAACGTTTTTTTAAAGAATAAAAAACGAACTCTTCGCTACACAAAAAAAAACATCGTTCTATATGTAAGATTTTAAAATGGGGATGGCGGAAGATGTGGGTGCCGGGTAATTCGGCAATTACGCTCTGATCAACGGACGGCAAGCAAACATTAAATTACATTTTTTTTTTGTTTTATTCCCGGGTAAAAAGCTATGTCATATATACCTGGGTTTTTAAAGCATTCGTTATTTTAAACAATTCTTCATTTGGTGATCATTTACAGATTAGAATTGTCACACCACAAAGTATTTAAAAAATGTATCATTTTAAAAAAAAAAAACTTTTCAAAAAGAGTTAGTTTCGGGGACACGTTCAAATTCACTTAAAAGATAATAATAAATTTTCTTAACATTTCCTCAAATACACTAAGCAAAGAAACTGTCACAAGTTTATATCGGCAACGCACTTCTCTACACAAAACATTTTTAAATTATCAATCACATTATAAATCACTCCTAACTATTTATTACAACAATTTATTAAAACTTTTACAACTATTTCTTAAGACTATTTCTTACAACTATATTACAACTGGCGCAAATAGTCTGTAGCTCTATGCTTCATATTTTTTTTTTGTTTTAACCCACACAGGTCAAACAAGAGAAAGACATCGTTGGGCTTCTGCCAGAAAATCTGGCACTTAAAATCCTGGCCAGCCTCAGACCTAGGGATCTTTTGGCGGCTTGCATGGTAATGGTAACACCATGTTAACAATTTCATTTTTTTTTAAAATTAATTTCAGACAAGACAACTATTGAAGTAACCGCGTGTCAAGTGTTCTAATGGTGATAATGTTGAATACATCTTCGTTTAGTGATTATTTTTTGTAGTTGGTTTTTTTTTTTATTGTTTGGTTCAGTTGTTTTTAAATTAAGTTTAAATTAATTTAAATTTTAAATTTTGTGAGTCAGTACTTTCAAACTTGTATGTATTCTGTAGGATACATTACATTCAACAAGCTAAGACTAAAAGTGCGTGTCTCTGTTTTGTAGACGACATATCTATACAACAAGCTAAGAGTGTTTGTATCTGTCCTGTAGACTTCATATCCATACAACAAGCTAAGAGTGTTTGTCTGTTTCCTGTACACTGCATATCTATACAATAACCTAAGAGTCTTTGTCTCTGTCTTGTAGACTATATATCTATACAGCAAGATAAGAGTGTTTGTATATGTCTTGTAGACTAAATATCTATACAACACGCTAAGAGTGTTTGTCTCTGTCTTGTAAACTACATATCTATACAATAACCTAAGAGTCTTTGCCTCTGTCTTGTAGAATAAATATCTATACAAAAAGCTAAGAGCGTTTGTCTCTGTCTTGTAAACTACGTATCTATACAACACGCTAAGAGTGTTTGTCTCTGTCTTGTAGACTAAATATCTATACAACAAACTAAGAGCGTTTGTCTCTATCTTGTAGACTAAATATCTATACAACAAGCTAAGAGTGTTTGTCTCTGTCTTGAACTATTTTCTGTCAAAGGCTTTTTATCCGAAACGTTCACTTTCAGTTATGGCCCTTCCTTCGCGTTTTCCAATTCCCTTTGTATATTTCTTACGACACATTTTTAACCCGTGTTGATAAGTGTTGGTGGTTACGTCATAAATGTTGCTGGCTGAAATTCTGACTCCGATTCTGATCCAAAGAGGGTCCTGATTCTGAGTTCAGATTTATTTGGAGCAACTCCGATTCCACGAACATTCTTTGTTTTGCGTTGACTTTAAAGCTTACCGAGTGCTCCTAATTTCTTGATCTCGCAACTTGATTGCATCCCTTCTCCCCCTTTGCAGCAGAGCAATCTATACAGTTACCATTCTACTGTTATTACAGGATCAGGCGTAATAATTTATCTTCTCTCCAAAGGTAAGCAAACAGTGGGAAAAGCTGGCAGGCAATAACTCCCTTTGGAGGCTTAAGTGCCAAGAGGTGACCGTTGTTGTTCCCATACCGCCTAATCCGGACTGGAAGATTGTGTTCAGGGACAACTACTTACTGAGACTTAATTGGAGGAGGGGGCGCTGCGAGATAGCGGAGTTTGTTGGACATTCTGACAGGTTTGTTTTACATTCTGACAGGCTTTTTGTACATTCTGACAGGTTTGTTGGATAATCGGACAGGTTTGTTGGATGTTCTGACTCGTTTGTTGGACATTCTGACTCGTTTGTTGGACATTCGTATAGTTTAGTTCAACATTCTGACTCGTTTGTTGGACATTTTGACAGGTTTGTTGGACATTCTGACTCGTTCGTTGGACATTCTGACTCGTTTGTTGAACATTCTGACAGGTTTGTTGGACATTCTGACTCATTTGTTGGAAATTCTGACAGGTTTGTTGGAAAATTCTGACAGATTTATTGGACATTCTGATAGGTTTGTCGTATATTCTGAAAGGTTTGTTGGACATTCTGACAAGTGTTTTGAGCAATCTTGTTGGCTGTTTGTGAAGGTTTTCCCCGTGCATGGGGTGATGAAGAATTCATAATACTCTCTGTAGTTAATGTTTGGCTAATGCTGCTCTATTTTCAAACGAAGTGGCTATTCGCACCCCGGTACAAGAAGTGAGAGGTTGGGATTAACAAACTATTTAAAATAATTATTGTTGGGTTTGTAAGACAAAATGTGATATCAAATGAAAGATAATTGAACGGGCTATACGTTTGTAAACTTAATTCTTCAGTTTAATTAAAATAAACTACCACAAATGACATCCGGATAGCATTTTGTCAAAATGGACCCGGACACGCAGCGCCGCCATTCGCACCCGGGTCCCAATAGACTCAGGACTTATACCAATTAGGGGTTATTGAGTTAATTTGTTTTATTGTGAATTATTCTTTTCTTTTCTTCTCAAAGCATCCAGTGCGTGACGTGTGACTCTGAACGTATCGCCAGTGGCTCAGCTGACAAGACAATCAGGGTATGGGACATCAAGGCGAAGGAGCTCCTGCACGTGCTGAAAGGTCACACGAAAGGAGTTTGGTGCCTTCAGTTTTTCACTAGGCACCTGTTGGTCAGCGGGTCTTTTGACAACACCATCAGGGTTAGTACACTCGCACTCTGCTAGGGACTGTTTCAAAGAATGTGTGTGTTCTTGCGTATTTATTTCATTTTTTCCACCGACCAGATGTGCTGTGAAAATAGCAGAACCGACCATATGTGCTGTGAAAATAGCAGGACCGACCAGATGTGCTGTGAAAATAGCAGAACCGACCAGATGTGCTGTGAAAATAGCAGAATCGACCAGATGTGCTGTGAAAATAGCAGAACCGACCAGATGTGCTGTGAAAATAGCAGAACCGACCAGAGGTGCTGTGAAAATAGCAGAATCTACCAGATGTGCTGTGAAAATATCAGAATCTACCAGATGTGCTATGAAAATAGCAGAATCGATCAGATGTGCTGTGAAAATAGCAGAACCGACCACATGTGCTATGAAAATAGCAGAAACGACCAGATGGGCTGTGAAATAGCAGAACCAACCAGATGTGCTGTGAAAATAGCAGAGCCGACCAGATGTGCTGTGAAAATAGCAGAACCGACCAGATGTGCTGTGGAAATAGCAGAATCGATCAGATGTGCTGTGAAAATAGCAGAACCGACCAGATGTGCTGTGAAAATAGCAGAAACGACCAGATGGACTGTGAAATAGCAGAACCGACCAGATGTGCTGTGAAAATAGCAGAGCCGACCAGATGGGCTGTGAAAATAGCAGAACCGACCAGATGTGCTGTGAAAATAGCAGAGCCGACCAGATGTGCTGTGAAAATAGCAGAGCCGACCAGATGTGTTTTGAAAATAGCAAAACCGACCAAACACATTAGGAATTTCTCTCCTCCCCCCCCCCCCCCCCCCCCGATTTAAGTGTGACCTAACAATGAATCAATCTTTTTTTATTTTTAGATTTGGAATCTTCGGACAGGACTGACCACCAGGACCCTGTTCGGCCACGAAGCTCAGATATGGTGTCTGAAGATTCGCGGTCCGCTACTGGTCTCCGGTTCTCAGGACAAAACGGTACCGTTAGATTGTTTAAATTGTTTCGTTTTAAAATGTATACGTGTCATTTTGAAAGCATTAAGATCGTAATTTTTCTTTTTTATTATCTTTTTGCTGATTTTTTTTGTGAAGCGCGGCGAGCCTGGCCCTAGGCTGGGGGTACCGCGTTGCATAAGACCGCTTAGATCAGCGGTTCTCAACCTGTGTGTCGCGATCCCTTTGGGGGTCGAATGACTCTTTCACAGGGGTCGCCTAAAATAGCAAGGGGTCAGATCATGCATTTAAAAACAACGTTATTATCTAGAACTTTTCTTTCCTGTCTTCATCTTCTTGTTGATGGGGTCGTCTCTATAGGCCAAGCTTTGGGACATTGGAAGATGTTTGCTGCTCGGCACGCTGTCAGGCCACAGTGCCGCCGTCTTCAATGTTGACACGTCAGAGGACAACAAGATGGTGCTCACTTCTTCTGGAGATAAGGTAAGTGTACCGGAAATTCCCCAAGTCTGATTGGTTTGCCTTTTTCACAGGGGTCGCCTAAGACCATCGGAAAACACATTTACTCTACTGTTATGAAGCATCGACGATAAAAATTTTGTGGTTGGGGGGGGTCGCCAAAACACGATGAACTGTATTAAAGGGTCGCGGCATCAGGAAGGTTGAGAACCACTGATCTAGGCGAGTTCAGTTTCTCTGTCGGGTTGTCCCTTGCCAGTGAAAGTTGGTATAATGGTAAGGAGATCTTGGAGCCTCTTCCAGGGCTGCTTGTATCCGTTAAAGTAAGCACGTATGCTCCCACGACGTACTGAAGCTCCTTAACCGAAGGTACTTTTATCCCCCCTCGGGAATGTTTTGTGGAACCGTTAGCTGGTGTGGCCTTAGACCACGTCATCGACACAGAGATACGATACAGAAGACTGTATGAAAAGAAATGAGATATGATACAGAAGAATGTATGAAACGCAATGAGATATGATACAGAAGACTTATGAAAAGCAATGAATTATGATACGAAGCCTATATGAAAAGAAATGAGATATGATACAGAAGACTGTATGAAAAGCAATGAGATATGATACAGAAGCCTGTATGAAAAGAAATGAGATATGATACAGAAGACTGTATGAAAGAAATGAGATATGATACAGAAGCCTATATGAAAAGAAATGAGATATGATACAGAAGACTTTATGAAAAGCAATGAGATATGATACAGAAGCCTGTATGAAAAGCAATGAGATATGATGCAGAAGACTGTATGAAACGAAATGAGATATGATACAGAAGACTGTATGAAACGAAATGAGATATGATACAGAAGACTATATGAAAAGAAATAAGATATGATACAGAAGACTATGAAAATAAATTAGATATGATACAGAAGACTGTATGAAAAGCAATGAGATATGATGCAGGAACCAGTAGGAAACGAAATGAGATATGATACAGAAGTTTGTATGAAAAGAAATGAGAATATCAATACGCTGTTTCTCCACAGACAGTGCGCCTGTGGAGCGCCGACACGTTCCAGCTGGTCAAGTGCGTTTGGGTGAGTCCATCAACCTCCGTCATGACGGTCAGCTACTGCCGGGGTTTCTTCGCGTGCTCTTACGACGGGACGGTTTGCCTTTACAAAGGGACAAAACTGGTGAGAACATTCAACGAACATAGGAAGAGGTGAGTTAGAACCCCTTTTTTTTTTACATTTTTTGAGTTGATGTTAAAATTATATTTGTTTAAGAGCTGCATTGATGAAAGTGATACAAGTAGTATTGATGGAAGTGATACAAGTAGCATTGATGAAAGTGATACAAGTAGCATTGGTGGAACTGATACAAGTAGCATTGGTGGAAGTTAAAAAGTAGCATTGGTGGAAGTTAAAAAGTAGCATTGGTGGAAGTTAAAAAGTAGCATTGGTGGAACTGATACAAGTAGCATTGGTGGAACTGATACAAGTAGCATTGGGGAAGTGATACAAGTAGCATTGGTGGAACTGATACAAGTAGCGTTGGTGGAAGTTAAAAAGTAGCATTGGTGGAAGTTAAAAAGTAGCATTTGTGGAAGTTAAAAAGTAGCATTTGTGGAAGTTAAAAAGTAGCATTGGTGGAACTGATACAAGTATTATATGCCATTGTTTTGGTATAAAAAAAGTAGTCCAACATACTTTTACATTCATTTACATTTGTTTTGCATGCACCCTTCGAAACAAATCTCCACATTGCTCCATCTGCGATTTGCCCCTTTCCCTATCAAAATGTAATTGACCAGCAGAGGTATTAGCACTCAAACTAAATTTAAAAGTCAACAAGGCGGCTGTGCTCCACGCTCTTATTTATGCCTGCGAAACGTTGAAATTCTATCCAACGGCATGCAAGAAAGTTAAAACACTTTCACTCGAAAAGCCTCAGAAAAAAACTATCAACATCAAATGTGAGGAAACCATCCAAGAAGAAGGCCTCACGTATGATCTGACTGAGTTTAATGCAATCCCTGCCGTGCGGGACATAAGAGACCACCGCTTGACCAACTGAATGTTTTACGGCGAGCCCGAGCATGGAAGTCCAGTTTGCCGGTGGGCCGAAGTTGTTATGACAGGCTGAGAAATTAACTTGAAAGAATAAGCCCCACCTTCACTACTCATCGGCTAGACTGCGTCAGCTGTATACGCTTTAAAAGCTATCTCCTTTTGTAGTGAAATTCTTACACGATGTCGAACATTTTGTTTAATAAAAAACAAAACTGCAAGAGTTTTCCGTGGGAGAAGAAGGAAGAAAGGATCTCGGCACTCAGCTCCCACAAAGATAGTCCGTCAACAAAAACTGGAGATGCGACCATTGGGCTCATTAATGCACAGTCATCTGTCTCTCTATGTTGAGAGTTCGCGTGCGCCTAACAGGCAGCAGTGAGACCTCTCGAACGTGTTCGCACATCGGAGCGCCGTGAGCATGCTATCATAGCATGGAAATGGGCGCTATAGAAGTACTCCAATCAAAATAAAAAAAGAGACGCTTTAAAGACCAACCTTAAAGGAAAGATAATCGATTTTTTTTTTTTAAAGGATTGCATCTTTTTATTTCAGGGTTGAGAGTCTCAAACTAACGATTACCGACGCCGATAAAGGCGAAGGCCACATAACAAGTGCAGGTCAAGATGGCCTCGTCAAGTACTGGGACGTGACGCAGTGAGTTGGTGCTATGGAAGGGTGTCAATTGTATTTGCTGCTTTCCGAGTCCAAACTTCTCTGAGTAAAATTCTCGGTAAATTTGGAGAGATCGTGTCTCGTATTTGGCCGCCATCTTGGTTGCCGCGACCCGTCAAATTAAGAATAAAACGTTAAATAACAATGAACAAAATTTCCTAAATGTATCCCTAAACCTTACCTGAACCCTAAATCAGGCCCAAAAAAAACAATATTCAACTAAACATTCCATCGGCGTATCACTACTAATACATAAATTCTCAAAAATAAACAAAAGGGAAGTGACTCCCAAGGCAATAAACACTCAAATGAATTCAAGACACGATCTCTCCAAATTAGACAAATTCTTTTACTTTAAACTTTAGGTCTACACTTTTTACTTCGCTTACAGATATTTCTCATATCCAGCGCGTTTGTGTGTTCCTTACAATAAATAATATTAAGCAAAAAATCGATAGTATTAAGATTGCAGTGTAACATCCATTATTTTAATATGGAATTTTAGTTTGGTATAATTATTTTATATTTTATAATTTTTTAATATATATTGTTCTATTTGAGTTTGCCATCGAAATATGTTGTTTCAATTTTCACTAAACGAATTCACAGAAGTATGGGGAAAGGTTTTAAAATAATTGTGTTTAAACGTTGTCAACAAATCCTCTACCTGACATATTAAATATTTTTATTAATTTTTTATTTTTTTTTTACCTTTCAGGGATGCCAGCCTGCAGACGTACAAAGGTCACCAACAACCCATCAACTGCATCTTCGTGGATGACCTACGGATTGCAACCGCCTCCTCGGACCACAGCGTCAAACTACTGAACTTCAATGTGGGGGTGTCCAGCAGACGTGAAACAAAGCGGAAGTGATAAACGTTGGGGGGGGGGGGGCTAGAGAGCTGGGTAAAAAAGAAAGAAAAAACAACAACTACGAAAGCGAATGGAACAAAACTTGTTTTGCAGATTTGCAGTGACGCCGATATAATTAGAGATTCCATCTTCCACGAAAAAAAAACCAACTCTGCAGTTGTCCAAAAATACCTCCAGTTCCACCAGGGAAGTACTATTCCCTCCTACCCCCCCCCACCCACCCACCCCCACGGACCCTTGTTTCTTATGTTGCAATATATTAAAAATAATATGGTTCTTGTCAGCCGGGGGGGAGTCTAAGAAAATACGCTGCCATACAAATTCAAAGTGATCGCTGTTTCCATGAATAGTCCCTGTCATCGATTTAACACTTTCCATGCAAAATGAGACTGATGGTTGAATAAACAAAAAAACTAAAAACTATCTTCTGCCGATTCGTCTTTTAACACTTTCCATACTAGAAAATGAAATATGTTCAATTATGAAAGAATAGATTTAATTTGATTTTATTTTTTTTTTTTTTTTAAGGATTTCTAATTTGGAATATACGAATATAAAATAAAACGTTGACAAATCTTTAATAACGAGTAATTTTAATGTCTTAAAGATTAATAGAGCAGTGCTTCTCACATTTTTCAGTGTGGCGTACTGGCATCAACTGTGAAATTTTTTTACATTGACCCGTTCCTAATTTATTGCAATTTTTTTTATTTCATTCTTCAATTGTTTCTCCTTTTGCGGACCTCGCCCACTGGGGTGGGGGTTTACCATCACTTTGAGGAGCACTGCACTAGAGCAATGATGCCTCATTGAAACGACTCCAGCCAAGGAAATAAAAAATGGCGAATGTGTATTTGTGAGGTGTGTGCCAAACGCAAACTATAACAGCGATAACGCGCGGGATATACATTTTTTTTGTATTGTAAGTCTGCTTCTCGAGTAAACAAAAAAATAATTCTAATGCTTGCGATGGTTAGATATTTGACATTAAATATATCACCTGTGTTTGATCCGATCTCTTGGTCCTGGTTTCTTTGCTTCTCCTTCCTGGTGCATATTTTTATCATACCCAAATTACATTAGTTGACTCGGATTGACTGGCACCTACATAATCTTCTTGTGTTTAGTGAAGCTCGTGCTGGTTATTGCTTGAATAAAATAGATTTATGATCATTTTATTGTTTTTTGGGGGGGTCTTATGATAAGTTTGAAAATTAGACAGTTGAGAAAATTATGATGTGAAAGGTTTTAAACGTGTGTGTTTTTGTAAATTTATTTGAAGCAGGAGTCGTTCTCAAGTCAAATTTCACTGCTGCATCACAGTAATTATATGTTTTTTTTCCCTCTACACGATGGCACGCTTTCTCTCCAAGACTTGTATGGCCAAAATTTGCCCGGTCGATATTAATGTTTGAAACCAAAATTTTGTTTGTTGCTTATCCCTCTATCAATAGGACTATTGAAGGGGGTTTGAGTTAGACGTTGTGCGTAATAACGTGCAATTACACAAGTAAATACAGATAAATCCAGTGCGGTGCCTTGTTTGTTTGTTGTTGGTTTTTTTTGGTAACTTGTTTAAAAACGGCAGACACCAAATAATTGGACGGATGTAATTGCATGCTCTATGACAAGCTGCAGCCCGCCACTTACAGACACAAACACACAGAGCTCCTCATTAATTTCTTACCTATCACTTTGATGTTATTTCCTTTGTAAGCATAAGTCAATACAGGCATGAGTCAATTTAAACAAATAAACCATATTCGTTTATCAAGTGTTATGAGTGCGTACATGTTTTAAAACTATTGATATATAATGTCTAACTGAACGAAGGAAAATTCTGTATTTTTTTTAAAAATCTGTTCGTCCAGTACTATTTTGTAGTGTGTGTAAGTGTATAACAAAATTTTGGAGCTGTTGGTCCCGGCGCTGTCAACTTTATTTGTATGAGGAGCCGTTTTTATCAATTTTATTTTTTTTTTTTTATATCTGAAGAAAAAATTTAAAATTTTTTTTTTATTTTTTTTATATATATCCACTTCTATTCAAGTACTTTGTCTAATGCAGGACCGCGTCTAATGCAGGACCGCGTCTAATGCAGGACCAGTATCTAATGCAGGACGTGTCTAATGCAGGACCGCGTTTAATGCAGGACCGCGTCTAATGCAGGACCGTGTCCATTGCTGCTCCTGGTCTATTCTATGACTCCATCTATTCCAGGACCGCGGGCTGCCGACCACTGAGTCAATCCGAATTTCCTCAACCTGTACTGAGAACTTAATTCGCTCTCACGAGAGGGGACATTTTCTCGTACTTTCCAATTCCATCCAGGTACAGATACAGACATAGAAGATTAAAATCTGGGCTGGACACTGTTAGATTTAAAGAGCACCATCCCGATAGTTAATAAATGTTATCAGAGTTGCTACTAACTCAAGTGTGATCAAACACTTTACAAAGTGCGCGAGTCAAAACTGGACATGGGCATTTTTGAAGCAATGGACTACGATGAGTCGATTGTTTTGTCACGTGATAAGCGTAAGTACGAGTTAGACTTCCGGTAGGCTGTCTGCAACACACTAGTCGCTCACAAATATTTCTTCAAACAACTTTCTTCCTTTAATCATAACTGAATTATTATTATTGTCACATTTTATGAATGTCATTTAAAGAAACGCGTGTATTCAAGAATATTTTGAAAAGTAAAATTTTTAATTAACACTGAGGGAAGCGCTGATGGAGACAAACATTTTGCTTTAGAATTAATGATGATGGCAATGGCTGATCAGCTGTTATCTGTTGTTATGTGTTGTTATGTGTAGCAGAAAGCCTACCAATGGCTGGTACGTATCACGTGACAAAACAAGGAAGTGACTCATCGTAGTCCATTATTGTGAAGTGATGCATAGATCCTAATAAGGTTGAAATGCAAAGGAACTGAGACAAATTCTAAATTACATAAAAGATAGCATGAAAAGCAATGGACTACGATTAGTCGATTGTTTTGTCACGTGATACGTGTAAAAACAAGTAATACTTCCGGTAGGCTGTCTGCAACACACTAGTCGCTCACAAATTTTTCTTCAAACAACTTTCTTCCTTTAATCATAACTGAATTATAATTATTGTCACATTTATTGAATGTCATTTAAAGAAACGCGTGTATTCAAGAATATTTTGAAAAGTAAAATTTTTAATTAACACTGGGGGAAGCGCTGATGGAGACAAACATTTTGCTTTAGAATTAATGATAATGGCAATGGCTGATCAGCTGTTTATCTGTTGTTATGTGTTGTTATGTGTAGCAGAAAGCCTACTAATGGCTGGTACGTATCACGTGACAAAACAAGGAAGTGACTAATCGTAGTCCATTGCGTTATTTTCTAGTTGCAACTTATTTATTTTGTAGTTATCTTTAATGAATTTTTTTTTTAAACATTTTTTTCAATTCTTACTATTAGATGTAAAAGAAATTATGGATTTTTTTTTTTTAAAGAATAGTTGGGGTGTAAGTCTCTTATGGACTATTTAAAAAAGACTGATAAAATTTGAGATCAGAGTAGCTTTCATCTTTAAAAAATAACGTTGTGGGTTAAAGCACCATCTGCATAGTGGAAACCAACTGGACGTTGCTATCAGCAGGACGCAGCGACATGGACGAAGACGGCAACAGCACAGTCTTCGCGTGCGGCACCACGCCGTACTCCTTGGACACGACGACCCTGAACATCATCGACACGGCGTTCTCCTGCATCATCGTCAACATCATCGCCGTCCTCGGGACGTTCGGAAACGTCATCAACGTCATCGTGCTGTCCCACCACGGCTTCAGAGACAGCACGAACGTCCTCCTGCTGTCCATGTCGGCCGTCGACATGCTGTTCCTCGTCACCAGCATCCCCAAGAGGCTGGTCTGCGTGCTGTCCAAGTACGACGTCTACCATTCGCTGCTCCTGAACGCTTACGTCACGGCCTACCTTTGGATGCCCAATCGGTACTGCGGTCTCATCTCGTCGGGCCTCGTGACGTTCGTCTCGCTGGAACGGTTCGTCGCCGTGCACTTCCCGCTCACGGTGTCCACGATAATCACCCCGTTCAGGACGCTTGCGGCCGTGCTGTTGCTGTTCGCGTTCTGGGGCGCGATGTCGGGGCCTTTCTTCGGGCTCTACTACATCGCGTGGTTCTACGACGCGCGCTCGAATCTAGAACTACCCCAGATCGTGTTAGCGAACTTCGTCGCAAAGGATTCTGAACGTTTCAACATCTTGAATCTGAGTCTCGCTGTCATCCGGGGACCCGTCTCGGTCTTAGTCATCGTCATCAACTCGATAGCGATTTCCAGACGGCTTTACCAGGCGACGAAGAGGATGACGGGAGGTTCGTCTATTTTGAGAAACAATCGTGACGTCAGAGTGGTTAAAATGCTTCTGGTGGTGACGTCGGTCTACGCGGCGATAGGCATTCCCCTGTCGGCGCCGTACATCGCCTACTACATCTACCCGGAGAGCGGCGTCAACAGTGACGGGACGTTGACCGCGACCTCCATCTTGCTGGAGATCATCAACGACTTCCTGTACGTCATCAACGCGTCGGTGAATTTTGTGATCTACGTCACGATGAGCAAAAAGTTTTACAACACTTACATTATGGTGTTTTCCCGGTTTAGACCAGGACATTTAAGGCAAAAGAAGAAAATTTGCTAAGACTGAACAAAAATATGCTTATGGATTGCTTTTTAATTGGTCAGGCATGACCTTGGCCACCGTTGCTGAGAGAAATAAATTCAGGATGTAAACGCTAATGTTAATGAATTAAATTTTAATTTTTCGGTTGCTTTGTTTTCGTTGTTTTTTAAGCTTGTGATGTTATTATTAAATTGCGCATCTTTTTCACCCATTAAACACAAATTCGCGCAACTTTTTCAGCCCCTTAAACACTGATGGTAAGAGGTAGGCCTACACGAAATAACAACGTGGAAAGATTTTTTCTTAGAAGATTAAAGCTTCACAAAAAAATTACATGCACAAAAAAAAACGATAGTCTAAGAATGTGGTGTTGTTTCCCAAGCACCCCCCCCGCCCCGCCCCGCCCCCCCCCCCCCGCCCCCCACTTTGTAACTCAGGTTACTGATATTTGGGGGAAAGGAATGGTCACTGAATCGTTCACTTGAGGCTATGTGTCCTGTTGTGTCCTGTTGTGACGTTGACTTCATGTAGCTGTTGACCTTGCTTCATTTCTCAGCGCTAAGTCAGGCGGCCCGTCAACGTTTTACGATAAATGTCACAAAATGAAATAGGGGATACAAAAGTAAGCTTTACTCCTCTGTGTTCAGCTATATTTAGCGCAGTTTGAATGCGAATACGTTTTGGGGGAAAATGGTGAAATGTTATTTTCATGCGTAGAATTGCTGTCTAAGCTTCACCACCCGTCACTACCCACCAACCCCCCCCCTTTTTTTCACCACCCCAACCTCCAAATGGTTTCTTCCATTTGTTTTTTTTTCTTTAATCACAAAATTAATCTGCGCCACAAAGTCATTAAATATGATTATCAAAAGAAAGACAACTCATCCGTGTATTATTAACAAGTTGATGTGTTTAATTTTCCGCATGTGATAAAAAAACAGAAGAAATAAAAAAATTTAAAAAAATCGGACATTTTAAGAAAATTAAGAAACATGTTTATAAAAAAAATATAGGTAAAAAATCGTATAAACATGCGCTACTTTCCATCACGTCAAATACCACACAGATACAAACCTCAATTACCAAACAGAAACAAACACCCACAATGAATATATTTAAAAACAAAATAAACCCATTTACTGCGATACGTGTGTGAGTGAAGGATAAAAAATTACAGCTTGGCGAAATAAGAGGGTCGCGTCACAGAGACGCAGCTGGCATCACGTGATCATAGGCATCACGTGTAGCTCGAACGCCAAGCCGCTTGACTTTTTTACTCTCTAAACAAATGTTCCGGCGAAATGTGTACCACAAGGTTTGAGAGCTGTACATTGTAATAGCTCATTGTGTCCGGAAATTACGTTGATATCATAACACTGGATGCGTCTGGAATAGACCCCCCAAAAAAAACCTGGCTAAAACTGGCTATTCCATATGCCTGTACAGGATGGACTTTATTTCATTTTTAAATAGTTTTGAGAAATTTAGTGCTTACTCAAAAGTGTTTCGCAACTAATAAATGTTGTATTTCATCTGAACTAATTGAAGTAACAAATACATAAAAAAAACTCCATGTTAACACATACATAAAACATATCTTCCGTGTGAACAAATACATAAAACATATCCTCCATATTAAAACATACATAAAAAATATCCTCCATGTCAACACATGCATAAAACATATCCTCCGTGTTAACAAATACATAAAACATATCCTCCATGTTAAAACATACATTAAAAAAAATATCCTCCATGTCAACAAATGCACATAACATATCTTCCATGTTGACAAATGCATAAAACATATCCTCCATAGAGGCAAATACACATAAAAAAATATTAACAAGTCATATAAAAATAGAAACAAAAAAATTGAAACATATAAAAAAGGTATTTACATTTCAATGTAATGCATGACGCGTGTTCAATACAACAAGGCGATGCTCTATTCAATATCCAAATTCCTGTTCTATGTTTTTTTCAACAGAAACATCTTTGATTAATCTCATCTCTTGTAGAGAAACATGTTACAACGAAGAACGTTCACACCATCAACATCATAGATAAGGGTGACGTAGGCTTGTCCTAGTCCGTCAGCACCAGTTGTCCTAGTCTGTCTGTACCAGTTGTCCTAGTCTGTCAGCACCAGTTGTCCTATTCAGTCAGCACCAGTTGTCAGAGTTCGTCAGCACTAGTTGTTTAAGTCAGTCAGTACAAGTTGTCTTAGTCAGTCAGTACCGCTTGACCTCGTTAGTCAGAACCAGGTGTCCTTGCCAGCCAGTCAGTACCGCTTGTCCTATCCGGTTCGTGCCGGTTACAAAGGAGTTTAATCATCTCCTTCACCTACTGTTTGAGTCCGATCAGATGGAAAATTGCAATGTGTCACGATGTCATTGTCATGAGTGCACCCGTCACAAACCAAAGCAAACACGCTTCAATAGTTTGATAGGATGACGGGAAGTGGGTCAATTAGCCGTCCGAAGATTCTGCGAAGTTAGTAAAAAAATATTTTGGAAGGTCAATCGTTTTAAATACTTATTATCAGAAACATCTACGCTGACTCGAAGAGTTGGGGGGGGGGGGGGGGGTGACGCAGTTTTAGATCAGATTTATTACTGTGTGATACATACACACACACACAAACGCAAAAATAAGAAATCTCCAACACGTTTATTAAAGAGAATCTTGTCAACAACAACCCGAAAACAACAAACAACAATCAATAGCATATATTGTTCACAGCGAACAAGATTATATTATAATACTGATCCATTTGTTAATGAAACTCTAAATGAATGATAATGTATAGTATAAAAATATATTGAAAAGACAGCACAACACAAAATGTAAAAAAAAATGTAAAAAAAAAAAGAAAAATATTGCAGAATATCTCTCTTCAAGAGGATTATTAATTTTATATAAAAAATCAAGTTAATCCCTTGACCTGTGGTCAGTGTCAGTAATTCTAGGGCTACCTTAAGACACAGAAGACGACCCGGGGGGGGGGATGAGGTGTGGGGGCTGTTCGTCTATTTTTAGAAACAGTCATGTCGTCAGGGTAATAAATCTCCAAGAAATAATTAACGATTCTTAACCAAAAAAATTTGGAGTATTTTGTAGCTTACAAAAAACACCATACATTAAAACCCTTTATTGGTAGTCATTTCCTCTATCACAGCGAGTTGAACACAATGTTATCTCTGTGTGGACACGGAACTGACAACGTCACTTCCACAAAAAATATAGGTTTTACAGTATCACAATCGGGGTTCCCCGGTAATAAAAAAAAAAAAAAAAAAAAATTCTAGAATCAAAAAAAGGAAATTTGATCAGATATGAAAATCTCCATGCAATTTACATTCAGAGGAACAAAAAATATAACAAAAGAAGACACCTTTTATTTTGAAGGATTTAAAACAATTATCACGATCGATTAAACTGGAGATTTTGAGAATAATCCAACCATTGAAAGATGTACTCTAGTGTAACATCAGGCATTACAACAACAAAAAACAAAAAAGAATACACACACAGCATATTATAAGTTGTGAAACGCATGCATGGGGAAAAAATCAATAATCTCAATATCGATGGCTTGGTCAATACTGATCTGTGAGAAAACTGGTCATAGACTGATGAGTCAGGTAACAGGAACAGACAGTGATGAATGCTGAGAGGCTTTTAAAAAAATGAGGTACATTTACATAAACTGGTGTTGTATTACACACGTCGTGAGGCCTTATTTAAACATGATGAGATGGTTAAATGGAATTAATGCTCGGTCGGCTACAGTGATTCTCAAACCATTCCTTGCGATGAACACGCAGGAATTCACCCCACACTGAAGCGGTTGCTTAGTTTGTCCCTATAGTTTTAAATTCTCTTCCGTAGGCCAAACGGCACCCGAGGTTTCCTGGAAAGATTCATATACTGGAAAACCCGCCAGTTTGAGAAGCGCTAGTCTACAACTATACATTGGCAATGTGTAACTGAAAGACAGATCAGTTAGATTTATCAAAGAATTTTAGGGTAACACCATGTGAAAACAGTGCATTTGTATGATGGAGTATGGCCGTAGGAAGGGCGGGGTGAAGGGGGAGTCACTTTTTTCTTTATATTGTTGGGCGAGATTTTTCGACCAACTTAAGAAATTTTTTCAAAGAGAGGGGGGGGGAGGGGGAGGTGTAAAATACAAATCATCTTAATGTCTTGGTTTGTTATCCTTTTTTTTGTTCTCCTTTCTTTTTAATAAATTTGAAAACCTTTCCTTTTTTGTCATGAAGAGTACAGTCATAAGGTAATGGAACCAATGTTTACTCTCCTTCCCAAACTTTAATAAAATTGTTTTCATCGCTTGGTCTTCAGAGTTCTGTGGCACGTGAAGTAATACGGTGATGGAGACTCTAATGCCGAAGTGAGGCGTGATAGAACGTCAGTCACGCTAAACAACACGTGAATACATTGCCGTGGTGTGATTATGTACATTCAGTTGGTTATGTCACACACAAACACACACACACCCACACGGGGGTTGTGTCTCCGGTTCCTACTACCTGTGCGTGTGTATCGGCGAAATCGATGGCAGTGGAGATTTGAGATCGGAGCAGACGACGTTGTTCGCCCCGAGCTTCTTCTCGAGAATGTCTGCAATCAGCAAGTGGGTCCTGATCTCCGCGTCCGAGTCCTGGATCACGTGACTTCCGGGCGGGGTGAGCTCCCCGACCCGGTGCCTCTTGGCCAGCTTCCGCCTCACGACGACGGACTTCGGGGGCGGCGACACCGACATCTTGGAGGCCGGGTTCGACTCCCCGGTGTAGGTGGCGTTGAGCATGTTCTTGCCGTGCAGCGACAGGGACTCCGAGGTCTTGGCCTTCAGCTGCTGCTTCAGGTCGTGCAGCGGGTGTATCTCCGACAGCCTGGGCCTGTCCTGGGCACTGCGGAACGGGATGTACTGCTTGGGGACTATTTTACTCACCGCCGGCGCCGGTTGGCCGTTGTGTTTGTACATTTCCCCGTCTATGATGTAGACGTGTCCATTTTCGTAGGATTTGTTGACTGTGTTCAAATCCCCCGCTTTGACGAACCCCCTCCTGGATAAAAGTTTATTATTTTGGATGTAGCGACGTGCGTGTGTGGGTTGATTAACTACGTTGTTGTTGTTGTTGTTTTCGTCACCGACCTGCTGGCCATCTTTCGATTTGTCTCTCGTATTATTCGATTTCATGTAAATTTTGTACTTGGTGTAAATCGACGTGTGTTCATTCTTCGTGGATGGGTAGTCCGGACTCCCGGTGTTATTGTGTTCTTTCTGAGGAGCAGGAAAGTACATTTTCTGCTGGGAGGGCAAAGACTTTCTCAGAGAGCAGTTCTCCAGATGGGCGAAATTGTATTTGTCCTCCCTCGAGGAGCCCGTCTCTCCCGGGTCCTTGGAGCCCCTCGATTTGGCCGTGAGCTTCTCGATGAACTCCTTCCCGACGTCCATCTGGCTGATCAGCCGGGAGGTGAGGGAGCCGCTGTTGCCTTTGCTGGCTGGCTCCTGCAGGAGCTGCTTGGGGAAGTTCTGCAGTGCGTTGGAGTAGTTGGTGTAAGGGGCGAGGTCATTGCTGCTGGACCTGGACACGTCCGAGTGAGTCGGCGAGACGGGAAGCGCCAGGCCGGTCTTCAGGTCGATAGAGTCGTATCTTGTCAGCGGGTTCAAGTTCTCTTTATGGTCACTGCTGTCAGCTGGGACAGAAACAAAATGAAATTGGTTATTCAATTATTTCCTGGAGACACAACAGTTATCATCATACCAAATGTGTGTCTTTAACTTAAAATTATTTATATTTTTTTCCGTTGAACATTCTTGGAAAAATGAATTTCTATATTTAAAACAAAAACTATCTAACTTTTAATGAATCGAGGAGTAATTTCAATTAACAGCTAAATATTATTTTAAACAACATTGACGGTTTAGTTGGGTTTTTTTCCTCTATAACGGCAGAAGGCGGTACTAAGCACGAAGCTCTTGACCCACCACTCACGTAGAGCGGCGATCCCAGCCCCGATCCAGCGAAATGGAATACCGTAAAGCCGGACCGAGGCCGAAGGCCTGATCAGATTCTTCAAGAACTCCAATAAATTGCGTTTGATAAAGGACTGGAACCTAAGTTTTGCCTGTATGACGATAAAGTGATCAGATCCTTCAAGAACTCCAATAAATTGTTTGCTAAAACACGGGAACCTAATTAAATAATAATAAAAATCCTTTTTAGTATCTCTTATACGTATTGCTCTCCTGGTGTGGCTGCATGCTATTCACAACCGCCCGCCCCCCCCCCCCCTTTTTTTTTTTACTCGACACGTAATATATATTAATAGTACTAGTCTAAAATATTGGAATATTTGGAACAGCCGTGTAGAAAAGTTGAATTGAAAGACTTTTATGAAACTCCAAAATGATGAATCGGAATTACGGTAATGCGGAGAATGTTGAGAACTAGCATTTCAGTAGTTAATGTTGACTCTTCGGATATTTATAATAACTCCTCGTCCTTTTAATCCATTTCTCTCCTGGTTCTGGTAGGGTACGTTGCTGAATCCATTCACTGGGCAACGGGTTGGGGATGCGATGCTGGTATTTTAACGGCTCCTAGCGGATGTTAATGGCAGTTTTGAAGCTCTGGATTCACGTCGGAAATTTGTTTGAAAGAAATTTCGTCGATTGAATGTTGATCGACGGAAATTTTATTGAACGGAAATTTGGTCAAATAATTTTTTTCAGTTCACACGTTAAACTTTTGTGTGAAATTTCTTTTTGAGCGCATTATTTTGTTTTACTATATAGTATAGTGCGTTCAAAAAGAAATTTGACGAACATTTTAACGTGTGAACTGAAAAGAAAAGATTTCCACCAAATTTCCGTTCTATCAAATTTCCGTTCTATCAAATTTCCGTTCGATCAAATTTCCATCGATCACTTTTCCGTGGACGAAATTTCTTTCAAACAAATTTCCAGATACGATTTTCCAGGGTGTTCCAGGCGATGATTGTTATAGTGGGGGAAAAATGATTTTTTTATATTGCTTATATCTCTTCTTTTATTTACATTGAATCTGATAATAATTTTTTTAACATAACTAAGTGGAAGAAACTGATTTGAAATGAAGAGTTGTTCAACTCACTGTTTGAGACATCGGTCACGATTCCCGAATCTTTTTTGCTGTTGTTGGTGCATATGGTGATGTCAGTGGCTGCTGACGTCATACCACGTGACTGGGGACGGGGTGACGGCGAGACGGCGTCTGGCTGTGACGTCTGCCTCTGCAGGTCTTTGACTGCAGTCTTCTGACGAATGTCCTGTAGGAAAACATTTTTGTTACAATCAGTATATTATAAGAGTAAAATATACTAGTAAAATATAATAGTAAAATATACTAGTAAAGTATAATAGTAACATATTATAGTAAAATATAATAGTAAAATATAATAGTAAAATATAGAATTGTGTGCACTAACGGATGTGTTTACGGCACTCAAAACATTTTATTATTTGCAGATCTCTTTAATATTAGAACATCTACATCCCACGCTATTCTGCGTAAAAAATGCCAAAAGGTCAGAACGAGTGACAAGATGCTAAAATTAGTAACACAATTTCATTCAACCAATCGGAATTCAGCATTTATAGATGGACGCTATTTTAAGGTGAGCGTGAACAATGGTTTATTTTCGTAGAGATACTAGTTATTAAATAGTTTAAGTTGTTTTTATGTTACTTTTATGAGTAATTAGTTAGCACGTAGAGTTGGGGGATTTGGTTTGGGGGGGGGGGGGGGTTTGCTGTGCTGTTATGTAACATATAGCCACTCAAATAAAAGTGATATAATTTTAAAAAGAAACAAAATTTAGATTTAAAAAAAAAAAGATTTTCTATGTGTGTTTTGAGCCTTTCTATATGTCGATTGAACACTACCATATGTGGATTGAACACTTCTATATGTGGATTGAACACTTCTACATGTGAATTGAACACTTCTACATTTGAATTGAACACAACTATATGTGGATTGAACACTTCTACATGTGAATTAAACACTTCTATATGTGGATTGAATACTTCTACATGTGAATTGAGCACTACCACGTGTGGATTGAACACTTCTACATGTGGATTGAATGCTTCTACATGTGGATTGAACCTTCTATATGTGGAATGAGTACTTCTATATGTGGATTGAATACTTCTACATGAGGATTGAACATTTCTACATGTGGATTGAACACTACTATATGTGGATTGAATACTTCTAATATGTGGATGTACTGACCTGAAGGTGCAGGGTAATACGATTATCCTCGTTGTTCGACTTGGTTGGTGGTGCTGGAGCGTGGTGGCCTTGACCCACTGAACTTTGTTCCATGTGGTAGCGGTGGAGACGGGTGAGGTAGAGGTGGTACGTGGAACAGGCTGGTGACGAAAGTGTATATTAAATTTATTCTCTGGGTGACCTACGGCGATCTGACAAGTCATCTACCATACATAAACATCGCTGACAAGGAACATGCATAAAAGTCACTGACAAGGAACAGACACCCCAAAAAATCCTGTCTAGCTTGTCCAAGATGTCGTAAAATATTTGTAGGGCTCTCAACCTAATAGGATTTTTGTTTCCAATTAGCAGACAAAATTTAAATAGTAGGTGTTTATAAGAATGGAATTCTTTTTTTTTTTTTTAATATGAGAATGTCCTTTTTATTTTGATTGACTTTTATTTTTTATTTATAAATATCAATTAAGGGGAATCAACTATTAAAATAATCTACAACCAAAATGAAATTATTTTGTTGCTGACGTCCCCTGATATTGGAAGCCCTTGGCTCTCTTGAACTTTGATTTGTTTGTATTCGACGACGTACTTGACACAGCGGCGTATACGACGCACCCCCCTTTCAGCCCCCACCCCTCACGTACTTGTTTTTTAAAAAAAAATTTGAGAAGAAAAAATTAGTGTACATTTCTTTTCCCCCACACATATTCCTGCCAAGACGTATATTTTTCTTGGCGGACTTCGGGTGGGGAGTGGGGAGTGGGGGGTGGGGAGGAGTGGTGCTTTCTAAACACTGACGAATACGATAGTTGGTAGGGTGAAGTCTAATTTAAATTCAATAAATTGCTGTAAATGTCAAATAAGAATATGCACACTTTAAAATAGACAAGTACTTATCAAACAAATAGAAGCTGTACGTTGAATTATTTCCACGCCAAAATCTAAGAAAATACGTTGTTTTTTTTTTAGTATGGGTGTGTGCCAAAAAGAATGGTTAATCTTTGATCAAATGGAGAAAATGCACGGGGGGGGGGGGGGGGGAACTGTTTCTCTTCAAATCTTCATCAAATCAGAACCTGTTATATGACATTTTACTATGAATTGAACAATATTTCAACGTATAGTCAGCGAGACTGCCGAATAGTAAGAAATGGAAAAGAAAAAAAAAAGAATAGGCTGCGACCATTCGCATAGCCGCTATTCGCACCCAGGTCCCTTTAGTCCAAATCCCATTCGGATGTCATTTGTGGTAGTTTATTTTAGTTAAACTGAAGAAGTAAGTTTACAAAAGTATTGGTCCATTCAATAATCTTCCATGTGACACCTCATTTTGTCTTACAAACCCAACAATAATACTTTAAATAGTTGTTTTTTTTTAAATCCCAACCTCTCACTTCTGATACCCGGGTGTGAATTGCCACTTCGTAAAGAATAAGTCCCTTAAGAGTTCCAAGAATTGTTTTTAAAAATGTTTAACAATTCACATCATTCACTGCAGAAGGACAAATAAATACATCACTCATTTCAATTTTTGTTTTGGTCAATTTTTTTTAATTAAATCTTTGAAATTGGTGAATGAAACATGAACTGCGAAAAAGGGATATGAAGTGGAAATGCGGTGATATTTAGTGGTGTGTCACCGTTTAACATTGTTACCGGAAATGTTTTCGAAAGAAATTGGTTGGACAGAAAATCGTTTGACGGAAATTTGTTGGAACCGAAGTTTGTTCGAAATGTGAAAAAAGGGGGGCAAAAACCGAAATATTTTTTTAATTGTTAAAATTTTAATTTGTTTCATTTCAAACAAACTTTCGTTCGTGCAATGTTCGGCTAAAATTAATTTCTTTTCGATCAAATTTGCGGATGCGGTAATAACACAATATGTCTTTTTTTCCTTGATCCCTTCATATATATGACAACAGCTGAGTATTGTTCCATTTAGAAGTTACTTTAGCATTGCCCTCGACGTCATTTTTTTTTTCTTTAGAAAGAACAGGAAGAGAATACTATATGGAGACATGATAAAACAGACAGAAATAAATGCTATATATAGTTGACAATTATTTGTTAGATATATATTTTAAGACAAACTTATGACCCCCTAACAAATGACAAGTAAAAGACCCAGGATGAGCCTTTATGGAAAAATATTGAAGTTGACTTAACATTAAGTTCACTTGATATTAAGTTGACCTGATATTAAGTTGACCTGATATTAAGTTGAACTGATATTAAGTTGTCCTGATATTACGTTGACCTGATATTAAGTTGACCTGATATTAAGTCGACCTGATATTAAGTTGACTTGATATTAAGTTGACCTAATATTAAGTTGACCTAATATTAAGTTGACCTAATATTAAGTTGACATGATTTTGAGTAAACCTAATATTAAGTTGACCTAATATTAAGTTGACCTAATATTAAGTTGACCTAATATTAAGATGACATAATATTAAGATGACCTAATGCATTTTTTTCATATCACTTCTTCAAACAGAATAAAATGTTCAAACCTACAGGTGTGGACGTTCCCCAACATTCACAAAGCTTTAGAACCATCGACCTACCTGGACTAGGAATATTGCAGGTGACAAACTTGATGACCTCACCCATTCGAAACCCGAGGTTCTCAGACATGTGACTGAGGATGTCTGTGTCGAGGTCGGAGGTCCTCATCTTGTTGGGACATGGGTGCCGAGGTATTGGTTTGTTACCTGTAGATGGGGGAATGAATGTGTCATGGACGATATTTAATAACTTGATATTCGATAAATGGGTGTTATGGACAATATTTAATAACTTGATATTTGATAAATTGGTGTTATGGACAATATTTAATAACTTGATATTTGATAAATTGGTGTTATGGACAATATTTAATAACTTGATATTTGATAAACGGGTGTCATGGACAATATTTAATAACTTGATATTTGATAAACGGGTGTCATGGACAATATTTAATAACTTGATATTTGATAAACGGGTGTTATGTGCAATATTTAATAACTTGATATTCGATAAACGGGTGTTGTGTGCAATATTTAATAACTTGATATTTGATAAATATGCATATCAAAAGGACTTTTAAAAATTGGTTTAGCTGTACAAAAATAAAATGATTTTGTTTTCCCTTACATGTTGACGTCACAAAATTGATCATAGTTATGTAATTTGATTTTATTCCCCTCATTCTTTTAAATAAGGGTTGTTTTTTTAATTATATAAACAAAATCTTCCCAAAAAGTCGTTATTGGCGTATAGGAAAAAAGAAAGGAAAATTTGAATAAATAATATATCATTTTTTAGTCTATAGAATTTACTCTACACAAAAAAAGTAATAATAGAATTGATTATTCAGTACCCTGTTCCCTCAAATGAACATCCTATACCTGCCGATTGTTTAACTGAATAATATCCCCCCCCCCCCTTTTTCCTTTTCATATATTGGGGTCCTTGACAGAAATTCGAAACGGACTTAGCCGCTGCCATGTGACCTCAAAAAAGAAGCAATGAGCAGACGCTTACCCTGTGCAAGCCACGGGTGACACAGCGCTTCCGATATCGTGACACGCCTTGTAGGGTCCGGATTGAGGAACTTCTTCAGCAAGTCTCTGCAGTCTGGGGGGATTAGACAGAATATAGCAGGTTGTAGTGTGTTAACAGAGACTTTGCTATCTACATCACATAGAACAGGGGTTCTCAATGCGTCGCGACCCCTTTGGGGATCGAACGACCATTAAACAGGGGTCGCCTCAGACCAACGGAAGACACATATTTATGAAGAAGCAATGAAAGTAATTTTATGGTTAGGGGGTCACCACAGCATGAGATATTGTATTTAAAGGGTCGCTGCATTAGGAAGGTTGAGAACCACTGATTTAGGGTCTAGCACAGGCCAATAATTACAATTCTTTGTTGGCAAAATTGATTTTTTTTTTAATGAGTCACAGCAATTTATAGCTTAGTCAGACTTGGAGATTCTATGCTCTCATAAATTGTTCGAATAGCGTGGTTAAAATTTAAATGTAATCAGATTATTTCTATGGCATAGTCAGGCTACCTTTAAAATTAAGGGTTGAAATCGAAACCAAAGGGAGTATCAAGCAAACTCGGAGGGGGCCACATAGTGTGGGTTGAGTATTTTGTGGAGAGACTTAACGTAAGGGGTGTAGGGAGGGGGTGGTCCACTCCGGGCTGGAAATTTCGTCTCTTTAAATTGAGGGGCGGAATTTTCAGGACAACACAGTTTTTTTCTGTATTTTTTTTGTTTTTTTAGCACAGGAGGTATGCTTGGCCAGCCCAATCGGCACCAACCTAAGCTACGCCAATGGTTACATCAATGGACTTTGCAGCAATGCCGCTTGACATCGCAAGCAAGTAGAAACATTTACATTGTACATATTACATTTCATATCAGGTAGCCAGTAGCTCCAATGAAGACAGGCGAGAGAATCCAGCGTTGTCCGCACTGGTTACTTTCTGGTAAACCGAGATGACACCGGGGACAAAATTCAAACCAGCCGGGACACCGTAGTTAAACCGGGACATCATAGTTAAACCGGGACACCGTAGTTAAACCGGGACACCGTAGTTAAACCGGGACAATCCATAGTTTAACCGGGACAATCCATAGTTAAACCGGGACAATCCATAAAACCAAACCGGGACGAAATGTAAGCCTATCGCTATAGGACCTTCTATTTAATAGTGAAATCCCTTTTTTTCAAAATATTCAAATTATGCCAGTACCCACCTCGAGACAGGTCATCTGGTATTGGGTTCATCTGCCTGTCCCTCATCTTGGCGTACAGGGCCTTGATGTTGAAGGGCTCCACTGTGAAGGGCAGACCGCCGGTCAGCATGGCGTACATGTTCACACCTCTGTGGACATTAGAGCACAGTGAAAACGATTAAATTAGTCTTGTGTTTAAATTGAAGAGAGAAACGAAATGAAGTAATCAGATTGTTTTGATTGTCTTTTAGGTTTCATATTATCGAGACACAAAACAGCCCCCCCCCCCCCCCCCAGGCCTCACCAACAGTTCGTGGGTGTAATTTGTGTAAATGTCAATTATTACTAATCACAGATAATTCCTCTAGGTAGGAATGTATGAATGGCGGTAACGCTTGGTTCAGTGGGCGCGCAAACATAAAATTGCCATGAAGTTATCGCTAATTTGAGATTCTTATAAAGTGTGTTACTTGAATGCATGTTTTGTCCGGTAACTTTAGTAGAAAGGAAGTTCACGCACTACGGCGGCCATTGCTTCGCGGCTAAATTCTAGGTTGCAGATTAATATTTATGTAGATTATTACAATATATATATATATTTCTTAAACTTTATGCTTCAGAGTTAGTAGCCTAGACCGTGGGTCAGAAAGTCCTTTACCCCAATGCAGGTTTTTTAAAAAGACACCCTTAATTCACTTAAGTAACTACACTGAAAAAAAAATCCAGTATTACATAAGTCACTACGATCATTTTTCCGCTCCGCCCCTGCTCACCGTAACGATTTCAGTTTCTGAAATGTGTTGAAATAATATTTTCATAAGATTATTATTTCAGCGCTTGATAGTCGAAAGCGATTTTTTTTTATCTGAGCCTGAGCATTGCTTCTTTGGTTTTTGTTTGTCTTTTTTTTAGGTGCGTTTTTAATTTGATTTGAGAATCACCGGCTAAGACTATATCAAAGTGTGTTAAAGAATTTCTCATATAAGAGTTATAAATAACGCGAACCTAAAATAATTTCAATAAAATATTACCAAATAAATTAGCTTCCTACAAAATAATCAATGAGAACTTGTAGCATTGGCAGAAGTAATATTAAGTGTCTCTTCTTGCCATTGGAGAGTGTGCCTCTCTCGATAAAAAAAAATAATTATTCCCGTGTAGCTATGGCATTCTGACACGGGCGGAAGAACAGCCAGTCGGAGATACCCAAGTGCGGCCAGACAAGGCCCTAGTGCGGCTAGACAAGACCCTAGTGCCGTCAGACGATACCCTAGTGCAATCAGACAATACCCTAGTGCACTCAGACAATACCCTAGTGCAGTCAGACAATATACTAGTGCAGTCAGACAATACCCTAGTGCACTCAGACAATACCCTGGTGCAGTCAGACCATACCCTAGTGCAGTCAGAAAATACCCTAGTGCGGCCAGACATTACCTTAGGGTAGTCAGACAATACCCTTGTGCAGTCAGACAATACCCTAGTGCAGTCAGACAATACCCTAGTGCAGTCAGACAATACCCTACTGCAGTCAGACAATACCATAGTGCACTCAGACAATACCCTAGTACGGTCAGGCAAAACCCTACTGTGGTCAGACAATACCCTACTGCAGTCAGACAATACCCTAGTGCAGTCAGACAATACCCTAGTGCACTCAGACAATACCCTACTGCAGTCAGACAATACCCTAGTGCACTCAGACAATATACTTACATGCTCCAGAGGTCGACTTGAAGTCCATATTTCTCGTGGTTGAGAAGTTCAGGGGCGGCGTACGCGGGGCTGCCGCACTGCGTGACGCAAAACTCCTGGGCTCTCGTGCCATCCGGAGAGTTGGCCACTTTGATGAAGTTACTGAGGCCAAAGTCTGAAAGAAGTTGAGAAGAAACCGAGTTGTAGTTTGTTTTTGTTTTGTTTTGTTTTTTGTATTCGAAACATGACAAAATAAAGTCATCTATCTACATCACGATGATTTGTGTTTAATCATCCATACGTTGTTTTTTTTTGTTAGCATAGTTTAAATCAGATGTTCTCAACATGTGGGTCGCAACCACTTTGGGGGAGCCGAGCGGCCCTTTCACAGGGGTCGCCTAAGACCATCGGAAAAACACATATACTCTACCGTTATGAAGTAGCAACGAAAGTAATTGTGTGGTTCGGGGTCGCCACAACATGAGGAACTGTATTTAAGGGTCGTGGCATTAAGAAGGTTGAGAACCACTGATTTAAATGTTTTTTTGTTTGTTTTTTTCTTTTTGTCTTTTGACTTTAACCGGCAAAAATCTCCTTTTAAAAGAATTTTAAAATTGGTGCGAATGTTAACCATGAGCCTCGCTATGGGGGAGGGGGAGTGTCAAGGGGCACTTACTCCGCCCCCTCCTTTCCCCCCTCCCATATATGTTGCGTCTATACCTTTTGTAAAGGGCAATTTGTTTCTATTTTCGGTTTTGCTGCAGTAGGATTTTAACTGAAAAAAAAGTGGCAGATGTTATTGGACGCCCCGACATGAAACGCTGGCATTTTTTGTTACGAGGGTTTGGGTTACAGAACACATCCAGGTTTTTGTATTTCACTACTCACCTATGAGTTTGATGTCCTTGTTGGAGTCCAAGAGAAGATTCTCGATTTTCAGATCTCTGCAACAATGGAGGACAAGAAGAGTTAAATGGGATGCCGTCTGTGAGGCACGTTCAATAAAGTTGTCATTTAGTATCAGTGAGGGTTATGAACATTATTTGTTGAACTTTTCAAAGACTCAAAATTAAACATCTGAAATCATCATACCCGTGGTGCTCGACCCTGTTTTGTAGTCACGGCCCCTTTTATATAGAAGCTAAGTGATATACGACTTTAATTTATAGAACCAACTCCATCTGCGACCCCATTTTATAGAAACAAAGTTATATGCGAAATGGGAGTATAAAATTTTTAACAATGTCATAATACATCAAGACACCAATTAAAAAAGAAAATTTATTTTAAATATGTTTTTTTTTTACTTTAGTTTACTGTTTGAGCTAACAAACCCATAGAAGACCCTTATTTAGGGAACATGGCTTTGGGAACCTGCACAGCATGTAAGTAAAGAGGGGGGAGAGAAGAGAGAGACAGCGAGAGAATCAGGGGGTGAAGGGAGTAGAAAAATTAGATGTGGCTGAAATAGGGAGACGAGTGGAGTGTGTAGATAGAAGAGAAAGGGAGTTTTGGGATTTGTAGTGAGAGAACAAGAAATGAGAGAAAGCTAAAGAGATGGGCAGAGAAAAAAAGAGATCCGTGGGAGGGAGGGAGGCTATGACAGAGAGAGGAGGGAGAACTGCTCACTTTCTGCACAATATGTATTGAAACCCTGTCCACATCATAGGAGATACAAAACTGGGGGGGGGGGGTGGGGGGTGTGGGACCGTGCCATAACGAAATATGAAACAGACTAGACAAGCGTTTCTCAACCTGTGGGTCGCGACCCCTTTGTGGGCCGCACGACTCTTTCACAAGGGTCGCCTAAGACCATCGGAAAACACACATACTCTAACGTTATGAAGTATCAACGACAATAAGTTTGTTCTTAGGGGTCGCCAGAACATGAGGAACTGCATTAAAGGGTCGCGGCATCAGGAAGGTTGAGAACCGCTGGACTAGACAATAACTGTGTCGCATGTCATGACAGCATATTCTACAAACGTGGGTGCCCCCCAAACAACACCACTCGAGGTTCCCATAGAAGTGTGACCATCCGTGTGTCCGTGTGTGTGTGTGTGTGTCTGAAGTGGCTAGTACATCAATTATTCAGAGACGGACGCCTGGTTAGCGCGCGCGTTTCATGCATCTTTGATACCACGCCGGGGGCATGCTGGGAAAGGAAGCGGTAATGACATCAGAGAATCGACGGACCCTGTCGTCCTGTCACGAAATCCTTCAACGCCTGTCACTTAATTAATGATAAGATTTCGAAAGGGCAGAGTAGAGCAATTAGACACTTTATTGCTAGCATTCCCGGTGTCTTATGACGTTACATCTTATATCACTCGTATTTTATATTCTGACGTAAAATGGCAGCTTGTTTCGTCGTTATCCACCCCTAACCCTCCTCATATATCGATGTGAAATTTCAATCTTTTTTTTGGTGTGGTTCGAAGACGTGACCACAGTCACGACAATAAGAACATAGATATGCAGCGCTGGATAGGACAACGTGAGAGAATTGGCAGAGGATAGAGGAGAAAAAGTGGTTTACAGACTAGAGAGAAGGGGCGGGCGGCTAAGCGTTTATTCAAATTCGAGACGGATTGATAGCGTACAGATGGATTGACGACTTAGAGATGGACTGACGACTTAGAGATGGACTGACGACTTAGACATGGACTGACGACTTAGAGATGGACTGACGACGTAGAGATGGATTGACGACTTAGAGATGGACTGACGATGTAGAGATGGATTGACGACGTGGAGATGGATTGACATTAGCTTGTGGGGGGGGGGGCTGTGTCTGTGCATGGAGATAAAAGCCGGGGAAATTTCTAAATGCAATGAGTGCAAGGGTGCGGGGAAGCAGACCAGAGTCCTCCATGGGCTGTAGTGCCATTGATGATGATGATGTTAATAGTTTTAACAGGTATTATGTTGGGTTTGTTTCCCTTTAAGATTCGTATCACTTTGCGTAAACGGTGACTGATTTGCATTTCAATCTATTGAAGTTCCCACCGTGACAAATTATTCAGTAGTCGGATTAATGCAAGTTAGCGCTCTCTTCGAGATTATACGTAGGTTGTTGCTGTGGTTGTTTTTGGCTGTCAACCCACAGGGTAGAGGGTTCGATTCACCCGCGGTGGTCCCTTGGATATGGGTTGATAGCCGTTTTGGGAATTGTCTCGACATCCAAATTAGTAAGGTAAATATTATTCTTATAATCTCTACCACAGAAGTCGGAAATGAAGCAGCTAACTTAGAAATAGGGCGTTTACGAAACAAATAATCTTTTTAAAGATGTGCAGCTTGACCAAAACTTATTTTTGAAGAAGACATATTGACATAAATGAATCAGATATAATGAACTCCTTATATAAAGCACTTGGCGTGCCCCGGCGTGGTGACAGTGTCTTACCTGTGTATTATTCCGCTCCGGTGCAAATAATCTACGGCCGAGACGATCTGGCGGATGAACTTGGACACCTCCGCCTCCGGGAGCCTCTTCTTGGCCGATATGTACTCCATGAGATCTCCGCCCCTGTAAACGCAAGTTCAAACAATGTCTATCATTTTAGTAGCGTTCTCTCAACAAAATTGGTTCGATTGATTTACGTGTTCAGAGGTGTTGATTCAGGTGTTCACTTTGGAATAAAATATATATTTTTTTTTTAATTGGGTTTTTTTTCATGTGTGGGTTGTGGTTTGTGGTTTGCAAATGTCTGAGCCATTTTTTAAAATAACTGTTTGGTTTTGTTTGTTTTTTTGATATGTTGAAATAGGGTCAGTTAGAACAGACGTCTCCAAAGTGTGTTTTAACGCAATCCCGGTGCGTTCGTTCGTTAATCAATGGCATAAAAACCAAAAAACCGAAATAGTGTGAAACAAATGTAAAACTCCATTATCAATGTTTAATTTGTTAGTAAGCATGCGGTACGAAGTGTCATTACTCTGATTACTCATAAAGTAATCGTTAGTGTTGTTTTTTTTTTTAATGAACCCATTATTTTATGAAAATCTTTTTTATGATATGTTTCGAGACTTCTAATTAACCCTAGAGGCGCAAATGACTTCAGTAACTTTCCAAAAGTAATGACGAAACAAAAAAACGAGATAAATGTCTAATTTCGTGAATTTCATGGACCCTAATTCCATATGGACATAAGCATTTTGTATGTAACTTTTAAGTGAAAAATACTTTTATAAATATATTTTTTTAAAATATTATTTTAAAAAATCTTTTTGCCTGAATTTAGTAAGGACGTACACTTAGTAATTGTATTTTTTTTTTTTTTTTTGTGTGTTCCTAGATTTCTGTAACAAGATGAAAATTCTTGTATTGTATTATAATCTACACAGGGCCGTACTTTTGTAAGCTCATTCTATCTTAACAGAATTTATGTCCCGATATTTATTTTTTTCCCCACGACCTATACATATTGTTTAGTGAAAATCCACCCTATATTTTTATGTACACGTATATAATCAAATACATACGAGTCTTTTTGTTCTCCTTACCGGCATAATTCTGTTACCAGGTAGTACGAGTTGTCCGTCTCCATCACCTCGAAAAGGGAGACAATATTCGGGTGTCTAATAAGCTGGAGTAGCTTCCCTTCCCTCCTCAAGTTTTTCCGAACATAGTTGTCTGTCTTTGCTCGCTTCTTGTCGATGACTTTTATAGCGACCTAGAAAATAAAACATAACAAAGTTTAACTGACCGTTCGTCACACTTCCAAAAATTGTAAGACCTGGCACCATATTAAAGTAGGTCACTCAAAAAAAACTACGTTTTGAAAATAAGTGTACAATCATGTTGTGAACTTTTAGAGCAGGGTACTAAAGTGGCTCTGGAACACTAAAGGGAAACGGAAAAAGAGGCAATGCCGACGAACACTTGGCTCCGTGAAGTGGAAGCAGGTACCAAGAAGCTTGGCCACACTTGCGTGTGGGGGGGAGGGGGTGGCTAGAGAGATTGGCTCAGGATCGTGATACCTGGAGGACACTTGTAGGTGACCTATGTCCTAGAAAGGATGACAGACGTCGATGAAGATCGGCCGCTGTTCCTCGAGGACGAAGAGGCGAAAGAAAAACCAAAGTGGCTGCGGTCCTGTTTTGATTTGTATGGCATCTTCGACTCTGCCGTTTTGATTTTTTCGATTTTTTTTTATTTTTTTTTTTGATTTTTTAATAAATTTTTACAGACCCTGGCATAGAGTGAAATGAATTATTTAGATATAAGGAATGCAATTTAAAACCAGTTGCCTCCTAAGAATCATTCTCAAGCACCACTTCATTACTTCCATGCAAAACAACTTCAGGGCATTTTAGTATGTTAATTTTAGAATCCCTATGTTGAAGAAAATTAACATTTATTTTTAAGCTACCGCGGAGAACTGGTCATTGGAAGCAGCAGACGATATTTATCGATGTCCATTAAAGTGCAGACCTAGGGATGGGGGGAAAACTGAACGGAATATGGAATAATCAATTAATTTTTGTTCTCCAAATTCTTAATCGAATAATCGATCTGATAAAACAATTCAAAATCGATTTTGGCCTCCTTGAGAAAGTACAAATTTTAAAACTCTTTGCGTCTCGTCACGGCTACCCGCACATATGAAAACAGTGGCTTAGCATGTTGAGGAATTAATAGCAATCGTGCGTTGTGGTGAAGTCTTTCGTTTTGCAACAAGGTTTACATGGTGAGGTTGTAAGAAGAATGACACCACAACGCTTACAGGATGAGGTTGTAAAAGGAATGACACACCATGGTTTACAGGGTGAGGTTGTAAGAAGAATGACACCACAAGGCTTACAGGGTGAGGTTGTAAAAGGAATGGCACACCATGGTTTACAGGGTGAGGTTGTAAAAGGAATGGCACACCATGGTTTACAGGGTGAGGTTGTAAAAGGAATGGCACACCATGGTTTACAGGGTGAGGTTGTAAAAGGAATGGCACACCATGGTTTACAGGGTGAGGTTGTAAAAGGAATGGCACACCATGGTTTACAGGGTGAGGTTGTAAAAGGAATGGCACACCATGGTTTACAGGGTGAGGTTGTAAGAAGAACGACACCACAACGCTTGCAGGGTGAGGTGGTAAAAGGAATGGCATGTCGGTTCATTCGAGTCTGGTATTCCGTACAGATGTTATGGTTGGTTGATCCGATGACAAGGGTATTACCAGGGAGCAGACTTCGATAATGTGTCCAAAATCCCTGTCTTGACAACTATATCACCATACATATAATAACATTTTGAGTCGTTTTAAGGGTGCATTGCGGGTGTGGTAAACTATACATATTAAAAGATCCTTTTCTGCATAACTAAATTTTAATAGTCTTGTTCACGAATAACGACAGTGATGGAGAGGGTCGGCCGAAACATCGTCCCTCGAGCGTAGCGCAACGCAAAATATCCAGCTAAACCCTAAAGATTAAACCCTGGAAACTAAACCCTAAAAATTAAGCACTATGAATTAAACCCTAGATATTAAACCTTAGAAATTAAACACTCGAGGTTTGAACCCTAGATACTAAACCTTGCAAACTTGATTTTGGAGACAGGGCGTGACGTAACATGAATAATGCTATTTTATAATGAGATATGGTTAATAAAGATTCAAGGAAAGAAATGGGGTGAGGATGGGGCAGTGAGGGTGGAGCCGTTGGGGGGCGCTTTGGGGGAGGCGTATGACCCCCCGCGAATTTACAAACTGAATGTCTGCATATATTTAAAGGGATGAAAATATGCAGGCGAGGTATCCCCGGCTTTAACGTTCTTAAAGAAATCGTTCTGAGATTTTGAAGACAGGCAGCCACCCGTGACGGCACAAATGGCCGTTCGCTGTTGGAATCGTTTGGACTAATCCTGCCTGGAATGCCTTAATCCAGAGCAGGTCAGCTGTGGTGGTACTTTTTTAGGGAGGGGAGGTGGGTGGGGGAGTTAAAATTGAGCTGTATTAAAAATGTACTTATTTTATTTTTTTTAACTAGGTCAAACTTCTGATCACCAATTCGGCTTCCATAGCGAACTGTCCACGACTTTCACGAATTGTTTTTTTTTTTTGTTTTCTTCGTGTTGCATTTCGTTGTTACCAGACTGAATGAATTCGGTGGAAGAATTTATTGATCTGTCTCAATGTCTCTTTTTTTTTTCGAGGTGCTGTAGACCGTGGCGCTGCTTTTTTCGTTCCGCCCAATTTTTAACACAAGTTATGATATAACATTGAACACCGGAAATGGAATGTTTGGACAACGCTAACCTGCCTTGACTTTAACGGGGGGGGGGGCGGGGGTTGGGGGTGGTTGGGGTGATTGGGTGTGGTTGGGGTGGTTGGGTGTGATTGGGGTGGTTGAGTCGTGGCAGCCTCATATCAGTCTCTTGCTATTTTAAAGAATAAAAGAATATAATCTCTGTAAACGATATTTCAACCTAGTTGTGGACACACCAGCGCTTGCCGGCACCGGCCCTAAGGCTCGGAGAGCTGGTGGGATCAAATTGGGCGTCATCTTAAAGGCGCCAACAAAATACGAAATTAGTTTTGTTATAATTTTTAGTAGCGGTTTGGGTGGTTGCAGTAAAGGTGGTGGTGGCAGTGGTTTGGGTGGTGGTGGCAGTGGTTTAGGTGGTAGTGGCAGTGGTTTGGGGGGCAGTGGTTTGGGTGGCAGTGGTTTGGGTGGCGGTGGTTTGGGCGGCAGTGGTTTGGGTGGTGGTGGCAGTGGTTTGGAGGGCAGTGGTTTGGGTGGCAGTGGTTTGGGTGGCAGTGGTTTGGGTGGTGGTGGCATTGTTTTGGGGGCAGCTGTTTGGGGGGGCAGCGGTTTGGGGGGGCAGCGGTGTGACTGGTGGTGGCAGTGGTTTGAATAGAATATATTAGACGGAGCCTTTCACAGACACGGGGATAAATTGTCCGAAAATTGAAGGAAATAATGCAAAGAACAAGGAGATTCAAGGAAATATTTTTTTTAAATGTTGAGAAGACAAATGTTTACGAACTATTCGTAAATTTATTTACGGGTGGCAACAGTGGGTCTCAAGTGTGAAATGAAGCGGTTTTTTTTCTTTAAGAGTTTATGGCTTAACAAAAGAAGAAGCTTTTACAGTAACATTTGAGACAGGTCAACTCCTCCCCCTCGTGACCACGGCTCCGTCTCAAGTAGATTCCATTAGTAGACCACTTACGTCATCTGTCACTTTGTGTAAACTGTACTCATGAACAGGGTATCACTATTGTCATTTGACACACACACACACACACACAAACAGTTTTTCCTATTTAAATCTCACTACCATTGTTTGACTACTCGGGTATCGATCCTTTGAATAAAGACTTCCCTCGCAATTATTTTTTTCCACATGGCAATTTTCTAAAATTGCGATACCACCTTCAGGTTGGTCCCCTTGGTATCGTACTTATAAACAATGATTTGTATGCACAGCCCCACGTATCAATCATGTCTACCGATATGACCCACACAGAGGCCTCCCTTTGTAGATTTTCTCCGCAATATTATGCCGATGATACTTGTCATCTCTGTACTGAAACCCTTCAAACGCCGATACTTTCCAGACTCAAACAACGACGGAAACACGTCACGAAGACACGTGCACTGAAGTGACATGCGCGGCACACGCGCCGGAGAATTAAACTGTTTGGCAACGAGAGTGTGGGAGCAATTTACTTCCGGTGAGGTCGTGATGGCTTTGTTTACTCAGCCCCCCCCCCCCACCCAAGGACTTTTTTTTTAAAGGCTGCACCTATTGGTACACGGGTACCAGAATTGAGAGGTTGGGATTAAAAAACGATTTAAAATATAATTTGTTGGGTTTGTAAGACCAAACGAGGCATCAAATGAAAGATAACTGAATGTACTATACGTTTGTAATCTTAATTCTTCAGTTTTACTAAAATAAACTACCACAAATGACATCCCAATAGCATTGAGCCTAATGGTACCCGTGTGCGAATGGCGGCGCTGCGTGTCTGGGTCCATTTTGACTAATGCTATTCGGATGCCATTTGTGGTAGTTTATTTTAGTTAAAATGAAGAATTAAGTTTGCAAGCGTATAGTACATTCAATTATCTTTCATTTGATACCACATTTGGTCTTACAAACCCAATAATAATATTTTAAATCGTATTTTAATCCCAACCTCTCAATTCTGGTACCCGGGTACCAATAGCCACTTCGTTTTTTAATGTCTTAATTTCTCCCCCCCCTCCCCCCCCCCGGTGTTTGTTGTTTATTCCCCTTAAGTGTTGAGATTTATGTTAATATATGTAAAGATTTTTGAAAAATTCTTCTTTAGCACATTTTTTGTGGAGTTTTTAATTTGAGTTACTGGTTGATACGCCCATGCCAGCAAGCATTGTTTTACAGTAGCTTGTGTTCTTTTTGAGATTCTCATCCCAGCAACCAGGTCAGGGTTGGCTTTTTTTTCACCATGTCAAAAATAGCTACTTTAGGGTGGTGGTAATGTGGGTGTGGGGGGTGGGGGGTATATAGAGTAACTGAAAGGTGGGTTGCGATTACAAATGTTTCTGGAAAAAATAAGAAGCGGCAGAAACTTACTTTTTCTCCTGTCGTCAGGTGAAGGCCTTCCTTGACTTTGGCGAAGCTGCCCACCCCCAAGGTCCTGCCCAGCAAGTAGCTGCCGACCCGCTTGGAGTGAGCAAATGATTTGATGAGATCCTTTTTGACCTGGCAGAAAAAAAAATAACAGAATTGAAATGGACCATAAAAAAAAACAGGCACATAACGTAGTACCGTTTGTTCGGCTCAGGTTAACCCCCCCCCCCCCCACTCCCTAAAACACCACAAGAGCAGCACCACATTCGACGCCATTCGGGTTTAAAAAAAAAAATTTAACAAACTATTCAGTAACAGGTACAGCAGCCACCACATTTAGCACTGTCTTTAACAGCACATTTAGCACTGTCTTTAACAGCAAATTTAGCACTGTCTTTAACAGCACATTTAGCACTGTCTTTAACAGCACATTTAGCACTGTCTTTAACAGCACATTTGGCACTGTCTTTAACAGCACACTTAGCACTGTCTTTAACAGCACATTTAGCACTGTCTTTAACAGCACATTTAGCAATGTCTTTAACAGCACATTTAGCAATGTCTTTAACAGCACATTTAGCACTGTCTTTAACAGCACATTTAGCACTGTCTTTAACAGCACATTTAGCACTGTCTTTAACAGCACATTTAGCACTGTCTTTAACAGCACATTTAGCACTGTCTTTAACAGCACATTTAGCACTGTCTTTAACAGCACATTTAGCACTGTCTTTAACAGCACATTTAGCACTGTCTTTAACAGCACATTTAACACTGTCTTTAACAGCACATTTAGCACTGTCTTTAACAGCACATTTAGCACTGTCTTTAACAGCACATTTAGCACTGTCTTTAACAGCACATTTAGCACTGTCTTTAACAGCACATTTAGCACTGTCTTTAACAGCACATTTAGCACTGTCTTTAACAGCACATTTAGCACTGTCTTTAACAGCACATTTAGCACTGTCTTTAACAGCACATTTAGCACTGTCTTTAACAGCACATTTAGCACTGTCTTTAACAGCACATTTAGCACTGTCTTTAACAGCACATTTAGCACTGTCTTTAACAGCACATTTAGCACTGTCTTTAACAGCACATTTAGCACTGTCTTTAACAACACATTTAGCACTGTCTTTAACAACACATTTAGCAATGTCTTTAACAACACATTTAGCAATGTCTTTAAAAACACATTTAGCAATGTCTTTAGCAACAATAGGCACTGTCTAAAACAATACACTTAGCACTTTCTTAAACAACACATTCAGCAAACCATGCAGTGCTATACCCTGCACCCCTGGCAGTGATTCTTTGAGCCACCTATCCCAACGTTGTCATGGAAATTTCTTTCAATTTAACTTGTTCAACTTTCCACTTGTCTTAGTGTATCAAATAACTTGTTCACTCTCCACTTGTCTTTATGTGTCAAATAACTTGTTCACTCTCCACTCGTCTTTATGTGTCAAATAACTTGCTCACTCTCCACTTGTCTTTATGTATCAAATAACTTGCTCACTCTCCACTTGTCTTTATGTATCAAATAACTTGTTCACTCTCCACTTGTCTTTATGTACCAAATAACTTGTTCACTCTCCACCTGTCTGTATGTATCAAAAAACTTGTTCACTATCATATCGTCTTTATGTACCAAATAAATTGCTCACTCTCCACTCGTCTTTATGTATGGAATCCCAAGACCCCTATTGGCACTACTTTACCATTAGAAGTATTTTATTTAACCCACTGTGTCAAAAATTTGTTACGTGGCAAGATACGATGATCCCCATAGCAACCAGGTCAACGATCACCATAGCAACCAGGTCCCATAGCAGCCAGGTCAACGATCACCGCAGCAACCGTGACGTCTGCCACAATTGCAAAACTAGGACAAAGACATTCACTGCAGAACAAATATTTAAAATCACAAACCTTTGACCCGTTTTCCTCTACGGCAATCGTGTGTGCATGTTTGTACTTCTCTTTTTATCTAGTTAAACTTTGATATTTGTCAACTTATATTGATTGTTCCTCGTGACAGGTGAGACTTACCTGAGTGACAGGCTCCGGCAGGTGATGTGTCTGATACATGTTGTCTTCGGGTACTGTCATGGTCAAACGCTCATCTCAGCGTCCCGTCAGCTGTCGGTGCAAACCGTTATGGAACCAACGACACACCTTCCTCCCTCACAAACACACCAACACTATTTTTTTGCCCTTCAGTTTGTTAACTCCAAAAACATGTGTTTTGACTCTCTCACACAAAGAGAGATCTCCCGATGACGTCACTGCGTTCAGAACCGCCTTCGTTTACTCTCTACTCGAATGTCTTCGAGACGCTAACCGCCTGTTGTCTGAGAAAACAAAATGGCGTTCACTTTTCGTGATTTGGTTTCGACAAGCTGTCCCACTGATGGATCGCTGCTTAATTCATATAGTGACAGGCTGTTAAATCTATCAGGCTGTTTGTCCGACACTTTGATCGTCTGCTCCGGTTTTTTTCCTTTTTCGTCTAAGCTGTGCTGTATGTTAATCAGGTAAAGATAAGCCGTGACGTTGAAGGAAATGGCATGAATCCTCTTGTCCTGATTGGATTTGGATTCGATGTTATCTCTTAGTGTGAAGATTCGAATCTGTGAACAAGAAAAAACGAATATTTATAAATATTAATATTCATTGACATTATTGAAAACCAGCATTTCGTTCACTGGCCGGAGAGGTTACATGTTAACTGAGTCAATCATCGCTTGCTGCAAGCGGTGGGGGTCATTGCCCTGTTCATGCTGTTGAGATATTCACCACGAGAATACATCTGCTAGAACAGTGGTTCTCAACCTTCCTAATGCTGCGACCCTTTAAAACAGTTCCTCATGTTGTGGCGACCCCCAACCGCAAAATAATTTTCGTTTCTACTTCATAACTGTAGATTATATGTGTTTTCGACTGTCTTAGGCGACCCCTGGCAAAGGGTCGTTCGACCCCCAGATTGAGAACCACTGGGCTAGAACAAATTAGGTGTAAGCATTTTTTATAACGTTACTGACATGCGCAGTTAACATAGTCAAAATATCAGGAAAATCTCCACACACAAACACTGTGATGACCGCCAAACAAAAATGCAATAGGTACGGAATATATGAAGGTTTTATTTTTATGTCTACGTGATAGGTTCCAGTACGGTCCTTGAGATGGTCTGTGAGACGGTTTCAGAGAGGGTCTGTGAGACGGTTTCAGAGAAGGTCTGTGAGACGGTCTATAATAAAGTTTTTAGGACTTTGCAACAAGGACTTAGTAAACTTAAAGGTCTAAACGATGATATATAATAAGCATACATTTCCCTAAACGCTTCAAAAAATGCAATAATTTAATGTGAGCTTTGCGTGTGCCTACGTTTAACCATATTAGTAAAAAAAAATTAATAAAATTTAAAAAGCATAAAATGTACCTCTATTTGTGACAGCGAACATAACTTGCGCGTACCTTTATGACTGTCTGCATAACATGTAGCCGTACTTGTTAAGGTGACCACGGCCGCGGTCGGTGCAGTCCGCGTCAACGTTAGTACCATTATTCGAAACATGTCCAGCCCCATGAATCTACTCGCTCGGCCATTGTATCGCAGGCATTCACCCGGCTGTACTCAATGTTTCCTTCTACAAACTCTTCGTGTGCGTTCTTTCACGCCTGATCGAATCTTGTTCTCATTAGCAAGCTAGAGGGGGGGGGGGTATGATGAATAGTCCTTGTGAACGGGAATACAATACGGTGATTAGTTAAAATATACTAAGTGGGGGGTGGAAAGGTGGAGGGGGTTGGGGGGGGCTTAAATTGACCATGTGAAGTTGAGAGTAGTGAACATGAACATAGTTTCGGGCGGGTGTGTACATTGGTCGATTGCGATAACTCAGATTGCAAATAGTAGTTGTTGGTCGGGGGCGGGGCGCCTACAAACTCACAGCCCACCCCCACCTCACTCCCGTCACATCCAGTTTGTACAAATGATCAATTACTTTCCTTGTTGTTATTCTACAGGCAGTTCTCCATTGTAATAAATACAAACGAGTTCCGTTCAGAGAGGTCGCTCTTTATATGTTGCTTTTCTGTGCGTCCGTTGCGCGTCAGGACGCCGAAATATGAGCTGTCCTCTTAATATACAACGGCGAAATCCAATATGTGGGTTGTCATTTTGGTTTTAAATATTAAAGGCGTGGTATTAAATAGCATGGGGTACACGAAGTATAGGTCACTGTAACAAAATGGGGGGGGGCGGAAGTAGGGGAGTCAGGTGATAATACACCCCACCACCCTACAATTACCACAATTCTTTCGCTGCCCACTCGAAAACTCCGTCTCAGCTAAGTGCTATATTTTTTATACATTTTTTTTCGGTCTTTTTTTTATGTTGTCTGTTCGCTGACGAAGGCTTCCTGTCGAAACATTCGTTGCTTTGTTGCGTTCCTTTTTTTCAGGTTTAACCTTACTTTGTTTTACTTATTACTTAAGTACCAACTAGTATTGAGGGAAAAAGGGGGGGGGGGAATGCTCAACACTTTATATAGAAAACTCCATAATTAATTAGGACCTATGAAAGTATTAGTGTTGTCAGTTAAATGCAGAGCAAAATGAATATACAGTAATTGTGTTTTATGATAACACTTTTAAAGTTATGCGTTATAGTTATAGACTGAAACACGCGCCCCGCTTAACACCCACCCCCTCCGCTCCCTCCGCCCCCCTTCTGCCCGCATTTAAGTTTAATATTGAAAATTACAAAATAGAATTATGTGGACGATATGCTACGTACTTGAAATAAAGTTGAATAGTATGGAAAAAAAACGTTGAGAAGATGTTTGGGGAAAACAAGAGGCAATAGTAAGTAGTTCATTTTAAATTAACAACATTATATATATATATATATATATATATATATATATATATAAATGTGATAGAATAATATAGTGTAAAATTGTGTTGTTCATTAAAAGAGCAAATATTCGTTAAAGCGGGTACAGCCTGTGTTGTCACGTTTATTGTGGAACTGTTTTTCCATGGTTCTAATCATATAAGAAATTAAGACATCTAGACGGCATCAAAGACTAACAGATGTATATTTTGAGCATACATTCTAGCAGTATTTGAGTTCGGTTCCAAGGCGCATTTTTTTTTAAAAAAAATTTAATCTTTTTTTTTTTAAATTGTATGTAGAAAGAGATAGTCGTGGGGGGGGGGGGCGGGAGCTGAAAAAAACTATCAGTCTGTATTATTAGACAGCGATGGGCGGAGCAACGGCGTAGCGAGGAGGGAGGCAAGGGGTGCATCATGCCCCGGGCGCTACTCACAAAGGGGCGCCAAATGGTATATTTTACATGAAATATTGTATGGTTTTCGAATAGAAGGGGCGCTAAAAAGGTATTGTGCCCCGGGCGCGAGTTAAGCTCGCTACGCCACTGGAGCGGAGTGACGGAGAAATGTTTATCTTTATACAGATAGAAAGATATTCATGTCACCTTGCAGCCGAGAAAAATGCATGTCCGCGCTCTGCTTGTGCCCCACCCGACGCAAATTCGTCGTTAAATATTGAGAACCGCTGTGCGTTGTGAAAGAAATAGTGTGGTATTTTTGTTTTATCTTTTATGAATACACGCCTTCTTTTAACATTTCCGTCATTAATTCATCACATTTACATTTCTGTCGATGACTGATTGAAGCGGATCGATGCCAGGTTTTTACAAACAGTATTAATGCCAGTGTTACTGTAGACTTGTTGGCATAATCGTTTCGTTTCGCCGATGTGGAGAATTCGTTCAATTCGTTTGACATCTCTTAGTTTATTTATTCTTTAATGAACAAACCCCAATGTGTGTAAAATGAATTAAGAGTTTTAACACAGACGCTTTCGTGAAATTGATGAATCTTTTCAGCCTACGATTCTTCGTTCGACTTATTATTTTATTTTAATACATTTTTCAAGTCTCTAAAGGCATTGATGTAACAACGCAAGATATATTTCATTTCGAATTTTCTCCTCCCAAAATATTAGAATTTGAAAGAAGTATATCAAGCGGGAGGTTGGGGGGGGGGGCGCGATCGGTATGGGTATGAAATATAAGAACAATAAATGCTGAACTTGAATTAATAGACCGGAGAAAAGATTAGGACGTGTCGGCTTAGAGCCTTCATAAGCGAACCAGACCAAAAGAAGGATGACAAGTAACAGAGATACTTTTAAAAAACTTATGAGATTTCCTTTTCTTTATGTCTTTCTTTTTGAAAAAGGAAAAAGAGAAAGAAAGAAAGAAGGAAGGAAAGATAAAAAGAAAGAAAGAAAGAAAGAAAGAAAGAAAGAAAGAAAGAAAGGAAGGAAGGAAGGAAGGAAGAAAGAAAGAAAGAAAGAAAGAAAGAAAGAAAGAAAGAAAGAAAGAAAAGAAAGAAAGAAAGAAAGAAAAAGAAAGAAAGAAAGAAAGAAAAAAGAAAAGAAAAGAAAGAAAGAAGAAAGAAAGAAGAAAGAAGAGAAGGAAGAAAAGAAAGAAAGAAAGAAAGGAAAGAAAGAAAGAAAGAGAAAGAAAGAAAGAAAGAAAGGAAGAAAGAAAGAAAAGAAGAAAGAAAGAAAGAAAGAAAGAAAAAGAAAAAGAAAGAAAGAAAGAAAGAAAGAAAGAAAGAAAGGAAGGAAGGAAGGAAGGAAGAAGAAAGAAAGAAAGAAAGAAAGAAAGAAAGAAAGAAAGAAAGAAAGAAAGAAAGAAAGAAAGAAAGGAAGGAAGGAAGGAAGGAAGAAAGAAAGAAAGAAAGGAAGGAAGAAAGAAAGGAAGAAAGAAAAAGAAAGAAAGAAAGAAAGAAAGGAAGAAAGAAAGAAGGAAGGAAGGAAGAAAGAAAGAAAGAAAGAAAGAAAGAAAGAAAGAAAGAAAGAAAGAAAGAAAGGAAGGAAGGAAGAAAGAAAGAAAGAAAGAAAGGAAGGAAGAAAGAAAGAAAGAAAGAAAGAAAGAAAGAAGAAAGAAAGGAAGGAAGAAGGAAGGAAAGAAAGAAAGAAAGAAAGAAAGAAAGAAAGAAAGAAAGGAAGGAAGAGAAAGAAAGAAAGAAAGAAAGGAAGGAAGAAAGAAAGAAAGGAAGGAAGGAAGGAAGGAAGGAAGAAAGAAAGAAAGAAAGAAAGATAGAAAGAAAGAAAGGAAGGAAGGAAGAAAGAAAGAAAGAAAGAAAGAAAGAAAGAAAGAAAGAAAGAAAGAAAGAAGAAAGAAAGAAAGAAAGGAAGAAAGAAAGAAAGAAGAAAGAAAGAAAGAAAAGAAAAAAGAAAGAAAGGGTGGAGGAGGGGGCGTTGTTTCTTTTTTATTTTATTTTTTACAAAAACTCTCCCCATTTTATTTTCATCGAATAAAATTCTTTTTCTTTCAATGATGAAATATAAAACATTATACAATTTAATGCAAATCGAAGAATTCGAATGTACAAAATTCTAATATGAAAAATATTTTGCCCACATCAACCTTAAACCCGACCTTCCAACCATCCAACCCCCCCCCCCCCCCAAAGGTGTCACTAAGTCTTGTTTCAAGTGGGTTTCTAGTGCCTTCCTGGTAGCGGAACAATAAAAACTAAGTTCAAATATAGTCCTTTTGGCTTACTGCAGCCTTCCCCCCACTGTTTGTTGTACTATCGAACTTTTTGTTTGGTTGAGAACTGGACACGTGTGTCAACATGGCTACCGTCATGGCCGAGGACTCGAGATCAGGTGGGCGGGGGTGGGGGGTTGTTTGTCATTGTGGCACTTTACTTAACGTGATGGAAGACAAAGGGTGGCTTCCATCCCCCCTCACAACCCACCTTCTTATTGGACACGTGTACATTAAGTATGTTGTCAAAACAGTGGCTGTGTCGGGAAGGGTGTGGGTGCGTGGGTGATATTGTGAGGGAGCGCGCGACTGTCGGGAAGAGTCTTGAAATGTGGGAGAGTGTGTTCGGTATATTTGGATAGTGCGGGGGGTATGAGAGAACGGGTGGGGGCGGGGGCAGGAGGGTTGATCAAAGTTAAAACCTACGCCACTGCGTCTCGTATGTTCAAAAACGGTTCGCGAACGACACAATTCCTGATGATGTTTGTGATCGTCGAGTACAAATGAAATACTACTCTCTACTGAGGGTATCAGGCAGGAAGTCTGCAAAAAAATTCTCTCTGTCTTTTAAGAGTACAGTCCAGTTCGTCCTGCAAGTGTCCAATCTGTCCTTTAACACTCCCGTCTGTCCCTTCAGGGCAAATTCCGTCCAGCGAGTTTACTATCTGTACTGTTAGTGTACAAACTGTCATGCAGATGACATAGCAGTGCCTAGTTTTAGAACTAAATTTGAGAGATGGCTTTTCAGAATAATATAATGTTGTTGTTTTTTTCTCCCTTCAGAATAGCGTATCGGGAAGGAGATACACCGTATTCCTGCCTTATAGTATAAAATTTAGGGTGGTGTGCAGCGCGTAGGATTGCGGGGCGGGGGTGTGCGGAGTGAGGGGGGCGGTCCTCTCCTGGCGGGACTTTTTTTTATTAAATGAAAAAGTGGAGGGGGTGGTGCATTTTTAGCTATAACTATAAGCAGAGTTTGTTACGTCGATGAAGGGCGGGAAAAGTCGTGGCACTAACCCAGCCTACGCCATTGGTGGGGGGGTGGAGCATGGGGGACGGGACAACGCGATACAATTAAGAAGCTATCTGCAGTGCACGACACAATATTTCATGAATGCTCATTAGATGAGGAAAATATACTCTGCAAACAACAAAAAAACAAACAAAAGCATTTGAGTAGTGATCAATCAACATAAGCATGATTGTCGGAACAATCAAATACAACGTTCAGAGTCTGCTTAGAACTGGCAAAGGACTCTCATTTTTTTTTTTTTTAAATGTGACTTCAAGAAGTCTTCATAAGTTAACCTCGAAATAACTGCGATTGCGTCATCACAAATTGTTGTCTTAACTTCATGTTTTGAATGAATTAGAAATTTCAACTTCCGGACACTTCCTGTTTAGTTGTTGTTTTTTCTTTTGTGCACTAGCTTTGAAGCGGCTGTGGGGGGTGGGTGGTGGGGGGGGGGGGACACTCAAATCAAAAGTGAAAATTAAACTAAGGAACTTCTTTTTTTTTTTTATCTATTCGACCGGCTTCAGAAAAAGTAATATTTTTGATCGATTCGATCAATTTACTTTTTGAGACAGCTTTATTTTTAGTACCATCATCGATATTTGACTCAATAGTCACCATATAGATAAAGACGACGGACAATGCCCCCTGAGCTGATGCCGAACGCAACAAGCGTACGTAATTGCAATCCAAAAGTTCAAAGGTGTCCATGGCAACCATCTGCGTCGTCAGATCCGATTCTTCTCAAAACGAGGCCATGAAAGCGAAGATTTTGAGTTGGCCGGACTCGGCTAGAAAGGCACACGCTACGCTGGGCCGGACACTTAGAGAGAGTACCAATAACACAGAGGAGTGAAGTGGGTGCACCACCAACACCACAGAAGAAGACCGCTCAACGGTGGACATAGGCTTAGAGGGGTGGATGGGGGATCTACAGCAGCCGGGAATCCAATCCAAGCACGGAAAAGAAAAACAATCAGTTAGGTCTGAGTGGAAGGATGTGGTGAGGCAGACCCACAGACCTACATGGGCTGTCGTGCCACAGGGATGACTGGATAGACCCGGCTAGACGCTATGACAATTGACACCTACGTCTTAAACGTCCCCAAACTCTCGCTGACATGAATAGGGATACGCTTATTATAGTATGTGCCTTTTGGTGTGTTTGGAGATATATATATATATATATATATATATATATATATATATATTGTTTTTAATATAAAAGTTCATTAAAGAAAATTATTTCCAAATAATAGAACGATAATGTCCCTTCATTCTTGCTTGAAAAGCTTGTTGTAGTTGTCTTTAAATGCCAAGTTTTATGATGTAATATCTTTTTTAAAAAAAGCTGGTCTGGTTTAATGGTGGTTGCGCCCTTTAATAGCACCGTGCCAGGAACAAGTAACCACACCTCCCCCACCCCACCATCTCCCCCCCACCCACCCACCCCCACTTAGTGATAAGGCTTAACCATAGGCAGTGTAAAATGATTGAATTCAAATAAAATACACAAGTTTTGAGTTTATTTCAAATGCTGTTATTAGAAATCCTACCATTTTGCACAATCTCACATCATTAAACAGAGGACAAAACGTAATAAACAGAGAGAGAAGTTAAAAAGTCTCGACTTGAACAACAAATGCAAAAAAATAATCTGAGTAATTTATGGGTAAGTTACTCGGTGAGTAGCTCAAACTGACCACCGGTCAAACATTCCAATTGGTGGCAGAGACATGAGCAGAGACATGGACAAAGACATGCAATGCATGGGCCGAGACATAGGCATAGACATGCATGGGCAGAAACATAGGCATAGATAGACATGCATGGGCAGAGGCATGGGCAGAGCGAATGTGTGAGCAGCCGCTAAAACTACCACGTCGCGAAGGCCGTCTCTGTCCCTGGGTGGAAATCTTTTTTTCTCACCATGCATTCGATCGCAAATTGCGTATAGTATTGTGTTGTTTTTGTTTGTTAATTATTTTAGTAAGGGTGGCGCAACTCAAGGGCCACCCTGGCGGCATAACTCTAAGCCGTAAGCCATTGGGGAATGGATGGTTAGAATATCCCTATGGAGATTAGGAAATAGTCGTGAATTCGGGATTATAATACTTTGTATATGTCCGTATATATCCTTGTCTTGGTTAAGCTCGGGATATTTCTTCATTACGGTTAATTTCGGGACAATCTTTAATCCGGTTAAAATTCAGGACACGATTTATTAACACGATTAAATTCGGGACATTCTTTATCGCGGTTAAATTCGGGACAATATTTATTACGGTTAAATTCAAGACAATATTTATTACGGTTAAATTCGGGACACACAGTTAAATTCGGGACACTATTTAACACGGTTAAATTCGGGACAATATTTAAATCGGTTAAATTCAAGACACTATTTATTACGGTTAAATTCGGGACACACTACTTAACATGGTTTAATTCGGGTCACTATTTATCGCGGTTAAATTCGGGACACTATTTAACACGGTTAAATTCGGGACACTATTTAACACGGTTAAATTTAAGACAATATTTATTACGGTTAAATTCGGGACACACAGTTAAATTCGGGACACTCTTTATCGCGGTTGAATTCGGGTCACTATTTAACACGGTTAAATTCAAGACACTATTTATTACGGTTAAATTCGGGACACACCACTTAGCATGGTTTAATTCGGGTCACTATTTATCACGGTTAAATTCGGGACACTATTTAACACAGTTAAATTTGGGACACTCGTTCTTTACGGTTAAATGTGTGTACCTTCTAAGTTTCTTTAAATTGTGCTTGTCATTGCTTTGGAGTCTCTCCCTGATATATATAACTGTTTCGTTGTCCTATTCTTTATGTTTTACTCTGACCCATGCAGTGTTAATGCACAGTGTTGGATATCCGACCCATACAGTGGTAATACACAATGTTGGATCTCTGACTCAAACAGTGGTAATACACAATATTGGATCTCTGACCCATACAGTGGTAATACACAATGTTGGATCTCTGACTCAAACAGTGGTAATACACAATATTGGATCTCTGACCCATACAGTGGTAATACACAATGTTGGATCTCTGACTCAAACAGTGGTAATACACAATATTGGATCTCTGACCCATTCAGTATTGATACACAATGCTGGATGTCCAGCAGTTGTTCAGCGTGTTTAAATTCACCCATTTGTATTGTATAAACTTGTACAACATTTCGTTTCTTGACTTTCATCTTGATATATTTTGTGACATATGACATATGTAACTACCACTCTAATAACTTAGGACATCTACACACACGAGTAGACAATTGTTCTGATAACATATAATAGGAAGCGAACTTGTTCAAGCGGTCAAGTGAAGACAAGCATGGTCTTTGAGTGTCAACAAGTTGAACAGTAAACGTACGTTGTAGACAAGACCTACGCCAACATATATCAGTTGGATATGGCCCTAGGCCCCCCTAAGGACCTTAACATGAACTGATAGGATGTCTGTAAACCATACACTAAGCACATATTATCGTTTTTTTTTAATTTTTTTTTTTGCAACTCATCGGGATATTGCAACAAACTGTACTTTCTAAAAAGCAACACAACACCAAGAATAATTAATAACACTTTAACAACTTACGTGGAGGCTGATTATCCGAGTGAATCTGTCACGCAACAGGGGCGGCGCCAACTACACCACGCAATGACCACTCCGCGAGCTCTGACTAAACCACAATGATGACGGGAAGACCTGGCCCATTTTATTTATATAGTCGGCGGTTCACCTGGCCCCAGCTTACACTGGACGGCCCGTAACACTGGGGGGAAAGTTATTCCAGGCTCTCGCATGCAAATACTACACAAGCTCGTTCTCTAACCCTTAGCCCTCCCCCCCCCCACTCCAATGGGGGGTCGTGTGGAAGCTGGGGTTGGGACCTGGTGATTTTGGAGCAGGGGGGGTGAGGGGACCTCCTGCCCCAAACGTCCAAGTTTAGATGCTACAAATAGTGTACCGCAAGAGCTCTGGGCCATTATTTGACAGCAGTCCCCTCCACACACACACACACTTTTCTCCTGTTGTGAGATCGAACAAACAGACGGCAGAGCGATCAGGAATACCGAACGGCGTCGCTTAAAATAACCTCTGCAGGTATGCTGTCGAGGCGGGCCCCCCTGGTGACAATACACGACAAGCAAACGCTGCATTACGGAGGCAAATGTTGGTTTCCCAATTTAGACGCACCGCAAAGTTTTTATGAGTCAGGAATGGAACAAAAAAATAAAACACACACATAAAAATTTTTATTTTTTATTTTATGGTTTTATTTGGAATGTTGATTTGTGTGCTGTTTCCTAGTTTGCCCCCCCCCCCCCTTATTGTTGCAGCTGATATTCTTTACGGTAAGACTTCAAAACGGGACACAAATTATCCTTTCACTTCGGCTTTAAACATCAATATATTATTGTTATCTATAAGTCTATGAGAAGTATTTTGACTTTTTAAATACATTTTTTTTAAATTCACCATTAAAAGGTTGAGTTACAGATGTAATTTTTTTTAAAAAGAAAACCTCAATTACTTTATCTAAAAATCTGTTGTCGGATTTTTTTGTCTGGAGCTACGCCTGAAGACATGGCCTTCGCTTTGCGTGTCCAGGGCGTAATAAAAATGCGGATTATGCAGATTATGATGAACTAATCTTTGCATTTTTGATGGAAAAGGGGGGGGGAGGGGGGGGGGAGTCTGTTATTTTGTTTATTTTTGGATGTTCTTGTTTCTTTTGTTTGTTTTTTTTTTTGTTTTTTTTGTAAAGGGGTGTTGGGGGGGGGGGCAAATTGCGTGGCGTTCGAGAATATGCCATATGTTGTAGAAGGGAGGAACAGCCTCTTTTATAGCAAACAATTTAGGCGCCTATTACAAAACAATATTAAGAGGAGGATGACACGATGCGAAGAGGGTGGGGGTGGGGGTGGAATATTATAAACTTGTCTAAATGAGAAATAGTTTGTTTGAATATTCGGGGCGTTCTTCAATAAATAATGAGAGAACCGCAAACACCCCCCCCCCCCCTTTTTTTTTTTTTTTCCTTTTTTTTTTTCATTCAACTTGGTAATATCTTTGTTGTAATACTGCCCAGCCCAGTCTTCCAAGGTTTTAGTGAGCCAACCCCCCAGTCCGTCCCTTTACAGAATACAATATTTATAGCCCTGTTTTGTTTGTTTGTTGTTGTTGTTTTTTGTAGTTTGAGGGCTCGGGAAGATATTATTATTATTTTTTTGTTTTTCAGTCTTAAAATCACAACTCTAGACAAGATCAACATAGGTGTTGGGGGATCCCAAACTTTCAATAGCGACTGGAGACGTAGGAGTTTTTTAACCGTAACACAGACAGGAAACGGCAGCTGATTTAGTGCATTGTGGTATGTTGCATCACAGTGAAGCGGGGAGGGGGGGGGAGTGGGGTCGGTTTTTTTTATGACCACTTCAACGAAAGGACGAGTACCCTTTAAAGACATCGGGCCGGGTGGGTGGCTGCCTCGTCAAATGATAAAAGTCCAATGTAATATGGTAATACGGTAATACGGTAATAAACAAGGCGCGCAGAGAATGCGGATGTTCAAATGTTTACAAATGTATAGATGGGACAATGGCATACTTCCCGGTGGGTACAAAGGTACACTTCCCGGTGGGTACAATGGCATACTTCCCGGTGGGTACAAAGGTACACTTCCCGGTGGGTACAATGGCATACTTCCCTGTGGGTACAAAGGTACACTTCCCGGTGGGTACAATGGCATACTTCCCGGTGGGTACAAAGGTACACTTCCCGGTGGGTACAATGGCATACTTCCCGGTGGGTACAAAGGTACACTTTCTGGAGGCACAATGGTAAACTTTCTGGAGGCACAATGGTACACTTTCTGGAGGCATAATGGTAAACTTCCTGGCGGCACAATTGAACACTTTATCTTTATGGTGGCACAACGGTACAATATCTGGCGGCACAATGGTAAACTTTCTGGCGACACAATGGTAAACTTTCTGGCGTCACAAAGGTAAACTTTCTGGCCGCACAATGGTACCAATGGTACACTTTCTGCAGGCACAACGTCATTCAGACTCTTGGCTATGCAACGTCAAACACATGTTGGTTCACTGGCACACTTGCTGGCGGTACAATGGCCTGCATCAGTCGGTACAATAGAACATGTGCTAGCTGTATAATGACACATAAGCCGGTGCAGCTCATACACATACCCGTTCATAGCATATCAACGATGTAGTCGGTTCAATGGCACCTCTACTGGCAGACCTGTTTACCCTAAAACTCTTAAAATCGTACAATATCATCACAAAATCGTTCAATACATTATTTTAATAGTAAAAAAAATAAACATTCAGTATATTATAATGTGCACACCTTAAATCGTCCACTGTACGTCAAAATCGTAAGAGTAAACAGGTCTGTACTGGTGGCACAACGCCATACAAAAAGCCGGTACAACGTCAAATGGTTGTACAATGTAATCCATGAGTTAGAGCCAAGTCTCACATACATCGGTACATTGTCACGGATGCTTTCGATTCCATGTCATATATATAGGATGATGATGATGATTGAATACTTTTAACGCGTTTGTCTCCATGCTAATTTAGCATGCTCACAGCGCTCTGGTGTCCTAAAATCTTTTTGATTTGTGTGTATCATTTTCAAATTCCCTCAAAGGTTGAGGCAAACTGGTCCTTAATTTAGGCGCTACAGCTTCAAAAGAGCGCACTCGGCAGTGGCGTAGCGAGCTTAACTCGCGCCCGGGGCACAATAACTTTTAGCGCCCCCCAATATCTTTTTAGCGCCCCCCCCTATTCGAAAACCATACAATATTATAGTAAAATATACCATTTGGTGCACCTTTGTGAGTAGCGCCTGGGGCATGATGCCCCCTTGCCCCCCTCACTACGCCACTGGCACTCGGTAGGACTTCTTTCTGTGTCGTCGTCCCCTCCCCCCATTATATTGTCGGTACAACTGACTAATAAGAAATGCTGTCGGTACAGTGCCATATACAAACAGTCGGTGCAGTCACAGAGACGTCCCGGTAGTATAGTTACAAACAGATTCAAAATATTTCATGGCAAATGCAGACAATTGGTGCCATAACAAGTGGCGTAGCAAGCTTAATTCGCACCCGGGGCACAATACCTTTTAGCACCCCCCTTCCCTATTCGAAAACCATACAATATTATATGTAAAATATACCATTTGGCGCTCTTTTGTGAGTAACGCCCGGGGTATGATGCCCCCCCCCTTTCTCCCCCTCGCTACGCCTCTGGCCATGACGTATAACGCGGCTGCCATTTTGGTTGCCACGACCCGTGAACTTTTATAATTCACTGTCAGTAAACCTGACCTAAACCCTGATGGCAACCAATTCTCCGCATGAGCCTATTTTATACAATTTATTACAAACGTTGTGTAAATATACTTATTACTTGGGTGTGTATGGACAACTTTGATATACTTGGTAGTCTGTTGTTGTGGTTTGTTTGTTGACGGCTGTGGCGTGTCTAGATTAACAACTATCAGGCTTCGCCAAAATAGGACCGTAAGGATCAGGGGCGTAGCTAAAGTGGGTCCAAACCCTACTCTTCCCTGCTCTTGTTCGCGAATCTGAAGTGGATAAAAGAGGGAAGGGGTGGGAGAGATACAGACGGCCTAGGAGACAGGGAGAGAGGGGAGAGAGACAGAGGGATAGAGAGAGACAGAGAGAGACAGAGAGAGACAGAGAGAAGAGAGGCAGAGAGAGACAGAGAAAGAGAGAGAGACAGAGAGAGAGAAAAACATAGAGAGGGAGAGAGAGAGAGAGAGACAAAGCGACAGAGAGAGAGACATAGAGAGAATGAGAGTGACAAAGAGAGAGACAGAGAGTGAGGCAGAGAGATAGAGAAAGCGAGAGAGAAAATGACAGAGAGTGAAGACTACGATTACAATGCATTTGACTGCAAATGAGGCAGGTAAAAAAAAAAAAACTCTTCGATCAACACTATCAATAACTGTGCCAGTCTATTGATTTTTATTTTAAAAAATGTGTATCCTTCTGACGGCTAAACAAAGAAAATTTGACCATTAAATTATAACAATAACTCTAGCTTGTGTGTTACTTTACAGGTGATATGGCCGTCTCAATAGATGGATCTTATGTGATAACAAAAATTAATAATCCATACTGATCACATTCGCCGTGGATAAGATTGAACTTAAGCAGGGCCCAGTGAACTGCGGTAAATTACACCGGATGGGGTAAAAATTAACATCCTGGAAAGGGGGGGAGGTAAAAATGGGGGCTCCAAAGACATATCTGATACTTGTCATACGTCGTTTTGTCTTGTTTTCTGATGAAGGCTCTAAGCCGAAACGTCAAAATCTTTTGTCCCGTCTATGAATTCGAGTTCAGCATACCCTGTCCTTACATTTCCTTCACACAACTTGAATGCAGTCCAGCAATTATTACCATTTTCACCAAAGTATTTTCTTCTGGCAGCAATGCATCTAATCAGTTTGGTAAAGAAACTTTTGTCCCGACTACTACACAAAACTAGTTGCGATGTGGAAACCCACCGTAGAACCCCTCCTCTTATATGGCGTCCGATGCTTCCCCGCGGCATGGATGGTGGAAGATATGAGGACGTAAATTTACCATCTCAACTCCAAGGTTTGTCATTTCTTTGACCGGAGTGACGTCACATCGCGTGCTGTGTAATGTTACTATTTAAAGACAATATTTTTCGTAAACCATAGCTTCTATTTTTAATGATGTATATCCGCATATATACAGTAGTAGCCATTTTTTCTTTTGTAAAATCTTTCGTAAAATAAGTTGCAAACACGTTTTTGTCTCGGTAAAGTCTCAATTCACACCAGCAAATTTTCGTCAAATTTCTTTTAGAACGCACTATTCAGTAAAACAAAATAGTGATTTCAAAGGGAAATTCGACGGAAATTTGATTTTGTCAACTGAGCTTTCGATCATGCATATGTCACAACTTTCAAATTACTATTTGATCAAATTCCCATTTGATCAAATTCCCATTTTCTTCTAAAAAAACCAGTAACCATGCACAAAATAGTGCGTTCATACACAAAATTTAAAGCTAATTTGATCGTGTGAACTGACGCTAAGACACACAGTGCCGGCTCACGTTAACATATAATTACCGAACAGCTGTTGGGAGATTGGCCAAAAGAAATACCAGGATGTTTTATTAATATCTTAATGAGATTGGCCAGACTGTATGCCCGTATGTTCTATTAATAGATTTCCGCCAAAAAATGACAAAGCCTATAGATTGAATTCACTGTCGTCGCATATATTTACTCGTTATTTTGACATAGAGATCGGTGGTTCTCAACCTTTCTAATGCCGCGACCCTTTAATACAGTTCTTCATGTTGCGGTTATTTTCGTTTTTCCTTCATAATATTTTTTTCGGATGTTCTCATGGGTCTCGACCCACAGGTTGAGAACCCTGATATAGATGAATGTGGCTCCTATTAACTTACAACGATTTGTTATCGACAAACGAACAAGAAAACCGTTGCTGCTGCTGTTGCTGCTGCTGTTGCTTTCCACGCTGTTTTATGAACTCATTAAAGAAATGATGAGCGAAGATAAAGTCAATTACAAACAATATGTACGCCCGTGCGAATCACAACTACCGTTACTATAACTACTTCCGTTGCTATAACTACTTCCGTTGCTATAACTGCTACCGTTAGTGTAACTACTTCCGTTGCTATAACTACTACTGTTGCTATAACTACTACCGTTACTATAACTACTACCGTTACTATAACTACTACCGTTAGTGTAACTACTTCCGTTGCTATAACTACTACCGTTACTATAACTACTACCGTTACTATAACTACTACCGTTAGTGTAACTACTTCCGTTGCTATAACTACTACTGTTGCTATAACTACTACCGTTACTATAACTACTACCGTTACTATAACTACTACCGTTAGTGTAACTACTTCCGTTACTATAACTACTACTGTTGCTATAACTACTACCGTTACTATAACTACTACTGTTGCTATAACTACTACCGTTACTATAACTACTATATATTTACATATATTATGTGTGCAAGAGCTTTTTAAGGGCAATTTCGTTACACTGTAACGAAAGCAAAATTTACCCCCAAAAACCTCTGAAAACTGCTCCGTATGCAGTTACCGTCTTTATCAAAAGTCGTGACATCAACAAACTAAGTTGTTCGACAACCCCCCCCCCCAACCCAACCCCCGTTCTAAGAGCTCAGAGTTAATCCGGTGCGCCAACAAGAGTGGAAATTCCACAGGACGAAATCAGACCGCGGATATGACTCCTGCAAATCTCAATTTCCTCCAAGTGTCCCAGAGTTCATGTTTCCTGGTGCACAGGAAGTGGCGTGCATAATCCGGATACCTCCCGACTGGTCAAGAGGTTTAAACGTGCGGACAATGGTAGCGAGAATAGTTGACCCCCAATTAACTTCAAAAAGTTCGAGTGTTTACGTCTCTGACCTGAACCTCAGGTCGAACTGAAAAAAAAAGAAAGAAAACATGGCGGAAAATTGCAGGCCTAGGTCTTCAAGGCGGAAGTGTTTAAACTCTGACACGAGAAGGGAAGGTCTCTGATTGGCTAGCATCAGTTCAACTTTCCCACGCGGTCGTTCGTGGATTGGCTGGAATTTCTTTACGCTTCGGGTTCATCGAGTTTAAGAACGACACTTTAATTAATAAGAATAAAAGTTTGCATGTATTTTATTGATTGATCGGATAGTTCTATAGCGCTGGTATCCATGCTACTTTAGCATGCTCACTGCGCTCTGGTTTCCTCAAATCTATTTAAACAAAAAAGTCTTTAAATGTTTCCTAAATGATTTTCTATCCTTTTCAATACTCCTCAAAGATTGAGGTAAACTATTCCATAACTTTGGCGCTATCGCTTCAAAAGAGCGCACTCCGTAAGCCTTTTTTTTTCTTTGTTCATCCACACTGGGAATTTTCAGTAAGGACTGAGTTGAGGACACCGCAGGTTCAATGTTCAGAGATATAAATCTCTTTTGATGATGACCCATGAACAACTTGAAATTTAGACGCCATTTTAAGCAAATTATTGCAGTCCGAGTAAAACACGTTACAAATTTGTTACTTATTACATGTTACATTTTTTTGTTTCATAGAACGCAAAAATGTATTCAGTGAAGATACGAATGTTACGTTGGAGATTGTAATAACAGTTGTTGGTTTTTTTTTTTTTTTTTTTTTTTATTGATCAATTTGTTACCATCTAACTGACACATTTGTTTAACTTAAGTTTAAGTAAACTTTTTTTTTTACTTTTTGTTTTTATTGATCAATTTGTTACCATCTAATTGACACCTTTTTTTTTAAGTTTAACTATTTACTTTTTTTTTAAACTTATCGAACAATGTAAACATTTTCCCCGGACTAAAGAGACACGCCTTAAGTCAGTGCCGGTGCTCAAGACATTCTTAGGTCGTGTGAAAATAGGCAATTTTCGCTCTCTGGAAAATTATGTGGAGAGGTTAGGAAAAAAAACGTTTGCTGTGTGATGATCACGCATCCTAGCCGCCTTGAGCTGGCACTGCCTTAACTGAATAATAGATACCCTTGAACTTATCAATATATATACCCCTTAACCGAATGACAGATACCGCTTAACCGAATTTGCACATCCGCCTTAACCGAACACCACAGTAAATCTCACCAGGAAAACAGACATACGGGCGCCACGCTAAATCTGAACAAATCTTTGGCGACACTCGTGTTTAGCCCTTTATAAACTTTATATTTCTAGGGCTGCGGATATTAAAGAAAAATTAATCGATTAATCGTTAAACATTTTTTTAACGATTACCTTATGGATTAACCATTAATCGAATTCAAAATTGGCCGCCCATCACAAACAAACGTGTAGGAAGTCAGGTGACAAAAATGGCAATAAACAATGTAAGATGTTATGGAAATACGACTCTGTAATCTTGGTTTTGGAAAGTCAAACGTCCGGCAGTAACACTGGCGGTCAGTAGAGTTTTGAAATAGCTGCTATTTCCTGTCGTATTTTCGTTTGTCCTGTCCGCTGAGGAACGCTCTTAGCCAAAACATTATTATCGTTTGTCCTGTCCGCTGAGGAAGGCTCTTAGCCGAAACGTTCTTACCGTTTGTCCTGTCCGTTGAGGAAGGCTCTTAGCCGAAATTTTCTTACCGTTTGTCCTGTCCGCTGAAGAAGGCTCTTAGCCGAAATGTTCTTACCGTTTGTCCTGTCCGCTGAGGAAGACTCTTAGCCGAAATGTTCTTACCGTTTGTCCTGTCTTTTCGTTCAGGCTTTTACGAACCTTGTTCTACTATTTCCGTCGCAAACTACAGCAAGGTGTTCCAACGAGATGGAACAGTATTTCTGTGATGCTTCAGAGTCTGCTGCAGGCCAGAGAAGCAATAACTGTGTCTACATGTCACAGGAAAAAAGGCAGTATAAAGGTTCTAAGCTGTTAGTAGTGTAGTGTAGACTTGTTCTGACAGGCAATGATCCTACTTGGCGGTCAACAGTATGTGTCGTATGGTTGATTATTGCCACTGTTATCCTCCTTGACCAAGCACGTGATTGTAAACGATGAGGGTCCAGGCTCAACAGCCAGACTCAATACAGATTCTGTTAATGTCTTCAAAGAACATGTAGCTGGTATGACCAGCATTGAAAGATTGCAGATTCCAACAGCAAATTGTTCCATGATGTACGAACTTGAAGATCTCGTCAGGCGATTCAAAAGAACGAACCCTAGGTCACTCATGGGGCAACGAATGGCGGTTACTCTGAATGATGATCAGTCGCAGACTAATGCTGATGCTGACAGTGCCTATGAAACCGCATACGAACCTAATACAAAGCGTATTAAGCTGATGGAGTCTGACTCCGACTCAGGAGATGGCGCCGAAAGCGCAGCTGATGAACTAAACCGCAATAAAAAAAACGAGAAATACGTCGCTGAATCAGTTGACCCACTACAATGGTGGGTAGCTCAGTTAAGATCGGTATCCGAAATTGTCATTATTGGCCAAGACTTGTCGGTGCATACCAGCTACCTCAGTTCTTTGTGTGGGTTTATTTAGTTCCGCTGGATATAGTGCCAATAACACACATTCATCACTAGAGCCAAACACTGTTAATATGCTGTTGTGCATAGTTGGTTATCTCATTGCATTTTAACGAGAAAAAGCTTGTGCTAATTAATTTAATTAAAAATCACCTTTTTGTCCATATCTGTAACTACACAAGTTTTTTTTTTATTTGATCGAAAGTAACTATTGATTATAACCGTTGCTTATAGATAAGTTAATTATTAAAATTCATTCTATCGTCACCAGCCCTATTTATTTCAAACCTTGGGGGGGGGGGGGGGGGGGAAGATGGTCTCCGTGACGCCCTATTCCCACTCCTAGCCCCAAATGACTAAATAAATATCGACAAAGTTTATTACCTAAAAAAAAAGATTCGACCAAATTTCCGTTCCATCAAATTTCCGTCGATCAAGTTTCCGTCGACGAAATTTCTTTCGATCAAATTTCCGGATACGATATTTTTATATCTATGAATCACATCTAAAAGGCAGATATTTTTTTCTTTGCAGAAAAAAAAAACCGAGGATTTTTAAAATACAACACACTCAAAAATTACACACAAAAATCCCAAGATTTTTCGACACAAGTAATACAAAAAAAAAAATTGAATCAGACACTAAAATATAACTTTCCTGGAAAATGTAAATACATACATTTTTTTTTAAAAAACGATTTTAAAAAAGGGGTGTTGGTGGTTTGGGGATGGGTTGTAGTCAGTGGCGTAGCGAGGGGGGGCAAGGGGGGCATCATGCCCCGGGCGCTACTCACAAAGGGGAGCCAAATGGTATATTTTACATATAATATTGTATGGTTGTTGAATGGGGGGGGGGTAGAAAGGTATTGTGCTCCGGGGGCGAGTTAAGCTCGCTACGCCACTGGTGGTAGTTAATCGTTATGCTTATTATACCGGAGGATTAAACGGGGGGTGGGTGTTGCAAGTGATGCAGGACCTGGGAACTCTTAATGATGCGCCGGTTGAGTTTAGTGACCGTCAGTTAACAGTGGCGAAGTGAGGGGGGGGCGAGGGGGCATCATGCCCCGGGAGCTACTCACAAATGAGCGCCAAATGGTATATTTTACTATAATATTGTTTGGTTTTCGAATAGGGGGGGGCACTAAAAAGGTATTGTGCCCCGGGCGCGAGTTAAGCTCGCTACGCCACTGTCAGTTAGGTCTAACAACTGAAACTGCAAGGATTAGCCTGCTCAATATATCAGCTTGACAAGTTCCTGTTGCATAGAGCACTACTTATTTTTCGGAGATATAAACTTTAAAGAAAAAAAAGTGTTTTTGTTAACCCATGCCACGCCTTAATGAATGCAGTTTCGAAATGATTGATTAAACCCATCATTAACGCTGTCTACAGCATCGGGCATCAAATTACATACACGGTGTACATTGTAGGTACACACTACATCAAAGGTATACAAGGCAGCTCGAATGTCATGTAGGTTTGCGGCGTCATCTTGGGCACATGGGGATAGTTTCGGTAGCTGGCAGACCTTGCAAAGACCTCGCTGTAGACCTTGCAAAGGCCTCGCTGTAAGCCTTGCAAAGACCTCGCTGTAGACCTTGCAAAGACCTCGCTGTAGACCTTGCAAAGACCTCGCTGTAGACCTTGCAAAGACCTCGCTGTAGACCTTGCAAAGACCTCGCTGTAGACCTTGCAAAGACCTCGCTGTAGGCCTTGCAAAGACCTCGCTGTAGGCCTTGCAAAGACCTCGCTGTAGGCCTTGCAAAGACCTCGCTGTAGACCTTGCAAAGACCTCGCTGTAGACCTTGCAAAGACCTCGCTGTAGACCTTGCAAAGACCTCGCTGTAGACCTTGCAAAGGCCTCGCTGTAGACCTTGCAAAGACCTCGCTGTAGACCTTGCAAAGACCTCGCTGTAGACCTTGCAAAGACCTCGCTGTAGACTTTTTTTTTGGTTGCTGGCTGGCAAAATCTTCGGACGGCTAATTGACCCACTTTCCGTCAACCTATCGAGCTGAAACTTGGCACATAGACTCGTTCCCGATGACAACACATTTTATCGATTTTTTTCCGCCCCATCAATCCTGGCTCGATCTTTCATTTTATAAAGGATTTATTTGACAACTGTGGTTTTATGAGTTGTTTCATTATTACTAATCGTTATTTTTATTATCGCTGGATTTATTCGCTTTATATTTTCATATTGCAATGATTTTTCTGACACCATTAAAATGTTGTTGGCCAAAGGCTATTACCTGGTTACCACCCCTCCTATCTCCAAAGAAAAATCCATACGGTTTGGTGGGAGAAGTGGCGACGCAGGGAAGGTATGGCCAAGTTTACCGATGACGCAGCGCGACCACGCCCAATGTCGCGGCGACCCGGCGACAGCTCAGCCTCTTTTTTCAATATCCCTGGTCTGATATTCTAAACCATCAATATTTAATATGGTTTTCCCAGCTGATCGCCGCCCCGCTGAAAAAAAAAGTCCGAGCAGCTTAAAAAACAACATTTGCCGGCTGGTCGGACAAACACGGAGGAAAGACCAGCCGGCCCCCGGCCCCCGGCCCCCAGTCAACAGAGCAGACAATCCATGTTGGCATACTCAAGTTTCAGAGCTGAAAGAAGCGGGCGACGACCTGACGTTAATACATATTAAATGCTTTCTTGATGAAAAAAAATAATAAACCTTTTAACCGGATTTGATTAAAGTGGCCGTTTTTTTTGGGTGTTTGGTGGCGTATAGTTTTCTACATCTTTGAGACAAAATAAATGTGTGTATTTCGGTTTCGATCATCCGACACGGCAGTGTTTTTTTTTTTTTTAACAGGTGTTTTTTCGCACAATGGCATGTTGTCAAAAGGACCTCTCGCGATACAGCGTAGTGATTTTTCTTTCTTTTGTGTCGCGGAAGTGTAACACCACCCTTTTGGGGATTTACTATGTGTGTGTATGTATGCGTGTGTTTTTGTGTATGTGTGTGTTTGGTGTGTATATCTAAAATCGTTAAGGGATTTGTCAAATTTAAAATACACACACAACTTCAACTCTGCACCCTATAAGTCGTAGTGTTTGCAATGTGGGCCACCCATAATATGTAACATTAACATAATAATCTTCTTTTAATTTGACGCCAACTTGTCCCAACCCAAAAATAAATAAATAATCAATTACATTTTAAAAAAATAAATAATAATAGTAATAATTATGATGATGATTATTATTATTAGTATTATTATTATCATTATCATTATTATCATTATTATTATTATTATTATATTATTATTATTATTATTATTATCATTATATTATTATTATTATTATTATCATTATATTATTATTATTATTATTATTATTATTATTACCGTTATCATTATCATTACTGTTATTATTATTATCGTATTATTACATTATTAGTATTATTATAGCAGACCTAATAATTATAATAATTAAAATTACGTTTTAATATTTAAATTGAACATTTCAAACATTGGCTTCGATAGATCAGCGCTATTTAACACGACAGAATGCTTAGAATGAGCACAGTTAGAAGTAAATTTATACGCAAAATAAGCCTAAAATATTGTCACGTTTATATGTCGTATATATATATATATTTATATCCTACCTCATCAACATCCGTCAGATTTTGTTCTCCTCTCAAGATAAATTCATCAGTAATCCAGCCAAGAATCGGTGTTCACTGTCCCCCCTATGAAGTCCTACATCTCACTAGAGCAGCGTCTAAGTCAGAAACTTCGCGAGATAACGTGACCATTAACGTTATTTCAGGGTGAATGACTGAAAAATTTAACAGTGCGATTAGACGATTTGGTCTCGAGGCTTTCAATTGTAACCAAGGTGTACAGAATGAAAAGTCGGGGGGGGGGGGGCGAGTGGGAGACTCTTTAATTAAGGCAAGGGAGTTAATTAACGTTGGACGGGAGATGTGACTACAGCTATAGTTGTGGTGGTTAGGGTGGTCCCCGCTTTGTTTACCTCGTTGCCTAGGGACGCAGATTATACACATGTTGGTGGGAGTGGGGGGGGGGAGAGGGAGAGGGATTGAAGGGTTGCCTTGTTTTTACGATGTCAATTAATGGAATGTGCTACATGAGGGGGGCGGTTAGGGGGTTGGGTGGGAGTGGGTGAGTAGGGATGGTAACGCCATACGTGACCCCAGTGGTCCCCACATTGTAATCGAGGCAGGTTTGTTCACCCTTACATGGTCACGGGGTATGTTACCTATAAACATTTTCGACTATAGTCACGTGATATTTAGGGACTGGCTGTTCACATAATCGTGTCACGATGGTGTCATGATGGGAGATGGTGGCATGACTTCATTGTGACTGTCGAGATCGGTCTTTGTACTTTGTCTTGTAGTTGGACAGGGCACGGGGTGTGGGGAAAAAAAGCGGGGGGTGGTGGGGTGCGAAAAAAGGGGGGCGGGGGTGTCAAGCTGAAAAATCAGTGCATTACAGTTGCACGGTTGTCCCTATGTACCTTTCGCTGTGTCCTAATGCTCGGTTGTGGTGAGGAGTATGCCTATGGAAACACTGGTCTGACGTCAAATGAGAACTAAATTAGAAAAACACAGGGTGACAAAATCTAACCAGACTCCTGGACACAGACAACAGGTGGAGGAGTCCATGTCATGGTGATTTTAAAGCAGCACTGTTTGTTTTAACAGACGACCACGATGAATAAAAGAATCTTAAGTCTTAGATCCCTAGAGGTGCGTCCTGCGCAAGATTCCCAACTTTTGCCCTCACGGATAATCTCGTCCCGGACCCCACCAACATACGGTGGCCGAATCTCACCAGCGTAGGTGAAAATTATCATCATTTTTTTTTTTAAATATAAAAGTCAGTGCTCATTTGCTGATGCTTTGACACAAACAACCGTGTAGACTGTAGACCAGCGTTTTCTAAACTTTTAAGTATGTCGGACTGTTGGGCAAGTTTCCCTTTGCACCAGGGACCAGTGGAAAAGATTCCAATTGCACCAGGGACCGGTGGAGAAGATTCCCACTGCGCCAGGGACCGGCGGAGAAGATTCCCATTGCGCCAGGGACCGGCGGAGAAGATTCCCATTGCACCAGGGACCGGCGGAGAAGATTCCCATTGCACCAGGGACCGGTGGACACGATTCCCATTGCGCCAGGGACCGGTGCCAGGTTCATTAATTATCATTCTTTTAGTTGACATATGTCATAAAATATTTTCGCGCAGTAATCAGCCGATTCGGTGGAACTCGATTAATTATTAACACCGTTTAGTTCTAGCAGCAAGTAGGTTTCTTTTCTTTTTTTCATGTTCTAAATTCTCTTAACAAATATGTTTAAAAAGCAAGAAACTAGGTTCTCAAACGGATAAAACTCCCACCCCCAACCCTCCTATTTTATAAAAGATTTCTTCGCGTAATGAGATTATGGTGTGTCTCATGACATGCAAAATAATGTGTCCTTTACAAAACTTTTACATTTCAGAAAAGTGCGTCAAGGTTGAGATGTGTGTCCCCCTTTCAAGGTGGCTGATGTGTCGCAGTGAGTCAAGGTTGGGATGTGTGTCCCCCCTTCAAGGCGGCTGGTGTGTGACAGTGAAAACAAGTCAATACACACTTTTTTTTTAAATCAAAGGAATCGAAGAGTCTAGCTAACTAGACGCTTTCCTTTTTCGGTCACACGGATTCAATTGCAATGTCCAATTGTAAACGTAATGTGCGATATTTGACCTCACCGTATTTTTAAAAAAAAACAATTTTAAAATAAATAACATTATTTTCGGCTGCCAGTTTAGTTATGGCCATGTCCCGCCAAATTTTTTTTTTTTTAAATTGAATCGGTTTGGCTTCGTTTGATCTGATTTTTCGTTCAACGCCCGGGGGTGGGGGTCGATTTGTTTGTTGGTTTGCTTGTTGGTTGTTTGTTTGTTGGTTTGTTTGTTTGTTAGTTTTTTAGTTTGTTGGTTGGTTTGTTGGTTGGTTTGTTGGTTGGTTTGTTGGTTGGTTTGTTGGTTGGTTTGTTGGTTGGTTTGTTGGTTGGTTTGTTGGTTGGTTTGTTGGTTGGTTTGTTGGTTGGTTTGTTGGTTGGTTTGTTAGTTGGTTTGTTGGTTGGTTTGTTGGTTGGTTTGTTGGTTGGTTTGTTGGTTGGTTTGTTGGTTGGTTTGTTGGTTGGTTTGTTGGTTGGTTTGTTGGTTGGTTTGTTGGTTGGTTTGTTGGTTGGTTTGTTGGTTGGTTTGTTGGTTGGTTTGTTGGTTGGTTTGTTGGTTGGTTTCTTGACTATTCTTGTGAGGACCGGCAACGTCGGGCTCGCGGACCGACACCGGCCCGCGCCATTAGGGAACGCTGGTGTAGACTTCTTAAATAAAAAGCTAAGTGGACCAGAATTTTAAAAAAAATTAAATTAAAAACTCGTCCTCGCCTTCTATATAAAAGAGACGAAACAAACAAACCTTTTCTAAGACGCAACCCGTTCGAACATCAAGAGTCGTTGACGCAGAGAAATAACAACAACGATAAAATAAACAAGAAAATTAAATCTCTTTAATCCGGTCAATTTGACCTTTAAGCCTCTTCAATCCGGTCAATTTGAGCTTTAAACTTGAAAGGAGAAAACCATACGGAGAATACGACAATGAATCAATTGTTTGGATTGGCTGTACGGGAAGCTATGCAAATCAGGGAAGAAGAAGAAGAAAGGGCGCTGGAAACAAATGCTAAATATGTGCCCCATGAGGTATAAGCCGTACCTCTATTCTCTATGCCGCCTATGCCGAGTATATTAGCGTTAGAAGGGGCCGGTTGGCGCAGTCGGCTCCGGGCGTAACCTAACCTCTGTTTATTGAAGAGTGGCATTTTCGGAAAACTATAAACTTATTTTTTCGTGGAGTGGGAGGTAAAAAAATAATTGCATGCCCCCGGGGGCGTCATGGACGTGTGCATCTCGTCAACTTAAGCCCTGCGTCTGCTTATCAAGACATATCTCTAAGTCATGTGTCTACTTGCCGTCACATATCTCTAAGTCGGGTGTCTACATGCAATCACATATCTCTAAGTCGGGTGTCTACATGCAATCACACATCTCTAAGTCGGGTGTCTACATGCAATCACATATCTCTAAGTCGGGTGTCTACATGCAATCACATATCTCTAAGTCGGGTGTCTACATGCAATCTGTAAGCTCTAAGTCATGTGTCAGGATCAGTCAAGTTTTGATACAGAAAGTATGTTTAAATTAGACTAGCATTATATTTTACAGGTCTCGGTTAAGCATGGCCGCCCTAAACATGTGAAGGGGGAGTCGGGTGACACCCCTCCCCTGAAACCACTAACCACTATTATAAGCAACTTCTAAGGCGATACAACTATTAGTAAACTTAATAATTAATTAGGACTTATTGAACTGTCAGTAGGTAAATAGTATACAGTTTCCTGTTTGCGCAAAAACTTTCATTATGCATTTTTGTTATTCCAACCCCCCCCCCTTGCCCCCCACCCAAATCCCTCACAAAAGTTTTATTTTTAAAAGAAATTTCTGTAAGCGCCGCCCACGAGCAAATAAAAGACGGATTAGTTTGAGGAGGCCGTGTCATGAGGAGGCCGTGTCGTGAGGAGGCCGTGTCGTGATGATGCCGAGTCGTGAGGAGACCGTGTCGTGAGGAGGCCGTGTCACTGGACGGAATAGAGCTAATCACCTCGGGGTAGACTTTATCACACCGGCGCACGTGTTTACCTGTAATCTCCTCAATTTACCTGCGTACCCAGGTAAGTTCTCGTTGACCTGCTGCCATATGATCGTAAGTCACGTCTGTCCAGGGGTTGTCACTGTCACACACGCTGACACGTCGAACGTGTTGACAAGAGGGTCCTTGGGGTTGTGGACGACACGAGTTAGATGTGTCGTCGTGTCTATAAGGGATTTTTTATTTGGTGGCCAGTGTTAGAGTTGTAGCCAGTGCTAGAGTTGTAGCCAGTGCTAGAGTTGTAGCCAGTGCTAGAGTTGTATCCAGTGCTAGAGTTGTAGCCAGTGCTAGAGTTGTAGCCAGTGTTAGAGTTGTAGCCAGGGGTTGTATTATGTAACACAGCCTTGGGAGGTTTGAATCTCGAGGTGGAAGAGGGGAAGTTTGAAATAGAAGATGTTAAGGGGTGGGGGCTGATGGGGCAAACTTAAAGGAAGGATTGAGTTACGGACAAACGACACATACACACAAGATAACGATATCCGAAACATACACACAATATAAAAAAATCCGAAACATACACACAATATAACAACATCCAAAACATACACATACTATAACAACATCCGAAACATACACACAATATAACAACATCCGAAACATACACATACTATAATAACATCCGAAACATACACACAATATAACAGCATTTGAAATATACACACAATATAACAACATCCGAAACATACATACAATATAACAACATCCGAAACATACACACAATATAACAACATTTGAAACATACACACAATATAACAGCATCCGAAACATACACACAATATAACAACATCCGAAACATACACACAATATAACAACATCCGAAACATACACACAATATAACAACATCCGAAACATACACACAATATAACAACATCCGAAATATACACACAGCTTAACAACATCCGAAACATGCACACAATATAAGAAGAAAATACTCAAACTATTTTTTTTAATCAGGTCTGCACAACATTCGGTCCGCGGGCCACATGCGGCCCGCCAGCACCCACTTTCCGGCGAAGTAACGAAATATTCTATATTCTTATGATTTCCTTAAAAACGTTTCCCCCTGTCCTATTTTCTTTTTGGCCCGCTCAAGTTTTTCACAAAGTATTACGGCCCGCCTTACATTCTGAGTTGTGCAGGCCCGTTTTAAACCAAGGGACATAATGTGCGGTTAGCTCCCATGTACATGTTTCTTCCGTTTCTATTTGTAGTAAGATTTCTCCTCCCTGAGTACATTCATATTTTTTTTGACATTGTTTTTATTCGAAACTAACCTCTCTAAGTGTAAGCTGTCAGTAACACTGGCTTGTAAATAGTTCTGGAAATTATTCGAAACTAAAATTAGCGATGTCTTAAAACGAAAACAAAACACGTATGACTGTGACGTGTCAAGAGTTCTAGAGAGATAGACGCTCATATCCGACGTTAGCAGCAAGCATTACATCATCTAGTTATATATTTACCAAGGTTAAAACTCCGGGAAATGAGAAAGACTTAATCACCATCCATCCACCCCAGCAGAGGCGTAGCTAGAGTGTTTGGCGCCCGGGAACAAGATTCATTTTTTAAAGAGCCCCGACGTTTTGATTTCAACTCTCAAACCCATTATTTTCATCAATAAAATAATATCAAAGCACATTTTGGCGCCATTAACTAGTCTGCTGCCCCCCCCCCTTTTAGCTACGCCTCTGCGCCCCATACAGGGAGATGTTTCAATTAGTGGATTCTGAATTGATGCCTGGCCTTCCCCTAAACTCCCGACCCCATTCATCCTTTTTGGGGCGCGCGTGTCTATGTGTGTGTGTGTGTGTCTGTGTGTGTGTGTGTTTCTGTGTGTGTGTGTCTGTGTGTGTGTGTGTGTGTGTTCCCCACCTAGACCAATCATCCCTCTAGGATTGATAATTGACAAGACCCTCGGATATCTCTATCAATGTGATTGCTTACAATCCGCGACCTGGGGTGTATTCATACAGTGACTGGGGTGTATTCAAACTGTGATTGATTCGCCATAGGTGTTTGCGATTCGGCGAAAGCACGATCAGAGAAGTTACCATGGTGACGAGTTTGTTTACCATTAAAATCGAAGACTGTCTATTAGTAATGAAATAACATTACTCTACCAAATACGCTATTTCTAATATGATCGATACAAAAACACCATGGAGATAGGAGCAGTGGGGTTAGGAGCACTGGAGATGGTAGCAGTGGGGATGGGAGCAGTGGGGATAGGAGCAGTGGGGATGGGAGCAGTGGGGATGGGAGCAGTGGGGATGGGAGCAGTGGGGATGGGAGCAGTGGAGAAGGGAGGAGTGGGGATGGGAGCAGTGGTATAGGAGCAGTGGCGATAGGAGCAGTGGCGATAGGAGCAGTAGTGTATCTTTTAAAGAACTGTGTGTTATTGGGAACATCTCCTTGCAAAATTGACATCAATTTGAAGTAGAAACACCCCCCCCCCCCCCCAAGTCAAAAATAAAATGGGAGAATACATTGCAGATAAAAATTTATTTTTCGTTGAACAGATGAGAGCACTCTCTGACAATACCACGTTAGGACGGTAGCCTAGTTTGTAAGTGCCTAACATTAGAACGCCAAACGCGTGTACAAGTCGATCACGGGGTTTCTCAAAATATTTCAATTAGACCTACCGGCAAAGATTGCCAACAAAAATCAGGGCGAAAAATACATATCGTTCCTTTTTTTTTTCTTTTTTTTTTTTTTCAAACTTAAAAAATTGACCCCCTTGGCGGACCGGAGCCTGGCACCGAAACGCTTGGTATGAGAACCCCTGTCCTAGTCCGCCCAAGACACAAGGTACAGTTAAGAATCGTTAATCAGCCCCGGCTGAAAGCGAGAACGAGCGATTCACGGAATATCTAATCAGGTGCGCAGGGCCAGTGAGAAAGCCCCCACGAAGTCATGAGAACAATGGGGCATACACACACGCAAAGATAACCGACTTTGGGGGGGGGGGTCGTCTGTGGTAAGGGGGAGAGGGGGGGGCTGTGGTATTAATGACACGGGTAACGGGTTATCAATGTGTAAACAATCAACCCGCCCCGGGAGAGAGCTGCATTCACCTTACTACAGAGAGAAGACACGGTGCGTCAAAATTATGCAAGAACGTCTCGGAACTGGGGGTGAAAATGTTGAGTCGTGTTGAGAAAGTATATCGAAGGGGTCAGGGAAGATTTGCCCCCCCCCTTTTGTCCAAGCCAGGTGTGAGTTGAAGACCAGGTTTTCAGAGTTTTCCTTTATTAAATAAAATATCTATTGCACAAAGAAGTCCGGGTGACTTTAAAGCACGTATCAAGGGCGCTGATCGAATACGGCCATCTTACTTCAGGTTTTATAAATTAGGAGCTATATTTTCGAGTTGAAGGGCGTGTTAGATTTTATAAGGTGTCTTGTTTTCAGTGTAGGTCTTCCACAAGAGAGGAGGGGGGGGGTCCCCAGAGGGGGGCTCCCCCCGTGGCTACCTAATCTATTGGATCACCAATTAAGTAGTTTTTTAGCTAAAAATCATTTATAGCTGATTTCTATACTGTAAAATTACTTTAGATGTCTTGTGCTTAAATATTATAATTGTAAAAATGTTGTCGTGGTTTAAAATATTTATGTATTTATGTGCTGAAAATAAATTTGTACAAAATATAAAAAAAAAAGATTTCCATTTTTTTGGATAAATAAAAGAATCGCATTTATCATATCTTATCTTATCTTATCTTTTTTCATTCGTTTTAAATACACGGGGGAGACATAGGATCGAGTAGGAATTTATATTGAAATATCTCCACGCCGAAAATCCGCAGCTATCAGAAATTGATTTACTCTCTGGACAAATCGTCCTTGGATTTTCGGTATACAATTTTTTGGGTTCGAAATCATTAACCCGTTCTGTGACACACACAAAAGACTGCGAATGAGAAATCACGTCATTTTATATTTTCAAAATGTTCGCATTCCTCCGGAGCTTTTTAGGTAGCCTTTTGTTTAAAAAAAAAAGAAAGAAAGAAGGGGAAAAAATACCGGAAAGAAGAGGAAATTTAAACCAGGCCATGGTCAGAGGATACAAAGTTTTGTTTAGTTTTCAAACAACAAACTCTTCTAAGCTTATTAATTAAACTTTTATTTTCATATGTTTATTCGTCTCGTACTAAAGATTAATTATAAAGGCAGTAAATTAGAAAATTTTAAAAAGTGATGTACGATTACAAAAATATTTAACGTGTTCAGTTTTTTTTTAAAGATTCGTAAACTCTTGGAGAGAATTTAAATATAAAGAATCAAATGGCAAAATGACCAGATTTTTCTGAAACTAAAGCTATTCTTTAAAATAAATGGAATTTTATTTTGCATTTTTTTTTTTTGGTCACATCAACAAATCTAAATTGTCACGAGGTCAATTTTTTTATAAAAAAAATGAATTGGCTGAAGTTGAATGGCTTCCGGTTTTGGCAGGGCTTGAGTCTAGAGTCAGAGAGCTGGACAGCTTTGAGCTGTGTTTGATTTGGGTGGTCAGTGAGTCTGTCTGAAGGTTGTCTGGGGGATCTGTGTGGGACAAAGGAGGTTATAATGCTGCAAAAGAACAGACGGACAAGGTTCGTTGTGACCTTAGTCCCATTCTTTCAGATTTGTGTCAGCCAAGTTTCGTATGGCCCTTTTAGAAATATTTTTGGGGTTAAAATTTCCTCGACTATATGTATAGATGACTTTATGTAGATGACTTTAAGAATATGTGACTATTTACATATATGAATATATGTTTATAATAATAGGTGACTGTATGTATATATGACTATATGTATATATGTATAGATGACTATGTTTATATGTTTATATGACTATATGTATATGTGACTATATATATATATGACTATATGACTATATGGCTATATGACTATATGTATATATGTATATATGACTATGTATATATGGCTAATGATTAATATATACTCAGTATATTTTTTACTTTTCGTGAAAAGGGCGGAAAAATAATCAAGAACCCCACGGGGCGTCAAAGACTCTAACAATATATAAACTCCACTGCCACAAAGCTAAAAATAATCACATTCAGACCCTAACTCCACCATTGCCGGTCACAAGCCCGGGTGCAAAACAAGGAGATTTGGCGTGAGGCAGAGGCGTAACTAGGGTGTTTGGCGCCCCGGGGACAAGATTCCTTTTTAAAGCGCCTCCCTTTCTTTTTCCAACTCTCAAACCCATAATTTTCATCAATAAAATAACATCAAAGAACATTTTGGCGCCCCTAACTAGTCTGGCGCCCAGGGACATCTGACCCCTTTCTCCCCCCTCTTAAATACGCCTTTGGCGTGAGGCTAGCTACCTAACCCGTAAAAAACAATTGCTACAGAAAAGGTCCACAAAAATTTTTTTTTTAAAAAACCAATTTCAGCCCTGATAGACAAGGTTCTTCTTCCCCAAAAAGAGTTTTGAAGCCTTGCGGCCAAGGCCAGGTTATATTGGAAGCCTCAAAGCCGAGGACCCCCTACTTATAAAAGGCCATAAACATAGGCTCGTCGAATGCTAGAACCATGTAAACGCCATCACCAACAAAGACTTCCTGGAAAGGACATATTGGTGCGGAGCCTTTTGCTGAAGACATCGTGAGGAAAAGATTAAGGTGGATAGGACACACTCTCCGAAAACCCCAGATAACATCACCAGACAATCTATAACATGGAATCCACATGGGAAAAGAAAGAGAGGAAGGTCTAAGAATCCACGGAGACGCGAGCTAGAGGCAGACAAACAGAGTATGAGATACACTTTTGGAAGCAACTGGAAAGGAAAGCAAAGGGCCGAGATGAATGGACCATTCTTGTAGACTGCCTATGCTTCAGACGGGGTAAAAGGCATAAGTAAGTAAATAAGTTATTCAGACCATTAGTGCGGAGTTTGGATATTTCACCTAACAGTGTTGCTTTTGTTGTTGATGCTATTGTTGTTGCTGCTGTTGGTGTTGTTGTTGTTGTTGAAGTTGTTGCTTTTGCTGTTGATGCTATTGTTGTTGCTGTTGTTGTTGTTGCTGTTGTTGTTGTTGCTGTTGTTGCTGTTATTTCTGTTGTTGTTGATGTTTGTTACGACCTGGATCGTTAATGAATTCTGGTCTGGCGGATGGCGACTGTGAGATGTTGTGTTAGGGCAAGATTGTGGGGTCAGAGGTGAAATTGGTTCGTGTTGAGCAATTAGTGTAGCTGGGTGGGGGTGAACAGACGGAGGGGATAAGTGCTGTGAGCTGGGTAGTTGGGTTAGTTAACAAGAGGTAGACCCAGGAGGTAGGTGACAATTTAGAGCCAGAGCCAGTAGTAGAGACAGGAATAGTAGAGCCAGAGTAGATCCTTAGAGTTAGTGTAGAGTCGAGAGTAGTAATAGAGATAGTAGATTTGTTAGAATCATTGTAAGGCTTGTTGCCTGAGTATGCTGTTTTACTGCGAGATATATTTGTGTAACAAGTGTATAGTTTAGTATATAGTAATAAACACATAATTTACTTTGGACACTGTTGTTGGTCATTATTGTGAACCTTAGTCTGACAGAGTATATTCGTTAACCCTAGACAGCAACGGATTAAACAGTAACAGAAGTGAAGTTGTAACACTGTAACAGATATGAAGTTGTAACAATGTTGTTGTTGCTGTTGTTGTTGATGTTGTTGTTGCTGCTGTTGTTGTTGCTGTTGTTGCTATTGTTGTTGCTGTTATTGCTGTTGCTGCTGTTTTCCATTTCACGCAAGACTCTTTCAACATAAGTAATCTTACGTTTTTTTTTCCTCCAGAGAAACCTTTAGACAACAAAGTAACTCTAGCGCTAGCCATCTTAAGTGCGTGAAAAGACTTTTGGTTTGCTAAGATCAGTTATGCAGAAGACATTTAATTTTTATCACACGTCTTGGGAGACCAGGTTAAAAAAAATATGTTTTTACGGAAACCACCCAGGCCATAACTCAGTTTGACATGTGAACAGTCGCTCAATCTGCCAGGCGAATGAGGCGGTCGCAATGTGACGGGTCACGGTGAACTAGCCCCCTCCCCCCCCCCCCCCAATCGATTTATAATGTGTAATGTAGAGATTTTTGGTCAATTATTTTGAATCGTCTGCAACTTTAACGGCGACGTCACGTGCTTCCAGGTTGATCAAACGGAATTCCTAATGGAACAAGAAAGTTGAGAGTCCGTGGCATGCAGTTACAAGTACATCGTGTGACGTCACTCAGTGGGGTTGCCGAACATTGAATAGATAAAGAAAGAGAAAAATAATAGCAAACGAACAAAAATCTGGCCATTTTAATCTAAAGGTGACGTTTGTAGAAAAACAGCAGAAGCCCCATTTTTTTTAAATTATCAACACCAATAGCTGACACTCAGTGGCGTAGCTAGGGCTGGTGTCACCAGGTGCAGTAAACTCATGGTGTCACCCCCCCCCCCTCCTCACCCCACGACTTCCACGATGAATTTCTTCTAGTTAAATAAGTCCATAGTATATTAATGACCAAAAAAAAATGAAGATGAGGAGGTACATTTATTTAAGAACTGTATCAGGTACTTAGAATCGCCCGAGCACATCGTATTTGATATCCATGGACAGCTTTATTTCTCAGAGTTTAGATCAATTATAGCTTCCTATCAATTACGTAAGTTAACGAACACTTTAATCGGCTTTGAATCGTCGTCAAAACAGCGTTTTTTCTGGCCTAATTAAAGGCCCATCTCATGTCTGATGCATCGACCTTGAACTTTTAATAAAACGCGCATTTGTATTGGTTACCTATGTGGAAAATGTGCGTGTGATCAGTTATCTATTTATGGAATTCGGTTGTGTGCTCTATAAACACGCACTTTTTCAATTTGGTGTCACCCCCTGAGATGGTGTCACCCGGTGCGGTGCACTCCTCCCCTCCCCCCTCGAACCCCATAGCTACGCCACTGTCCGACACGCTTTTATTAATTTTAATATAAAACCGGAGGTCGCCAGACTCGCTTGGACAGACTCAAAATGTATCACGGTCCAATGTCTCACACGCAAAAGAACTTAATACTCGCTGCTAGAAGTACATCATAAGTCACTAATAGAACCATACAGCGCCGCACACAAACAAACAAACAATCAAACAAACCTTCCGCCTCATTCACTCTTCCGCGAGATTAATTTTCACCACACACACAAAACAAAAAAAAACGAAGAAATTACTCCGATGAATCCGCAGACAAATTTCATCAGCCATATATAAATGTAATCAGAAAGGAAAATATTATTTAGTAAAAAATAAACGGTTGCAGTGTGTACTTATTGTTTTCAAATACACTGCATGCAATTTGGATTTTTCTTTCAAACACCCCCCCCCCCCAAACCCCCTTTTCTTTTTAAACAGATCTTTGTCCACCAGTTGAGGCAGAAAATAAAATAAACAAAGTAAAAAAAATCAATATAACAACAACTCACGATGTAATGATAACCCACCAATGTAATGATAACTCACCAATGTAATGATAACTCACCAATGTAATGATAACTTACCAATGTCGATCTGGATTACATCCGACAGCTGTTATATCTGTTTTAAATGCTCTAACGGACCAAAAAGTGCGAATAGAATGCATTGAATCTTCGTGGTTGTCAATGCCACATGTGGACAAGCATGGCTCCTTCTCTGAATTTCCCTTTAGAACTTTCAACACCAAAAAAAAAAAATTGTTTAACAGAAACCCTGTAGTTGGTTCATATCTTCACGGCACACATTCCCAGATCGACGCAACCAGTCCAAATGTCCCTCATCTCTCGTCAACACAACGCCAGCGATAATGCTAGATGACTCTTGATCAGTCAATGTGACCGTCTCCAACACAGTAGAGAGTAGCCCCCATGCTGTAAGCACACAGCCCCGGGTATTACAGCCTACGCTGTTCAGAAGTAATGAAAGTCAAAAATTCAGCTGTAATTGATCCCTTAGTGAATGACAGGGTCTATAAATAGACGACGCATGTTTACGTCTGTGTACCTGTTGGCGATAAATAAAAAAAATAGACGATTATGCTAGACCAATAGTTTAGGGTCATTAGAGAGTAGGTGGGAGGGGCGTGTGAGTGCAGAGTGGGCATGGCGGAAACACTCACCAACGTGCAACATATGTCCATCCACCTGTTACATGTGTATAACTTTACTATTTTTTTACATTTTCACCATTTATACGCATGTGCCATTTATAAACATGTACTATTTATATACACGTACCATTTATACACGTGAACCATTTCGCGCATGTACTAATTATAGGCCTACATCTGGTCCATTTTTACACCTGTATCACTTACGCCCATGCACTGTTTATACACGTGTACCATTAATTTTAATACACCAATTCCATTAATACAACTGTACCATTTAAATAAATGCAACAAGTATATAATTGCACTGTTTATACACGTGTACCCTTAAAATACATGTACCATTTTTAATTAAACCTGTACTTGTATGCACATGTACCATTTATACACCTGCACCATTTATACACCAATATGTGATAACTTCCGGTTCACGAGCGCTTGACAGGCAGCTGTGTAATCGCTCTACATTTTCTCATTTTCGGATTGTTTTTCTCAACTTTTATTCCTGGAATAATGGATATGTTTGAATATGAAAGTCTCCTGGACGTATGAATATAATTTATTTCGAAAATAACTAGGAATTGGTAGACTTATTCTAAATTTTTCCATTCTATATTCGTGATTAATGTAAACAAAAACAGTCGACGTCATAAACAAACACTTCCGGTTCACAATTCGATGTGCTGCACTGAAATATCTCCACATTTTTTGATCACCTCACTCGGTGTGACTTGTTTGAGCCTTTTCAGTCAGCATACAGAACGCATCACTCTACTGAGACAGCCCTGTTGCGCGTCGTAAATGACCTTCTGTCGTCTTGTGGTGAGGGCCAGGTATCCCTTTTGTCGTTACTGGATCTATCGGCAGCGTTCGATACGCTTGACCACGGCATACTTCTCCAACGTCTGCAATATACGTTCGGTTTCACCGATACCGTCCTGAGATGGTTCCGCTCATATCTGACAAATCGGGTCCAATCAGTTATCACAAACGGCTTGACCTCCAAGAAATCCATTATTGAATTCGGAGTACCCCAAGGCTCGGTCTTAGGCCCGGTGCTTTTCACTATGTACGTTCAGCCCCTGGGTGCAGTGATCAAGCAGTTTGACATGGTATATCACATGTTCGCGGATGATACCCAACTTCAGAAATCCGTGATCCCCTCTCAGCTCCCTCAGCTTCTTAAAATGACACAGAAGACAGTGGAGTCAGTTAAGCACTGGATGACAATAAACAAGCTCAAATTGAATGATGAAAAGACTGAGGTGATCCCCATTGCTACCGCTCAAAAATTAAAATCTTTAAAAGATACACCATCCTTTACTCTCTCAGGCGTGCAGATTGAGTTTGCTCAAACAGTGCGAAACCTGGGTGTCTACTTAGACAGAACACTAACTATGGAAAATCACATTAACATGATTTGCAAGGCGATTTTTCTAGAGCTACGCAGAATTAGTCATATCAGACCCTTCTTAACGTTGGGTGCATCAAAGAGGCTGATGTCTGCATTCGTGCTATCACGCATGGACTACTGCAATGCTCTCATGGTGGGTCTTCCAGCTACGCTCCTTGATAAAATTCAAAAGGCACAGAATAATGCGGCTCGAATTGTTCTTCGTAAACGCAAATTCGACCATGCTAAAACTCTTCTGATAGAATTGCATTGGCTGCCGGTCCGCGCTCGTATAGAGTACAAAATCGCAACTCTGTGCTACCGCTGCTTGCATGACCTGGCGCCGTCCTATCTCCAAGCGCTCATGACGCCTTATGTACCCACTAGACAACTCCGCTCATCCGATAGTGGCAAACTCTCGATACCGCGTGTTCGCCTTGAAACTTACGGAAAGCGCACGTTCGCATTTGCTGGCCCAACCATTTGGAACACCCTTCCTGACGCTCTCAAAAACAGCCAGACGCTGGAGTCCTTCAAAACAAATTTAAAAACTCATCTATTTCGCAAACACCTGCTGGAATGATGATGTCTACAATCTTTTCCAGCTTGTTATTATCTCCCAACTTAGTTTTTGTACCGCGCTTCGAGCCTTTGGGGATGAAGCGTGATTTTTCAAATGAACTTTATTATTATTATTATTATTATGTCTTCTACACCGGTCTCATCAATTCTTCTGCTCTATTTAATCCTCTGTACCATTTATACACCTTTACCATTCATACATAGGTACTATTTAAACATCCGTGCCATTTATAAACCCCTTACATCTGTAGGCCTGCATTATGACATATTATATGTGCACATTCTTCCAATACAGAAACTCAAAGCATAACTCCAGTAAATATATTTCCGCTTGTAATTATTACTGTACGTGAGTGAAAAATTATCCTAGTCCTCAAACAGTGGCGACATCTGCCATGTATTTATTCAATTCATTCATCGCCGTGTTTAATAATCGTCGCACATGCTACGCGTTAAAGCAAAACCATAAATATATATAAATATATATATATAAATACATGCATAAATATACATCTTTTGTGTATATTATGTATCGGGTATGACTCGTGGATTGCTTCCTAATCAGCGAATTTGGTATTGAGAGAATATTACAAATTAAATCATTCTAAATGTTTGAAATAAATTTTGATTTAATAATGATTTCAATTTTTGTGTGGTCAAAATAACGGCCTTGAGTGACCGAATTATTCAATATTACATTTAGAGATCTGAGACTCCAGCTACAATAGTATGTGTTACATTGGGATTAATGAGTCTTCTTCAAAACGTTACAGAGTTTTTAGAGTTGTTCTATTGGTCACAAGTCCACTTGGAGCTCATGTATTACAACTGAATCGTTGATGAAATTGCCTTTATTGTGTGTGGGTTTGTTGGTCTATTTGTTTGTTTGTCTGTTTGTTTGTTTGTCTGTCTGTCTGTTTGTTTGTTTGTCTGTTTTTGTCTGTCTGTTTGTTTGTTTGTCTGTTTTTGTCTGTCTGTTTGTTTGTTTGTCTGTTTGTTTATTTGTTTGTTTATTTGTTTTTTTGTTGTTTTTTTTTGTCTGTCTGTTTGCTTTTTGTCTATCTGTTTGTTGGTTTCGTTGTTTGTTTTTGTTTTTTTACAATTTGATTTTTTTTTTTTTTTACACTGGCTAATTTTTTTTTTTTTTTTTACAATCTAGCTTTCATACACCTATACATTCCCACACCAAATACATACAATCAGAATGTCACTACGATCAGTGGCGTAGCTAGGAAGGGATGCCGACCGTACCGGTTGATACCAACCCTAGCTACGCCACCGACTACGCTCATTCACATCACCGTAGTTACGACAGGGCAATCTACGCCTACAGAAATGAGTTAGATTCACCTTACCTTTTTCGGTTGATTAAAAAATCCATTATCATTCTCTAACCATGATCATGAAGTCAATCTCCAGTGTGAAGTTAACATCCAGTATCCAGTGTGAAGTCAACATCCAGTATCCAGTGTGAAGTTAACATCCAGTATCCAGTGACTTGCGTGTGAAAAATGAGACCACGGCGAAGAAAGCAATACTCTTTTTTTCTCTCTCTTTTTTTTTTCTAATCACTACGTTCCCCAACTTATCATTATCGATTTTAATCGATAACCGAATGGACTGATCGGAAATTTTCACTGTTGAAAATGTATATCGATCGATCTGTGAATTTGAACTGTGTCAGTGCCAGTGCTGCTCATACCTGCTCGGTCCGCCATAACCGCTCAGTAGAATCAATGAACCGTGTCTGGCGCGCGTTCGATCTCCGATCAAAGAATTAAAATGACGGCTGAAAGCGATTTGCCCTCTACTCCCAGCTCAGCCCCCGCCCTTTAGCGCAAGATCGAATGGACACCCCCCTCCTCCCTTCCCACATTTTTAACAGTTGCTGTCTGTGAAGTAAAAGGAAGGTGGGGGAGGGGGTAATTTTAATGATATATTTTCAAACATTCCTATTTGCTCTAAGCAAGTTTATTACACATGCATAATAAATACTTCTCCTTAGTGACCCACTAACATTTGTTACCGGTACTGCTTATTCGTGACCCATTAACATTTGTATCGCCTGTACTGGCCTAATGTGTAACATATAACATATATAAATGTCAACACAGTTTGATATATCATTATAAAGCATTTGCTCACACAAGAATGTTAAGAAATAACTTGTACCATTAACGGAGTGAGTACGTCACGATAATCTCACTTAGATTTGCAGTGGGGTTTTTTTCTTCTTTCGGCGATCTGGTAATGTTGTCTTCATGGGAAACACTGATCTAGGACATTGGGGGCATGTGGTGGTGTGCATGCGGTGGTGTGCATGTGGCGGTGTACATGTGGCGGTGTGCATGTGATCATGTGCATGTGGTCGTGTGCATGTGGGGAATGCTCTAGGAATAACAAAGAAGAATGGGGAATATAGACAGAGAGAAAGGGAGAGATATAGGGAAAAGAGAGAGAGGAGGAGGGAAGTAGATAGAGATAGGGAAAAGAAAGGGAGGGGGAGGGAGGGAGGGAGAGGTGGGAGGGAGAGAGAGCGGGAAGAGAGAGGGAAAGGTGGACAGAGTAGGATGGCGGCAGGGGAGCGAGAAGGGGAGAGAGAGAAAGAGAGGGAGGGAGAGATAGAGAGAGGGGGAGGGAGGGAGAGAGAGGGGAGGGCGGCAGGGAAGATAGAGGGGAGGGTGGCAGGGGAGAGAGGGGGAGAGGCGGTAGGGGAGGGAGAGGGGAAAGCAGGAGAGAGGGAAAGAGAGATAGAGGGATAGAGAGACAGGCAGACAGAATGCAGAGAAATGGGGTTATGCAGAGAAATGGTGTTATGCAGAGAGAAAGGATGATACCGAGGTCACAGGTTGAAAACAGGGGAGGGGGGGGGAAGGTGTTGGCGGCGGTAGACAAAAAAAAACTGAGAAGGTTATCAGACGGCACTCGTCGCACCCAAGAAAGTGTCAGCAGAATCGTCTCGGCGTCTGATTTAGATTTAGAACCGCTGAGTTCGGTGATACCATATCGTTTAAGTAGCTTCGAGGGGGTATGGCAATACAAACATGTGTTGAGTCCGCGGATTAGGGCCCTGGTCTATGTGCCACGGCGCCTCGTGAGATTGCCTTGCATTGAAAGTAGAACGAGCACCGCATAGCCGCGTAGAAAGTGTACCAACAAGGACAAGGGCGGATTTGTTATAAAAGGGGGTTGTTGGTGTTTTTTTTTATTACCGTGGTGAAATAACTTGACGAGGGGGTGGGTGGCGGAGTCTGTGGGAATAACGGAGCCTTGATCTGGTTTGGGGGTCGGGCGTGGAGGGGCGTGGGATTGGAAGGAGCTGGTCTAAAAAAAAAATAACTTCGTAACTGGTATGTTGTATTTATTAATTTTTTTTTAGACTATTCTATTTTTAGTTCAAGAAGCCGGGGTGTTTTGTGTTATTATTTTTTTTTTAGACTATTCTATTTTTAGTTCAAGACGCCGGGGTGTTTTGTGTTAATTATTTTTTTTAGACTATTCTATTTTTAGTTCAAGAAGCCGGGGTGTTTTTGTGTTTTTGTTTATTTCACAACCAAAACAAGCAATTTGAAGAGTTTTGCTCATTTGTTGTTTAGAACGTCCCTTACCTTAGTCCTAATACACTGTTGAAAGTGTCTAAGCAGACTCTTTTTAGCTTGAGGGGGCCGTCCATGAAGAAGCGACGTCACGCTCCGGATGGGTGGGGGAGAGGAGTCTAAGTCTAAGGAAGTGTGACTGGTTGTGTGTGGGCCCGGGGGGGGGGGAGGAGGAAGGGAGAGATCGTGCTTGAGTTTGACGTCACATGTTGTTTTTTTTTTAAATTATAAATACCGGCACTAAAACCTGACATTCACAATGATGTAAAACTTTCTGTTGTGATGGGTGTATCTGACAGAAGATGTCACTTTTATACACTGAATAGTTTAATAGGGAATTATGTTTTCGATTGAATTTTACTTTTTTTTTTTTTAAATACATTTTTAATTTTAAGTAATCTTTTAGTTTCAAAAGTGTGACGTACTTTAGAAAAAGTTTGGGGGGGGGGGGGGGTGGATGTTGAGATTTATGACAGAAAAAAGGGTGGCGGGTGGATGTTGAGATTTATGACAGAAAAAAGGGTGGCGGGTGGATGTTGAGATTTATGACAGAAAAAAAAAAAAGGGGGGGGGGGGGTTAAAAAAATAATTTTAAATTCGTGACGTATATTATGGACGGTCCCTAAGCTGCTTTTCCCACACCCACTCCAAAGAGCACCCTGACGTCTACAATCGTAACTATTCTTAAGACAACGTTAAACCGATGATCTACCAAACTGAAAGAGAACCTTCAAAGTTACCATTGATTCTATGCTAATTCAGCAAAATGTTAAGCACTGTGGCACTCCAAGATACCAGACGGAAAAAACAAGCGGCTGGATTTGTTAGCCGAAGCAGAATGTACATCACATGATGTGTCCAAATATTTCAAAGTGAAAGCTGTGGACAGAGAATTAAACGCTATCTGATTTAATATATGATTCGGTTTGCCCTCTTCGTCCTCGAGGAACAGCAGCCGATCTTCATCGACGTCTGTGATCCTTCCTGGGACATAGGCCGCCTGCAAGAGTCCTCCAGGCATCACGGTCCTGAGCCAATCTCTGTGGTCCTTCCTAGGACATAGGCCGCCTGCCAGAGTCCTCCAGGCATCACGATCCTGAGCCAATCTCTCCAGCTTCCCCCAAACGTGGCCAAGTTTCTTGGTGTCTGCTTCCACTAACACGGCGCCAAGTGTTCCTCGGCCTGCCTCTTTTCCCCGTTTTCCTTGAGGGTTCCAGTTCGGGGCTTGTATGATTTGGTTACAGTTGGACAAGCAACTCCTCAACTTTAAAATAAAAATGATTTTCGCACATTCCAGGCCCCAAACTACACCCCCCCCCCCTTTCCAACGGTTTAATTTATGTCACTGATAATAGACCGAGCTTTACGTCATAAAGCAGTAACAACAACTCTGAACAAAAAGTGTTTTAGAACTCGAGGATTTTTTTAAAGATATAAAGATAACCAGGTATTTTTTTTTAATACATCACATTCATTTCGTCATACGACAAGTGCTCAAAACAAAAATTTTGCATAAAAACTTCGTCCATTACACCGAGTGCACACAGTAATAATAGCCTACTGCAGAGCCAAGATAAAATAACGACATGAAATTAAGGGAGAGAATCGCGGTTTTAAAAATATCCCAACACTGTGGTCATAAGAGTTATCTCCTTTTGATTTGGGGTTTGCAGAAAGAAAAAAATCATTAACCTAGGAATTGAAGCATTTCTTTCTCAACTTTCTTTGCCTAAATAAATATTTAAAAAAATATAACACATTTCAATATTGTGATTGGATAAACAAGAGTTATCCTGAAAAACAGACATACACAACAACTGAAGAGTTAATTCAATGATATGATCCCCTGCCAACATTTTAACAAAGAACCCCCTTTTCCCCCAAACAGGTTTGTTCATCTCTCATTCCTGATGTGATTATTTCTATAACTCTGTGTACAGCAGTGTGTTCATACTCCATAGGACAAAATTTTCCTACTCCACAGGACAAAATGTTCCTATTCTAGTAATTCTACGGGACAAAACGTTCCTACTCCACAGGACAAAACGTTCCTACTCCATAGGACAAAACGTGGTTTTCTCTAACCCTTCCTTCTCAATTTTGTTTTAGCAATTAGCAATATGGTGTGCAGGCTAATTGAATTGACCTAACATGGAATGAAGTAGAGGGTAGGTCATATGTTCATCCAGGTGAAGCGTGAAGGGGTTAATAGGTTTGTGTATCTTGTTTTTTTCCAGGTCAGTAAATTAACAAAGTTGAGATTTTAAAATCAAATAAAAAACATCAAGTCATTCCACGACTATTTGCCAAACAAAGTTGAATTTTTTTTGTTTTGTTCTTGAAGCAGGTAAACAAATGCATTTTATTGCAGGATGTTACATACATTGATTTAATTGATTTAAAATGCATGGATATACGTGCAGTATAAACAGTAATCAACATAATAGCGCAATGTCACATATAGTCCTCGTCATTTATATTATATCATATTCATATGCATGAAGAAAAAAAATAATATTATATCATATCCATCAATTGATATTCACGAAAACATGTCAAGAATGAAACAGATGTGCACTGACCCTAACCAATATCCATACAAAAACAGGATGTGGTCACACATAGAAATGACACTAGTACAGCTTTCAATAAGCTCAAGCTCTCCCTGTCCATTATCTAGCTGTACATATTATTACTTTTTTTATTTTTAACCTTCCATCATTCCTCTTAAAAAAAACATTGACGTAATTGATAATCAACTATTGTCTTTTCAGTTCAATTTAGCGTATATCAACTTCGTATCTACACCAGTGCTTCCAAACTTTTTGTGACAGCATCTACATTTTTTTTTTTTAATTTACAAACACGATAAATATCTTTTTTTATAATTATGAATTAACCACAAAAACCTGCTGGTTGTTCTCATGATCATAAATGACACCTAAAACAGATATGACAACTGGTCAGCAATATTAATCTAATCAGCAAAATAGAGGTTACATGTTTTGATATCTGTTTACAAACACACCTTAACTGAACAGAACAACAACTAACATGGATGAAGAACAGAGAAAAGAATGCACACAGAATTTTGATTGGAACAGCAAGGGTATCTACCCCACTTCCGTAAAGGTAAGTAGAACAGGTTGAACCACATATGAATTCATGACCACGTACAGGAGAATGTGATAGTTTTATACACGTAACACGTGGGCTAAATAATAAAAGTTTGTACATTTACAATTAAAGCTGTCTGTTCACACTACATTTAACGTACAGTGTGTAGCATTGTAGCAGCATGATGATTTATTGATAAGAAATCCTTAACCAAAAAAGAAATTATTTAAGAGTTTAAAAAGTAAACAAAAATATAAATACCGGTACATACATTTATTATAATGTCTATAACCCCCAACCCCCCCCCCCCCCCAAACCCACACACCCTCTCCAAAGGAAAAAAAAAAAGCTTTAGCAAACAAATCTTTAAATAAATAATGGTGGGGAAAAAAATTTGATCAATGAGAAATTGTTTCTTGATCTTTAGCATTTCAATAAAAATAGTTGTTTTGTTTTTTTCAATATTTAATATCTAAACGAATGGCACCTGATCACAATCTCAAAGGCAGATAGTAAATCATTTATTCCTTCAGGAATGTGACGTTGGTATCATTTTAATTTAATTCAAACCGTGCTGGGACTCTGGTTGAAATAAAGCACAAAAATTTTATTTATTTTTTTAAAAATTACTTCCCTTTATTTTTAATTGGAAAGTGGTCTCCCTGCAGACCCTTGGAGATGGCTGCATGAAGTCCTCTTTGGTCAGTTCAAGATAAAACCCATATCTTAACACTCCACCCTGTTAAAACCCATATCTTAACACTCCACCCTGTTGAATGCATCCTAAGTTTTGTTAATAAGCAAACGTGGGATATTGATAAACAAAATAAACTGGCTTGGGGGACCGCTAGGTCTTGTCACATTGTAAAAGAACATTACAGATATAAGATCAGAATGTCAAGTATGGTAATGAGGTCCTTATCTCGAGTGTACAGCAAGAAATTGGCACAAAAATATTGCTGGAAACTTTATTATCTTAACATACACTACCCAGTTGGGGTAATTCTAAGAGAAGCACACAAAAATTAAAGTTTTGAAAAAAAGGGAAAACGTGTTAGAGAAGTTCAGCGTGCTTAAGCAACATCTGTTAGCTTTCAATACATGTCTCAGCCTCTGTGATATTGAGAGAACAAAAACTAAACAAAGAAAGACAAAAAATGTCAGCCACGTATCAACAGTTACTGCAGAAGTTGAAGCAGACGTGATGTTAACATTCATAAGTTAACAATTTTAAGAAGATGAAGTTCTCATCATTGGGATGATCTGTTAGATAAATACTTGTATGAGTCGACGCATCACAGTCACAGGACAATGAGTGTGTTACAGTATTATGTCTTTACATATTATCAAAATGAAATGGTTCTAGCCTTGACGGACCCAGGAACAAAATAGACCAAGAATAGTTTTTCCTACGAGCACACCCAGCAGATGCCTATCACGACCCACAGCTCATCAGTCTACTGAAAGTGAATCAAAACACCAGCTACTTGCAAACAAACACTACAGTGACTACTGAAGATATTAACTTTTCATTACCTGATATCACATGAACAAATCAAAATCATTCTGCCCGTTATCTGCTTGTTGCATGCAGAGTAGCTTAACATTGTAGATCATTGCAATGTGAGGAGTACCTGACAGAAAATTATGTGTTATGAAAGCCCACCCCTCCCCTTCCCCTATCCGATACCCTGGAGCCAGTCACTGATAGTAAAATAATGACAGTATGTCAGACATTTTGATATTTTCAGTCATTTTAAAACTTGTCACTCCAAAGCTGCCCTTTTTTTTTTTAACCTTTCCCTTGTCTTGGTGCATTCACGAAACAAATAAATGCCGTCAAAGAAGACCATGAATATCAATACATCATTTTACTAGTATTTATAAGGTAAGTAGGAATAATAAATAGTCACATAGCAGCTATTGAAGTGGACACTTGGTGATGATGGTGCCCCCGCCTGATGACCTCACCATTACCAGCTCTTGTACACAACACTCACAGCATCAGCCGCTCACTGTCTACATCTAAGCAAATACTTTACTGAGGGTAGCCGGCGTTGGGCCTGGGGTAGCCGGCGCTGTAGCTACCTCTTGAATAGGGATTGTTCTGGGCACCCCCTGGACCTGCCACAGGAGCTGTTGGGTAACCAGGATTTTTTGCCTGGAACAAGTTAATATAGTCATGTAATATAATCATCGCACATAAAAATCTAATACATTCATCTAATAAAATCAGCTAATATAATCATCTAATATAATCATCTAATATAATCATCTGATATAATCATGTAATATAATCATCTATTATAGTCACCAAATATAATCATATAATATAATCATCTGATATAATCATCTAATATAATATCTAATACAATCATCGAATATAATCATCTGATATAATCATGTAATATAATCACCAAACAGTATCATCCAATATAATCATCTGATATAATCATCTGATATAATCATCTAATATAATCATCTAATATAGTCATCTAATATAATCCAACTAAAATCCAGAGAGTTGATCTAACTATCAACCATCGGCAACAACTTTAGACACCAATCAAGTAACCATATCTGAAGCCGGAACAAATTCCTTTTGCAAAAAATAAAAAGTTACAAATTTCTATATTTAACTTCGAGACTTTTGGTTCTTGTTGTGCCATAGTTTTACATCAAATAGAGGTCTTTTTTTTAATAGTTATGAAATGCATAAATCTAACTGATCTCTTCTCATTTTTTAAACACTTTTATAACTGTGGCTTTGATATCCAACATGTAGAGAGATATAAAGAGACATGTATATGTCTTACCTGTGGCTGTTGTGGCATACCAGGAGCTTGGTTGTATGGGCCAGTCACCGGCGACCCGGCCTGGCTGTACATCATTTGTCCCTGACCCTGGCCAGGCATGCCCTGTCCTGGTTGCCCCGCGGCAGCTGGGTAGCCTACGGCATACTGGTTATACAGAGCTGGCCAAATAAAAGAAATATTGAAGATGCATATGACATATGAACATGAAATAAACATCTGTGTGGATTAAATGTTCTTTTCTAAATGCTTCCAGGTCAAAAATTGCACTTACCATACACACCAACACAAAAAACAGCCCAAAAAACTGAACCTTAAAGTTCAAACATCTTCAACCTTTTAACTTCTCAACCAAAACTGCAATATGCACAAGAACATTATATTGTGGAACTACACACCAGCTGTAGAATCACACCAACAATGTGGAGCTACACACCAGCTGTAGAATCACACCAACAATGTGGAAATGTTCATCACAATCTTTGGTTACACTACTAAATGACTAAATGGGAAAGGTAAATTCAATTAAAAATGGGATGAAACTTACCAGGGTCGTATTGTTGTTGCTGTGCAGGAAGCTGGGGCTGCTGCTGCTGTTGCTGCTGCGGCAATTGGGGCTGTTGAGGAAGCACAGGCTGGGGTATGCCATATCCAGGTTGTCCAGCGTAGGACTGGGGCATTGGACTCTGCTGGCCTGGGTTGTATCCAGGCTGACCACCATAGGAAACTTGTTGCTGCTGTTGTGGGGGTTGTTGTTGTTGCTGAGGTGCCTGCGGTTGTTGCTGGTTTGCAATATTGGATTGGGGCTAAAGTGTGGAACATAAAGTTTATAACTGCCAGCATAATTGAAGAAATTGTTAAAAACTGCTAAGCAGGTTAATAAAAAATGGTTACCAGAAATTTGTTTGAAAGAAATTTTGTAGACGGAAAATTGATAGACGGAAATTTGGTCAAATATTTTTTTCTATTTCACACGTTACAATTTTCGTCAAATTTGTTTTTGAACGCACTATACTATATAGTTAAACAAAATAATGCATTCAAATAGAAATTTGACGCAAAATTTTAACTTGTGAACTGAAAAAAATATTCAACCAAATTTCCATTCGATAATTTCCGTCGACAAAATTTCTTTCAAACAAATTTCCGGATACGATAAAAAATAAACTACATTTGTTTAATGATATATTTTATTTATTTTTTTAAGTTAAAAAACTCATTAATAAAAATAGAAATCAAGAATTTAGTCTTAGGGATAAATTTGATTTATGGCCAAACTTTGTCACATCCAGAAGGTTTTGGCATAGTTATGTATCACCTGGTAGGTGTTCCTACTGAATTATTAATTACCTGGTAGTTGTTCTGCTGCGCCCTCACTTGGTTGCTTGCCGATGACCCAATGCTCGATACACTGTCTGGTGTGGCAGCTCTGTCATACTGAGACGAGGTGTTCACTGTTCAATAAATTACACATGAATCAGACATTTTTCTTCCCGCTTTTTCCAAAAGATTAAAATGTACCTTGGCCAGGTTTTTTGTAACTTTTTCTGGACCTAGGTATGACCACTAAGGCAGAGATATACAACATAGCACTTTCTGTATTTCTTCAGCTCTTTAAATAACCACAACTGAACAGTAAAAAGCAAGAATTTAAACACAGCATTTTGAGCATTTCGTAACAGCAATATTAAATTCTAATAAGTAACGAAGGTGAGAAAGGCTAGAACCTGTCTGAGAACAGGGGGAGGTGGTGTTGGAAGCCACTTCTCCAGCACATAAAAATTCAACAATAAATTGAAGCTGCTTCATTTACCATTTCCATCTATTCCAAAAGATGAAGCCACTTTATTTTGTGTTGAGTCGACCTGACCCTTGTGTGCTGTCAGGGGATCAAACTCTTTCCCGCCCAAAGCATTCACGGGTCTGGCTGCAGGTATTGGGCCCTTGTGACCCGCTGAGAAATTAGCAAATGGCACTTATTGTTAAATAACGTATCAACCTGTTTTTTCCCCACATTCGAAAGAAAACTATTCCAATAATTTAATTATTAAAAGGAAATGAGCATACCTCTTATTAATCTTTGTGGTAAATTCATAGAGGTGTCACTGTGACGTATCACATGGCCTCCATCTTGATTGACGCGACCCGTGAACTTAAATGGGTCCATGGGGCATGGCAACCAAGATGTGGCGGCCGGTAAAAAAAAAAAACAACCCAGGTTTGCTAAAATTATGAATAAAACGTTAAAATGTAATGAAAAATGTGAACGTTGCTACTTTAATGTATCCGTTTAGATATTTGGCAAGAAGCGTCAACGACCTGCGGTCGCCCCTTTCCTCACATAATTCAGTAAGTACATTTAAATATGGCGGAAAAAGAAATATATTACAATGACCCAACCAATGAAATCTTTAAAAATTTGTATAAATAAGAGGAGTGAATCCAAAAAGTAACAAAAACAAGTAAATTACGTCACGGCGACATCTCTATGAATTAGCCATATTTGTTTCACTTCCTGATTGAGAAACCTAATATTCGAGGGAGGTTAGTTCCCCGTTTGTAATAGGGTCAGCAATAAGTGTGGACATACATGCAAACAGGCAATGTCATTCCCAAGGAAAAAATATATAACAATAATACTGAAAAACTTTCACCAGTCAGGCTGTCTCCTATACCCAGAGACTGTGTGACAGAAACAAGGGAGGTGGGCTCAAGTCTGTCTAGTAGATCAATGACCCTGTCTCTTATGTCCTGCAGCTCTCTCCTGAGGACGGCTGTGCTGGCCGGCTCTAACACAGATTTTGTTGGACCTCCCACTAAACAGTGAGAAAGCCAAAGTAAAAAATCAAATTTTTTTTTTTTTTTAAATCAATCGAAGTTAATTAAAAATTGATAATTAATATCAAAATCAAAACACTATAAGATTGAAGGGAATGCAAGGTACATTTTAAAGCAATCCCCCAGATTGTAGAATAACTGGAAAACAAACAGTTCAAAACTTACCAAATAAGGTAATTTTTAAGATGCGGCTGCACTGTATGGCAAATGTGAGATCAGAGCTGTCAAATATGGTAATGAGGTCATTATCTGGAGATATGAAAATTAAATAAAGCACAATTAAGCTGACATTTCAATAATTGTCTGCATATTAAGCTGACATTTCAATCATTGTCTGCATATTAAGCTGACATTTCAATCATTGTCTGCATATTAAGCTGACATTTCAATCATTGTCTGCATATTAAGCTGACATTTCAATCATTGTCTGCATATTAAGCTGACATTTCAATAATTGTCTGCATATTAAGCTGACATTTCAATCATTGTCTGCATATTAAGCTGACATTTCAATCATTGTCTGCATATTAAGCTGACATTTCAATCATTGTCTGCATATTAAGCTGACATTTCAATCATTGTCTGCATATTAAGCTGACATTTCAATCATTGTCTGCATATTAAGCTGACATTTCAATAATTGTCTGCATATTAAGCTGACATTTCAATCATTGTCTGCATATTAAGCTGACATTTCAATAATTGTCTGCATATTAAGCTGACATTTCAATCATTGTCTGCATATTAAGCTGACATTTCAATAATTGTCTGCATATTAAGCTGACATTTCAATAATTGTCTGCATATTAAGCTGACATTTCAATCATTGTCTGCATATTAAGCTGACATTTTAATAATTGTCTGCATATTAAGCTGACATTTCAATAATTGTCTGCATATTAAGCTGACATTTCAATAATTGTCTGCATATTAAGCTGACATTTCAATCATTGTCTGCATATTAAGCTGACATTTCAATAATTGTCTGCATATTAAGCTGACATTTCAATCATTGTCTGCATATTAAGCTGACATTTCAATCATTGTCTGTATATTAAGCTGACATTTCAATAATTGTCTGCATATTAAGCTGACATTTCAATCATTGTCTGCATATTAAGCTGACATTTCAATAATTGTCTGCATATTAAGCTGACATTTCAATAATTGTCTGCATATTAAGCTGACATTTCAATCATTGTCTGCATATTAAGCTGACATTTCAATAATTGTCTGCATATTAAGCTGACATTTCAATAATTGTCTGCATATTAAGCTGACATTTCAATCATTGTCTGCATATTAAGCTGACATTTCAATAATTGTCTGCATATTAAGCTGACATTTCAATAATTGTCTGCATATTAAGCTGACATTTCAATAATTGTCTGCATATTAAGCTGACATTTCAATCATTGTCTGCATATTAAGCTGACATTTCAATCATTGTCTGCATATTAAGCTGACATTTCAATAATTGTCTGCATATTAAGCTGACATTTCAATCATTGTCTGCATATTAAGCTGACATTTCAATAATTGTCTGCATATTAAGCTGACATTTCAATAATTGTCTGCATATTAAGCTGACATTTCAATCATTGTCTGCATATTAAGCTGACATTTCAATCATTGTCTGCATATTAAGCTGACATTTCAATAATTGTCTGCATATTAAGCTGACATTTCAATCATTGTCTGCATATTAAGCTGAAATTTCAATAATTGTCTGCATATTAAGCTGACATTTCAATAATTGTCTGCATATTAAGCTGACATTTCAATAATTGTCTGCATATTAAGCTGACATTTCAATAATTGTTTGCATATATATATATCACTTTAGGAAATGGCGTCAGCGGGCCGTCGAGCTTGCGCTCCTTATGCCCTCCCCGGCGCCTACCCGCACCTGAGGGCCGCCTCGGCGGCAGGCCGTGCGGAAGGGCGCCAGAGACCTCCCCGGGCGTGGAGCGTCCCCGCCCGCAACCGCTCGATCGGGTTCGCCAGCGGAGACCCTCCCCGACCGGAGACATCTGGTCGACCAAAGACGCTGTGTTTCAAGCGTCCGTAGTCCACTCTCCCAGGGGCCGGGACGGTAAATTAACGTCCTAATATCTCCCCCCACCCGTCCCGGGGAAGCATCGGACGCCCTCTAAGAGGGATTCTATAGTGGGTTTCCACCTCGCGACTAGTTCGCGAAATAGCTGGGACGAAACGGTTGCCTAGGAGCAGCTTTCTCAGGGCTGCATATTTAGAATCACCGGCTATAGGCTTCCACCACAGCCTATAGCCTCATATCCCTTAACGGCAACTTGTAATCATGATCCCTACCCTGTGTTTGCCTTTTCTTCCCCCTGTGAAGCATCACAGGTGGCAGCCCTGTAGGAGCTGTTTATTCCAGCAACTACCATGCATGGCCGTGTCTGCCACGCGGGACACGCAATGGTTGTAATGTGCCCCGGGTTAACGCCGAGGGGGTCGGTGGCCAGCGCTTCCAAATCGGCAAGTCACTACAGACTTGTCAACCGGAATCCCGGGGCGTGACACGTTTGCATATTAAGCTGACATTTCAATAATTGTCTGCATATTAAGCTGACATTTCAATCATTGTCTGCATAAATTCAAGGTACTAAAAAAAAAAATTCTAAAAATTTGTTATATAAATAAATTTATATAAAATTTCTAGAGCTTGGGGGTGCTTGATTTTATTCTTTACTTTGGTAGTCTGGTCATACTAAAGGGTCAAAATCCAGGATCCTGGCTCTCCAAAATACTGGGATTCCAGACTGAAACGAATGCTTCAAAACAGCGGGATTGGTTTTATGAACAGATTTCTAAAAAATTTCGCTATTTAATTTTCAAAAATTTTAAATCAATTTTCATAGTTCCTATGTCCTAGTAAGAGCAAAATATAAAAATATATTTATTCACAATGGTTACTATGGTGATGGGCCATGTGCGGATGGCCGCCCATTCAGAGACGACAAACACTGGGTGAATTCGGGTGACGTGATGATTAGCAGTCAAGTTAGAAAGAATAGTAAGACCTAAAAATACATATTTAAAAAAAATGCTCATTCATTTGAAAATAGATCTTGACATATCTAAAGATGAATTTAAAAGACTGTATCGAAGAACTTTGCAAAACAAATTGACCCCTTAATGACAACTGATGCGCTGCTTTAATGTGTAAGTTACAAAATTAGATCACTTGCATCATGAAATAGTTGCACAAGAGCTTGTTGCCTCTCTGAAGTGTCAGATCAAAGAGTGCAGGTTGTTGGTAGCTTCAATGTTGAACTACTTGCATTTGGTGGTTTCAATGTTGAATTACTTGCATTTGGTAGTTTCAATGTTGAACTACTTGCATTTGGTGGTTTCAATGTTGAACTACTTGCATTTGGTGGTTTCAATGTTGAACTACTTGCATTTGGTGGTTTCAATGTTGAACTACTTGCATTTGGTGGTTTCAATGTTGAACTACTAGCATTTGGTGGTTTCAATGTTGAACTACTTGCATTTGGTGGTTTCAATGTTGAACTACTTGCATTTGGTGGTTTCAATGTTGAACTACTTGCATTTGGTGGTTTCAATGTTGAACTACTTGCGTAACCCTACGACGATTGATTCATCAAATGACCACTTGGACGTTTTATTAAGGCCAGACTGCGACCAGATGCAAAAATACATCATGGACCTTCAATACCTTGGTCAAACACATCATGGACCTTCAATACCTTGGTCAAACACATCATGGACCTTCAATACCTTGGTCAAACACATCATGGACCTTCAATACCTTGGTCAAACACATCATGGACCTTCAATACCTTGGTTAAACACATCATGGACCTTCAATACCTTGGTCAAACACATCATGGACCTTCAATACCTTGGTCAAACACATCATGGACCTTCAATACCTTGGTCAAACACATCATGGACCTTCAATACCTTGGTCAAATACATCATGGACCTTCAATACCTTGGTTAAACAGCTGATTCCTTGTTGCAAGTTTCTATGGACAATGAGATTGTATATCTTGTATCTGGGCATGATGAGCCTCAATAAACACTTGTCACTATGGAGACAATTGGACATTGAAATCCACAAGAAACTTCAAGCTAAGGATATCACTTCCAGACTTTTATACACTGGTCCACATACTTCCAGCCCAACTGATGGAGACATTGACACATTGGTCCACATACTTCCAGCCCAACTGATGGAGACATTGACATATTGGTCCACATACTTCCAGACCAACTGATGGAGACATTGACACATTGGTCCACATACTTCCAGCCCAACTGATGGAGACATTGACACATTGGTCCACACACTTCTAGATCAACTGATGGAGACATTGACACATTTGTCAAAAGAGAGATAGCTATATTTGAAAATGGTAGTTCAAGGGGAAAATATCTTGAAATTGCGTACATTAGCTTAAGGTCTAGTCCTCCAACCAGTGTAGAGTCTGAGCGGGTGTTCTCATCATCCGGTTACTTTAAAAACTCTTTGCACTTAAAATTAAACGTTCAAGCTAAACTCATTGTCATTGTTATGATCTCATTATTTAAATTTGACCAAAGATTAGGCAAACACATAAATTATTTTAATGTTTGTTTTAATAAAACTGTTTAAATTTTTAAAATGTGATTTATGCTTACAAATAAAGCTAAGAAGAAACATTATTGTTCAAGTTTGACTAAAGTCTGATGTTAGACATTTATGTTATCCTTTTTTTTTATTGTTTATTTTATTTAAAAGCAGATTAAAAATTAAAATAATTTGATTTTATCTGAATTTTTTTCATTTAATTAATTTTTTAATCACTTCCTAATCTTAAAGAAATGCTGGCACCATAAAATTTTCTCTAAATATTAAAAAATATCATTAAAAACGGAATTCTGGTATTCCTAAAGCTTAAATACCGCAAATATCAGTTGTGGTAAAAGGGACCACTAGGTCAAATCCCTATGAATCCCTCAGTATTAAATTTTCTGGATTACTGGAAATAGTTTTGACTTCCAAATGAAATTTTATAATTTGCTTGATAATTTTATTACTGTAGTTCTGTAATATTTACTTCTAAAAGCTTCATTTATTTATTTACTTTTTTTTAAATTAAGAAAAACATCATGGTTACCTTCATCTTTATACTTAATGGTAATCTCATCATTTGTACTCAGTTTTCCTCGGTAAACTCTCTGCATCATCAACACCAGCTCATCATAAGTAATGTCTTCATTGTGAATAGGAATTCGTCGGATATCATCACCAAGAGCAACCTTGATAATGAGCTTCCCTGAGAGGTCAAGTTGTGGACTTCCAGAATTTTGCATGATGAATACTGTTGTTGTTTTTCTTAAGGTTTTCTTTTAAGGCCTGTTGTTGTTTAAAAAAAAATAATAAAATCATTAACGAATATAATTAAAATACCATACTTTAAATTCTACTGGAGAGACCGCTGTTAAAGCTGTAACAAAGGGAAAAATGAAGCAAACCCCACATTATGGAAAAGCTTAAAAAAAGAACACACTATGCAATGAAAGCATCCTTTCAATGAAAAAAACAACTAAAAACAATAAAGATGAAATGAAAAGAAAGAAAATTAAGTGTGATAAAATAGCAACAACAAAAAAAGAATTTGATGCCATTTTTACATTTATGGATGGCCCCTTGCCTGCGTGGTTCCCTTGGTGGCCTCAGAAATGTAACATATTTTGGACAAGTAATAATTGTAACAACACTAATAATAATAATAATAATAATAAAGTTCATTTGAAAAATCACGCTTCATCCCTAAAGGCTCGAAGCGCTGTACAAAAATAAAGCTGGGAGATAATAACTAGCTGGAAAAGATGGTAGACAACTTCACCCCAGAGGGTGTTTGCGAAATAGATGAGTTTTTAAATTTGTTTTGAAGGACTCCAGCGTCTGGCTGTTTCTGAGAGCGTCAGGAAGGGTGTCCCAAATGGTTATCTATAATTATGTTATGATGAATGAAGAGAGAGTAACAACACTACCACTAGTTACCTATAATTATATTTTAGTAAATGAAGAGAGAGTAACAACACTACCACTGGTTACCTATAATTATGTTATGATAAATGAAGAGAGAGTAACAACACTACCACTAGTTACCTATAATTATGTTATGATAAATGAAGAGAGAGTAACAAGACTACCACTGGTTACCTATAATTATGTTATGATGAATGAAGATAGGACCCAAAAAAAGCTAAATTTCTGAGACTTCCAATGGAAAAAAAAGATGCATTAATTAAGTGGTTATTCTTGTTTTTGGTATTTTTATGGGTGTGCACACTCCACACTTATTCTAACTAAGTAGCTAATTTTCGTTTGGATCCTCTTGTACCGTCTGCTGGACATATTTTTACACCAGTCTGACCTACTTTTACGCCGAGATAGACAATAAATAATTTTAAAATGGCCGACTGATGTGCTGTAACTACGCGCTCTGGGGGTGCTGGTAAGTTTTTTGCTATTATTTATTTGATTTAATCCAATCTAAAGATTTCAATGTTGTTTTAAGACAATTATATGTCACAGAAGATGAATTTGTAAGGATTTTTATTAATATTTCATTATATCGTAGTTTATTTCATCATTTTAAAACGTGTCCAGTCTACTGGACACAGGACTTTAATCAAAACAACAACACATACCGGAGGTGATCCGTGACACACAAATGAATAAATGTCGTAGTCATAGTTCTGTGCAATCTATGTCATTTTTAGCTGTTTAAATGGTATCCTTGTTATCAAAGTAATTATGCATTTAGATACTTATATCTTATTTATTTTTTAAATTTATTAATTTTTAAATTAAAAAATAATGAAAAATACCTAATACCTAGGTTTACGGTTCACTAAACTTAGTAATGTATCTAAATCTAGTCACAAGTGTATCTCAAGTCGGAATATTAAGTTCAATATATTTAAATATTTAATTTAGGCATTCTAAAATATTTAGGCCTCTGTTTGTTTTTTTTAAATTTTAAGAAAATCACTGATTTTGATAATTATGAAAATGAATAAAATTAAAATGTCTTATTTTTCATGCAAACTGAACTGATGTTTTTTTTTTTACTGTTGTAGGCAATGCACAGAGAAAGTACTGCACAGAACAACAGTTATGAGTGATGTTTGAACAATTTTCAGATATCGGAGAAATATCCTCGTCCTCTGATGAAATCGATACATATGATGACATTGATTAAAATGAATCAATCTCTGAAAATTAATCATTTGAAGACGAAGAACCTTTGTCCAAAGACAACAAAAAGCGAGAAAGTGAAAGTCGCTCCCTGTGGCATAAACCAACCAGTTTGTTTCGATTTGCCAGATGTTAATCTCAAAATTAATGAATTAGGCTTACAAAAGGTTCATTTAGTTGGATTTGGTATGAAGGCGTTTGAAGCAGTTCTTGTTGGCAACCAAACACAAAATACTTTGCAAGTTGAACAGCGCACCCTGCATTTAGCGTAACATCCTTCTCTGCTACTGCTACATCTTGAAAAGAATTTGAATCAATATCTGGAATTTCATGGAGATGGGCAGCTTGTTGATAATGAAAACTTGGATTGGGTACAGGGGCTCTTTTTTCCCCTCTATCTTTTTCAAAGATGACCTCATCAAATGGAGGAGTGCGTTTTTCACACTTAGTTGCTCCATGTCTTCTTGGTACCGGTATTGAAAGCATGCATTTACAAGAGCTAGGTCCAACATATGGAATATTACTCTGATAGACCATTTGGAATTTCTGGCTCAAGTAGGATAATAGCTCAGAAGTCTGTCACAGAAGTCGACACCTCACGTTGTGACTTTATTGTTTTTTTAGAAATGGACACTGTTCCTCAATATACTTTTTTTCCTTTTTTTGACTATACTAAACACTGGTTAGTTGGAGCCATCGATTCTGCAATACATGGCACCCTAGTCGAAGTTGCCCCATACATTCGTATTGAGGGATACATCAGGCAAGACATCAACAAGCTAATTCTAAACAACTTGTTATTTCTTCAGCTGTAACGGAAGTCTGAATTATACCGGTAGGCAGATTGGTGAAAAATTCTGTGTCTGTGTAGAATTGTTCATCAAAATATTGATGGAAATAATCAAAAGGTTCAACATTTCATGAGTTTCCAAATCAAGTTGTTGGTTTTTTATTACGTATAGCGAAAAATGATTTGGGTCCTGATGTCCAGTGGACTGCACATCAAATAAATCAAATATCAAAATCAAAATTTTTTTTTTGAATGTTTTTTTAGTGTTTTAGTATCACTATTAGCACAATAAAATAGGTGTCAAGTTGATTTCACTCTAGCTTGCCTCTCGGGACTCAGGAGGATTTATATTAATTTCATTTTTAGCCTGGTAAAGTCTGTTCATTAAGCATAAAATATAATAATATAAAGATAATGATATAAATATAATTGATAATGGTGAAGTTTCTCAGAGTCAAAACAACAACAAAACAAAAAAAAGCACAGATTGAAATTGAAACATGTTTCAGAAATATTTCTGTTTCTCATTATTGTTTCTCTTGTTATTGTTTTATTCAATTTTTTATCTATAACTAAAGTTTATACTATTGACTCTCCTGGTAAATTTTGGGTTAACGGTTTGGGTTTTGCCAAGAGTTTTCTCACCCTAAGCGCAGTGACGTCTCTTTGGGGAATCCCAACACTTGACTTAGGGTGAATAGAACTATTAATTGTAGTTCCGAACAATGTGTGTGATAACATTCCTGTTCTTTACTGAGCAATACTCGAGTCATTAACGATACGGTTATATGAAGTATATTAAAAGGAAGTTTTCCATTAATTTGTATTAAAATTCATCTTACACGTTTCAAAAGAAAGGAAAAAAGAAACAAATCCTTGCTGATACCCCAAGACCCAACACCAGTGAAGATTGAAAAAAAAAGACACGCACCAAGTGTGCTGAAAATCAAAATACCAGTAGGTTAAGTTTTTGTTAAGACTTCGGTAACAAAAGTAAAAGGGAGACTACTGCTTAAATTGCATTTGGAATGCTCTTCTAGGGACTGGGGAAGGGGGGAGACACCTCCCCAAACCCCCCCCCCCCCACACACACACACTTTAAATACCAAAATAAGAAACAAAGAAATAATCTACTCCCCAGAACCCTTCCCCCAATTTCAAAAATAAAATATAAGAAAACAAAAATGTGCATTATGTCATGTGAATATGAATACAACATCGAAATCTTTTTAGTACAGCCCTGAAGATAGAAGTTGACCGGGTGGGGACTCCGTGACCGATATACCGTGGAACAAATCGCCCGCCTTACCGCTAACCCAAAATCAGGCGACTCCCCCATCCCATTGTTCTTAAAATATTATATTATATTATTATTAATATTATTAAATAGTAGGGATATCGAAGGTCTCACGCGCATGCGGTCTGCGCATAACGAAAAATAACGCAAAACTTGTGCGGCCATTTTAACATTCGTATCGGTGATTATCTCGTTTTTTGTGTTTTACGTCACAGTTTGCTAATAATAGTACTTAAATTATCGGTGAAGTAGAGCGCATATTTTTCCAAACATGGGGATACCGTAATTGCTGCATTTAGTTTGTGAACAGTAACGCATTTAATTTTTTACATCGGTATGTATGTTAATTGATTATTATTTTTTAATGTAGAATTCAAACACATAGTGTTTAACTCAACTACTGCCTCATTTATTCACAAATTTTAATAACTTTACTTCATTAATAATAGCAATAACGAACAAAAGTTATGCCCTTTGGACTGTGAGGTGTAAGAAAATAAAATTGTTAGTAGTCACCCGAGTCACCCCCCCCCCCCCCCTCACAAAAAAAAAGTGGGTTGTCGGAAATGGTTCTTGTTACCAATTTAATTTTAGTACATTTTAGTATTTTAGGATATTTTCATTATAGTTCATCTTTAATAATCTGTGGAAGTCTAACCAGTTAATAAAGGGGAAACCATTTTAAAACATTATGAGAAATTAATACAACCTAATAAATTAAATAATTTTAAATAATTGTAGTCCGTGTAGTCTGGGGAATTTCGGACTTGTTTTGTCCCTTGATTTATATATAATTATAATATGTAGTATAGAGCAAGTTATTACTGGTATTTATAAATTATAATTAATGGAATAATAACACAATGAAAGAAGTTGCTACTAATACTAATATTAAAAATATACTATTATCAAATATATATGCATTAGAAATCTGTTAACATTTATATCAACAAATATTTAATATCTTTTTAATTAAATACATTTAATAAACAAAAAAGAAATACATTTTAACAAACACATCACTTGAATAATATTAAAAAGAAACAAAAAATTGTATAGATTCAGAATTATGATTAGTTGTTAATGTCAGTTAGGCTTCTTTTGGGTGCAAGAGAAAATTTTAATTTTCTGTTGCAAAACTTGGAATTCCTTCCATATCCAATAAGGCGGAACGTTTAGATGCAGATGGCGGTGACAAAGTTTATGAAGGAGAGATTTATGGGAATTCATTAACAAGACAAAGTAGTCACTGTAGGGCATTCTACCCGGAAAATGACAGGCAGAAGATCCCCATTACCTTTTAAAATTTAATGACATACCCCGGTACGGGTATGCTTGTAATAGTTTTATGGGTGATATTAGTAGTTTTTATTTATACATTTCATGTCATGCATTCAATTATTTTTAAAAAGACTTCTACTTACCTTTTATAAATATAAGAATTGATTTAAAATTTAGCTGAAGAATATAATTCATTAAAATATAAATAAACTTGTAATTTTTTTTTTTTTCCTTTAAAAAATCATGATTTTTCCAATTTTTCTGTTTGTGTTTTTTCTAACAAACGCTCAAATAAAATTTTCCAAAATACAAAGACTTAATTTGATGTAAAGGTTTTGTTGTCCTTTGTGTTGTATATTGCAGTGAGAATGTCTCCAGAAAATCTGGTGGAATTATCTTTTAAAATAAAAAAGTTGTGGACAAAATAAGGCAGAAATATGGAATGTTGGTCACTACTTTTTTTCGTTAAATACAAAGATAAATAAGGGCAAGGGGGGGTAAAAAATTCACCAAAAAAATCATAACTTCATTTCTATAAAAGATAGAAAGATGAAATTGGTGCTTATAGCTAGCCCTTTAAAATGATGTATCATTTGTGGCAATTGGACAATATTTAAAATTTTTGTCAAAGTACCTATAAATACTGTGTTCAATTTATTTTTGTGCCTAAAAAACTGAAACAAGAAGTAGAAGTCTTTGGGGGGCGGGGGACTATAGAAATAATAATACATTTTAAAAAGTTGAACTCTACCAAGGCAAGTTGGTCTATGAACGATAACATTAATTTGATTACCGGCACTGTTGTTGAGAAAATATTTTTTCTCTATCTCTCCCTCTCTCTCTCTCTCTCTACGTAATATACCTGTGACTTGTCAGCGGAAGTATTCTGGGTTTACCCCCTTTATTAAATTGTGTCCCCAAAATGGTCTCACATTATTATGGTCCCTTTAAACAACTTAAATTAAAGTTTAAAAATCAATAAAATTCTGAGAAATTTCTTTACCCCAGTATCAATAGAATTCTAATAATAAATTTTGATACAGCTAAGCTGCTTCCATAAAAAAATTTAAACGTGAAAGCCTAATCAAAGTAGCCACTTTTTAAATTAAGCCGGGTAAAGGTAAAGAATTCGGCACAGACATCCGGGGGAGCGGTAAAATCGTCTTTACATAGGACCTTAATAGTGAATTAAACAATAAAATTTCCCATTTATCCCACAAAGACAAGGGGCGCCAAAATTTATTTTCACTGGGCTGCTCCAAGTTGGCTTCCCCCCCCCCCCCCCATTAATTGGGGAGCGTCATTTTCAGGATTAGTCCTACGCCCCTCTGTTTCTCAGTACGGCTCTTTGATTGAAAGGTGATTTTTTTTTTTAATTCAATTATTTCATGTTTAAATTAAGATCGCCTTCATTTCTACTGTGCAATTCATTTGCGTCTATTGCCTCAGGCCGTCCAACCCCCAGTGCATGATACCCTCACAGGTTACTCTTGCAACCAGTGAAATATCCTCATCAACACCAGGCACAGAAACATTGCAAATCCCATCTACATTCATAGGAGCCATAATGATCAATAAATTGATCGTGGGCCCTTAATATATAGAAGAAGAAGAAGAAGTACTATGGAGAATTTTAACACGTGTATGCAAGGTCTGAAATGGACTGTGGTCACTGGACTGAGACATGCGAGTATGCGACTGACAGGAGGGCGTGGCAGACGAGAGTCACACTGACCGTGCTCTGTAAATACGCAATTTTTCAATTTGATGTCACCCCCTGAGATGGTTTCACCCCCGTGCGGTCTGCACCCCTCTAGCTACGCCACTGAATGCACTTTTCTGGTCTACCACACCTCAGGGCTGGGGAGGTACTTTTACCACTGGATAAGAACCACTGTTCTAGTGAAGTGTTTTTGACACAGGTGCTGTAATTTGATATCCACGGGAGGTGACTCTCTTAAGGGTTTGTAAAGGACAATAGTGGACACAGAGACTTTTTATAGAAAGGGGGGGGGGGGTGTAGAGATTTGTGACGTTATATTTTAGGGGGGGGGGGGTCTAACTTTTTGTGACGATTGGGGGGGGGGTAAAAAAATCGACAAATTTTGCGTGACGTCATTTATGGATGGCCCCTAACTGACATGCAAATAATATAACATATTTTTCGTATCTGGAAATTTGTTTGAAAGAAATTTCGTCGACGGAAAATTGATCGACGGAAGTTTGATCGAACGGAAATGTGGTCGAATTTTCGTTTCAGGTCACACGATCAACAAATTTTGCGTAAAATTTCTTTTTGAACGCATTATTTTGTTTAACGATATGGTATAGTGAAGGGGAAGTAAGAATAAGTTATAAAAAAAAAAATCATTAATACAATAAACGTCATACCTTTAGAGTTTTGAGATGGGTTTGGGGGAGGTGTTGGGAATGGCATTTCGGCAATTAGATGTTGATCAACCGGCGGAAAGTTGTCGTCTGTCGTTTAATTAGTTTTACAACTGCTAAAGAGCTCGTCTAAACTCGTCTTTTTTAAGTGTACTTTTCCATTTTAAATTAAAGAGCAATGGTCTCACAAAAATAAATCATCCACAATTCTTTCTTCTAGGTTTCATAATATTAATCCAAATTTGTAAATCACCAATTTTTTTTGGTGACCAGACAATAGAACTAGAACTAAAGATTGTTTTACACCGGAAAATGACCCCTGACCTGGTTTGTTTGCGTGTAATAATTTTGTTATTTGTAAAGAAGTTCAGTTGGGCAGAAAAGAACTGAAAGGTTCCTTTGAAACTATTTAGTAGGTCAATTTTGCGTGTGATTTCATATAATTCAAAATTGGCATTCTCTTTTCTATGCACCCCACTATTAATCTTCATAATTTGATGCATACAGTACATTTAGATGCAGCTGTTTCAAACTGTTTACGCATACGCCCTACGCCTACTTACACTTACATGCCTACGCCTACACACACACTTCACACAGTACACAGTTTCAGTTAGGTCTACTAAGTGATGAGTGGCACCACCACTTTCACCTCAATCCACAGAGTCAACTAACAACTATCATTAATCTTATTATTATTAGCGTGCTGAGCCAGAAGAGAATGCCTTCCTTTGTTTACTTACCGCCTACACAACTACACAATAAACTAAATAATACAAGATTTAAAGTGTAAAGTAGTAGTAATTAAATTAATTAAGCAGGCCCTACTACTCTCAACTGGCTTACGTGGCTTACCCTCTTACTCTTATTAGTATTAGCCTCTCCTGCCCTCTACAAAATATCACTATTTCAATTAGTATTATTAAGTTAAGTTAGTATTAGTTTAGGATTCTTAGTCTTATACTTATTTTATGTATTACTATTAATTATAATAAATATTAGTTGGCCATGGCTACGCCTTTGCTTTTACTTACTTTAACTATGACTAAACTAAAACTAAAACTAAAAGTTTTAACAGTATGAGTATAATTAAACATAAAATTCATTTACCTATTCTAATATCCTATACTTATAGCCTATTAATATGTAATGCTGAGTATCATATCAGTGAGTGCATTAGCGCACAATATAAAATTCTTTATAACATCACCAAACCATGTAATTTGGTGTTCACTTGCCTCAATTGCTTCAAATTCAAAAACTTAATATCCTTGAACTAAATGGATTTATTAAAAAGTGTTTTTTTTTGGTATTTCACCAAAATTTAAACAATTTAAATCCAATACAAAAAATTTTAGCTGGAGGAAAGAGAAGGTGTAGATTTTTATGGAATAATATAAAATCTGATCATATCACAGTCGTGATACCGAGGTTTTAGATGTCCAGTAAAAATAAATAATTATGTTTTGCAGTAATGTTGGAAAATGCAATCTTAGGGTAATGACACATTGTGGATGCATTTACACAAATATATCCATATTTACAATCATACTGTTCAGGGGCAAGGATAAGGGGTGGAAAATTATTTATTAGAATAAGAATGTGTTATTATAGTTTATGTTAAAAATGTATAATAAACATTTTGTGAAAATACGAAGGCTTCCTGCGGACACGTTCATTGTTTAGTTGAGTTCCTTTTTTCTGGTTTGACCATAGTCTGTTTTACTCATTTTCTTTTTGCTAACCTGATTGGAGTCTCTCCCCTTATTACCTTTTTATTTGGCTATCAATATCTAAAAATGCAATCATTTACAGATGTGAAAATTTTTTAGCTAAAAATAGATACAGAATTTTTTTGATTTCCAGAAAAAACAGCTCAGGGTCATGAACAAATAAGGATTAATATTTTCTTTAAATATAAGGAAATATTTGTTTTTCTATTTTTACCAAATCTACAGCTCAGGGGCAAAGATAGGGAGTGGGCACACGTTTATAAGGATAACAATATATTTATATTTAAAATGTATAGTAAACATTTCATGAAAATACATTTCAAATGATAAAGAGAGAGAGTGGTGACATTATTTTATTTGCTGATAAAAAAAACCTATAATTTTACAGCCGTGAAAATTTAATATTTTAAAATAGATACATACTTTTTTTTAACATTTCCCGAAAATACAACTCATGGGCGTGAACAAATAGAGTTAAGATTTTCTTAAAATGTACAGAAATATTTCTTCCCCATTTTGCTCAAAATATATTTTGGGGTATGGGGAAATTTGTATGAGATAAAGAATAATACTGAAAAACAATAGACTGTTACAAACGGGAAATTGTTTTAAGAGATTAGTCTTTAAATATAGGAATTCTGTTTTTTAACGATTTTCCGACAATATAGTTCAGAAGTGAGGCAGAGGATGCTTAAATTTTTAATGAAGGTGCCAATGTATTAAAATCTGTAAATTTTGCCTTAATGTAAAATGGTAAACATTTATTTTTAATTTATGGACAATTTTTTTTTTACAATTCTGAGAAAATGGTTTCTTTGTAGTTCAGAGGCATGAAAAAGAGTTGTAGGCTTAGATAATATAGATAAAGTAAATTCTCAAAACCCCCAAATACTTAATCATCTATTCATAGATTCTTCTTTTAAAATATTCTATGTCTGATTTACTATTCCCTGAATATAAATTTCAAAGGGGTTGAAAATAGTCTATTTAATTTTTTGAGGATACATTACATCAAAACCTGATTCAGTTACATACAAAAAAATTGTATTTTTATATCTTGAGACTTCCTTTATTACCCATGTGTTATACTCTAGCATAAAGTGAAATAATTAGGTTTACACTAGGTTGACTAAAAAGCAAAGCTACAAATTTACAACTGATCATTTATTTCTCATAGTCATAGCACTTTAATGAAGAGCTTCTAAGAAAAGTATACATTATTTCAAACTGAAATCGGTGAGAATTTTATATTATCTTTTTTTTTTTTTTTACTCCATCTGGAAAGTATATGTGTGAAGCTAATTTAAAAAAAATAAAGATGTAATTAGACAATCACTGGGGAACACCCTGGAAATATCTGTGCCCAATCTGGCAATATCTGTGCCCAATGATAATGCAGACTGTGAGAGATCATTCTCAATGTTTAAAAAAATCCTAACCAATTGCAGAAATAGATTTAAAGGTGAAATAATCACACATATTTTACAGAGCAAAATTAATAATGACACTTGTTTGGGGTTTGAAACCAATTCAGAAATTGTCTTGAAGGCAAAGGTGGCATGCATTCAAACTAATGATAATTAAATGAAAAAGTTATAAATAGTAAATTTTTTACATTTACTTTTTTCTGTACTGTTTTTTGTTTAAATTTTTTACAATTTTTGCAATTCAGTTGGTGGCATTTATCACTAAGAATAAAAATATTATCGGTAATTCAGTATTGTTAAAAGAATAGAGGATTTAAGTCCATCCAGTGCTGGAAACACTGGGCTGGTGACCATTGGAGGAACCACTACAATTATCCAGGCTCTTCATTGATGTTCATTCATAAAAATAGGCTAGTCCACTGCTCCAGCATTAAAAAGAATTTCGTCCCTCTCCTCCCTAGACAGAAATGAGGCCATGACAGGCAGTGCCGGTTCATGACAGCAAGAACACAGTACAGGAACTGCTCATTCCTGCCAAAGACAATCAGGGACTGGAACAAGCTTCCAAAAGCAACAGTTGAGGCGACAACACTTGACACATTTCTGTGTCTATTGCCTCCTGCCTTCTAACCCCCAGTTCATGACACCCTCGCTGAGTAACTCTTGCAACCAGTGAAATATCCTCTTCAATACCAGGCACAGAAATATTGCAAATCCCTTTTACATACATCGGAGCCAGAATGATCAATACATTGATTGTGGGCCCTTAAGATGTAGAAAGAGAGGAAGACGTGATACAAACACAACCTAGTCTCTGTGAATCTCTCATAGACGCATTATTTAAACTAAGTAGTCACTCTTGGACCATGTTCTGAACATTGATTCTTCATTGGTACATTGGTCTAGATCAAGGGTGGCAACTATTTTTGAATGAAGAGGCATTCTATAACTTGAACCTGCTAAGAAAGTATTACCACACTACAGGCCAGGCACAGAACAGGAGTAATATTTTACTGTAGATACTTTACAATTTAGAAACGACTTTGGACAAAAAAATTAATTAATATTTTTAGAGTAAAGAAATTAAATCCAGAAACAGGAATTGCTACCCCTGGTTTGGAACTTGAGGAGAGCAAATGATTAATCCATCCCTAGGGGCCATCCTAACCATAAAGGATATCATGAGTCTATGGGGTCATAAATAGGACTGTCAATGGTTGCACTGTTACATGCTCAAGGCTTACTGGCCAGGCAATCTTGTGTGGTTAATTAAAAAAATAATAATAAAATTTTAAAAAGATGAAATTTCAACTAAAAGTTAAGGAAGAAATAAAATTACCCATTTCCTAGGGTTTTGACTTACTGCGTCATGTGAGGGTTAACACAGATGCGTCCAACTTCATTGCAGCACGTCCTGACACATGTCTCTCATTTTTTTATTTACAATCAGCAACAGAATCATGTGTCTGAGTTTTCCGTTCATGGTATAGTTCTGCATTTTTTTCAATAAAGAAAACCTTAACCTTAAATAATTATTTTTTTTTAACTTTCAAACTATATATGCTATATATATATATATAGTTGGCTAAGTACACTGAGAAACTACACCAACCAATATTTTCAGGCACAGTCTCGGAATAATAAATACAGCAATGCAACACTGTTAATAAAAACGCGGAGGGATGCTTTAAGCCAATCAATTATGTTCCAGGCCCTAATCACACCAGCGATCAAGCCAGAGGCAGCATTGAATCCCTCTTCAACTTCAAGGTTTACATTTCCCCCCCATAAGTTTGGAATGCTGCTACATTAAGATCTTGAATTACCTTCACGCCAAAAGCCGTGAGAAGCTCTGACACTTTTCACCGTCTGGCCTGGAGGAGAATGCAAGAAAATTTTGTGAGGGTGTCACAGATGTACAGTTCACTTCACTTGATATACTTATTAAGTAAGAAAAATAGTTAACTTGGGTGAAGTGTTTTAATTTGTTACAACTTTTTTTTTAAACAGGCATTTTTCAACTTAACTCTCAAGTCAAGGACTGTTGGCAGAGCAGCTTACTGTTGTGAGACGATGGCATCATTTATCAAGAGAAGCAGACCTGACGGTATTAGTGAGGAGAAGTGGGAAAAGGTATTACTGCTTGTTGTTACTAGTTAAATGAAAAGCTTGTTGCCTAAATGGGGAAATGAAAGGATCAAAATATGGGAAAACCTGAAGAAAAAGAACGCAACAAAACAACGAAGGTGTTGGCAATAAGCCTTCATCGGCGAACAAACAACAGAAAAAAACAGAATTAAATAAAAATAACATTCACCGGTTAAACCTCATCTCCGCCCCATCCTCGTCACGACCAATCGCAGTGGACTTACCTCTCCTCTTTTCTTTCCCTTTTTTCCTTTATTTAATCTCTCACCTACTTTATTTTCTGTCACATTCCTCTTGCTGCCCTCTCGGATACTACATTTCAGCTAAGTGTTATTTTTATTTCATTCTATTTTTAACTGTTGTTTCTTTGCTGAAGGCTTAGTGCCAACACGTTCGTTGTTTTCTTTTTTTTCAGGTTTTGCCATACTTTGTTTTATTCATTTATTATTATTATTATTGGTAGTTTTCTATAGCGTGGTACCCCAGCCTAGGGCTGGCCTCACCACGCTGTACATACAATTTAACAAACATAATCATGAACTTAAAAATTAACATACATTAAGTAAATAAAATGAAGCAAATGTGTATTCGCTCAAACCATTCCATAACTATTTACATGTCAAGCCATGGACGGCACTCAACAGAAACGTTTATCGGTCAGAGGGGGAATCAGTCAGAATAGTAGACTTTAAAGAGATGTGTTTTGAGTGCAGTTTTGAAGGCTGTGATGGTTGTTATATTGTGGATGTGTAGTGGAAGAGAATTCCATTGTTTGGGAGGCACAGAAAGAGAAATATCGTTCACCGTATGCTTTTGTGTGAGTCTTGGGGACAGAAAGAATACACCCGTTTGCGGATAAGCGAAGCTGTCGAAGGGGAGAATAGACAGAGAGAAGTTTGGTTAGATAGGAAGGGCAGGAACCAGAGAAAAATTGTTTGTTAGCCTGATAGCAGTCCCCCCCAAATTGCCTAAATGGGAGTGCAGCTTGAGGTCATGTAAAAAAAACAAAAAAAACTTGGATAATTGAGAACTGCTGGAAACCAAAGCTTGTAATGTTTTGTTTATTTAAGCTTCAGAAAAATTTCACTACAAATTTAAGCAGCGTGTTGCCATCCTTCATTCTTTGTGAGACGATGGTGTAGCTTCTGTGTTACTTGAACCTTTCAAGCAGCTTATGGGGCCGATCCTGGCATGGTAGTCTTGGCTGCACTTTTCGAACCGTGACTGCTGGTTTGATTTTGCCTCCCTTGAATGCTCTTTTTGTTACTTAGGGTTCTTTTTTTGCCAATCTTCTACTTGCAAGATTCCCATACACCAGTGGTTCTCAACCTTCCTAATGCTGTGACTTTAACACAATCCTCATGTTGTTGTGACCCCCAACCACACAACTATTTTCGTTGCTACTTCATGACTATGTGTATATGTGTTTTCCGATGGTCGTGAGAGCCGCTGCTGTTGTCTAGCCGGATCTGTGAATAGCAATACTTTCCCCTTTTGTAAATTTTGATGTTTCTTTTATAATAATAATAATAATAAGATGAACCGGGACAGCTCAGGCTTAGCTAGTGGACTGCTGTACAAATCAAATCTTGATATTGAAGTTGGGTTTTGATCTGTCCTATATTCATTTCAATCTTTGTTAATAAATAACTGGTTTGAATGAATAATAAATCTAGTCAGCCACGACCTAATTCAGTATCTAACCAGGTAAGGAAGATCTCAATGCTTCGGGCCATGTACAAGAATGATTGCTCTTCCATGAAAATATTCTGTGCTGAACCAAACACTTGGTCGTTTTTTTTTCCTATTAACTTACTGAACTCTTGCACTGTCTTGTTCCAGATAAATGCGGTACTTGAACCACTGACTTTAACAGATGAGATTTTAGAAAAGCACATGGCAGTGTTTCGAGAACAAATGCACCTGGCCAACAGCCCCGATGAGAACATTCGCAAGAAGTCCAATTTGCTCATGATGAATACATTCCTGCGTATGCTGCTCGACGGAACAGGTGAGAAGAACTGATCTTTTGTAAAATTTGTATTTAAAATGTATGAACGCAAAGATTATGAATTTAAGTTTACGAAACAAATATTATGTTATCCCCAATATATCGAACCCCACAGCCACTCCTTCACCACTCCTACACCACTCCTTCACCACTCTGGATAATTTAAAAAAACATAAATAAATAAAAATCAATGTTTGACCCATGTTGTGAATGTGTAGTTTTGACCTGTTATGAGATTAACCATTGACTTTCATATTTGCTATGAACATCAACTATTAACAGTTAGAAACATGTTATGTATTATTAATTTTATTTGTGTTGTTCACTGAGTAAAAATCCACAGGAAATCGGCACTAAATTGTGAAATAATTGTGAAGTATTAAATCTTATTCTCTTTCAGAAGAGGGAGAGTACCTGGGCTTGGATTTAGGGGGAACTAACTTCCGTGTCCTCCTGGTGCGATTCAAAAGTGGGGTCGCAGAAACCAGTTGCAACTATTATAATCTTAAGGAAGAAACTTTAAGAGGACCAGCAGCCGGTGTACGTTCTTAAACTTTTTTTTTTTCCTTACCGTCCTAATGATAAAGCTAGCTTTTGAATTAGGAAGATCGAATTATGCAAAAATCTTTAAAAACAATCAGGTCCAAATTCATTAGAAAAAAAACAAAACATAACATGAAAATTCTTATTTCCATTATTTTAAGAAATAAAAAATTGTATTAAATTATTCTGAAAATGTTTTTTTAAATGTTTCTCATACAAATGTATCTTTATGTCTGTTTCATAGGTCTTTCATTTCATTCCTGTAGATCTGTTTTACAGGTTTTTGATTTCATTGCTGTATATCTATTTTAAAGGTCTTCGATTTCATTGTATATATGAAGAGCTGATTTTCAAAATGCTGTATATCCATTTTGGGGGTTTTGAGATTATTCAACTTTTTACGAAAAATTAATAAAGCGTTTAGAGGATTAAATCATTTTTAGACACGAATAAAATAGGAATATAATGTGTTTAGTATATAGAATTTACCATGTCCTAAACGAACCTGGTTTGCTCTACAAAATGGTTAGGTTTTTTCATTTTTTTAAAAATGGTGGATACCGCGTTTTGAAAATAAGCTCTTCATATATATATTTATAGGTCTTCGATTTCATTGCTGAAAGTATTGAAGATTTTCTGCACACTGAGAAGTTGGATAAATCTGAACACAAAATTCCTCTAGGTAATAACTTACTATGGGCATATATATATATATATACCATGTGCATTAGAATGGTGTTCAACGGCAATAGTAATTTTGGAATGACTGACTACCTCAAACTAAAATGCTTCTGCTACGCGCTATTAAACAGCTTACAATTTCATTATTTCTTCTTTTTTTAAAAAATCTAATTTAAAAGCTAATCATGCAATCTTTAATTGATTTATTTTTAGGAAAATCCATGATCACAAAGTTTAATTACATAAGTAATAATGTATCAAGTGAAGGTTGAATTTTTAATGTTGGAAGAAAGAGTCTATCGCGTGAAGCTGAACATGATCCCCTGTCTTTTGTGTGAAGCTGAACATGATCTCCCGTCGTCTCTCATCTAAACATCAGGCTTCACCTTTTCATTTCCGTCAACTCAACTTGCGCTGAACAAAAGCATCCTCCTGACCTGGACCAAGACATTCACATGTCCGGACGGAGTGGGGGAGGACCCGGTGGCCATGCTGGAAGCTGCCATAGAGAGAAAAGCCAAGGTGAGGGCTGAGTTCTGTAATGTGTAGCACTGTGAAGGACTTCAGTCACTGAACCCAGTCTAAAAGTCATTGGTTTGGGCTGTAACAAATGATAGGCACAAAAAAAAAAAAGAAAGTTTTATTAGAATCACCTAACCGTATTTCACGGACTAAAAGCAATTTTTTTTTTTTAAATAACATTTTTACCATTTTTATTATTAATTGTGATTATAAGACGCACCTGAATTTTGGAGGCAATTTTTCGAAAGAAAAACGTGTGTCTTATGGTCCCTAAATATGGTATAGATTTCTAAGAACATAAAAACACACAATTCTCTATGTAACAATCAACAAATGTCACTAACACTACCAGATGTTCAACAGTGCACCAAATAAAATTCTAGATAACTGTCACGGTCAGATCACATGATGTCGCTCTGTGTATAATTTTGTCAGAGAGCGATAATGTTTTCTTTTTAGTAGCTTTCCCATATATCGCACCACTTTCACTCGGCCACGAATGAGCTATGAAATATTTCCTTTTGGGGGTGCGGAAATATTGTTATGAGGGACAAGGAAGCATTTTTTAATGGAGCCAGTGATTGGTTTTTGTTGAGCCGGGTGTCCATCTTGGGTGTCGATCTTGGGTGGTGGACAGGAGTTTCCTTCCTTATGGTGTGAACGCCATCATTGCTGGCTTATGGTGTGCACACCATCATTGCTGGCTTATGGTGTGCACGCCATCATTGCTGGCTTATGGTGTGCACGCCATCATTGCTGGCTTGTTTTTAATGTGCACTGTGTGTAAATAGTTAAAGAACACCTTTGAAGTGTGAATGGTTTACTACACATCAACCCAGACCTGTTGACCCTCAAAATCTTAAAAATCGTAAAATATCATCACAAAATCATTCAATACATTATCTTAATAGTAAAAAAAATAAACATGCAGTATGTATAATTTGTACACCTCAAAATCGTACATTGTACGCCAAAATTGTAAGAGTAAACAGGTCCATCAAACTTGTAAGGGCCCAGAGAAAGAAACAGAGTTTTAGACTCTGAAATTGTTTTCTGTGGCTGACTTGAGGGGACGTATATGAAATTGTTTTCTGTGGCTGTCTGGAGGGGACCTATATGAAATTGTTTTCTGTGGCCGTCTGGAGGGGACCTATATGAAATTGTTTTCTGTGGCCGTGTGGAGGGGACCTATATGAAATTGTTTTCTGTGGCCGTGTGCAGGGGACCTATATGAAATTGTTTTCTGTGGCCATCTTGAGGGGACCTATATGAAATTGTTTTCTGGGGCCGTCTGGAGGGGACCAATATGAACTTGTCTTCTGTGGCCGTCTTGAGGGGACCTACCCCTAGATGTCTATTCGCCACAATAACTGCCCTGAGTGAGGCCCTTAAATATATCATTTGGTGCGTAATTCATTCTTTTGTTTTAAGGAAATAGTTGATCTAACAAATCTAGGGTGTAAAAGGTGGGTGGGGGGTCGTAGATTAGAACATTAATATAGTTCAAGGGCGGTGGTGTTACGGGGGGGGGTGGTGTTACAGCGTGGTGGTGTTACGGGGTGGTGGTGTTTCGGGGTGGTGGTGTTTCGGGGTGGTGGTGTTACGGGGTGGTGGTGTTACGGGGTGGTGGTTTACGGGGTGTTGGTTTATGGGGTGGTGGTGTTACGGGGTGGTGGTGTTACGGGGTGGTGGTGTTACGGGGTGGTGGTGTTACGGGGTGTTGGTTCATGGGGTGGTGGTGGTGTGGGGCAGCACTAATTGGGAATCTTAAGAAGTGGGTTACTTAAATGCATGTTTTGTCTAGTAACTCGAGTGGATGGGAAGCTCACGCATTGAGGCCACCATTGTTACGTGGGGTATTGTTAGTTAATATGAATAGTTGTTTTATGCAATGAAGTTGTTTTTCATTATTTCCTTACGGCAAGTGCACAATATACTTCAAAATCTACTTATCAGGAATTAGCCAAATTTTGTGATATAAAAAGTTTCAATAAGCAGCGTAATTAGACCAAGAAATGTATCTGTACTATAACAGCAGGTGTGGGGATGTATCTCACGATCAACACACCAAAAAAAGACCAGAATCAATGGACCACTTCCGGTCAACCTAGAAAGCAGAAACAAATTTTTAAAAAAGAGTCCAAGCTAAACGGCAGATTATAGCGGACAAGATTCCCATCATGGCAACATCTCACAGCATAGGCAACTCTTGTGTGCCCTTAATTCAAAAACAATGATGATGGGAGACTGGCATGGGAATATCCGCTAGCGGAATTTATAGGAGTATCCGCTAGTGTAATTTATAGGAATATCCGCTAGTGTAATTTATAGCAATATCTGATAGTGTAATTTATACTAATATCCGCTAGCGTAATTTATAGGAATATCCGCTAGGCAACTCTTGTGTGCCCTTAATTCAAAAACATTAATGATGACGTGAGACTGGCATGGGAATATCCGCTAGCGGAATTTATAGGAGTATCCGCTGGTGTAATTTATAGGAATATCCGCTGGTGTAATTTATAGGAATATCCGCTGGTGTAATTTATTACAATATCCGATAGTGTAATTTATACTAATATCCGCTGGTGTAATTTATAGGGAATATCCGCTGGTGTAATTTATAGGGAATATCCGCTGGTGTAATTTATAGCACTATCCAATAGTGTAATTTATACTAATATCCGCTAGTGTAATTTTTAGGAATATCCACTAATGTAATTTATAGGATTGGATATTGGAAACTATGGTGAATGGTTTTTCAAAAAAAGGGTTCATTCTTTTTCTTTATACCTCCTATAAATGTTTTGAAAGGTGTTGAGAAAGTTCTTGATTATTGAAGAAGTGCACGTTGGATATAATTATTTGAAGTCATGAAAAGATTCATTTCAGTGTGCCAACAATGTATCTTACAGAATTTGCCAGTCACTGTAGTTGCTGTGATGAGTGACACCGTCAGCACCCTGATGGCGGGCAACTACTACGACAAAAACTGCAGAATAGGAATGATTTTAGGTGGGTTGCATTGACCTTTGTCTTACAATAAGGAATGGCAAGACAGGTCACTCGTGTCCATGGGAGGTTATTTCATTTTAATTAATTTTGGCTTGTTGGTATTCATTCATTCACTCCTTATTCATGGGGCTGGTGCATTCCATGTTCATCAAATCCTGGCCATGCAGAATCATTTTCATTTTATCAAAGTCTCCAGAAGCCCCTGATGCAGTGTTTTTTTTTTGTTATTGTTTTGTTTTGTTAAAAATAGGACTAAGTAATTAATTTGTTTTATTTCATTTTGTGAAAAAAATGTTTTTCATGAAGTAATGATTTTTCTCATCAATATCTTTATCCCCTTACTGCTTTTCACAATTATTTTCACCATTGTTCATTAAAATTTCATATCTGCTTTAGGTACTGGATGCAATGCAGCTTTTGTAGAAAATATATCAGATATAGAAAAGTGGACTGGAGATTTTGAGGATCCGAAACATGTGAGATATTTTTTTTTTGTTTTAAATCTCACTGTGTATCGTCATATCATGGCTCTGTCCCCAGTCTGGGGTTAGGCCATGAAGTATATCTCTCTTTCTCTATCTCTCTCTATCTCTCTATCTCTATCTCTCTCTCTCTCTCTCCCTCCCTCCCTCCCTCTCTCTCTCCCCCTCTCTCTCTCTCTCTCTCTATCTCTCTCTCTATCTCTCTGTCTCTCTCTCTCTCTCTCTCACTTCATAGAGGTATGAATTTTGAGTTTATAGTAATAATATAGAGGTAGAAATGTTGAGCTGATTGTAACAATGCAGAGGTAGAAATATTGAGTTGATTGTAACAATATGGAGGTAGAAATATTGAGTTGATTGTAACAATATAGAGGTAGAAATATTGAGTTGATTGAAACAATATAGAGTTAGAAATATTGAGTTGATTGTAACAATATAGAGGTAGAAATATTGAGTTGATTGTAACAATATAGAGGTAGAAATATTGAGTTGATTGAAACAATATAGAGTTAGAAATATTGAGTTGATTGTAACAATGCAGAGGTAGAAATATTGAGTTTATTTAAGCAACTGGTTTAATTTTGAAACTGATCAAAAAAAAACTTCACTTAAGTACCAGTTAGGTTATTTTTAATTCTCCAATAAAAATCCAGATTTATAATAAACCCTTTATTGGCTAAATCCACAAAGTGATGTGGTGTCGAAAAAAATCCTAATTAATTTGTTTTCATTCGTCACTGTTGCTGTTTTTTTAGTGCAGGAAATCAGAGTCATGATGGATACAGCTGATGTGATGGATACAGCTGATGTGCCTTTTTATTTCTTTGTTGTTTCTTGCTATATATTAAGGGGCCACTCTCAATTTATTGATTATTCTGGCTCCTATGCATGTAGAGGGGATATGCAATGTTTCTGTGCCTGGTGTTGATGAGGATATTTCACTGGTTGCAAGGGTTACTCAGTGAGGGTATCATGCACTGGGGGTTGGAAGGCCTGAGGCAATAGACGCAAAATGAGTCCAGTGTTGTCGCCTCAGCTGCTCCTTTCGGAAGCTTGTTCCAGTCTTATTTTTATTACTTAACACAAAAAATTGAAAACGAATTATTTATTTTTCTCTCTCCAGGTAATAGTTAATGTGGAGCTTGGCTCAACAGGTGATAACGGTTGCATGGATTTCTACAGGAGTGAGTTTGAGAAGGAGGTTGACAAGCACTCGAACCACCCTGGCTCCTTCACGTAAATATAATCATGGTCATCATAAGTTCAAGTGGAGAGGTCACCTCATTGACCAGTTGTGCTCAAATATGCCATGTCACAGTTTTATGTCTTCTCAAATGTTTTCATATGCCTTTTCAGAATTATTTCTTCTTAAATGTCATACCATATGTCATCTCTTATGCCATCACATTTGTAATCGCATGTCTTGTCTCATTTAGATTTAACATTTCTCTTCTAAAATGTCATTTCATAACGCTTTTGATTATGTCACAAACCTCACAAGTTATACCAATGTCAAGGCCTGGTCTAACCTCATACTTTTATCTAGATTTGAGAAATCTTTCTCTGGGATGTACCTGGGAGAGCTGGTCCGTCTGGTGTTGGTGCGCCTCATCAAAGATGGCCTCTTGCTAAGTGGTGATGCTGGAACACTGCTTGACGCCAGGTGGAAGTTCACCACTGAATTTGTCACAAATATAGAGAAGTAAGTGGGACAAACAGATTCTGATGGTGTTACAACCACACACAAAATTTAAGTTAACCTTTTTTTTTAAAGGTATAACCACAAGGGTCTCATTCATCTACCCCGAGCCTCCCAGAGTTGAGGACCACTGATCTCCTTAGAATTACTGTAATGATGAAACCTAATTTTTTAATTACATGTGTCCATTTAGATTGGAATTTTTTTTACCCCAGATCTGATTACAAAACTACATATCTAAGACATGGGTCGGAAAACTCTGGCACACAGGGTCAAGTACAGTCTGCGGACTATTTTTTTATATGACCCGTGGACTAATAATAGATGTCACTTTTCAGAATTCTTCAAATATTAAAATGCGCTACATTAGAACTGTACAGGTGGTGCTTCGCTAGCTCTACGTTTTCATGCCGGTTGGCCACTGATGTGATGCCTCGCCAGATTGACACACTTATGCGCCCAAGGTGAAAGCATGTTACACTGCACACCCTCCCCCATACCGCTAATTCAAAAATGAGCTCGTGAAATTTTCAATTTAGTTTTCAATAAAAAAAAAGGGAAGTAAATCTAGTTTATGAGAGTGGTCCCCCCTTTAAAGATAAAAAGTAAATATTTTTATTTGCGCTTATAAATTCAATTTGGACTGGGGGGCTGATTATGTCTGCAGTAAAACCCCAGGAGCAGCCGTAATGGGCAATTATCAGGCGTTGCTACATTTGCTGGGTTAAAAACCGGTTTGAAAGGGTAAAAACAGTCCATTATAGCCATACACCGAGCGACGATTACTTCTTAGGTTAGTTCACAGTATCCCCGCAAAAGAGCGAATAAAACTGACATCAAATGCAAAAGAGTTACCTTGATTCTTATTTTACATTACAGAAATTTTATTGAAATCTTGTGCATTTTGTGTGCAACTTACACTAGACCACATTAGTTTCATGTTTTGTTATAAAAAATCTCAGCCACCCCCCGCCCCCCACCCCACCACCTATAATTTGAATAACACCCCTGACGACTTTTTCTGCCTACATCTTTCAAGCTTACTCCCCTTGAGTAAACTAAACAGTGTTTAAACAATTGGGAACGATATATTTAACGTAGCTACTATCACTAGATGTGTAGAAGTCAAGGGATGTGAGCGTGAGGAATCCCTTGGAATCGCAATGGTAACACCAGATCTGAAAATTTTCCTTTGACGCATGGCGTAAGCTGAGCGTGTGAGAGAGAAATGGCAAAGGCTTCTTGCCTGTGACTGAGCAGGGCAGCACAAGATGTACAGGTGGGCAAGGGTGACGCTCAAGTTATTTAATGTGCCAGGATGTAAATCTAAACATTTCAAAATAATATGTACTGTCAATTTTATGAATGGCACCCACTCCAATCATGGCACCCCCTCCAGTCATGGCACCCACTCCAGTCATGGCACCCACTCCAGTCATGGAACCCACTCCAGTCATGGCTCCCACTCCAGTCATGGCACCCACTCCAGTCATGGAACCCACTCCAGTCATGGCTCCCACTCCAGTCATGGCACCCACTCCGGTCATGGCACCCACTCCAGTCATGGCACCCACTCCGGTCATGGCACCCACTCCGGTCATGGCAGCCACTCCAATCATATCAAACATGTATATTTACGAACCCTTCACCCTCCTTTACCCACATAAGTAAGTTAGCCTCTTGCCATCTGAAATATACACATGTTGGCCTTTACAAGCAAATGCTAGCAGACACCAGATAATAAAAGATAAGATTCTTTCATATGGATGGAAATGTTTTGTTTTTTTATTACAATGAACATATTCATTTTCAGGGCATAGATACAAAGACAAACATTTGTAAACTAGAGCAGTTCAAGACAAAACATCCAAAGTATTTCTCAAGTGCAAAAATCATCCATCATATTATTATTAGAAGTTTACTACAGCGTGGTACCCCCCGCCTAGGTAACTTCACTCCCTTGGTGACACTGTTGACTTAAAAAGCGATTCTTTAGATTTTGTAACAGCCTGGAGGAGCTCGCTCATAAATAATGAAAGAATGGGGAACCTATGAATTTTTATTTCTGCCCTAACTTTGAGGGAAAGATCCATGGCTTTCAGCCTCCATGCCTCCATGCGCAGATGGAGCTGATCTTAGTCATCTGTGTTGAAGAAGGGGACGTATCTGCCAAAAATACGTTTAGCTTTAAAAATTAATGCATATTGCTTGAAATAGTTCTTCAGGTGAATAGTAGAACAAGGTGTGTTAAGCTTGAATTAATAGACAGGGCAATAAGATTTGGACGTTTCAGATTAGAGCCTTCTTCTGCAAACAAAACAAATAGAAATAAGACAAGTACCGTAACAGAGATCAGCAAAAAACTTTATTATTCTTCAGGTGAAGGTAGTTTTTTTTAAAGAGAGACATTACCTGCTTTCTTGATAAGTCTATTTAATCAGTGTTTTATGTCAGACGATGAATTCCCACAGCAGGGAATTCTGCCCAGTCTGGTCGGTTTTTCCGGGTCAATTTTCACAAACGGCCCCCATTTTACATTGGGGGGGAGGGGTTCTGAGCCAGACTAACAGGCGACCGCTGAATAGCAGCGGAGAGGCTTCGCGGTATTCCATTTTGCTGGATCGGGGCTGGGGACGCCGCTCTTTGTGAGTGGCCGGCCAAGAGCTTCGTGCTCAGTGCCGCTTCTGCCGATTGTTTGTCAGGTGTCCACAGCAGGTGATACTGAGGTTAAGTAGACTTCCCAATGTTCCACTGTAGAATATGTTAATTATTTGTTTGTTAACGCAGACATTGTGTGACAGAGTGCCAAGATTTCCTTAGCGTAACTTTTATGTTTTTATTTTAGAGATGACGGCCCGGACAACAAGAACATAGACGCTGTGCTCAGCAACTTTGGGATCTCCCACGCGTTCTCCACCCAGGAGGACAGGGCCATAGTGAAGGAAGTGTGTGACTTCATCTCTAGGAGGGGCGCACACATCATAGCAGCTGGTGAGGGTTAAGTGCCAGGGACGCTCAGGGCTCTCTGTGCCAGTAGTCAGGGATGCTAAGTGCTCTCTGTGCCAGTAGACAGGGATGCTAAGTGCTCTTCGTGCCAGAAGTCAGGGGTGCTAAGTGCTCTCTGTGCCTGTAGACAGGGATGCTAAGTGCTCTCTGTGCCAGTAGACAGGGATGCTAAGTGCTCTCCGTGCCAGTAGACAGGGATGCTATGTGCTCTCTGTGCCAGTAGACAGGGATGCTAAGTGCTCTCCTTGCCAGAAGTCAGGGATGCTAAGTGCTCTCTGTGCCAGTAGACAGGGATGCTAAGTGCTCTCTGTGCCAGTAGTCAGGGATGCTAAGTGCTCTCTGTGCCAGTAGTCTATGTTGGTATAACCTGGTGGGATTGTGTGACAGCCAATGATTATGTAGTGGAATATAATTACAGTTCTTAAGACTCTGTGACCGTTAATGATTATTGGTGAATTGCAATATCAGCTGGTGAGACTGTGTGAAAGTAAACGAGTGAGTTGGTGTGCATTGAAACAACCATTCCATGAATGTTTCCATTTTTGACATAATGAAAAAAACAACACAAGTATTGAATGGAATGGTGTGACCTTATTTCAGCGGTGGCTGTCATTGTCAACTACATCAAGCTGCCCGAGGTGACCATAGGGATCGACGGGTCACTGTATGAGCGTCATCCCAAGTTCCATGCCAACATGATGGACATCTTTACAAAGTTCTGCCCACAAACCAAGGTGAATTTCTCTCTATTATTTGTGTTCTTTGTTGTTGAGGTTTTGGTTAAAAAAATATATAGTAATTCTGTTTCCCAGAGACTGACTTTTCTATTCTGATAATGAAAATAAAAAGTTATAATTTCAGTTTCAGAGTTAAAATGCATCACTGATCTGATGACCTACTTTGGTGATCTGATGACCTACTTTGGTAGAGATCAAATCTAAATTAAATGTGTTGGTGTTTTTTTTTTAACCCAGGTCAAGCTGATCCTGGTCAAAGAGGGGAGCGGAGAGGGTGCGGCTTTTGCTGCCGTGTCAGCGTTACGTCAGCTGGCCAAGGGTCTCCGGTGTTCCTGATGACCGGCTCGGGCGCCCCAACTTCAGGACAAGTCGTCAAAAAATTATTCTGTAGATTTAAAGACAAAAAAAAAATCAAGAACTTGTTTCTACTTACACCATATTATTCACAGGCAGCTCATCTCAGCCTTCACATCATTGACATACAAAGTGTCTGCCTCTGCAGGGGTTAAAGTTTTGCAATGGGAAAAGTGGGGGGAGGGGGGAGAGGGGTACAAAAAGCTCCAGACGTGGTGAAAGTATCGTCTCAACTTTGACAAATTATTTCTTTAAGAATAATCTACAACTTTTGTTTTATTTTTTTTTGGTTGATGTTCCTCTGTATGTGCCATACAGCAATTTATGCATCATTTTATACACATATTCTGATATATATATAGAGATATATATATATATATATATATCTCTATTTGTTTTCTTTTAGAGTTGAACCAAATATTATCTAACCAGAGAATATGGTTAATGTTATGAAACCTCCATGGATGGATCCGAATGGCATGTTTGTATCCATCAGTGCAAGGCGTTTAAATTACATGCAGGGGGGGCTCAACCTTAGGGGTGGCAACCACATTTTTTTGTTTTGTGGGTCTGATGTGGTTCTAGGGTGTGACCCTTTATTTTATATGTATAAAATGCAACATGGGATCCTTTATTTTTATATATATAATGCAACATGGGGGGTCTCTGATTAAAGAATTCCTCAGTGGGATCCCAAAATTTCATTAGAAACCTTAAAAAAATGCGCACCAATTAAAAAATTGTGCACCAATTAAAAAGGTTGAGCACCCTTGGACATGGGGGGGGGGGGGGGGGGGTGTTGACTATAAAAGCCATTTATTCCATTACATTTACCAAATTAACCCCAACACGGTTTGTCATTTAATGGCGGATATAATCTATTAATAGAACATCCGGGCGTACGATCTGGCCAATCACATTAAGAGATTAATAAAACATCCTGGCGTTCCGTTTGGCCAATCTCCCAACAGCTGTTTGGTACTTCTACGTTAATGTGAGCCTGCATGGTGGGTCTTAGCCTGGACGAAAATGACGTGTTTACCACTTTATTTTACAAAAGATTTTACAAACAAATTGTTACTGCTACATAAATACATGCGGAAATACATTGTTAGAAGCCATTTTTTATGGAAAAAATTGTCTAGAAATAGTAATATTTCAACAATGCGTTGTGATGTTTTCCAGTCTTGGAGATGACAAACCCTGTTGTATCTGTTGTGTGAGGTTCAGTTGTGCTGTTTTAATTTTATTGTGACTCGGACGATTTTAAGGAGAAAACTCCAATTTTTATTTACGAATAGATGGATGAACAGATTTTTACATCGAACAGCACGGCCAGTAATTTTTTCACTCTACAAACTACACAGCTGAACTAAATGCCTTTTTTTTTCTCTTCATGATGATTGCAGCTACATGTTTGGACTTAGATTCAACTTTCCGAGCGATTAAAATTCTTGTGGAAGAATTTCAGGCAAAGAATTGCATTTTAAAAAATGTCATGGAATTTTTTAATATGTCAGGTCATAGTAATGTAGTCCAGTGGTTCCCAAGCAGTTCTCTGTGGAGCCCTTTAGGGCACCCCATTGGCACTTCTTAGGGTGTCTAATCTACAGGAAACTCCAGAAGACTATTGACTTGTAAAAATTAGGGTAGACCCAAGGCCATTGAAATTGATCTTTAAAAAAAAATTTGGGGGGGGGGGGGGGGGGGTCAGTGAATCAAAAAGGGGGCTTGGAAGCACTGATGTAGCCCACTACATTCTTTACAATTTTTACCTTTTGTGATTTTTATTTTTAAGCTTTTTAAAAAAGCTGCTTTTAAAAGATTGCATGATTATACAACAAAAGATTATGTTTATTTTATAAAACGTGTGCCATTGTTACAGGTTCAAAGCAGTCATTGTCACAAGCCTGTAACTGTAACATATTTATGAATTTATTTAATTAAAGTACCTTTGTTTTAGTTATCGATTGGCTGTGCAAACGGTGACACTATTCACAGTGAACCGGTTTTGGCTGTGTAAACAGTGACACTATTCACAATGGACTGGGTGTGTTCGTGTGTGTGTGTGTGTGTGTGCTGGCACCATGCCATTGTTACAGCATTACCAACTTTTAATGTAATCTCCTCCCCTCCCTTATAGTAGTTATACCAACTTTAGCTGCAGGTATATTCAGGCTACAGGAGTATGATGTACCTGAGAGTCCTTGCCTAAAAACCTGCTACTTTTCTCTTTGATAATCTCTCTCTTCCCTTACAAACATACCATTACAAAACTATACCAATTTTATTTTTTGCCTGCTTTGAGAGTATAAAAATTGGTAGTAATTTTATTAATGTTTATCAAATATTTTTTTAGACATTTTTTTTTCTTTTAAAAAAGAATGGTCTGTGACCTTGACCTTAGATAAAAGTGTTTATTTTTTTCAATAAAATAAAAAGGTAGATACATAAAAATTACACGTGACTGAGGTTGTTTGTGATGCATCTGACTGAGGAGTTTGTGGTGCATCTGAGGTGTTTGTGGTGCATCTGACTGATGTGTTTGTGGTGCATATGACTGAGGTTGTTTGTGGTGCATCTGATTGAGGTTGTTTGTGGTGCATCTGATTGAGGTTGTTTGTAGTGCATCTGACTGAAGTGTTTGTGGTTTGTGAAGGTTTATTGCTTTGTTTGTGGTGCATCTGACTGAAGTTTTTCTGGTTTGTGAAGGTTTATTGACACATCATCATCAGTGGCGCTAAAGCCCATGTAGGGCCCTGGCCTGCTCCATCACTTCCTTCCATTTCGTAACGATCCATGGCTTTCCGCTTCTTTGCGCAAACCCCCAACTGGTGTAAATCCTTCTCTACCTTGTCGATCCATCTCAGCCTTGGACGACCGGTGAGTCGTCTGCCCCTAGGTTTCTGCCCGTATGTCACTTTTGCTGCTCTACGTTCCGGCATCCTTTCAATAAGTCCTGCCCGGCGCTGTCTGCCTTTTTAAAAAATTGTTGTGACTATGAGTGGTGGGTCTTTGTACAATTGGTATAGCTCCTGAAGTGTACGGATTCTCCAAACATCATTGTTTATCACTGGGCCATACTTTTTCCTGAGGATTTTCCTCTCCCACGTATTGAGCGAGTTTTCTGGTAAGGGATTTAATGACAGTTTAAATGTATTATCTTTTATATCGCTATATATCACTAAATCGTCCAAGAAATCGACCTTTTATTAACTTTTAAAGTCGAGTGAGAGAAAAGATAAACAAATGCCACATCATTTTATGTTAGTTTTTTGGTTTTGTTTTGCATTTCACTATGTGCACTAAGAATAGATGCATTATTCTATACATTACTCAGTGGTAAGTTTATTTAGGTGTAAATACATACTATACGGCCCTCAAAAGGGTTTACTGATTAATTAATAGAAGGGGAGAAGAAGAAGAGGAATACAGAGAAAAAGATGGGAAGATAACATCAAAGAGTGGACGGGATTAAAACTAGGCGATGCTATGCGATGTGCAGAAGACAAAGAGGAATGGAGAAGGACAGTTTTCATGTCATCTGTGGCCAGGGCCAGCCCTAACAATTGCGGGGCCCTATACGAAACGGTTTGCGCGGGGCCCAGTCTGGGTAGGGATAAGGATAAGTGAAAATTAAGATTTTGTATTAGAAAATAAATTAGCGCGGGGCATATGAAAGTGCGGAGCCCATTGCGGCCGCATCGGTTGCAATGGCCTAAGGCCGGCCCTGTCTGTGGCGCCCCAACGTTCTAAGGTGATGATGAAAGTGGCACCTGAAGCCATTTGGCTATAAGAGAACTTATTTTATTTTTTTATGAATATAGTTCTTTGTGGTGCACTTTTGTTATAATGAAACTATGTTGTTGTCTTTTACTTTTTGTTCTCAACAATTTTAATTGGCATAGAGAATTGAACAAACTTAACCTAACTTTGACCTTGCATTAATAGATTTCCTTGATCTGAACGATCTATGGATCATTTCAATTTAAGCGTCTGAAAAGATTGTATAATTATTCCAATCTAATTCACTTCTATGCACACACACACATTTTTGCCTCACTCCGCACACCACTCCGTGTGACGCGCCCGTCGTGCGATAAACCTTCCCCCCCCCACCCCACCCCGTCTCCCTCCCACCCACCCCACCCCGTCTCCCTCCCAGCTCTCGCTGCTCGGTGCGCCAGTGTGTGTAGTAGTAGACCGTCTGTGGATCAGCCGGTGGCGAGAGCCGACCGACGAGGCGAGGGCCCTGTGTCATTACAATCGGGGTGACTTCCCCTTACCATCACAACACGGGATTACAGTGTTATAACGTTCCCTCGCTTTTTTTCTCATGGTGGATTTTTATTTCATGGACATCTACTTCAAACAATGGCGTGATAGTATTTCTAACATATACATAATCAGAGGAATTATGTGAGTGATCAGGAAATGTTCTTCTGTTTGTGTTAGTGGTGATAAATTATTGTTAGGATTAATTTATTTTGTAGTTTAACTGGATTCGGAGATTTATTTTAATTCAGACTTGGGGTGATGGCTTCGGGATCGAACAGCATCGTCGAGGACTGGCTCCGGTCAGTGGACCTGGTCCAGTACACACAATCCTTCCTGGACAACGGGTACGACGACCTGGAGGTGTGTAAACAAATCGGCGAGGACGACCTCGACGCCATCGGGGTGCCCCGGGACGAGCACCGGGAAAAGCTGCTGAGGGCCGTCAAGCTGCTGAGGGAGGAGGGCGGCACGGCCGTGTACTTCACCCTCGAGGAGTGCGACACCTGTCAAAGCGGCGACGAGACCGAGGTCGGCGAGGGACACGAGGATGAGTCCTCGTCGTGCATGTCGCCTGCTTGTGGTGGTGGTAGTAAGTCGGGGCGCACGGCCAAAAGGGAAGGATGTGGTGGAGCTGTACGACTCGACGCGTACGACATGGGGAAGACGACGTTGGTCACCTTCCCCAAAGTCCAACTGAAGCTGATCCTCCTGGACAAGCTCGTGGAAGACAACATCGATCTTGCTGGCCCTCCATTCACGACATCGGTGAGTCTCAATCATTGATTGATTTTTTTAACTTACGTAGTATCCCATCCTCCCAGCTGCAGTCCCCAAAATGTAAACTTAAAGTGATCATTCCTTCTGCCCCCCTCCGACGGAAGCATACGGTTTAAATGAAAACCACCCCTAACAGACAATGACTTGTGTGCATCAAATTAATGGAACACGCACATCTCACTAGATCTGGGCCTACACACACTAATCCTATATAGGCACACCATACATTATACAACAAAAATAAAAACTGGTGTCATTTCCGATTGTACAATCTCTGAACTGTCTGCAGTCTTTGGCTCTCTTCCCTCTGTCTCAGCACTCAGTGGATGTCAATGCACTCTTCCCTCCGTCTCAGCACTCAGTGGCTGTCAATGCACTCTTCAATCCGTCTCAGCACTCAGTGGCTGGCAATGCACTCTTCCCTCCGTCTCAGCACTCAGTGGCTGGCAATGCACTCTTCCCTCCGTCTCAGCACTCAGTGGCTGGCAATGCACTCTTCCCTCCGTCTCAGCACTCAGTGGCTGGCAATGCACTCTTCCCTCCGTCTCAGCACTCAGTGGCTGGCAATGCACTCTTCCCTCCGTCTCAGCACTCAGTGGCTGGCAATGCACTCTTCCCTCCGTCTCAGCACTCAGTGGCTGTCAATGCACTCTTCCCTCCGTCTCAGCACTCAGTGGCTGGCAATGCACTCTTCCCTCCGTCTCAGCACTCAGTGGCTGTCAATGCACTCTTCCCTCCGTCTCATCACTCAGTGGCTGGCAATGCACTCTTCCCTCCGTCTCAGCACTCAGTGGCTGGCAATGCACTCTTCCCTCCGTTTCAGCACTCAGTGGCTGGCAATGCACTCTTCCCTCCGTTTCAGCACTCAGTGGCTGGCAATGCACTCTTCCCTCCGTCTCAGCACTCAGTGACTGGCAATGCACTCTTCCCTCCGTCTCAGCACTCAGTGGCTGGCAATGCACTCTTCCCTCCGTCTCAGCACTCAGTGGCTGGCAATGCACTCTTCCCTCCGTCTCAGCACTCAGTGGCTGTCAATGCACTCTTCCCTCCGTCTCAGCACTCAGTGGCTGGCAATGCACTCTTCCCTCCGTTTCAGCACTCAGTGGCTGGCAATGCACTCTTCCCTCTGTTTCAGCACTCAGTGACAGTGGCACATGCTGAGCACCATGTGAGGGCGATAGCACTAGGGTGGTAGCAATAGAGTGATAACCGGGTACGGGGGGGGGGGGGTACTCTATAATAAGTAGTTTGTCTCTGGATAAAGAGTTTGGGATACATCAAGTGTTGTGTCTTAGAATTATAGTACGTTCAGTACCGGTAAGTAAAAAAAAGGGGGGGGGGGGGACGCAAAGGAATTTAAACAGCGAATGTTAAAAATAAAATTAAACCTACAGGTTGAACTGCTTGACTTCAATTAATCTTGACAACAGACGAGAAAAGGGGGGGGGGGGAGAAGAGAGGTAAATGCGCAAAAAACTGCGTCTTATTCAATTTCTCAAAGCAGTTGTTTGACCCCAGGAATGTTGTGTTTATTTTAGCTGGATTTCCCCCCCCCCCTCCCCCCCCCCCAATTGTTTTGTCCCACGGGTGAACAAGGTTTTCCCCATAATATGTAGGCCTATATACTATATCTAACTATCTACACGACGCTCGGCGATAGGAAAGGTTCTCCAAAACGTACGGTTGAGGGTGTGCGGCGGACCCCGCCATCTTCAATTTTTCATAACACGAGCATGATGTGTTGTCGCAGTCCTTGACCCTCGTTATTGATTTCTATGGCAACATATGGACAAGCATGGGCGCAATATTTATTGTTGTGTGTAGATTGTTTGTTTTTTTGGTGATGGGGGTGGTTTGATAGATCGCATGTTGCTGGCAGGCTCTCCTCGTGACCTGTGGCGTAGTGAGGGGGACATCATGCCCCGGGCGCTACTCACAAAGGGGCACCAAATGGTATATTTGACTATACTATTGTATGGTTTTCGAATGGGGGGGGCGCTAAAAATATATTGGGGGCGCTAAAAAGGTATTGTGCCCCGGGCGCGAGTTAAGCTCGCTACGCCACTGCTCGTGACTCCGCGAAATATCAGACTTAGACGTGAGCATTTATGCAGTAAGCCACTCACCAATACAGTGGTTCTCAACCTTCCTTATGCTGCGACCCTTTAATAAAGTTCTTTATGTTGCGGCGACAAATCATTTTCGTTAGTACTTCATAATTGTATAGTATATGTGTTTTTCGATGGTCTTAGGCGACCCCTGGGAAAGGGTCATTCGACCCCCCAAAGGGGTTGCGACCCACAGCTTGAGAACTGCTGCACTAATAGATCAGTTTTAAGAAATAAGTGCGTGGGGTGGGGAGTTTTATGACCCCCCACTCACTTTCCAGTTATGGTTAAAGCTATATTCTTAGTGTTTCTGTCTGTCGTCTCTTTGATAAATACAGTATACACAAATTACGTTCTATAATCACTCAATCTCTATTTAATATCTTTCTTACATTATATACGAGACCAAACGGTTCACAAGGAACTATGTATAGAACACGCCCCTGGCTCACCACCCGGCCTAGTCTACAGCCACCGCCTTTTAACGTAACGCCTGGCTATGAGCATGTAAGCACTATTCCAGGAGCGGATCAATAGGTTGGGGGGGTCTAATAATCCCTGCAAGACAAGTGAAAGTAATTGCTGTGACCAGATACAACACGGCATTGGTGTAGCGAGTCAATCGATACCCCGAGGAATGCCTGGCGTTTACCGTTTACTTAAACACTGTTCTGTGTGCAAGCTGCCAGGCCTTCATACGATGTGTGATGTGTACACCAGCGCATTAGTATTACCATTAGAAAACATATAGACATGTGGACGGTGCCGGATTAGCAATTAGTCGGGTATTTATTTTAAATTTCTCTTCGACCAGCCGGATGTCATTTAAACCAGAAAGGGGCCTCTGGGCTTTGTATAGCTAAGGGCCTCTAGACTTTGTATAGCTTAGGGCCCCAGTCCGGCATATTCCGTTATGGTTAGCACTGTTGAAATGTTTAGAAACGCGAAAACTGGTTTGTTAATTTTTGTTGTGGCAGTAGTTTTATATAGCGCTAGGGCTAGGCTCATCACGCTGTACATACAATTTAAGAGACATAATCATCAACTTAAAAATTAACATACATTTATTGGATGAAACAAAACAAATGTTGTGCGGGTGTTTTCTAAAACGGCCTCCAAAGTCAAAGTCCAGGGCGATGACCTTATCAAGCAGACTTGTCTTAATAGGAAACTTTCTTATCCTATTTTTTTAGTGCTAGTGTAAGTGAGCAGTGCCGTTTTCCCCACTCGCCCTCTGCTCCGAACTACAATTCAGGATATAACAACGCTGCATGTATTCAAGTTCTATGGTTGAGTTGTTGTCTTTGGACCTCTCTGTTTTTATCAGCCAATGCCGATGAGATGACCAGGGCTTAAAAAAAAAATCCCCACTTTCTCATTAGTATCGTTGGGAATGACCGTGTGTGTTGTGGCTGTGGGGGGATACGGTCACAGAGGTGGCCGTGCTCCAGTGGGTGAGTCCAGCCACAGCTTCGAGGGCTGTGTCTGTGTTGTCTCTCTGCAAAGTATTGATCAAATCCTCATCACCCCCCAACCACCACCTCCCCTCCAAACCAGCCGCTAGTAGTGGCGTCTTCCGAGGCTCGGGTCTCGGTGCTGGGTGCCTGTGATTGGCAGGCAATTAAGAGAGGGAGAGTGGTCGGGGTGAATATTTATCTCGGGGGTGATGTCTTGGAGTGCTTGGAGTGTATCGTTTTGTTTCAGCTACTCAGCACAATACGTCATGTACGGCGCCTTGGGTGATGCCTCATCTCAGGAATCCGGCGCCCTTTCCGCCCTTTCAATAGATAACGGAGCCGCTAATAATTTGAAAAAAAAAATACTTGTGGGTCCACAAACTTATTTGTTCAGCAACGACCCTCGCTCTCACGCTCCTGGCTCCTGGGGTTGGACCTTCCTTTCACGAGGCTTCACGCGTCCCTGTAGATCAGGGGTCGGGAACCCATGGCTCGCGAGCCAAATGTGGCTAAATCTGGCTCGCAGACAAATGGTCGATTGTAAAAGAAATGTTCTTTGGTCTACATATTAATTGCATATCAATATTTCATTCTACAAATGAGCTAAAGTCTACTGCAGCTCAGCATCTGACGTGGTAAAGGAGATAAACTCCGATGACCTAAAAGACAGAAAAATAGCAGCCCTGCACCCATTTACTTGAATTTTTAGTTTTAAACATAATGTATGGCTCTCACAGAATTACTTTTCAAAATATGTGGTGTCCATGGCTCTCTCAGAATTACTTTTCAAAATATGTGGTGTCCATGGCTCTCACAGAATTACTTTTCAAAATATGTGGTGTCCATGGCTCTCACAGAATTACTTTTCAAAATATGTGGTGTCCATGGCTCTCACAGCATTACTTTTCAAAATATGTGGTGTCCATGGCTCTCATAGAATTACTTTTCAAAATATGTGGTGTCCATGGCTCTCACAGAATTACTTTTCAAAATATGTGGTGTCCATTGCTCTCACAGAATTACTTTTCAAAATATGTGGGTGTCCATGGCTCTCATAGAATTACTTTTCAAAATATGTGGTGTCCATGGCTCTCACAGAATTACTTTTTCAAAATATGTGGTGTCCATGGCTCTCACAGAATTACTTTTCAAAATATGTGGTGTCCACAGCTCTCACATAATTACTTTTCAAAATATGTGGTGTCCACGGCTCTCACATAATTACTTTTCAAAATATGTGGTGTCCACGGCTCTCACAGAATTACTTTTCAAAATATGTGGTGTCCATGGCTCTCACAGAATTACTTTTCAAAATATGTGGTGTCCACGGCTCTCACAGAATTACTTTTCAAAATATGTGGTGTCCACGGCTCTCATATAATTACTTTTCAAAATATGTGGTGTCCACGGCTCTCACAGAATTACTTTTCAAAATATGTGGTGTCCACGGCTCTCACAGAATTACTTTTCAAAATATGTGGTGTCCATGGCTCTCACAGAATTACTTTTCAAAATATGTGGTGTCCATGGCTCTCACAGAACTACTTTTCAAAATATGTGGTGTCCATGGCTCTCACAGAATTACTTTTCAAAATATGTGGTGTCCATTGCTCTCTCAGACAAAATGGTTCCCGACCCCTGGTGTAGATTAAGATCGTATCCTTGCCCCACAGTACCAAGACGCTGTGTCGTCTTTTTAACGAAACCGTCGTGGTAATAATAGTCGGTGGAATACCCGGAAGAGTTTGCCGTGGATGTAATCGTCCCCTACACCAACACCGATATCAGGTGCTACCATCAGTTCAAAATCAGTTTACGGTCCATTGATCGCCATCCACCACCACCACCCTCCCCTCTCATTCCACCACGATTACCCCCGAGCAATTATCACGGGGCGTTCGCTGCCGGTGCTGAGCAAGGCTGAAGTTCCGATACGGCTGTTTCATTACGATTTAACCGCCACCGGAAAAAAAAGGGGGGGGGGGGTAGGGGAGTGGGGGGGGGGGCGCGGTTGAGTTTAAAAAAAAACAACTTTAGATGCCAAGCCGTCTGTGGGCCCCGCCATTACCATTGACAGAATATAAGCCGACAATTTTTTCCAGGAAATTTCAATTAGTATGTGATGGTATAATCACAAGTGTGCACTAAGACTTAGATGAAATGGATCTGGTTTTTATGAAGTCAAGGGCGTGGGCTGGAGGGTGGGTGGGGGGGGACTGTGCTTAAAAAAAAATAATTCTGTAGTAGTTGGCAAAATGTGCCTCACGATATATAATATATGTACTTACTTTATGTCAAAGTGTATCAATACGAGTTTCTGTTCACGCGTGAATGCTACTGATTGTACCCTGTGTTTTCGTTGCGTTGTGGCTACCATCAGCCGTTTTCGAAACGTAAATAATACAAAAGCGCGGTAGAGAGTGTATCGGGAATATCCGATTCAGACTGGTTGGCAGTATCCTATTATTAGAACGCGCGTTCAAGATCAAACCAGCTCAACACTGACCGCAATGGGGGGTCCCGTAATGAAAAAAAAAAATAAAAAAACTTACAATCTCAAACTGCATGTTCACGCGCGGGTGTGGGGAGCCATCGGGTGTGGGGAGCCAGCGGGTGTGGGGAGCCAGCGGGTGTGGGGAGCCAGCGGGTGTGGGGAGCCAGCGGGTGTGGGGAGCCAGCGGGTGTGGGGAGCCAGCGGGTGTGGGGAGCCAGCGGGTGTGGGGAGCCAGCGGGTGTGTGGAGCCAGCGGGTGTGGGGAGCCATCCAATGACTGGTGACGTATTGCGCGTGGGTCGTTGGTTTGGTTTTTAAAAAAAATTCACTTCTCATTGGTGAATCAATCTTACACTAGTGACACTAGTTTTTGTTTCCTACGTTTCAAAGTACATTAATTGTTGATTATAATGTTTTTTTAAAAATTAATAATTGTCATTATTGCATTCTACATCATCGTATCAGTGTGGATAAATATACCCCCCCCCAACCGCCCGGCCCCCTCTCCCTAATTGTGTTTTGTTCTTCTGAACCCCCCCCCACCCCGTTCTGTCTCTCGAGTTTCGTCCCCTCCCCCCCTTTTTTCTCTCTCTCTCTCTATTACTGCCATCACCTCCCATACCCCCTGGGGCGAAGAAAGGAATACAATTTCACTTCTGTTCGCGTTTGCCAGCCTTCAATTGAATTTATTAATCCCAGATGCCACCATCTCCCCCAACCCCTGAGAACCCCCCCCCCCCCCCTCTCTTCTCTTCAATCATCTCTCGTGCTATTTCCCTCTCGGTTTGTGGTGGGGTGTTTGAACATTCCACCCCCACCCCACTTTTTTCCTTTTCAGCATGAGTTTAGAGTCCACGCCAGGATAGGTTTCAATGTACTATTACATCACCCTCCTGGTCAGTTACAATTTTTAAAAAAAGGAGACCCTTCGCCAATTGCTGGGCTGGTCCTTTGTCGGTCATCTTCGACATGGGCCACTCATGACAACTGTCACTGTCAAGAATTTAGACGTCTGGCCACTTGTGGTTTTTTTTTTATACCGTTGTGGTTTCTGGTGGTGGGGGTGGTGGAATGGGGCTGAAGAAATCAACACCCGGGGCCCGGGGTCCTCTCCTTGTCATCGGCCCAAGGTTTACCATTTCCCTCACGACGCTGATGCTGTCTGACTGCTGGCAGCCCGTGAAACTGATACCAGGCCGGTGTGTGGGTGGGTGTGTGTGTGGGGGGGGGGTCTGTTATGGCATTGTGAATTGTGGGTTAGAGCAGTGCTACTCAAAGTGGTGGTCCGCGGACCGGTGCCGGTCCGCCATACTAAAAAATTTGAGAAGCACTGGGTTAGAGTATAACTATGACAGAAGATTAAGGCTGCGGTGTCCAACCGTTGTGTCGCGACTCACACGCCTCAACTTCACCACGTGTGTGTGTCGCGAGGTATTGATTAAGAGGATAAAAGTCCATGTGTGAAAGTATTTATTTTTCGTTAAACCCCGAAGCTTAAATTAATCCTGCCAAGGTAATAGCAATAGCATATTCAGTCCTGTTTTTATAAGAATAATTTGCTTGGACACAATCACACAGTGGTGTAGGTTCAGTGTTTCTCAAATGGTGGTCCGCGATCCTTATCTTTAAACGACCTGAGTTCGGCTCGTCCAGTCGGCCACAAATCGGTCTTGCCCCCGAAAAACATGGTTCATCAAAAGAAATTTGTCTCAACAATTTTTAAATCGTCCTGCTACTGATTTTTGGCTTTTTTGACAGAGTTTACCGACCACTGCCTTGCCTTAGTCCAGTGCTTCTCAACCTTCCTAATGCCACGACTCTTGAATGCCTTAAATTATTTTTGTTTCTTCTTCATAACTGTAGAGTATATGTGTTTTCCCACGCAATGTTGAGGGCGGCGGGGGGGGGGGTGTATTTAATGAATCTTACACGTAGGGGGGTGGGGCGCTGAGGTTGGATTCGTTAGTTTATAATTATGGTGCACGTAAGGTTTGGGGGGGGGGTGGGGCGCTGAGGGTGGATTCGTTAGGTTATAATTGTGGTGCACGTAGGGGGTGGGGTGCTGAGGGTGGATTCATAGACTTGTCGAAATTAATCTTTTTGAAAAGGGGGTGGATTAGTCGTAATGCTTGTGTGATATTTGCGAGCTGCCGTACTGTAAACTGGTTTCGAACAGTCACCTACCAGCATGGGAGGTCTCTCGCCCACTGCAGAATTTTGACAAAAAGGGTGTGTCTTAAGGGGGTGAGGGGAATTGCCTTTGAAAAGGAGGGGGGGGGGGCGAGTGGTGTGTAAACGAACGGAAAGAGCCACCCATCCCACCGTTAAAGTTTGCGACGTGTTGCATTGTCTCCACGACGTCCGCCGTGACCTACGTCATATCCGTGTTGTTGGGGTACTTGTTTTTTTTGCTGGTCGACTTTATTGTTGGTGGCAAAAAAATTATTGGACTGCACCGTGATGCAGTGGCGTAGTGAGGGGGAGGCATGGGGGGCATCATGCCCCGGGCGCTACTCACAATGGGGCGCCAAATGGTATATTTTACTATAATATTGTATGGTTTTCGAATAGGGGGGGGGCGCTAAAAAGGTATTGTGCCCCGGGCGCGAGTTAAGCTCGCTACGTCACTGCCGTAAGGGCCTCAGTGCGCCCCGTATATGAGACTCGTGTAAATCATCGTCTGCCTTTTTGCAAAAAGTTTGCTTATAATTTATAAAGCTATTGCTATTGGCCGCTCTGTGGGACTTGCCCAGCAATCTGGCTCTGGTATAATGGTGGTATATAAAAAAAAAAACATGGCGTCAAAGGGGTAAAGGTTTTACATTTAGAACAGTTGTTCTCAACCGGGTTGGTCGCGATCCCTTTGGGGGGTCGCCCAAGACAAACGGAAAAACACATATACTCTACAGTTATGAAATAGCAACGAAAATAATTTTGTGGTTGGGGGTCACCACAACATAAGGAATGGTATAAAAGGGTCGCGGTATCAGGAAGTTTGAGAACCACTGATTTAGAACATACACATATGACTCCCTTCAAATGAAGCAATAACTGTTGATAAAGTTTGGGAAAAAAAAATTGTATAATTCTGACATCACTTACACTGCACTACGTCAGTGTATTTGATTTGTAAAACCCACTCCCCGTTACTCCCCATCCATCCATGCACCACCACCGACCACCACGTTCACCTTTTACTTTTGTTTATGTTGAAAGTAATCCGCTTATTACGCGCCCAGGGTTTATCTCCCTCGGGGCCGCCTCGGGTTTCGTGGGCTTACAGGACGGAATGGTGAAAGAATGGAGTCGTGCCGATTCTGGCTCGCCTTTGTACCAGCTGAGACGAAAGGTGAAAAGGTCGCGTTATCTCGTGGCGCTACATTCAAAAGAAGTCGGAGGGCGCACTCCCCGGGGGTGCTCGTGCCGTATTATGTAACGGATAAATCGGAACACTCTCTCCTCCTAGGCGAGTGGATCTCAGTTTGTGTGGACTTCTTAACTCCGCCCACGATATGTACAAATGGTTCTAATTGGCGCAATAACTGGCTGCAATATCTTCAATGGTTTCTTTAGTAGTAATAGTGAGTCGTGCCATGGGATGAAAAGATACCACCTTGTTTAAAAGCTCCCAAGCTGACGTGATACGACCTTATTTCCAAGTGCCTTGGTCGCACAGCTGATGGACCATTTTTTGCTGACCTGCACCACATGACCTCCCCGTCATAACCCCCCCCCCCCCACCTCCTATAGTTAACTTGTTATGTTTTTATTTTGCAGCCCTCTAGTCGGCCTGGTCAAGCAGCTGATCCCAATGCTCACAATTTTCTGTCCCCCCCACTTTAAAAAAAAAAAAATTTGAACGTGGCTATAAAACATACCTGCGTGCCCCCCCCCCCCCCCCCCTAAACCCACGAGACGGACTGGAGGGATCCGGTCAACAAACAGGGGCAGATCAACACGTATTTAATGTAACGCCATGGTTTGTGTTGGAACTTAGAAGCCTGCGACGGTCAGAGACACAGATATTTTTTCTCTTTGGACTTTGGGATGTGTTTTATTTTGGTGTGCTTTGTATGTCATAGAAAATAGAATTACGTAAGAAATTTATACTTTTTTTTTCCTCCTGGGAATATGTTCATATAACGTTCATATGATGGGTTCACATGAATGGGAATATTTTGTTCATATAAATGGGAATTTTTTGTTCATATAAATTGGAATTGGTTCATATAAATGGGAATTTGTTCATATGAATGGGGATTTGTTCACATAAATGGGAATAGTTTCATATTAATGGGTATATGTTCATATAAATGGGAATTTGTTCATATAATTGGGAATTTGTTCATATAAATTGGAATTTGTTCATATATATGGGAATTTTTTCATATTTATGTGAATTTTTTCATATAAATGGGAATTTTTTCATTTAAAGGGGAATATATTCATAGAACATTTTATTTTGTTTTTCTTAAAGTGTCTGTGAAACAAATCTGCTATTTAAAAGCAGGTGGGTCATTGAAATACTAATATACTTCAAGGGTTTGGAAAAATTTGCAGTTGCGAGCCTTTGGGTGGGAATGGGCGGGGGGGGGGACAATTTGGATTCGTACAAAGTGCGCTACTCGTATGCATGTTTTGTCAAATTTTCAGCCTCCACACCCCTTTACTCGATATTACATTTTACAAAACTGTGTTTTTTAGTGGGTTTGTTAAAGTTTCTAATTTCTGCATTAGTCCAAGGTCGCGTTGAACGCCGCATCTTTTTGCGTAGCTGTGAGCCAAGCTCCCCCCGGTGTGTACCAGTGAACATTTGCAAGTGAGCATGCCGTGGACGCTGGCCTTCGCGCCGGCAGTAGAGTCCCCTTTTGTGGTGTCTCCCATCTGGCATCCATCAACCGGACCCGTCTGCCCGTGCGGTGCTTCCTCACACCTGGTCGGGGCCTCGCAGTCACACGAAACACGAGTCGCTCGAGAGTCCTTGTCTGTACTCGTCGAAACAAAGCGGATGGCTCCGTTCCAGGATAGTAGTGGTTCTCAAATAGGCATGCTGTCCTCACTCTAATATATATTGCTCTTTTTAAAAAAAAAACATTTATATTATAACGTTTATTAAAAAACAAAGATATTCTAACTTATTTTCAGACGTGTAAAAAACGATTTTCTTTTTATAGAAACGTTCGTTGTTATACCATTGGCTGACACAAGGACGTAAAGTGGTTCTTTTAATCGCAAATGAACGAGAACCACTGATATTGTTATAATGGGAACAAACGGGTGGGGGGGGGGGGGGTGAGAAAACATTAGTGCTGCCTGTCTGGCAAGTGCCGCCTGTCTGGCAAGTGCCGTGCGCCTCTTTTCTTGTTTCTAGTAACGAGAAAGACAAGTGGCACTGGCCGAAAGTCGAGCAAGTTTTTTTTCTTCTCTTTTTACACACAGGCACATGTCTTTGAGGGTCTCCTGAGTTGTGAGAGTAAAAGGTTTATTTACCTTTCCATTATGAAAAGAGGTGCCAGGAAGCATCACCTGGGCTGGGCAGGGGGCGCGACTGCCAGGTAGACATATGCCGTCTGTTACTCTCTAACACGCTTTTTGCTTTTTTTTTTTTAAAAATAATTTTAAAATAAGAATATAAACATCGAAACGGACGCTTGTCTCCCCTTTGTTGTCAGTCTCCATTATCCCCCCTCCCCCCGCGTGTACACGATTCTAGTATTTCCCTCGTCATCCCCTCGCGCCTTGCTCTAGTCACGCCTCTCGTCGGCCCAGCTATTCTGATATTAACGACAGGGGTACAAACTATATATAAAAAAGGGCAGACCATTGAATTGTATTTCCGCAGATGGAAGAAAATTGATACAACATGAGAACTCCTGAAACAGGTCACATGCTGAAATAATGGTACATGGACGTCCACAGCTGGTCCTTCAGGTTGGAAATAGCCCAGTGAAGAAGAACTGACCAATGACTTTGTGGCTTGAAAGATTAGGAAAATTGTGTGTGTGTTTTTTATAGTCAATGCATTTCGTGAGCTAATGCATTATATCAGGTCCCACAAACAGAGGCTCTGTTTTTTTGCTTTGAACCCATGTTGGGCGCCACGCCCTGAGGATAGTCCGCCCCGCCCTGAGGATAGTCCGCCCCGCCCTGAGTATAGTCCGCCCCCACCCTTTTCTATCGTATTCTTCCGTGACTCAGACAGGACGTCTACACCGTGTTAGTAAAATATTACATCCACCCTCTAAAGATGTTAAGATTTATAATATTGAGTAAATAACTAGCTGATACAGGTTGACGAAGGAGACCACATCAGGGAGACCTGACGAGGGAGACCTGACGAAGAAGACCTGACTAGGGAGACCACACGAGGAAGACCTGACCAGGGAGACCACACGAGGGAGATCAAATGATGGAGACCTTACGATGGAGACCTGACGGGAGAGACCTGGAATTATCTATTTTCTGTCTGTGATATCCTACCACTTGGTTTTGTCACATTATTGTAAAATGTCGACGCTGGATAGTTGACATTGTCACACAATAACTCTGCCCATATATTAAAAGTTTTACTTTTAGAACATACACATATCACGCCCCACCCAACACGGCACCCACTCTTACTACGTATTGGGGCTTCATTATCATTGATATAATGTTGGACATAACTGACTTCTTCTACCCCCACCCCCTCCCCCGGACCCCTCTTGGCGTTGTCATCCTCTGATACGTCAGCGACACGCGCTTCATCCGTTGTTCGAACCTGAGGGCCTAAGAGACGAAATCTGTTTCTGAAGTGAAGTCTTAACTCCCGGGGCGGGTACGCCCCGGGCTCCAAATCTTCTCTCTGTCACGGCGGACCTTTATTACCGCGCTGAATGGGTGAATCGGACGCCTGTCGGAGTGTTAACATTGTTGTCATGTTAACATTGGTGCCGTGTTAACAGTGTTGTTGTGTTAACATTGTTGTCAAATTAACATTGTTGTCATGTTAACATTGTTGCCATGTTAACGTTAACATTGTGTCATGTTAACATTGTTGCCATGTTAACGTTAACATTGTGTCATGTTAACATTGTTGTCATGTTGCCTAATGTATGGCTGTATGTCTAACTTATAGCTGTATATCTAAGATATAGCTGTATGTCTAACCTATAGCCGTTAACCTAACTTATAGCTATATGTCTAATGTATAACTATATATCTAACGTATAGCTGTATATTTAACTTAGCTGTGTATCTAACTAATAGCTGTATATCTATCGTGTGGCCGAATACCTAACGTATGGCTGTATATCTAACTTATAGCTGTATATTTGTGTAATAACGGGCTCCAACATTTGTATTAATTAATGTACCTGTATTACGATTCTCAAACTAACGTAAAATACCTACATGTAGTCGAAAAGCAATTTAAAAAGCTCTTTGATATTTAATCCGGAAAAAATGGATGTGAAAAGATAAGGCTTAAAGGAAAGTTGGCGACAGACGAGAGAGAAAACCAGATTTCGCTTTTGTAGGCCTGTTATGGCCGAGAGCTATGGGCGAGCGTGTTTCATATTTAAGTCTCGTGTGAGCTAACTTTTTCTTTTCGTTCTACTGTCTCATCAAGACACACACGCCACCCGGGGTAAAATTTGCCCCACGTCGAAATTGCTGTGCCTGTGAAATTGATTGGAGATTAGTGAAGTAATTGCGGGGCCGGGGGTGGGGGGTGTGTGGGGGGGGCAACAGTACCTGGACGGGAGGCTCTAAGTGGCAACTAACGGTCGTAGCGATAGGGGTGGGGGGATGAGGTAGAAGGTGGAGGCAGTTATTATCCAGGGGTAGAGGGTTGAGGTAATTGTTATCCAGGGGTAGAGGGTGGAGACAATTGTTATCCAACAGTGGAGGATGGAGGCAATAATTATCCAGGAATTTAGGATGGAGGCTATTGTTATACGGGAATAGAGGATGGAGGCAATTGCTATCCAACAATGGAGGATGGAGGCAATAATTATCCAGGAATAGAGGATGGAGGCAATTGTTATCCAGCAGTAGAGGATGGAGGCAATTGTTGTTATCCAGCAGATGCATGGACATGCAGAGGCTGGTACGCTCTTTCAATTCGCCTGTCTGCACTGCCTGCTTCAACCTGGTACTAGTTCTGTGAGGGCACTAAGGGAAACGGGGGGAGAGAAATTCAACATCCTAGTGGCCACAGTACGGCGAGGTCCCAGCTGACCTGCACACCGTCATCCATGCCATTGGGCTCAGGATGTCAGGACATTATAATCCACCCTCGGCATGTCTCCCATCTCAAGGGTACTGCTGTGCGTGCAGACTGTTGGGGGAGTGGATCAGTGAACAAGGCGCCCCGTCAGTATGTTGGGGGGAGTGGATCAGTGAACAAGGCTCCGTCAGACTGTTGGGGGAGTGGATCAATGAACAAGGCGCCTCGTCAGACTGTGGGGGAGTGGATCAATGAGCAAGGCGCCCCGTCAGACTGTTGGGGGAGTGGATCAATGAACAAGGCGCCCCGTCAGATTGTTGGGGAGTGGATTAATGAACAAGGCGCCCCGCCAGACTGTTGGGGAAGTGGATCAATGAACAAGGCGCCCCGTCAGACTGTTGGGGAGTAGATCAATGAACAAGGCGCCCTGTCAAACTGTTGGGGGAGTGGATCAATGAACAAGGCGCCCCGTCAGACTGATGGGGAAGTGGATCAATGAACAAGGCGCCCCGTCAGACTGTTGGGGAGTAGATCAATGAACAAGGCGCCCTGTCAAACTGTTGGGGGAGTGGATCAATGAACAAGGCGCCCCGTCAGACTGATGGGGAAGTGGATCAATGAACAAGGCGCCCAGTCAGACTGTTGAGGGAATGGATCAATGAACAAGGCGCCCCGTCAAACTGTTGGGGGAGTGGATCAATGAACCAGGCGCCCCGTCAGACTGTTGGGGAAGTGGATCAATGAACAAGGCGCCCCGTCAAACTGTTGGGGAGTGGATCAATGAACCAGGCGCCCCGTCAGACTGTTAGGAGAGTGGATCAATGAACAAGGCGCCCCCTCAGAATTTTGGGGATTGGATTAATGAACAAGGCGCCCCATCAGCTAATGCTGACATCTTGTTCATGTGGACTAAACTCTACTTAAACCCAAAACCCAGCCTAAACACATAACCCTGGCTAAACATATAACCCTAACTAAACACATAACGCTGACTACACACACAACCCTGACTACACACACAACTCTGACTAAACACAAAACCCTGACTAAACACACAACCCTGGCTAAACACAAAACCCTGACTAAACACAAAACCCTTACTAAACACAAAACCCTGACTAAACACACAACCCTGGCTAAACACACAACCCTGGCTAAAACACAACCCTGGCTAAACACGCAACCCTGACTAAACACAAAACCCTGACTAAACACAAAACCCTGCCTAGACTCATAAACCTGTCTGAAGACAAAATCTTATTAACCCTGTCTAATGGAAAGTAAATAAATAACAACTCTATTAAGCACAAACATTGTTGACAAGTGATTATAGGAATGATGGAGACCTGGGTGAAATATTCGTCAATCAATTGAGAGGAACTGGTCTCTCTTTAAGAGCTTGGTCTCTCTTTAGGACATTGGTCTCTCTTTATGACATTGGTCTCTCTCTAAGAGCTTGGTCTCTCTTTAGGACATTGGTCTCTCTTTACGACATTGGTCTCTCTCTAAGAGCTTGGTCTCTCTTTAAGAGCTTGGTCTCTCTTTAAGACATTGGTCTCTCTTTAAGACATTGGTCTCTCTTTACGACATTGGTCTCTCTCTAAGAGCTTGGTCTCTCTTTAAGAGCTTGGTCTCTCTTTAAGACATTGGTCTCTCTTTAAGAGGTTGGTCTCTCTTTAAGAGATTGGTCTCTCTTTAAGACATTGGTCTCTCTTTAAGAGCTTGGTCTCTCTTTAGGAGCTTGGTCTCTCTTTAAGACATTGGTCTCTCTTTAAGAGGTTGGTCTCTCTTTAAGAGCTTGGTCTCTCTTTAAGACATTGGTCTCTCTTTAAGAGTTTGGTCTCTCTTTAAGACATTGGTCTCTCTTTAAGAGCTTGGTCTCTCTTCCTTGGTCTCTCTTTAAAGCTTTGTCTTCCTTTAAATCTGCCTATTCCGCCCGTGTCTGTCTGTTCCGTCCGTGTCTGTCTACTCCGTCCGTGTCTGCTTACTCCGCCCGTGTCTGCTTACTCCGCCTGGGGTTCCTGCTCCGCCCGTGTCTGCTTACTCCAGCCGGGTCTTCCTACTCCGCCCGTGTCTGCTTACTTACTCCGTTATCTCACGTATTCCTCACACAACAGACGTGGCAAAGCGCCCCCCTCCCATTTTATTTATTTTTAAAGCCATGTGACTGTGATAACCTTTAGCCTTAAATGACCTTTAACCTAACAGAATAATATATATATTTTTTTAAAGATATTATAATAACATGTTTCACATTGTCTCATCAAACCTCTGGGAATATTTTAATCCCCACTGGAGTTTCCAGAAAATGTATCTTTGTCTCGCCCCACTCTCTCAACTCATACTGTACTGAACGTGGATTATGCCAGGTCTGTAGGGTACCGTAAAGCTATTATCTTCTTCCTCTAACACAGCGGCTCTCAACTCGTGCTCGGGGGGGGGGGGGCCTCGAACGACCGTTACACAGGGGTCGCCTAAGACTTTCGGTAAAACACATATTATTAGGTACGAATATAATTTTATGGTTGGGGGTCACCACAACATGAGAAAATGTATTAAAGGGTCGCGGCGTTAAGAAAGTTGAGAACCACTGCTCTAATTTCACTCTAAAAGAAGTATGCGAGGAGTTTTGGTGGCATATCAATGCAATATTTTGTTTTCTTTATTTGGTGGTGCAGGTTACAACTCTGGTATGTACAGCGCTCTGGACCCCATACACATATCTTGGATGTGTGTCATGGTGCTTGTCAGTTGACCAGTAAACCAGTAAATATCATCTGTCTTCATTTCCTTGACCAAAGGGTATGCAGTCCGGAATGATCTATTTTCAGACTTGACGCCATCCGTATATTTTTTCCCTCGTCTTGTTTCGCGAATGAGGGAATGGCTACAGTACGACGAGGTCTCAGCTGACCTGCAAGGTTTTGTGTTAACGGGCCGTACCCAAAGGCCGTACCCAAAGGCCGTACACAAAGCCCGCACTAGCCACCCGGTCCGCCTCCCCCAACGCACCACACCCTTCCCTTATTTGAAACGGTCGGGCGGTTGGGTTTGTTCGACACGTCGTGGAGGGTCCCTGGTCAATTGATTTCAACAGATGTAGGTAATAGCGCGTGCTTGGAACGACAAGGGTTTTGATAGTAAAGTCTTTGGGGGAGTAGGGGGGGTGCAGGTCGGGACATGTGGGGGGGGGGGGTCCCGACGCCGACATGTCTCCTTCATGCCGGGGCTCTGCTGATGTCATTATCATCCCGACAAATGACATTACACGTGTAAGTTTTAATGCCGCTTCCACTTCGACGTGGTGGGTGGCCCCGGGGGGGGGGGGAAGGGGGGGGGAGGGAGGATCGTTGCCACGCTTGTTGGGAACAACCGACGTGACGTGGAGGCTGTTGGCCATGTCAATTGATATTGCCATGCACCCCGTTCCTGGGAACCTGGGGAAGGCTTTTGAACCCGGATTGTGTTTAATCTCTCCACCATCATACATCTCGGACATCATCATCCATTTCGGATATTATCATCTGTCTCAGCTATCATCTTCCACCTCAGCTATCATCTTCCACCTTAGATATCATCTTCCACCTCGGGTATCATCCATCTCAGATATCATGATCCATCTCAGATATCATCTAACTCAGACTCAGATATCATGCTCATGTAAGGGCATCTGTTATGAAGGATGACGTGTTCTTAGCACACATATCTCGCGTCCCACGTGCATGACCCCTCGTGAACTCTCGTGACCGCCTTTGAAGTGTGGCTAGAAAAACCTTATTTACAACATAAATTCTAGTCAGGAGAACTGTTGAAAATAATAGAAGATTCTGGATAAAACGGGAAGGCAAAACAATGTGTTAGGTGGTTCGAGAGACCTTAGTAGGAAATGCCTATAAAAAGGGCTGACCGATAGAGAGGGAGAGAGATTTTGTTTTGATCACGAGATGCTATGTCATACTTTGTTGTGTGTAGAGTTTTCTATTTCCTCATACAATTTTGTGCTCATTGTATTTTTATATACAGTACCGGTACCAGAAAATCTGTAAGTTTATAATTTTAATAATATTTCTCTTGCTGTTATTATTTACTTGAAGTTCACAAATTAAAAAAGTTATTAATTGTAATTAGCTCTGGCCTTGATTGTCGTCGTATTTGTTATTATTTTTAAATGTTGGTATCGTCCTTTAATATGGACCGTTTCTAGAACGAGCCATAGTCTAAAATTAAGAGATTAAATTCTCAATTCATAACGGTCCGTAATAGCATCCATCATATGGTAGACTTACCCATCATATGGTAGACTTACCCATCATATGGTAGTCTTACCCATCATATGGTAGTCTTACCCATCATATGGTAGACTTGCCCATCATATGGTAGTCTTACCCATCATATGGTAGACTTGCCCATCATATGGTAGTCTTACCCATCATATGGTAGTCTTACCCATCATATGGTAGACTTGCCCATCATATGGTAAACTTGCCCATCATATGGTAGACTTGCCCATCATATAGCAGACTTACCCAGCATATGGCAGACTTACCCAGCTCAAACACGTTTAATTATGAGACCTCCAAGGACTAAAGTGTTTTTCCAAGGACCTACAGCTTTGTTCTTTAAATTTGTGTCCGCCAGGTTCCGTTGCCGGGGAACGAGAAATGAATTGTGTACATTTCTTCAAATTTAATTGTTTTATTATTGAAATATAATGTACTGGGATGAGAAGAAGGAGAAAAAACATGAAAGGTTCTCAAACTTATTTCTGGACGTCTCCACTAAGAAGCATTGAACAGCAAAGAAGTTTGATACAGAGAGAGTTCGGGGAGAGAAAGAGGGGAGGAGAGACAGAGAGAGGGGGTTAAAGGAGAGAGAGAACAGAAAGCTATACTGATATTAAATTTATAGTAGTGACAGTAAACAGAAAACGTATGAGACTATTTTTACATTATTTTTGTTTCTTGTTTCCCCCCCCCCCCCCCCCTGTTTCTATTCAAACTGCTAACTAAACTCAAGTGTGAGTGCAGATCCACTTGAAGATGACTAAACTCCCATGGACGCTGGCTACTCGGCCTGTTAAACCTATCAGCACGAACCTTTGATATAACTCCCTCCCCCCCCCCCCCGGCCCTCCCCCGGTCGTACGGCTTTCCCGTTGACAGATTAGCCCCGGCACGCCAGAGCACCCCTTCCCTCCTCCCCCGTGTTTGATTTATCGTCCGGTAGTCTCGGGGCTTGGTCCAGTCTTTGCTGACCACAGGCCGAAAACCTGGGCCGTGTGCACGCAGACTTGCGCCCCGCGGTGTTATGAGATAATGGAGCAACCGTCCATCGGGGTAGATGGACGGGAGGAGTGCGATGAATGTGTTTTGTCTGCAGTGATTGATTGGGAACTCGCGTTGTTTTCGTTGCCGTGTGTGGTGTGGGAGGCGGGAGGGGCGGGCCTGCTCGTTATGGTTGGAGCTCTTGCGCGGCTATCAAAAACATTAGACTGCTGCTGGTAACTTTGAATGAAATGCAAAAGATGGGGGTGGGAAAAGGCACATGTAGTCTGTAGCTTAGTAAATACGAAGTGGCTATTGGTACACGGGTACTTTAAAATCGTTTTTTTTTTAACCCCAACCTCTCAATTCTGGTACCCGTGTACCAATAGGTGCAGTCTAGTAAATAATATTTTTTTTAAAATGCATTTTGAAAATTTTGTTGGTGTTTGGGGGGGGGGGGGAATTTTTGGACTTGTTCGTGCGGGCTGGTGTTTAGGTTATGCAGTATACTGAGGACTATACACTTTACTCACTCAAAGATATGATCGGGCAGAACAGTAGTCAGTTGACAATTCTCGTAACTACCGTTCATAACCTCGTCCAGTCCCCGAAATTTGATACCGGCACGAGAAGGCGGGAAAACGAAACGATTGCAATAATTATCAACTGATTCATAAACGGGGGTCTAGGTCCAACGATCAAAGAACCATTGAGGGGAGAACACTGCAGGAATGACTCATGGAAACCATTAACATATTTCATATTGAAGTCTGTTCCCCCCCCCCCCCACCAACCCCACCCACACACTCACAGCCGCGGGACCTAGATCGCCCACACAGAAACACAGTTCTTATGATGAAGCGCCCCTGTATCTCAATCTCAAACATTGGCGGAGATTCCCCTCCCCAAGTAATCCTTAATACAATCTTTAAACAGATCTGTAATTCTTACCCATCATTCATGTCGAATGTTTTTCATATATTGATTTCACGACATACGTATTTTCTCAACGTAATTTCATATGTACACAGACGAGTGTTGTGGAAACGAGGGCCACGTCTCGGTGGAGGGCCGCGATGGTGATAGATTTAACGTGTGCATATAGACCAGCTGTAATGTGTGCATATAGAGCAACGATGGTGTGTGCATGTAGATCAAGTGGCATTATGATGTTTGGACACCACAGGCCTCATTGTGATGTTTGGACACAGACCTCATTATGATGTTTGGGCACAGTCACAGACCTCATTATGATGTTTGGACACAAACCAGACTGTGTGTCTGTTCAACATATTCCTTTGGCAAATTTTATGTTTCAAAGTTTAAGTGATTAAATATTCTGCAATCAAATTTTATGAATTAACTTCAATTGGTGTGTGGCTCTCAAAACAAATGTGACCCCTTATAGCCCTCGGGGGATCCTCAGTTTTGACATGCCTGGTATACGAGCATTTTGTGAGTGATGGATTGCGTTCGTGAAATTGATTCTAATCGAGAGACGGCTTATCCAATATTTTACTGGCGTGGAGGACAGTACGCGTGTGTCATCTCCGGGGGTTAAGGTTTCCCGACTGCGCCCAGGCATCAACATCAACTGTAGACAGCATTATTACGTCTTACAATTGTTCGTACGTAACACTAGTCAACGAAACTGTGGTGCCCCTTGTGGACTTGTGGTGCCCCTTGTGGACTTGTGGTGCCCCTTGTGGACTTACTGACGTCTGAGCTTTTGTCGTGGCTGCCGAAAGTCTCGGCAGTGGAAAAAGTGTGTGTGGGGGGGGGGGTCTGGAGTTGGACCAACTCGTGATATTTGCACAGGGCAAAACACACCAGGGCCCCCAGACGATATCTTATTCATCTTTCCACTTCCGTCAGATTCGACCGAGGGGTGCATTTTAGATTCTCGACATTCTTTCGTCTAAGCTGACACTCTTTCCCTGAAAGCCGAGTCGTCTCTGCGATTCCGTGCCCCTCGTGTCCCATGTAGTGTAACTCTATCGGAAATCGTTGACTGATGGAGCGTTTTCTGTTTGCCGCCAGTCATCCGGGGTTCAAGTCTAATATGTATATTAAATATAATGTTAGTGCAGTGGTTCTAAACCTCTGGGTAGCGACCCCTTTGGGGGTCGAATAGGGGTCGCCTAACTTCTATTTTTTTTTGGGGTCAACATAACATGGGGAACTGTATAATAGGGTCGGGGATTTGGAAGGTTGAGAACCACTGTGTTAATGGATCCATTAACAAATCAAATAATTCCTTAGAAGACGGTTGACCCAAGTTTTGATGTGCTTGTAACGCCGTGAGAGACATCGGGGTGATTAAAAGTTTTTTCCACGTAGAGGAGAAAATGTCATGCGAGGTTTCAGTTGTACTTTCTGAAAGTCTCTAATCTCGCTCAACGGTAGCGATGGTTTGTGCGGGTTGGGAAGAAGATGTACACAACTGAGCGGTCTCAGCGCGAGTGTGTTTATTTTGGGTGATTGTGTCCTGCTCATGGCGGCAGCGGCGTCCGATAAAAGAGTTTTGGTTCGTCGAATGGACGAGGATAGAGAAGAGGGTTTGTTTAAGACTGTTGGGACCGTGGGTGGGGGTGTAGGGGGGAGGGGGGGCATTTACTGAACTGGTCTCGGACGGACATCGATGGGTTCAAAGTCAGTAGATGGGTGGATGTTGATAGCTGTGTCAATGTCAGTAGATGGGTGGATGTTAATAGCTATGTCAAGTGGGCTTAAACTAAGATTAAATTGCGACTGTTACCGTATTTTACGCCACGGACTATAAGACCCCTTAATGTTAAAGAAATTTAAAAAAAAACAACACAACAACAAAATAATCATTTTTAAATTAAATTTCGAGTATAAGTTATAAGACGCACCTGAATTTTGGAGGCAAATTTTCAAAGAAAGAAGTCCGTCTTAAAGTTTGTAAAATACGGCAACAGCAGAACAAGATAGCACAGATTCTATTCAAATTCAATGTATTATTCTTTACACTTAGATCTTTACCGCGCATGTCTATAAATTGCTTATGTTATCGCCTTGTCTCAGTGGCGCCTGTCCGTCTCCGGCAGACGATGGTGGAAATGTACCGGAAATGTCTGTGACGAAGCCTTGGCAAGTTTGATTCTCTAAAATAAAAAAATTCCATATAAACATTCTCAGACAACTTTTATATGTGCACATAGTTTTACCTCCTGAAAAAAAATATTTGATCCGCCCGAGGTTATGTGCAACTGTTATATGTATGACTATCTGAATCCTCATTACCAAACACCTCCTCATCATTATAAGTTTGTTTTGTTGTTTAACATGCCCCCATTCGTTACGAAGAAAAACAAACACAATTAAATATAACTGGTTTGGGGTGTGGGGGGTGAATTGTGTGTAGCACAGCAGCTTTTCATGTCCGTAACATGTGCGTAACCACTGTAAGGAGTTGTAAGAACCAGTGTAAGAAGTTGTGAGAACCAGTGTAAGGAGTTGTGAGAACCAGTGTAAGAATTTGTGAGAACCACTGTGAGGAGTTGTAAGAACCAGTGTAAGAAGTTATGGGAACCACTGTAAGGAGTTGTGGGAGCCACTGTGAGGAGTTGTGATAACCAGCGTAAGGAGTTGTGTGAACCACTGTAAGGAGTTGTGGGAACCAGTGTAAGGAGTTGTGGGAACCAGTGTAAGGAATTGTGGGAACCAATGTAACAAGTTGTGGGAACCACTGTAAGGAGTTGTGGGAACCAGTGTAAGAAGTTGTGGGAACCAATTTAACAAGTTGTGGGAACCACTGCTCTAATTTGAACGAGGTCGCTGACAACTACGACCTTATTCGTCATGTTGCACCTCTATGACTGCCATTGTTGTTGTGTACACCCACCGGTAGGACATAAGCAATAGCAGCACCCCCCCCCCCCACACACACACACACCAAACAAACAACAAACTGGTCTTGGATTCGTTTGCCTTTTGTTTTTGTGACACGCACATCTTAGTCATACGATGACGGCTTACCTGCTGTGTAAGTGTTGTGTGTCCGGTCACAGACACAGGTGTCTGTGACTGTGTTTTGATTAGTCAGTTCTGTGTTAGGCAAAGTGGACAACGGGATGACATGGGTTAAACTTGTACTGCGTAACACACTAGGCAAACCCCCCCTCCCAAAATCACCCTCACTCACCATTACCCCCCTCACCATTACCCCCCTCACCATAACCTCTACTCACCATCACATCAACTCCAATCGCTTCCACTCACCATCACGCCACTTGCCATCACTCCACTCACTATTACCCCCCTCACCATTACCTCTACTCACCACTACCTTTACTGACCATCACTCCACTCACCGTCACTCCAATCACCATCACTCCAATAACCATCACTCCACTCAGTATCACTCCATTCAGTATCACTCCACTCACCATTATCCCCAGTCCCATAAATTCCACTCACCATCTTTGATCCATGGGTGGAATGGGAAGTTTTCAGGGTCTCGAAGAATTTTTTTAAAAAAAAAGGTGTCGCCGAGAAGTCGCTCCAAAGTTGATTAAAATTAAATGTTCTTGTTGATTTAAAAATTATCACGACCAGACACAGAGTAGGGGCGTCTGAAAAGACACTATTGGGTACAAAGAGGCAGTATGGGCGTCCCAAAAAGACAGTAGGGGCTTCCCGAAAAGGCCTACCAGTAGGGGCGTCCCGAAAAGGCCGTAGGGGCGTCTGAAAAGGACATCAGGCATGATTGGGACCGTCCAAAAAAAAAACCCTAAGGTGTCCCGAAAAAGCAAAAGTGTCTTACACAAATGTGGCACTGCCAACTGCCAGTCACGGAAGCAATGAGTGGAGCAAGGATAACAGCCATAGTACACGGTCCTACTACCAATGACTTGGCTCTCTCGACTTGGTCAGCTTCTCTCGCGTACGTTACAGAAAGGTGTACGATGAAGAACTCTGGCAGTTCTAGGGTTGTCCGCCTTTGATTGCAGCTAGTGATCACGGAAGAGTCCCCTGTCGCGCAAGAGTTGTCTTTCTTCTCTGACACCATTAAAAAAAAATGAAGCCATACTTGTTGATCGGAATTAAAAGCAAGGCCCACTCAACCAACAAAGGGGCTGCAACAAGGCCCACTCAACCAACAAAGGGCTGCAACAAACGCTAATTAATTTACTCGCCCGGCGCTCAAACATGGAGGCATTCTTTGCTTCTGGACCAAACTCCCTAAACTCGCTCAACAAGATGTTTGAACGAGCACCCCCCTTACTCCTTCCCCCCACACCCTCCCCCTTAGCCGTGTTTGTTGTGTTGCTGCGACCAACCCCTGCCCCCCACCCAAACCAGCACAAACACAACCAAACGACCTAACAACTTAACTCTCGTTGTTTGTCCTTCTCAGTTTGCTCCTCCAAATCCCCAAACAATCGTTCGGGCTATTCAGTCGCCCCCCCCCCGCCCGTGCCGTTAGCGTTTGAATCTTACCCACTTGACTCCCCTCCACCGGCCTAAACAGCCACCCCCACCCTGTTTATATGAGAAAAGGTGGTGGTGTTTTTTTTTTTTTTTTTTTGTTTTGGGTGGGGGGGGGGGGGGGTCTCTCCAACTCGGCCTGGTATGTTAATGATGATAACGCCTGGCCCTGCTTGTCAGAAATAATGAAAATAAGACAGCAGTGTCGGGAGACGTGTGTCGAGGGCTAGGGTGCAACGAGGGAGAGAGGAGGGTTGCTTGACTTAGGCAGATAAAAGGACGAGTTTTTTTTAAAGTAGAGGGAAATTAAATATATCCAGGCTATTCCTCTGTACGTGTACAGCGGCCGGTGACGTTGATGATGTTGAAATCTGGATTTTGACCGGACGACAAGATGGACTTCCGGTAGAAAACGGTCTAGATTGTGTCTTTTTTTATTGAATTAAAAAAAAAATAAAACATTTTTATCCGGCAATTTTAGTTCGTATGTGTTTTTGTTTTATATGTGAGTTTTTTCATAAACTAAAGTCAAATGAGGGTGTCTGTTCAACAAACAACAATCATTTCAATCTAAGATGTGTCATTAGAAGACAATAATTTATAAAAAACCCAAAAAAAACCAACAAAAACAAAGCGAATGGACACTTGAGACTTCTCATCCATCCCGAAAGCAGATGGGTTTAAAAAAATGGCTTCCTTCATCTTCTTCAACCAGAAGCTTTTGATTAGTGCGTCGTTAAGACATCGGAGATGCACCGCTTAAAAATAGCTTTACGTCCACGAAACCCCGAAAGGAAACGGGTGAGGCTAATTGTTCTGACAGCGAGGGCGCATAAACTTGCAAACGCATCCATCTGCCGCCTTCCTAAAAGCGAGCCGCGGAGCAGAATGCAGACCCCTGTTTCTCTTAAATTAAGGCAAAACTCTGAATATATATGTAGAATAAATAAAAGGTTGAACAGAATGAATGCTTGTGTCATACTGATGCCAGTGGCTTCAGCGGTGTCGGTAAAAAGCGGCCACAAAAAACACTTGAAAGATGGCGCCGATATTAACCGATATAAATGGTAATTTTAATAATACGGCTGCTCCCTCCTCCCCCCCCCCTTTTCACCGCCCCCAGGGCTGTGCCAAGCAAAATTTATGGCCAAGACAATGTCTGAATGCGGCGCCTTGTTCTCAAAGAATATTTTTTCATCATCTCTTGCATGAAAAGTGACTATTTTAGGGGGGGTGGGGGTGGCCCCCCTCCCGTCACACCCCTCCTTGCTCCTACCGACATGTTACCAACCACACAGGGTTTTGTTCAGCGTCAGCTATTATTTCTCTGTTTGGGGGGGGGGGGGCGACTTTAATTGGCTGATGGGTAATTTTGGGCTAATCTCCGATAAGCCGCGTATTAAATACCGCGTGAACATTGCAGTCGGTTGGGTAACGTGTATAGCATGCTTGGTCGGCGGTTTTGTCAACATCTTGCGTCCTGCGGTCCCTTGGTCGGCGGTTTTGTCAACATCTTGCGGCCTGCGGTCCCTTGGTCGGCGGTTTTGTCAACATCTTGCGGCTTGCGGTCCCTTGGTCGGCGGTTTTGTCAACATCTTGCGGCTTGCGGTCCCTTGGTCGGCGGTTTTGTCAACATCTTGCGGCTTGCGGTCCCTTGGTCGGCGGTTTTGTCAACATCTTGCGGCTTGCGGTCCCTTGGTCGGCGGTTTTGTCAACATCTTGCGTCCTGCGGTCCCTCGGAATAACACTGGGTTTCAGAATCGTGTATCGCCAATGTGACAGGGTTTAGTCGTGTATCGCCAGTGTTACAGTGAATAGTCGTGTATCGCCAGTGTTACAAAATGATCAGTACACATCACTCTCCATCGATCGGTCTTGAAGCACTTTTGGCCACTATTATGAGAGGACTGGACTGTCATAAACCCGGATTGAAAAGATACATACTGTTTTATGAACGCCAATTCTTTGTGTCTTATTAAAGTACCTGTACTGTAACTGATTTAATATTAAATAATTCTCTGCTTTCACCTGTATTTATGACACATGTAATATTATGTAGTCTGGTGAATGAACATCTCTCTCGGTTAATTTTAGTTTATTGTGTTTTTTTACAAGCCTTGCCAAATCACCGTGGACACGGCGAGGACTCGTGAAAGAAGAAGAATCTCCGAGACCAAAAAAAACAACTACCGAGTTCATCAAAAGATTTAATTGTTCCAATCAAACCTCATGAATTAGTCCCCTTATATTTGGGGGGGGGGGGGGGTGACTGTCAATGGTGCTGAACTCTGACTGAAGCTTGATTCATCTAATCCGTCATCGTTTCTCTTATCTCCCTCATCCGATCCATCGCATTTTTTTTTTCACCCTCACCAACCACTGCTGCTGTTCTCCCAAAGTCCCCCTCCCACCGTGCACCAAAGCAGGTCGCAGTTAAAGCTCGCACTTCCATCACGTCTTAAGGTAAACAAACCGGGGTAGGGGCAAGGGGTGGTGGTTGGGGGGGGGGGGCATTTTGGGAAATAGAAAATAGCCAAGTCTCCTCGGATTAGAAGGAGATCCCGAGGCAAGATTGCCGAGAAGATTGCCGATGCGATGTGCTGTTTTTCTGTTTTTCAACTTCGAGGGCAAGTTTCACTTTCGTCTTTCGTCGCTATAACTCAAAGGGATAGTGATGGAGGAGGAGCCAGAGCCACGAAAAGGGATAGTGATGGAGGATGAGTTAGAGCCACGAAAAGGGATAGTGATGGAGGATGAGTTAGAGTCACGAAAAGGGATAGTGATGGAGAAGGAGTCAGAGCCACGAAAAGGAATAGTGATGGAGGATGAGGTAGAGCCACGAAAAGGGATATAGTGATTGGGGGGGGGGGGGGTCAGAGCCACGAAAATGACGAAAAGTAAATAGTATTGGGCAATTGGGGAGACAATTGAGACATGAAATGCAAGAGTGTTTTGGATAAGTTAAGAGCTATTTAAGAGCTATGTAAGAGCTATTTAAGAGCTATTTCTGTATTAATTTATTAGGGGATTTTCTCCGGCAAAGACGCCACCATATTGGCGACTGAACGCCGCTTCGTCACTGGCTGTCGTTTGGGTTGTTTGACCAGTCCAGTACTACGCCCGTCAGCTCTCTTGAGTGGTCAGGGATGCCAAACTGGTCATCCTGCTCACCTTCCGGTCTAAAGATTTAAAAATATATAACTGTCAATAAGATAAGATTAGATAGTTGTCGGTGAAAGCTGATTTTGTTGGCCTGTTGTTGGTAAAGGCTGATTTTTGGTGGCCTGTTGTTGGTGAAAGCTGTTTTTGGTGGCCTGTTGTTGGTGAAAGCTGAATTTGTTGGCCTGTTAGTGAAAGTTGATTTTGTTGACCTGTTGGAGAAAGCTGATTTTTTGGACCTGTTGGTGAAAGCTGATTTTGTTGGGCTGTTGTTGGTGAAGGCTGATTTTGGTGGCCTATTGTTGGTGAAAGCTGATTTTGTTGGCCTGTTGGGGGAGAAAGCTGATTTTGTTGACCTGTTGGTGAAAGATGATTTTGTTGGTCTGTTGCGAAAAATGTTTGGACTCTGACATTTGCGGGATTAAAAAGAAAAAAAAAGTATGCCAATTTGAGAAGCTTTGTGTGGACTGCGATAATAATGGATGGACTGTGTTGGTCTGGTCGCGACGGTTGATGGTGTGTGTGTGTGTGTTTGTTATCTACTCGGCCATTACCAATCCTGACTCATCAAAGCCCCGCGAAGCCATGCCCACGCATACACTCTACCTTGAAGTCGGGGAACGCCGACCTCGTAACACCAACCCACCAACCACTGTTACGCCAACCCATCAACAACCACCACCGAGAGTCAACAAACAGCGGGGAGGAGGAGGGGGGTGGGAGAGCAGGGCAATGGTTTGCCGTATCTAGGTTTACTGCCCTCGCCGGATCACGTCGGACGGATGGACGGACCCCGGTGTTAGGGTCTTTGGACTAATTCTCGGGACGTGCTGACCGTTAGTGTTGGACAATTCCAGTCGGCGACCGTTGATAATCTTATAACCATTTCAGGATGCGGACGCCCCACCACTCTCCCTCCTCCCCCCCCCCCCCCCCCCGAAGGAGACCATTCATCACCATCAACCGAACCAACTTATGGCTGCATTTCCCTTAAGGGCGGGCGGGGGGCCCCACAATCTCGGTCTCGCGTTTTAATGTCATCTACCACGATTCGGAAACACACAATATCTGCAGAATATGCAGGGTGGTGCTATAGTTGTAGTATAATTCTGTGAGACTCAGTCTGCGTTTTAAACGCTTTTACAGTTTACAGGTTTTGCCTAACGTTACAGCAGGCTAATTGAATCATCTCGTTATGCATCAACCACCGAGGCATCAACTCCAAGCAACACCCAGCCTCTCTAGCGAACAGGATTCACTGAATATATATGCTGTACCGCATATGTATTTATATACATTTTTTTTTTTTTTTTAAATAAGGCGGCGGTTCTCAACTTGTGGGTCGTGACCCCTTTGGGGGGGGGGGGGTCTAACGACCCTTTCCCAGGGGTCTACAGTTAAGAAGTAGCAACGAAAATAATTTTGTGGTTGGGGGTCGCCACAACATGAGGAAATGTATTTCAGGGGTCGCGACATTAGGAAGGTTGAGAACCACTGAACTAAGGGTAACGCTGGTGTAATAACTAACATTGTTACAATGGTGTCAGAAGAATTTCATACCTGGTGATTTTATCCACGCGTTCACATCTACCTGCACATGTTTTTCTTGATGCTTGCTATCCAGTTTAGGGGCCTTTTTTTTTTAACGAAGTGGCTATTGGTACCCGGGTACCGGTCAAAATGGACCCGGACACACAGCGCCCCCATTCGCACCCAGACTCAATGCTATTCGGATGTCATTTGTGGTAGTTTATACTGAAGAATTAAGTTTACAAACGTATAGTACACTCAATTATCTTTCATTTGATACCTCATTTTGTCTTACAAACCCAACAATAATTTTGTAAAAAATAGTTTTTTAATCCCAACCTCTCACTTCTGGTACCCGGGTACCAATAGTCGCAGCCTTTTTTAAAATTGATAAATTGAGTTGTGTTCTATAGTGATTCGATCATAACCGCACGTAAGCAATCGCGTAGACAGAACGAAGTGTTTTGAATTTCCGATTCTAAATATATACGAAAACAGCTGGATAAATAAGGTTAGAGATCGTTAATCGTTGGCAATTACATCTGTGGTTCTCAACCTTGCGAATGCCGCGACCCTTAAATACAGTTCCTCATGTTGTGATGAACCCCCCCCCCTCCCCCCACCCAGCCATAAGAAATTATTTTTTGTTGCTACTTCATAACTGTATAGTGTATGTGTTTTCCGATGGTCTTAGACGACTCCCGTGAAAGGGACGTTCGATCCTCAAGTGGGTTTGCGACCCACATATTCAGAACCGCTGATCTCCATGGAAAAGCAGTGGGGGTAGGGGTGGGGGGTAAGGGGGCTACAGGTTGGTGATTACTGCTCAGTATCGCCTGTATGTCTGGTCATGAGGGCATTTCTTTCATATGAATAAGTTAAAAACTTATCAACACGCCATAAACCCCAGGTCGTAAAGATAACCACACACACGCACACACGCACGCACACACACAAAAGATAATAATAACAACGTTGGAATAACATTAGATGTTGTGTGAGTCGAAGTAATTACAGATAGTCGTCTGCTACGTAAGGGAATTGTCGCTGCCAACTTCGTGCATAATTGGCCGTTAAATGAGGGGGGTGAGGAAGGGGAGTAATTAATATTAATTATTTGATTAGAATGTCACAGTGACATTTGATTTAGAATGTGAGGACCCCGGGGGTTCTCTAGCTTTGAACGCGAGTTCTTTTGTGTACAGCCCTTCATGGGGTCGAGTGAGGACCCTATTTTCGTACTCTACGCACGATGGTGTCAGAATGACGTCACCTTGTCAGGTTATTACTTATTTCTAAATAGTGGGGGTGGGGAGCAGGGGGGGGGGTGGGGAGCAGGGGGGGGGGTAATTCACCCCTGTCCGTTGGTCATCGCTATGGCTTCCAAAATGATCTCTACATATAAGAACCTAATATTTAATATGTGCAAATTAGCGGCACTGCATCTAATGGCCCGGCCGAAAATAATTATGCATGATTGAACTGATACCTGACATTTGATTGGACTGATACCTGACATTTGATTGGACTGATACCTGACATTTGATTGAACTGATATTTGACATTTGATTGGACTGATACCTGACATTTGATTGGACTGATACCTGACATTTAATTGGACTGATACCTGACATTTGATTGGACTGATACCTGACATTTGATTGGACTGATACCTGACATTTGATTGGACTGATACCTGACATTTGATTGAACTGATACCTGACAATTGATTGGACTGATACCTGACATTTGATTGAACTGATACCTGACATTTGATTGGACTGATACCTGACATTTGATTGGACTGATACCTGCCATTTGATTGAACTGATACTTGACATTTGATTGAACTGATACCTGACATTTGATTGAACTGATAGGCTACCTGACATTTGATTGAACTAATATCTGACATTTGATTGAACTGATACCTGACATTTGATTGGACTGATACCTGACATTTGATTGGACTGATACCTGACATTTGATTGAACTGATACCTGACAATTGATTGGACTGATACCTGACATTTGATTGAACTGATACCTGACATTTGATTGGACTGATACCTGACATTTGATTGGACTGATACCTGACATTTGATTGGACTGTTACCTGCCATTTGATTGAACTGATACTTGACATTTGATTGAACTGATACCTGACATTTGATTGAACTGATAGGCTACCTGACATTTGATTGGACTGATACCTGACGTTTGATTGAACTGATACCTGACATTTGATTGAACTGATAGGCTACCTGACATTTGATTGGACTGATACCTGACATTTGATTGAACTGATACCTGACATTTGATTGAACTGATACCTGACATTTGATTGAACTGATAGGCTACCTGACATTTGATTGGACTGATACCTGACATTTGATTGAACTGATACCTGACATTTGATTGAACTGATACCTGACATTTGATTGAACTGATAGGCTACCTGACATTTGATTGGACTGATACCTGACATTTGATTGAACTGATACCTGACATTTAATTGGACTGATACCTGACATTTGATTGGACTGATACCTGACATTTGATTGGACTGATACCTGACATTTGATTGGACTGATACCTGACATTTGATTGAACTGATACCTGACAATTGATTGGACTGATACCTGACATTTGATTGAACTGATACCTGACATTTGATTGGACTGATACCTGACATTTGATTGGACTGATACCTGACATTTGATTGGACTGTTACCTGCCATTTGATTGAACTGATACTTGACATTTGATTGAACTGATACCTGACATTTGATTGAACTGATAGGCTACCTGACATTTGATTGAACTAATATCTGACATTTGATTCAACTGATACCTCACATTTGATTGGACTGATACCTGACATTTGATTGGGCTGATACCTGACGTTTGATTGAACTGATACCTGACATTTGATTGAACTGATAGGCTACCTGACATTTGATTGGACTGATACCTGACATTTGATTGAACTGATACCTGACATTTGATTGAACTGATACCTGACATTTGATTGAACTGATACCTGACATTTGATTGAACTGATAGGCTACCTGACATTTGATTGGACTGATACCTGACATTTGATTGAACTGATACCTGACATTTGATTTGACTGATACCTGCCATTTGATTGGACTGATACCTGACATTTGATTGAACTGATACCTGCCATTTGATTGGACTGATACCTGACATTTGATTGGACTTATACCTGACATTTGATTGAACTGATACCTGACATTTGATTGCACTGATACCTGACATTTGGTTGAACTGATACCTGACATTTGATTGAACTGATACCTGACATTTGATTGGACTGATACCTGACATTTGATTGCACTGATACCTGACATTTGATTGGACTGATACCTGACATTTGATTGCACTGATACCTGACATTTGGTTGAACTGATACCTGACATTTGATTGAACTGATACCTGACATTTGATTGGACTGATACCTGACATTTAATTGGACTGATACCTGACATTTGATTGGACTGATACCTGACATTTGATTGGACTGATACCTGACATTTGATTGGACTGATACCTGACATTTGATTGAACTGATACCTGACAATTGATTGGACTGATACCTGACATTTGATTGAACTGATACCTGACATTTGATTGGACTGATACCTGACATTTGATTGGACTGATACCTGACATTTGATTGGACTGTTACCTGCCATTTGATTGAACTGATACTTGACATTTGATTGAACTGATACCTGACATTTGATTGAACTGATAGGCTACCTGACATTTGATTGAACTAATATCTGACATTTGATTCAACTGATACCTGACATTTGATTGGACTGATACCTGACATTTGATTGGACTGATACCTGACGTTTGATTGAACTGATACCTGACATTTGATTGAACTGATAGGCTACCTGACATTTGATTGGACTGATACCTGACATTTGATTGAACTGATACCTGACATTTGATTGAACTGATACCTGACATTTGATTGAACTGATAGGCTACCTGACATTTGATTGGACTGATACCTGACATTTGATTGAACTGATACCTGACATTTGATTGGACTGATACCTGACATTTGATTTGACTGATACCTGCCATTTGATTGGACTGATACCTGACATTTGATTGAACTGATACCTGCCATTTGATTGGACTGATACCTGACATTTGATTGGACTTATACCTGACATTTGATTGAACTGATACCTGACATTTGATTGCACTGATACCTGACATTTGGTTGAACTGATACCTGACATTTGATTGAACTGATACCTGACATTTGATTGGACTGATACCTGACATTTGATTGCACTGATACCTGACGTTTGATTGAACTGATACCTGACATTTGATTGAACTGATAGGCTACCTGACATTTGATTGGACTGATACCTGACATTTGATTGAACTGATACCTGACATTTGATTGAACTGATACCTGACATTTGATTGAACTGATAGGCTACCTGACATTTGATTGGACTGATACCTGACATTTGATTGAACTGATACCTGACATTTGATTGAACTGATACCTGACATTTGATTGAACTGATAGGCTACCTGACATTTGATTGGACTGATACCTGACATTTGATTGAACTGATACCTGACATTTAATTGGACTGATACCTGACATTTGATTGGACTGATACCTGACATTTGATTGGACTGATACCTGACATTTGATTGGACTGATACCTGACATTTGATTGAACTGATACCTGACAATTGATTGGACTGATACCTGACATTTGATTGAACTGATACCTGACATTTGATTGGACTGATACCTGACATTTGATTGGACTGATACCTGACATTTGATTGGACTGTTACCTGCCATTTGATTGAACTGATACTTGACATTTGATTGAACTGATACCTGACATTTGATTGAACTGATAGGCTACCTGACATTTGATTGAACTAATATCTGACATTTGATTCAACTGATACCTGACATTTGATTGGACTGATACCTGACATTTGATTGGGCTGATACCTGACGTTTGATTGAACTGATACCTGACATTTGATTGAACTGATAGGCTACCTGACATTTGATTGGACTGATACCTGACATTTGATTGAACTGATACCTGACATTTGATTGAACTGATACCTGACATTTGATTGAACTGATACCTGACATTTGATTGAACTGATAGGCTACCTGACATTTGATTGGACTGATACCTGACATTTGATTGAACTGATACCTGACATTTGATTTGACTGATACCTGCCATTTGATTGGACTGATACCTGACATTTGATTGAACTGATACCTGCCATTTGATTGGACTGATACCTGACATTTGATTGGACTTATACCTGACATTTGATTGAACTGATACCTGACATTTGATTGCACTGATACCTGACATTTGGTTGAACTGATACCTGACATTTGATTGAACTGATACCTGACATTTGATTGGACTGATACCTGACATTTGATTGCACTGATACCTGACATTTGATTGGACTGATACCTGACATTTGATTGCACTGATACCTGACATTTGGTTGAACTGATACCTGACATTTGATTGAACTGATACCTGACATTTGATTGGACTGATACCTGACATTTAATTGGACTGATACCTGACATTTGATTGGACTGATACCTGACATTTGATTGGACTGATACCTGACATTTGATTGGACTGATACCTGACATTTGATTGAACTGATACCTGACAATTGATTGGACTGATACCTGACATTTGATTGAACTGATACCTGACATTTGATTGGACTGATACCTGACATTTGATTGGACTGATACCTGACATTTGATTGGACTGTTACCTGCCATTTGATTGAACTGATACTTGACATTTGATTGAACTGATACCTGACATTTGATTGAACTGATAGGCTACCTGACATTTGATTGAACTAATATCTGACATTTGATTCAACTGATACCTGACATTTGATTGGACTGATACCTGACATTTGATTGGACTGATACCTGACGTTTGATTGAACTGATACCTGACATTTGATTGAACTGATAGGCTACCTGACATTTGATTGGACTGATACCTGACATTTGATTGAACTGATACCTGACATTTGATTGAACTGATACCTGACATTTGATTGAACTGATAGGCTACCTGACATTTGATTGGACTGATACCTGACATTTGATTGAACTGATACCTGACATTTGATTGGACTGATACCTGACATTTGATTTGACTGATACCTGCCATTTGATTGGACTGATACCTGACATTTGATTGAACTGATACCTGCCATTTGATTGGACTGATACCTGACATTTGATTGGACTTATACCTGACATTTGATTGAACTGATACCTGACATTTGATTGCACTGATACCTGACATTTGGTTGAACTGATACCTGACATTTGATTGAACTGATACCTGACATTTGATTGGACTGATACCTGACATTTGATTGCACTGATACCTGACATTTGGTTGGACTGATACCTGACATTTGATTGCACTGATACCTGACATTTGGTTGAACTGATACCTGACATTTGATTGAACTGATACCTGACATTTGATTGGACTGATACCTGACATTTGTTTGATTGGACTGATAGGCTACCTGACATTGAGGTCATGAAAGTTCGCCCCCCCCCCCTCCCCCTTTTTCCTCGCGTACTGTTGTGATTTTTCTTATCGTGTTGCGAGCACGCCGTTCTACTTTATTTATAGACTTCAATTTGAAATAATGTTTACAAATAACCGGATGCCACTCTCACTCACCCGTTCCCCCCCCCCCCCCAAATCCTCGATTAAACCCTCACCCACAAGCAGCATAAACATGAACACCCCCGGCCCCCCGCCCTTTTTTTTTTAAACTTCAGTTTTCCTACTCCCACTAAACATAACGCGACTAATCTCGTCTGCGAAGTATGTGGTTAATTCTCGGGGGCCCTCCTCCACCCCCCCCCCCTTTTTTCCGCCAATTAAATTAAAAGAATTAACTTTTGTGTAAACCTCGAGCTTGGAAAAAACTTGCCCACCCATTCGTACATGGGCCGTTTCCAGACTGTCTCGTGGCAGAAATAAAACTATAAACAAAAACAACACTAGTCGTCGTCCCCCCCCCCCCCACACCCCCCACTCTGCCTACAGGTAAAGCGTCCGCCATCAACAGGTGGGCCGCGTGTTGATGGATGAGCCAGGTTCAGGTACATACGAGGTTCTGGAGAGGACTTCCTTTTCGACAGAAGAGGGAACCGTTTCAACTTTAAGCATACAAACAAAAAGTCTACCCCCGCAAATGAAACATGTCTACAGGATGGCCTGACAGAAATTCTATTCCCGGCAGCACACAAGGGGAGATTATTTACACCCCCACACTTATCTTTTCCCTCCCCTTAAAAATACAATTTTGGTCATCTTTTCCATTTTTCTTCTAGTTTTTGGTCTTCTATTTCCTCCGCTAACGCCTGACATCTCCCCCCCCCCCCCCCCCCAAAGGAATAAAAATATATTATAATTTTAAAAAATGTTGGCATTATATTTTTTTTTATCTACTGCTGCTAGGGGATCAGTAAAACTGGCGTTCATTATCTCCCTTGTCAGCCCCACAGGCTGGTATTTAGGCTGCGACTATTCGTACCCGGGTACCAGAAGTGAGAGTCTAATGGTACCCGGGTGCGAATGGCGGCGCTGCGTGTCCGGGTCAATTTTAACTGATGCTATTCGGATGTCATTTGTGGTAGTTTATTTTAGTTAAACTGAAGAAGTAAGTTTACAAACGTATAGTACATTCAATTATCTTTCATTGGATACCTCATTTTGTCTTACAAACCCAACAATAATATTTTAAATAGGGGTTGTTGTTTTTTTTACCCAACCTCTCACTTCTGGTACCCGGGTGCGAATAGCCACTTCGTTTTTTTTTTGTTTTTTTTTTTATCTACTGCTGCTAGGGGATCAATAAAACTGGCGTTCATTATCGCCCTTGTCAACCCCGCTTGGCTGGTGACTTAAGTCTATCAAAAGCTTATCTCAGATGCTCTCAAATCTTTCCTGGGGGCGGTCATCACACTAACGTCTCCAGCCGTGTCTTAAAACGCCGAGGGGGCAGAGAAGGTGGTTCTACTGTATTTAATTAAATCACATTCAGGCGTCACCTCGACATGTCCGGAGTTTGTGTGGGGGGTGGGGGTGTGTGGGTGGTGTGTGGGGTGGTGGTGTGTGTGGGGGTGTGGTGGTGGTGTGGGGTGGTTGTGTGTGGGATGGTGATGTGTGTGTGGGGTGGTGGTGTGTGTGATGGTGGTGGGGTGTGTGTGTGGGATGGTGGTGTGTGGGATGGTGGTGTGGTGTGGGTGGTGGTGTGTGGGATGGTGGTGTGTGTGTGGGGTGGTGGTGTGTGGGATGGTGGTGTGTGGGATGGTGGTGTGTGTGTGGGGTAGTGGTGTGTGTGAGGTGGTAGGTGTGGGGGTTGTGTGTGGGTGGTGGTGTATGGGGTTGGTGTGTGGAGGTGGTGTGGGGGTGAGTGTGGGGGGGGGTCGAGAAGTGACGGCCAGGACGATGGTGGCGTTGAATTTAACATTGATAAATCCTTGAACTCTGACATCAAGGTAAGAACTGTGGCCACATTTCCACTGCGTTGGAACTATTTAACTGCCCGAAAGTAACACATGACAAGCCCCCCCCCCCCTCCCTCCCCTACACCACCCACACGCATACACCCTTTTTGGTAAGTCAGCCTGTTACCGTCATGTGTACAATATAGGCATAGGACGTAACTTAACCAAACTTCTATGATTCAGGATATTCCATGACCCCTCACTGACCAAACCTCTATGATCTTCCATGACCCCCTTCAAGACCCTTCCCTTGACCAAACCTCTATGATCTTCCATGACCCCCTTCAAGATCCTTAACTTGACCAAACTGCTATGATCTTCCATGACCCCCATCAAGATCCTTCCATTGCCCAAACCCCAAATACCTTTCACTAAACCTGACAGTCCCCCCCCCAAACATCACATACACCCCTTACAAACTCCCAAACACTCCACCAACCCTCCCCCCCCCCCTTTTCCAGATCAATTACCTGCTTTCCTGGCCTTCAGCGGCTCCCTTACTAATGTTACGAACGACCAACGCAGCACACACACACACACATTTTTAATTTAAAAAAACAAACATCTTGAGCATTTCTTGTACCTGACAACTCTGTCAACTCTGTCAATTCTGACAACTCTGACAACCCTGACAACCAGGCGTGTCCTTCTATCACATTCTGCTCTTTAAAGTGGGCTTTTATTACACAGGGGGGGATGATAAATGTAATCTCTTATTGTGATATTTCCCTCGTGGGTTTAAAGATTATATGACCTTGGCATGTCATCGTCCTGTCGGCACAGATACTTGATCTCGTGCGAAGAATCGTCTGTTTTGATCTGTTTGTTTTTTTCCTTCTTCTTTTCAAAATGGACATCCGTCACACACCATCTGACATCCGTCACACGCCATCTGACATCAGTCACACACCATCTGGCATCCGTCTTACACCATTTGACATCCGTCACACACCATCTGACATCCTTCACACACCATTTGACATCCTTCACACACCATCTGACATCCGTCACACACCATATGACATCCGTCACACACCATCTGACATCCTTCACACACCATTTGACATCCGTCACAGCATCTGTCATCCTTCACACACCATCTGACATCCATCATACACCATTGACATCCGTCACACCATCTGACATCCATCACACACAATTTGACATCCGTCACACCATCTGTCATCCTTCACACACCATCTGAAATCCGTCACACACGATTTGACATCCGTCACACACCATCTGACATCCGTCACACACCATCTGGCATCCTTCACACACCATCTGATATCCTTCACATAACATCTCGCTCCCTTCACAGATCCTCTAAATAACTTCACACACCCTCTGGTCATGCCGCACACCTTCAGAATACCTCAACACACCTTTTGACCGCATCCGGCATCCTTCACACACATTCTGGCATGCTTCACCCACCTTGTGGCATCCTTCACTTAGCTTCTTGCATCCTTCCCCACCCTCTGGCATTCTTCCCTGCCGTCTGGCATCCTTCGCACACCTTCTGGCATCCTTCATCCACCTTATTGTTCCGTCACACAACTTGTAACGCACCACCCTCACCCCATGAATTATGACGACGCCCTCATCCTTGAACCTCGATGCCCCTCTCGCAAGCCTTTGCGCCCCCAAACGTCCCTCCCCCCACCACCTCCGGTTCACAGTTCAGGTAATCATTACTCAACTAAGCCTTTCAAATCCTATAAAAAATGTCGGGAGTGTTTTCCCCTGAAATTGCTTATTTTGTAACGGATGAGCGAAGATTTATTTTAGAGGCCACTCCACACGGCAAGGAACTGAAACTACAATCTTCCATTAACCCTTCCTAACCCACGTGTTTAAGTCATCAAGGGAGTTTTTTTGTTTTTATTTTTTTTAATTTTTTAACCCTCGCGATCCCATCGTCTCTTATGTGTCCATCCGTGAATAGGCCACGCGTTTTTTGGATACTCTCTAACTAATCAAGTTAACGTTTATTAACTTTTGATTATTTGAGTAGCGAGTATGATAAATTGATTGTTGGGGGGGGGGGGGAGGGGCGTAAATCAAGGGTAATTACCAAGAAGTGAAAAAAAAACAAAAGAGAGGGTGTTTTGTTTAAAGTATCCCGAGCAAGCCTAGCTGGGTTACTGTGAAAGTGATTCACAGCCACACGAGTGCCGTGTTTTCCCCATTTCTTGTATCCATGGCCTCGGAGGCCACGCCTCGTTACACGTGGACATGCTGCTGCTAGCGTCTAAACTGGAGACAGGGGGAGGTAAACTATAAACCCCCAGCGGAAGTGTACGACGATGATGATGGTAGGAGCAGAGCAGCTGAGACGTGATTTTTTAAAAACGAAGTGGCTATAGGTACCCGGGTACCAGAATTGAGAGGTTGTGATTAAAAAACGATTTAAAATATTATTGTTGGGTTTGTAAGACCAAATGTGGTATCAAATGAAAGATAATTTGATACCCCAATTGGTCTTACAAACCCAAAAATAATATTTTAAATCGTTTTTTAATCCCAACCTCTCAATTCTGGTACCCGGCTTACCTATAGGTGCAGCCTTTTAAAAAACACAAGATTTGAATCGCTGCATGTAAGAACCTTTGGTGGAAAGTTTGACTTCTTGATATTTTGTTAAACACTACAAAAAGAAGAACAACAAAAAAAACAACCAAAAAAAACGGAAATAATATACATTTTCAATCATTGTCTTTAAGCTAAAGTTGGGGATATTGTAAGCTAAAGTTGGGGATATTGTAAGCTAAATTTGGGGATATTTTAAGCTAAAGTTGAGGATATTTTAAGCTAAAGTTGGGGATATTTTAAGCTAAAGTTGGGGATATTTTAAGCTAAAGTTGAGGATATTTTAAGCTAAAGTTGGGGATATTTTAAGCTAAATTTGGGGATATTTTAAGCTAAAGTTGAGGATATTTTAAGCTAAAGTTGAGGATATTTTAAGCTAAAGTTGGGGATATTTTAAGCTAAAGTTGGGGATATTGTAAGCTAAATTTGGGGATATTTTAAGCTAAAGTTGAGGATATTTTAAGCTAAAGTTGAGGATATTTTAAGCTAAAGTTGGGGATATTTTAAGCTAAAGTTGAGGATATTTTAAGCTAAAGTTGAGGATATTTTAAGCTAAAGTTGGGGATATTTTAAGCTAAAGTTAGGGATATTTTAAGCTAAAGTTGAGGATATTTTAAGCTAAAGTTGAGGATATTCTAAGCTAAAGTTGGTGATATTCTAAGCTAAAGTGGGGATATTCTAAGCTAAAGTGATTGATATTCTAAGCTAAAGTTGGGGATATTCTAAGCTAAAGTGGGGATATTCTAAGTTTAAGTTGAGGATATTCTAAGCTAAAGTGGGGATATTCTAAGCTAAAGTGGGGATATTCTAAGCTAAAGTTGGTGATATTCTAAGCTAAAGTGGGGATATTCTAAGCTAAAGTGATTGATATTCTAAGCTAAAGTTGGGGATATTCTAAGCTAAAGTGGGGATATTCTAAGCTAAAGTGGGGATATTCTAAGATTAAGTTGAGGATATTCTAAGCTAAAGTGGGGATATTCTAAGCTAAAGTTGGGGATATTTTAAGCTAAAGTGGGGATATTCTAATCTAAATTGGGGATATTCTAAGCTAAAGTTGGTGATATTCTAAGCTAAAGTGGGGATATTCTAAGCTAAAGTGATTGATATTCTAAGCTAAAGTTGGGGATATTCTAAGCTAAAGTGGGGATATTCTAAGTTTAAGTTGAGGATATTCTAAGCTAAAGTGGGGATATTCTAAGCTAAAGTGGGGATTTTCTAAGCTAAAGTTGGGGATATTCTAAGCTAAAGTGGGGATATTCTAAGCTAAAGTGGGGATATTCTAAGCTAAAGTTGGTGATATTCTAAGCTAAAGTGGGGATATTCTAAGCTAAAGTGATTGATATTCTAAGCTAAAGTTGGGGATATTCTAAGCTAAAGTGGTGATATTCTAAGATTAAGTTGAGGATATTCTAAGCTAAAGTGGGGATATTCTAAGCTAAAGTTGGGGATATTTTAAGATAAAGTGGGGATATTCTAAGCTAAATTGGGGATATTCTAAGCTAAAGTTGGTGATATTCTAAGCTAAAGTGGGGATATTCTAAGCTAAAGTGATTGATATTCTAAGCTAAAGTTGGGGATATTCTAGCTAAAGTGGGGATATTCTAAGATTAAGTTGAGGATATTCTAAGCTAAAGTGGGGATATTCTAAGCTAAAGTGGGGATATTCTAAGCTAAAGTTGGGGATATTCTAAGCTAAAGTTGGGATATTCTAAGCTAAAGTGGGGATATTGATTTGTTTAAAAAAAAAAACTTATCCAAATCCATCATCATGTATGGTCATTTGGTCTATTCCCTATGTTGTAGTTCACGAACTGTTCTGGCAAGTCTCTGCTTGGACATCTCACTATCTTCGAGGAATAAGGTGTACAAAAAAACAAACAAACAAACAAAGATTGTCTTTATTTTTGCAAGACAAGCGCGTGACGGGTGTATCTTTTGTTGTCTGTGGTGGGGGGGAGGCCTCGTAGAGGCTGGTTCTCAGTCAGTCGTCGTCAAAGTCCTAGTATAATCGGTCTCAAACCTTGCAGCCTTTAAAAAAAAAAAATAAAAAAAAAAAAATAAAAAAAACTAATCTATAACAATTAAATGCAACGCCCCCCCACCCCTCCCCAAAAATTTCTTAGAAATACAAATCATGGAATCTATCATATTGAATGATATTGGCGGCTCACAGAAGGGGGTTATCGACCCCTGATTGATATCAAATTTTGTCTGTTACAAAGCAAAAAATGTAATAATAAAAATAAAACTGTCAATTTTCGTAAGCAGCAGTAGAGAGCTACTTGACTCTTTTGAGAAGACCACTATCTAAATCAGTGGTTCTCAACCTTTCTAATACCACGACCCTTTAATTCAGTCATCATCTTGTGACGACCCCCAAACATAAAATTATTTTCGTTGCTCTTCATAACTGTAGAGTATATGTGTCTTCCGATGGTCTTAGGCGACAACTGGGAAAGGGTCATTCGACCCCCAAAGGGGTCGCGACCCACAGGTTGAGAACCGCTGATCTAGATGTATAGATATTTTATAAGTGTATTTACCTGGTCGTGTGACCCAAACGGTGTGTAGAATGTTAGACTCGTGCCCCCCCCCTTTTCCCAACCTCTCCCACCCCACCCCCCATTGCCGGCGACACTTCATACCTGGGTGTTGATGGTCAACTTCAAACATGGAAGAAGCCGACCCGCCGATCTGCTCCGCCCACCCCATCCTGCCCCCATTATTGCACCCCCCCAACCGAAAAAAAAATCTTACAAACCTGGCGTTAACAACAAAGTGCAGAAAAGAGGAGGGGGGTGGTGGGAGTGATGTGAAAACCGACAGGTAACTTAACACCTGGGATGGAGGAGGAGGGGCCCTTGTTTATTACCTGTCGCCAGTGTTCCAGGTGTTCATTCCGGACAAATTGTTCAGGTAAAAGAAAGAAAAAAAAAATGCAAAAACAAGATTTGTTTTCTGTGTATGTTTGTTATTGTAGGGTGATAGAAAAAAAAAAGGGGGGGGGGAGACTGCAATCAGGTTAGCACAATAGGAAATTAGTAAAACACAGTAAGGTTAAACCTGAAAGGGTTATAGTAATAAGAGGGAGACTGCAATCAGGTTAGCACAATAGGAAATCAGTAAAACACAGTAAGGTTAAACCTGAAAGGGTAATAAGGGGGAGACTGCAACCAGGTTAGCACAATAGGAAATCAGTAAAACACAGTAAGGTTAAACCTGAAAGGGTAATAAGGGGGAGACTGCAACCAGGTTAGCACAATAGGAAATCAGTAAAACACAGTAAGGTTAAACCTGAAAGGGTAATAAGGGGGAGACTGCAACCAGGTTAGCACAATAGGAAATCAGTAAAACACAGTAAGGTTAAACCTGAAAGGGTAATAAGGGGGAGACTGCATCAGGTTAGCACAATAGGAAATCAGTAAAACACAGTAAGGTTAAACCTGAAAACCAGTGTTATTGTAGTGGTTCTTTCGGGAAAAAATGTGTCGTGGGGCCTGACACTGACGGGACACAAGGGGTAAAATGGCACTTTGGACATTTCATCAATCCGTGCGATATGCCGCGGTTCAAATGTGGGGCTTCGGGTTGACATCGTTAGTGCACTGGCTTCGGGTCGGCATCGAAATCGTTAGTGCACTGGCTTCGGGTTGACAACGTTGGTGCACTGGCTTCGGGTTGACAACGTTGGTGCACTGGCTTCGGGTTGACATCGTTGGTGCACTGCCTTCGGGTTGACATCGTTAGTGCACTGGCTTCGGGTCGACATCGACATCGTTAGTGCACTGGCTTCTGGTTGACAACGTTGGTGCACTGGCTTCGGATCGACATCGTTAGTGCACTGGCTTCGGGTTGACAACGTTGGTGCACTGGCTTCTGGTTGACAACGTTGGTGCACTGGCTTCGGGTTGACATCGTTGGTGCACTGGCTTCGGGTTGACATCGTTGGTGCACTGGCTTCGGGTTGACATCGTTAATGGATTGGAATAAATAGGATGAGGGGGGAGGGGAAATGTAGAGCAAATAATTGTTCTGACTTAAAAAACACGCTATATCCAGGTGTACTAAGCAGGCATCATTAGTCAAAAGAGCCAAAAATCAGCAGCAGGACCATTAACAAAAAAAAAATTCGAGAGACGTAATTGTTTTCAAGAACCTGTCAATAACCATGTTTTTTGGAGTCAAAACCGATTTGTGGCCCAGGTCGTTAAAGATCCGCATGTGGCTCGCGAGCCGCAGTTTGCCGACCACTGTCATATGGTATTGACAATAGAGACGTATAGACACATACTAAGGTATTGAAAATATGGACGTAGACGATGTAGACACATACTAAGGTATTGAAAATGTGGACGTAGACTCATTCTAAGGTATTGCAAATTGGAGCAGAGACACACACTAAGGAGTTGAAAAATGGAACTTAGACACAAATACATAGGGCTTAGTTCTAAAAACTATTTTAAGTCCATTATTAGCGGTAGCTCTGTCTGGCAGCTGTTAACATTTGTTGCGCCCCGGCGCTGCACCGCCATGTTTCGCACCAAGACAACCCCCCCCCCCCCCCCCCCCGTGACACGTCTGACCTCGGCACGTGATGGTTTTGCCTTGATCGGCGTTTCTCAAACGGTGAATATCCATCATATCTTCTGTTCTGTGCCAGGTTGCGGTAACGAGGAGGGTTTCGGCGTGCGAATCGGTGAGGACGATTGGTGGTGCTGGGGCATTTGCCCACGCCAGGTTAGGTTGAGCTGTTGTTAACAAATGTCCACCGTGTCGACTTCTGTGATGAAAATACAAAAAAAAAACCAACAATACACTTTTGCATAGGTTTTCTTTTCGAAAGCTTAAAATACTAACAAAAAGGGGAGACAAATAGATATAACTCGGAGAAGGTTGCCTCTCTTGATTTTTAAACCCTGTTTTTTTTCCCTCTTACTGTTTAAAAAAAAAAAAAAAAAAAAGAAAAAAAAAAAGATTATTAAAAGAAATATCGTTCACCAAGTCCATCTTTCAGGATGTTTGTGAGTGGTTCAATGATCTCTTACCGGTTCACCTCTTAGGAGCGGCGCACTTCCGCTCATTAACATTCACCTTTAATGGAGGAGTACACAAATATATATATATATATATATATATATTTAAACGTTTTAATAATCTGCCGGAAATGACTTGACTTTGCTGGAGAAAAACCTTAAACTTCTTGACCTTTGACCAAAGTGTACTGGGTTCTTAACGTGTTATTTAGAGTTAAGGGCGTTTAAAGTCCATGTCTACTGGAAATACTAATCAGTAACTTAAAAGATAGCAACCACCCCCCCCCCCCACACACACACACACACGCACAGTTTTTGGTACCAACTTCTCAACTTAACATACAAACCGTATTTTTTAATAAAAGATATATTTTTGTTACAAAGAATGGAAAACAAGCATCTCTTTCATGTATGATAGTGTCTGACAGGTGTGCCGAAAGGGCAGGTAGAGAGCGCGCCAGGTATCTTTCTCACCCGCGGGATATCCTGTCGTCAGTGGAGTATGCCAGCAGCCCTCGTCGCTCAGCCCAGCCCCCCCCCCCCCCCCCCCCGGTGTTCCCCGCGAAGCTTCTCGTGATGGTCTGATTGCTCTCCAATCTCTCCCAGAACTGTCTCGTTAAAAGTTTATCACCCATCCTTCCAGCACGCGCTGGTTTGTTTGATTCCCATGGTCTCTAATGTGGTGCTAAATTTATTTCGCTGTTATGCATCCACCAGATGGAAACTGCAGACATCGGAGTCCAGGTTCGGTTCGCTTGTTTGAGAACCTGCGGATACTTGTCTATTTTAAAAGTGGCACTGTCGAGTGGGGACAGACATGGTTGGAACCCGTCTTCATGTTTCTCCAAGGTTACTTCTTGGTGTGTGTATTGCCCACCCATTACTGAGACGTTGTACGTACACCTACCTCATCAGCGGGGCCTTAGGATGTACATCTACCTCATTAGTGATGCCTGTGGATGTACAACTCACTGAGAAACACTGACGTACATCCCATTAGTGGAGCAGTAGCAGTTTGATGTAACCCTTTTAGACACTTTGAATGCACACCCCATTAGTGTGACATTTGGATGTACACACCATTAGTGAAACATTTGAATGTACACCCCATTAGTGTAACATTTGGATGTACACACCATAAGTGAAACATTTGGATGTACACCCCATTAGTGTAACATTTGGATGTACACCCCATTAGTGTAACATTTGGATGTACACACCATTAGTGAAACATTTGAATGTACACCCTTTTAGTGAAACATTTGAATATACACCCCGTGTCTTAGAAATTTTGTTTACCATGAACTTTCGACCTGTCCTACATACCATAATTTACCATGTCTACGAAAAAAAAACCCCAGCCACACTCTGGCCAGCCACACTCCACAGCATCCACACTCCACCGAACCACGCTCCACCCCAACCACATTCCACCCCAACAACATTCCACCCCAACCAAACTCCACCCTCCACCCCAACCACACCCCGACCACTATATTCCTACTGGACACACTGAATTGTTAACACATACTTTATTCTAGAGGTTTTTATGAAGAAGGCACGTCTTAAGTCATTAGCTTGGCTTGGTACAGGTACGGCTAAAGTGGGGAGGGGGTGGAGTGAGGAGGGGGGGGGGGGCTCTCGGATAGACCATCGTTTATGTTGTTGAACAGGTTTCTAAAGATATATCTTTTCACACATTTGTTCTCTCTGTTCTTCAATATACACCGATATATATATATATATATACATATACACACGCAGTACGTTAACTCAAACATTTCCATTACTAGAACCAATTACTTTCAGCCCTCGCCGTCCCTTCCCCCTGTGTTCTGATCCTGTCATCGCCGCCCGTAAATTACCCGCGTATCGTCTCGTTTCCTTTGCATCCAATTTCTTCTTCATTCTTACACGACTCTTGTCCCAACAGAGGAGAGACTCACCACACTTGACCCCCCCTCCCTTTTTCTTCTTCTTGGTCTCCTTTACCCCTGGCTAACAATTGCTACCCCCACCCCCCTCCTCTATCTTGCCTGGGCTGCCTTAAACAATTATATCCCGAATTGGAGAGACTTGGAGCATCTAATTTGTCCGTGGATATATGAAGTATCTTTCTCTCTCTCTCTCCTTCTCCCTCTCTCCCTCCTTCTCCCTCTATCCCCCTCTCTCTCTATCTCCGTCTCTTCCTCTCTCCCTCTCTCTCTCCCTCTCTCTCCCTATTTCTCCCTCTATCTCCGTTTCTCCCCCCCTCTCTCTCCCTGTCTCCCTCCCTACCCTCTTTCTCTCCCTCCATCTGTCTCTCCCTCCTCTTTCCTTGCCGTATATCTCCCTCTATCTTTCTATTTCCGGGTACACTTAAAATACCTACTCTATCTCCGTGTGTATAAATATGATTCCTTATTGTTCCAAATAAATGGAAATGCTTTTTTTTTTTATATTACACATTCATTTTCAGCACAACAATAAATGCACATGTTAAACAAGACAACAGTTGGCAATTTTAACGATTTAAAAATACGTCATCTAATGTATTTCTCTAGCGTAGAAATTCGTCTTCACTGAACTGTTGTAGTGACAATAATAATTAAGCGATCATTTAGATTTGGGTACCGCTTTGTGGGGGCTGGCAGCCAAGGAAATAAAAGAACATTTGTATATCTTTCGGTCTCGGTCCTAACTTTGAAGAAAAAGAATTCTCCCCGATCATCCCAAATGTGAACTCTCCCTGTGGATACAGAGTACAACATCCACTATCTCTCAATGGGAACATAACATATACTCTGTCTCAGTAGATTTTTAACAAAAAGGAACTGCAATCTCTACCTAGTTACACCCAGAAGCTTCTTTCTCTGTGGTTGGATACCCCTAAAAGTTACTGTCTCTGTGGTTGGATACCCACAGAAGTTTCCTCCTCTGAAGGTTAGAGCAAAATAAAAATATTCCATCTCTTTGGCTACAACATATGCCATATTAACAACATATTACTTTCTCTCAGTCAATGTTACATGTTGGTCCGAGAGAGAGATAGCAATATAATGCGTTTTCCCCAACACACAACATACATTTTATCATCCAAGTGAATTACCCTCCAGATTATGAAGCACAAACAATGAACTATTCTTTCTTTTTTTTTTGTATCATTTTATAGGACAGGCAATGACGTCATTGTTTATTGTGTAGGGCGAACTTGTGTGTGTACTTTGATCGTGTGGTATTTTGTTATAATTATAATGGTCAATCGCCGTATGCAGATAATCGATTACATTCAACCCTTTCATATGCAGATAATCGATTACATTCAACCCTTCATATGCAAAAAATCGATTACATTCAACCCTTCATATTTATATCTTGACACTGGCCGTATTCATCATTATTGATTTTATTTCTCTCTCTCTCTCACTCTCCCCCCCCAACCCCACCTTCTTCTATTTGTTTTTGTGTTGTTTCTCTCTTCCCATTTTCCCGTTGCTTTCTGTTTGTTCATTTTAAGCCAGTTGCTGCTCCTCCAGACATTATCGATTATAAAATATTACACAGATGTAAATTGTTGTTTTTTTATCTTTTTTTTCCCCCTTTCTAACTTTCTTCAATTTTTTTTGTTTGGTCCCCATTTCTTCTCCTGTTATTTATTCTCTTTTGATTCCTTCTTTGTGTCTTACTTTCTTTTTTATATATTTTCTTTCTTTCTTCCCTTCTTTCTTTCCTTCTTTCTTTCTTTCTTTCTTTCTTTTTCTTCCCTTTTCTTTCTTTTTTCTTTCTTCATGTATTTCTCTTTCTTTCTTTCTTTCTTTCTTTTTTTCTTTCTTCCTTTCTTCCTTCCTTTCTTTCCTTCTTTTTCTTTCTTTTTTCTTTCTTTATTTCTTTCTCTTTCTTTCTTTCTTTCTTTCTTTCCTTCTTTGTTTTTTTTCTTTCTTTCTTTTGTTCTTACTTTTTTACTTTATTTTTTGTCCTCATTCCTTTCTTTCTTCCCTTTCTTTTTTTCTTTCTATGAATCTTTTTTCTTTCTTTGATTCTTTTTTCTTTCTTTCTTTTTTGTTCTTTTCTTATTTAGTATAACATTAAAGTAAACACGTATCATTTAACGGTACATGGACGTTTTATCATCGTTGTCGATTCCAGGGGCATCAGGATTTGATAACGATATCTTTGTTTTTGATACAACCCAACGAGATAACGTAATTTTTTTTTTTACAACGTGAGTTGTCCTCAGGGGCAGATAAACGGTGATGGATTTCGAACGTACTTTTTGTTCTTCGTTTCAAACTTACGGACGGTGACGTTCACAAGGGGGTCTAAAAATAGACAGCGGTTCTCAAAATTCGTCTTACGATTATACTCAGCGTTCTACTGGGCCTTATTCGTACACTTTTAACTGAGTATTCAAAACTCTGTCTCAGCAAGAGATTTCTCTCTTGATTGGCTTTCCATAAGTAATAATTTTATTTTGCAGTTTTTTTCCTCTTTCAAATATAAGAATAACATCTCCCCCAGGGCCGACCCTAACAATTGCGGGGCCCTATGCGAAGCGGATTGCGCGGGGCCCAGTCTGGGTTGGAATAAGGATAATAAGTGAAAATTAAGATTTTGTAATAGAAAATAAATTCGGGGCGGGGCCCACTGCGGCCGCATAGGTTGCAGTGGCCTAAGGCCGGCCCTGATCTCCACCACCAGACCTGTTTACCCTCAAACTCTAAAAATCGTACAATATCATTACAAAATAGTTCAATACATTATCTTAATAGTGAAAATTAAGATTTTGTAATCGAAAATAAATTCGGGGCGGGGCCCATGAAAGTGCGGGGCCCACTGCGGCCGCATAGGTTGCATTGGCCTAAGGCCGGCCCTGATCTCCACCACCAGACCTGTTTACCCTCAAACTCTTAAAATCGTACAATATCATTACAAAATCGTTCAATACATTATCTTAATAGTAAAAAAATAAACATACAGAGTATATATAATGTGTACACCTCAAAATCGTACATTGTACGCCAAAAATCGTAAGAGTAAACAGGTCTGTCCCACATTATGATTCGTTTGAGTTGGGGTGTCGAGTGGGGGGGGATATTTGGAGGGGGTCTACTAGTGAGGGGAAGAGTTGAGGGAACGGATTTTGATGGGTAGGGTGGGAGGTCTACTAGTGAGATTTCTTATATTAAAATGTCAGACAAAATCACATCGTATTGACTCCAGAAATTGTCTGTAGGAGATCGATACGTTTGTCGACCCTTCCCCCCCCCCACCTCCAACCTTCCTTTTTTTTTCTCTCTCTTCATCTTCCCACTTGTCTTATTACAAAAGTAGCGACTATTTACCCCAAACATTGGCGCGCTGTATTCCAATCACAAGAGATGAAGAAAAACACAAGATGACCTGGAGCTTGGCGAGTGTGTACCGCGTGCTTGATAAGATTGACTGCCCCCCCCCCACCCACCATCCCTCCTCTCTTTTGGTTTAAGTGAAGATCGGATTTCTCTAGCACTCTTTGATGTCCTAACGTTTACTGACCGGTCTGAGGAGTCTGAAGAAATAGTGGCTAACAATCTTTGGATTCCAGTTCCTGATTATCACATCACGTGCGGATCTTTTTTTCCCCACATATTTTGGAGCTTTATGATCTTGATCGCGACGAAGGATTTTCGATTGCATAATACTTTTAAAACAACCCCGGCAACCTTAAACCTGACATCGTAACTGAGACATCACGACTCCAAAATCGCGACTCTGACATCACGACTCCAGCATCACGACTCCAAAATCACAATTCCAACGTCACGACCTCCACATCACGACTCCGGCATCACGACTCCAGCATCACGACTCCAGCTTTACGACTCCAACATCACGACTCCAACATCACGACTCCAACATCATGACTCCAAAAAATCACAATATCATCAGGACGACTCCAACATCACGACTCCAACGGCAGGACCCCAGTGGCACGGCTCCAATATCACGACTCCATCACCACGACTCCAACATCACAACTCCAACATCACGGCTCCAACATCATGACTCCAACATCAAGACTCCAACATCATGACTCCAAAAAATCACAATATCATCAGGACGACTCCAACTACACGACTCCAACGGCAGGACCCCAGTGGCACGGCTCCAATATCACGACTCCATCACCATGACTCCAACATCCCAACTCCAACATCACGGCTCCAACATCACGACTCCAACATCATGACTCAAAAAATCACAATATCATCAAGACGACTCCAACATCACGACTCCACGAATCACAACTTCATGAGGACGAGTCCAAAATGACGACTCCTCAGCTCAAGGCCGTCTGCTGAGTTGCTGTACTCTCCAAGACCATTTTATACCTTGCTATAACATTAGAGCAGCGGTTCTCAACCTGAGTGGCGCGACCCTTTCTCGGAGGTCGCCTAAGACCATCTGAAAAAACATATACTCTACAGTTATAAAGTAGCAACGAAAATAATTATGTGGCTGGGGGGGTTCGCCACAACATGAGAAACTGTATGAAAGGGTCGTGGCGTTAGCAAGGTTGAGAACCACTGCATTAGAGGAAGTCTGCAGAGCGCCTTATTCTCTTCAATTTCAATAGAGCTGAGCTGAAATGTACATGAATTGATTCCCTTTGTAGAAACTCTTGACCGATCAGCTTATGATACTCTGGTGCTGATGGCACTATCAGACGATATTCTTGGATAATTTACCCCCTCCCCACTTTTCAAATCCTATCCAAGAATATTCTGAAATTTTCATTAAAAAATCGAACTGGTTTTCCTATTTTATCAACGAGGGCTGACAACTGAAATGTTAGCACTGTTCTGCGCATGCGCGGGCAATTTGAGTCCAAGAAAGGTCCGAGATTAGTCCAACACCGGTTTCCAAAAAAAAAATCCAAAAAATCTGACTAGTCCAAGGTAAGTCCGCGAATGCTTTTAAGAATACCCCCAACCAGGTTCTGAACCAAGACTAGTGGTTGTACTTAGAGCCTTATCCGGAAATTTAATCGAAAGAAATTTCGTCGAATATTTTTTTCAGTTCACACGTTAAAATGTTCGTCAAATTTCTATTTGAACGCACTATACTATACACTTATATGTTAAAACAAAATAATGCGTCCAAAAATAAATTTGACGTGTGGTTTGTGTGTGCATTTCAATTTTGTTTTAAATTAAAGAGCGTATCGACATTTTCAAATATAATCGAATAAGAACGGGCCCCGTCTTGCTGCTATTATTAGCTTCTCCGTGAAGAGATCGATACCCAAGTATTTACTCGCCAACGATAAAATTCCTCAGCCGTGAAGCGATCTTACGACGCTATTAACACCCTGAGAATCGGTGGGGAGCTTTTCTTCGTTCTCTTTAAACACCCGGCGCTGGTGATACGGACGTTCTCGTGTGGTGGTGTGTGCTGGCGGCCCCTTTAAATTGGGTGTGGTGGTTGAGAATGTTTTTTTTTTTGTTTTTTTCCCCCCTTTTTTTTTCGTGGCACCAGTGGTTGCTTTTTGTGGCCGACACTGCCAGAATTGAACGGAGTCTCGTGTTGTTTCAATGGATCCGACATGTTTGACGGCACTGGGTGACCCTCCCATGTGTTTACGCTCCTATTGCTCTCTCTCCCCCCCCCCTTTTTTTCTCTCCAGCTGACGACGATGCCGCTTTTACGGAGACGTAACTGGAAAGACGTGGCTCACGTCTGGTGGATGGCCTGCAGCAAGTGTCCAACAGCTGAAGGTGGTGTACGCCCCTGTCGTCGTTAGTCTTTCTGCCCCGTTTCCTCTGATCTGTGCATATAACAACAACCACGCGTTAGTCACCGCGACCTGGGGTTAAACCATGGTTACGCCAGTGGAAACAGTGGATCTCAATACAGCGCGGGTGGGTCTAAAAAATTATTGTACAATGCGCGAACTATATTATATACACCGCCAAGTATAATATACACTACCAAGTATAATATACACCACCAAGTATAATATACACCACCAAGTATAATATACACCACCAACTAAAATATACACCACCAAGTATAATAAACACTAACAAGTATAATATACACTACCAAGTATAATAAACACTAACAAGTATAATATACACTACTACCAAGTATAATATTGACGTGTGATCACACTTCTTTTAAAAAACGTGGTTTCAAGTCAATACGTAATAACGTAGTTTTGATAATAACGTAGTTTTGATAATAACGTAGTTTTGATAATAACTTAGTTTTGATAATAACGTAGTTTTGATAATAACGTAGTTTTGATAATAACGTAGTTTTGATAATAACGTAGTTTTGATAATAACGTAGTTTTGATAATAACGTAGTTTTGTTAACATTTTCCCGTCTAATTTGTAATGATCTCAACTCTCCAAACAAGTACCAAACATTTATATCAAAGTTGGATCTTTCTTTCCCACTTTAAGGCAAGCTTTTCTCTACGATAATATGCTAGGTCTAACGATTTCCCCCTTCTGGCTTACCGTCTCCGTCCCCCCACCCCCAATTCTTCATAATTTCAACAGCTTACATCGTTAAGAAGTAAGTTATTGGTGTCACCCTCCAACTCGTCTGTCTGATCAAGTTTTAAAACATTTTTTTTTAAACAGGAGAATATTCCGTTATTTTCTTTATAGTCCAATTTTTGCCTGTGGGTTGGGGGGGGGGGGGGGGAACCCACAAGCACAAACAACTTGGCTATTCTTATATTATTTTTTACATCACAATACAACTCCTTCTCAAATAACATTCAAATCTATTTAATTCATTTGAAAGACTTATCACCCAATATTCTTTATTAAATAAATAACCTTTTATTTTTATTTTTTTTAAAACATGGTGGGTGGGTCAGCGCATAGATGCGCCACCGTGTATACGCCGCTGCCTTTTAACGGGCCGGCCATAAAACTCCCATCTTATTTACCACTGAGATTTTCAAGAAAATGAAAAAGCCCCTCCAGAGCTGCTTACTCGTCAGTTCCTTCATTCCAGCTGAGCGCTCTTCAGCATCAAAGTTTATAATCCGTCTGAGAGCAGACGAAATGTTCAATTACTTGCCCGCCATAATAGGATGGATATCTCTCTCTCTCTTCCACCCCCATCCCTTCCAAGGTAATAAAATGTCAATGGGTTTTTAAAAAAACTTTTTTTTACAGTTTGGTTTTTAAAAAATAAAGTTTCAGAATTTTAGAATTAAAAAAATGTCGAGGTGTGTGTGTGTGGAGGTGGGGGTTGGGGCGGTGTGCGCAAGTATATAACCACATTGTTCTTGTATAAAGTGCACCTCTCTTTTTTTTCCTGGCGGCACCCGTGGATCAAAACAAAAATATCGTCAACAGCTCAAAAGTAAGAATTATTTGCCGGTGATTTCGAAGGTGCAATTTATTGAAACAGTCCTAGACAAAAGTTCTAGACACCAGTCCTAGACAAAAGTTCTAGACACCAGTCCTAGACAAACGTTCTAGACAGCAGTCCTAGGCAAATTTTCTAGACACCAGTCCTAGACAAACGATCTAGATACCATCCTAGACAAACGTTCTAGACACCAGTCCTAGACTAAAGCTCTAAGACACCATTTCTAGACTAAAGTTCAAGACACCAGTCCTAGACACCAGTCCTGGACAACAGTCCTGGACACCAGTCCTAGACACCAGTCCTAGACACAGTACTAGACACCAGTCCTAGACACCAGTCGTGGACACCAGTCCTGGACACCAGTCTAGACACCAGTCGTGGACAGCAGTCCTAGACACCAGTCCTAGACACCAGTCCTAGACACCAGTCCTGGAAACCGGTCCTGGACACCAGTCCTAGACACCAGTCCTAGACACCAGTACTAGACACCAGTACTAGACACCAGTACTAGACACCAGTCCTAGACACCAGTCGTGGACACCGATGTCACTGTTAAATGTAGATGGTGTCCCCGATTTTACAAAAATCAATCTTTCTTTTCCACAGTCTGTGGCGACGCGACCCCCCTACCCCAACCCCTCCCCCTTAAACCACAGCAACCTCCTCCTATGCGGCTGGCGCGGCTGGCAGACATGTATATTTAGCATTAATATTTTTTCGAATAAAAGTTGTTTTTACTTTCCGCCTCGCCATTACACAACATTATCATCACACATAAAATAACATCTTTACACTTTTAAAAGCATATCATTTATTGAATTCTGAAGACCATAGACCTTTTAGTTTTAGAAACTTTTTTTTCTTTCTATATTAGAGCTTCTTTTGTTGTTGTTTTTGTAAAATCTAGTTTTGGCGTTCGCGTAGCCCACACGTGTACACGAAATTTATTGTTGTAACAAGTTCGCTACCGTACCCCATTTTCGGGAACTACAAACATTTCGTCGACTTAAACCGCTTTATACTCCCCACATCGGACAGCTTTATTGAGTGACGTACCGATGTTTTAAAAGAAAAGAACAAGCCACTTCACGGGCGGCGGGGGAGGGGGGGGGGGCTGGTATTTTGGCTTATCTTTATGAATCGGATAAGACCATCGCAATCACGTGCTCAAACCCCCACCCCATAGGGCCGGGAACACACAATCTGGTGTTAGGTAACTTATTGACCGCGGCTGTTACTAGCCCGACAGGCTCGCGGTAACCGGGGCCATGGTGATGGCTGATGATCGAACAGTGGGGGACCGATTCGTTGCCGGCCGCCGTCTGTCGCAGGATTTTAAGAATCCGCGTAGATATGGGTATTTTATTATCAGAAAAATACAACATTAAACTTTTGCAGTTAGTTCGAGAGTACGGTAGAGATATGAGTGTTATCGGAAAAAAACTCATTTACTCTGTTAGTTGGAGAGTATGGCATAGATAATGGGCGTTAACGGAAAAAGTATTTATTCTGTTAGTTGGAGAGTACGGCATAGATAATGGGCGTTAACGGAAAAAGTATTTATTCTGTTAGTTGGCGAGTACGGCATAGATCTGGGTGTTATCTGAAGAAGTCCTTAATTCTGTTAGTTTAGTTTTTTTAACTGGAACTCAATGTCTGTGTTTCATTACTAACCTAGTGGCCAGGTCTTAAAATTAAGGTTATAAAAAAATAATCGAATTAGTGGATTTTTGGGGCGGAATAAGTGGATTTAAAGATGCACTTGAAAAACTGTCTGAGATTAATTCGTTTCAGACTCAGACCGTAGGCGTTATTAAGAGCCAGTGTTAATTCAATTACGGGTGGCTGACGAAGCCAAGCAATTTTGTATTTTTAGTATTTAAAGCCACACATATGAAGGAGAAAATACTGCTTCGTGGCATTTTGTTTAAAATACCCCCCATCCTAACCCTAACCCTAATCTCCGTCGGTCACAGCACCTCGTCCTCGTCATGCCGAGTCTGAGATGTTGGTTGGCGAGATCACAGCATGACTGCGTTATCACTGCGTCATCACCGCGTCATCACAGCGTCATCACAGCGTCATCACAGCGTCATCACAGCGTCATCACAGCGTCATCACAGCATCACCGCGTCATCATAGCCATAGCGTAATTACAGCGTCATCACAGCATCACTGCGTCATCACAGCATAACCGCGTCATCACAGACTACCGCGTCATCACAGCACACCGCGTCATCATACACACACACACACACCCACACACCGTGTAACATGTGTCGTCGTGTGTTGTTGTTGAGCTGGAGCTGATTTAATCCATCCAACCGTGTCAATCGGATGGATTCCAGCTTCTTTGTTCAATGTAGGTCAAGGTGAGTTCGGACATTGAAGTACTGATCAGATAAGGGTTTGCGACGAATGCACTATCTCTGTCTCTAATCTATTCTATATAGACGGCGGCCTTGTGTCTGACGTTGAATGAAGCGGTATTCAATTATCTATAGAGTAATGTAATACAGTGCAGTTGTGTTCTTTTTTTTTTCCCCTTAGTGAAGTCTACCCCCAACCGTACCCTCCTTTTTTTATCACTTGAATCTATACCCCGCCCTAGCCATAATCCTTCATTTTCAACCCATTACGTCTAAATTTCTAACCACAGCACCCCCTTGCGTCAGGCCAACCTTATCCTCCAAGCCAACCTTACCCTCCAGGCCAACCTTACCCTCCAGGCCACCCTTACCCCCCAGGCCAACCTTATCCCCCAGGCCACCCTTACCCTCCAGGCCACCTTTACCCGCCAGGCCACCCTTGCTCTCGAGGCCAACCTTACCCGCCAGGCCAACCTTACCCTCCAGGCCAACCTTACCCTCCAGGCCACCCTTACCCTCCAGGCCACCCTTACCCGCCAGGCCACCCTTACCCTCGAGGCCACACTTACCCTCCAGGCCAACCTTACCCTCCAGGCCACCCTTACACTCCTGGCTACACTTACCCTCCTGGCCACCCTTACCCTCCTGGCCACCCTTACCCTCCTGATTCTAGCCGATCAGCAGAAAGATAACCTTTCTTCCACTGACATCGTCGTTGTCTTCAGAAGTATCCCCAACAAACTTGATCGTTTAGACAAAATTTCAACATTTTCTTTGACGTGTTAACATTTCCTTTGACGCGTTAACATTTCCTTTGACGTGTAAACATTTTCGTTGACGTGTTAACATTTCCTTTGACGTGTTAGCATTTTCTTTGACGTGCTAGCATTTTCTTTGACGTGTTAGCATTTTCTTTGACGTGTTAACATTTCCTTTGACGTGTTAACATTTCCTTTGACGTGTTAACATTTCCTTTGACGTGTTAACATTTCCTTTGACGTGTTAACATTTTTTGACGTGTTAACATTCTGTTTGACGTGTTAACATTTACTTTGACGTGTTAACATTTTTTGACGTGTTAACATTCTGTTGACGTGTTAACATTTACTTTGACGTGTTAACATTTTCTTTGACGTGTTAACATTTTCTTTGACGTGTTAACATTTTCTTTGACTTGTTAACATTTCCTTTGACGTGTTAAAAGTTTCTTTGACGTGTTAACATTTTTTGACGTGTTAACATTCTGTTTGACGTGTTAAAATTTTCTTTGACGTGTTAACATTTTTTGACGTGTTAACATTTTTTGACGTGTTAATATTCTGTTGGCGTGTTAATATTTTCTTTGACGTGTTAACATTTTCTTTGACGTGTTAACATTTTCTTTGACGTCATTGACGTGTTAACATTTTCGAAACGGTTTTTGGTTCAAAAACAACACAAGAAAGCTTCGACCTTTCTACACTTACAGAATGACGTCGGATAATGGGATCCTATGCCGTGAGTCTACTCTCAAACTCAAATTGCCACTCTTTCAACGACCCACTTAAGAACCCTTCTCAACTAACCCCCGCCCCCCCCCCCCTCTTTTGTGTGTGTGTCTTATCACCTTACACAAATGGATTCCGTATCAGGTGGTTTACTCCAAGTTATCTCAGTTGATTGGGGAGTCGTCGGCCCCTGTGGGAGAGAAGCCGTGCATCTGGCTAATTTCTCCACAAACTTGTCATAATACCCCCCCCCCCCCTTTTTTTTTCCATTTGGTGGAGTGCGGGGATCCTCACAATATAAATGCGGGGCTGGTAAAAAGAGCTGTGCTGGTCACGGGTGTTAATTTACGCACATTACATGGCTTTTAAACGATATTATGTGGTCATGCCTCGGAACCGGAAGTTCCAGTGTTTGCCGATGACGCAGCTTGTTCAAGTGGTCGACTGGTGTCATACTCTTAGCAGAGTAGTCAGTAGTCACGAGTAATGTCCCGTGTGTGAAACAAGAGTCAAGAGTTAATTCTCTTGTGTGAAACAAGAGGTAGATGTACGGTACTATTAAAGCAGCTGGTCTTAAGGATTGTTGATTGTAATTTTCTTTCATGGCACTGTAGTACTGTGACGTGACCGTACTCATTACGGCCCTGTAGCACTGTGACGTGAATGAACTCAGTATGGCACTGTAGTGCTGTGAAGTGATTGTACTCTGAAGTGATTGAACTTACCACACATTTACCACACGGCATGTAAGCGAATGAAAAGTGCAATTGCGAAACGACGTGATGGGACCATTATGCGAATGCGACGGTGTAAGACTTTTGGGCTGGTCACTTCGTGAATGGTGGTGAGCTTCCGGGATATTTAATTTGTGAAAAGTGACATGATGGTGTAGTTCCGGTGAATCTGTTTGTATGAGTAGTGAATGATTGGTAAATTTTGACGAGGAGTAAACGGTAGTGTATTTCCGGTACAGTTGTTTTTTTGGGTGGGAGTAAAGCAAGAACGATAAGCCATGGACAAGAAGTTTGCAGACGTCGAGCAGAAGTTCACAATGCATGACATGAGAAGCCTGAGGTTGAAAAAGGGAGGAGGGGGGCAGTTGTCTGCTGCACATTGTTCACATTTGGTTTTTATTTATTTTGACGTCTGCTGGTGGAAGCTTGCACCTCTTCTGAGCAGACATCTGTCAGACCTATCATCCTCCCCCCACTCCCCGCTGTTTCCCGCCTGAACCGCTGGCCATGTCTGAAATACGTGTTGTAACCAAGCGTAGGACTGTGGTACAGAGATAGACGAAGTCATTATTTTTGCGCCGCTGCAAAATGGATTGTTGAATCTGATAAAGCATCAAAAATGGCCGTTAACTGTTTCACAGGTAGCAATTTCGGATCCTTGTTTTGGCTGTACATTACATGTATTTTGTATTCTTAGTTTGTCTACTGGTTCTTGTTCACACCAACCCACTGTCCCGCGCATGAGCAACATTTGACTTCCGCAAGTCATTTTCTTTAATTTCTGATAGTGTTGTTGCCTTTTTTTAAAAAAAAAAAAAAAAATGTTGATGTCATATTATTACACAGGTCATTTTCTCAAGAAATAAAAATAAAATAATAGTTTAAAAAGTCTCCTGCCCAATATTCATTCTACCTTCATAGATTTCTCGTTATATATATATATATATACATTTATAAAATCCACACACCGCTTAACGTTACTACGTGGCCAGAAATAAGTACCAAAATAGGATTCATTCAAGATGCGTTTAGAAATTAGAACAGAAAAAACACACCACAGGATGGCCCTTTTGGACGACGTTGAGAAGTGTGTGGTGCCGCGCCAACATAAGAGAGAAGTGCCGCGCCAATGTGAGAGAAGTGCCGCGCCAATGTGAGAGAAGTGCCGCGCCAATGTGAGAGAAGTGCCGCGCCAATGTAAGAGAAGTGCCGCGCCAATGTGAGAGAAGTGCCGCGTCAACGTGGGAGATGTGCCGCGCCAATGTAAGAGAAGTGCCGCGTCAACGTGAGAGAAGTGCCGCACCAACGTTAGAGAAGTAGTGCGCCAATAATGAAGAAGCTAGAAGAAACCCGGACGATCCATGTAGCAGAGAAATGTTGAGAGATCATGAAATCCTATTTTAAGAGAGGATCAAGAATTTAAAGTCGAATAAGACGACTTCTAAGATCAAGGCGCTGCTCCTCAACAGACAAGTACGTCTGATTATTGTGACCGTTGCTTCACAGTTTTGTAACCGCTCAAAAAGTTTTTTTTTTTGGGGGGGGGGGGGGGGGGCAGCCCTGTTTTGAAATGTTCGTAATGTCTCCTGGTGCCATTGAGTCGTCTCCCATTCTGTTCCCTCCCTTTGTCTCATCGACCCACTCTCCCCCTCCCCGCCCCAACTCACCGCCGTCCTATTTCTCAAACCCATCCTCCTTCGCTATCACCCCCTCCCCCGTTTCCCCAGCCACCTCCCCGACCGACTCGTAACACGCCCCATCCCCCTAACACATTTCACAGTCCCACTTATGTAAATCACGTCCAGATGTGATATGAGGATATTGTGCCCCCCCCCCACTCACTCCCCCACCCCTTTTAAAAGATGGGGAAAAAATGACTATTTCTCAAAGGCCATGATAAAGAAATTAAAGAATTAAAATTCATCTGTAAACTGTAAGTAGTGTAAGGGAGACTAACAAATTTATAATTTTAAGCATCGCTTCTAAATTTTAACAACTTAGGTTTTAGGGGGATCCACTTTATAATATATATATAATATATACATATTTATATATATATTTAAAAGTTAATTACAATGACGAGCGGTAAAGGAGAAGAGGGGGATAGAGGATTGAGAACCGCTCTTATTTCTGCGCGAGGACCGCTGCCACTGATCCTTGTTTACAAGATCACTTACACTACAGACGGAGAGAAGTTCAGTGTCTTCCTAGTACGACTGGGGAGGGGCGATGAGCACCCAGTCGGCGCCGCCCCTGTGCCATCCACCGTAGCGGAGTTGACAGCTCGTTCTCAGGCGTCGCTCCTGGTTTAAAGAGAATTTCGACTCCCTTGGGCTGGTGGCAAGGTTGTTTTTTTTTGTCTATGGCCCTTCTTTCTTTTCATCGTCTACAACAAGAACTTACGCGCTTTGTCTGCACATTATGAATGCACGTCGCGACGTCTCTAAATTTTTGGGAATTCCCGATTTCATTAGTGTCGTGGCCACTGAGTGCAGCGCGGTACAGTCAAAGCCGTGGCGCGGTTCTGAAGGGCATGCTGCTTGTTCCCCCGCCCACGGCCTGACACTTTGAATGATGGCACTATCTTTTCTTGTTTAGTTTAGTTAAATAACAGCTGAAGTTAAGATCAGCTGAAGTTGACATCAGCTGAAGTTGATATCAGCTGAAGTTGATATCAGCTAAAGTTGCATCTTCTAATCATCACTAATCACTAATCGACTAAACCAGATGTTCAGCAGCGCCATTTTTGGTGGGCCGTATACAGTATAAACAAATTTTTATTATTAGTACCCAAAAACATATGAAAATATTACGCAACAAATGCACTCGCCGGTAAGGTAATCCAAGAAGCTTATGTAGTGCAGTTATCGAGGATTTTTATTATGCATAATTAAAATATGATGTTGTATCTTCCCCACCCCATCTTAAAAACGTTGTCTTCGGCGTAAATAATGAAGAAGCTAGAAGAAACTCGGACGATCCCTGTAAAGAAATGTTGAGAATCCCCGTTCCAAAGTATCCATGTAGAGAAATGTTGAGGACCCCCGTTTTAACGTATCCATGTAGAGAAATGTTGAGAACCCCCGTTTTTAAAGTATCCATGTAGAGAAATGTTGAGAACCCCCGTTTTTAAAGTATCCTTGTAGAGAAATGTTGAGAATCCCCCGTTTTAAAGTAGACCCTAATAAACTCGTCATCCAGCGCACTTCATCACTGCCTGTCAGAGATTAGGGGTAATCTCCAGCTGTCGGTCCGAATGTTTCTCAAAGGATTTAAAGTAAAGTCTGAACTATCCAACCACTAATTAGTTGGCATCGAAAGGATCTCAGTCACATGCGTGGGGGATAGGGGGGGGGGGGGCATTAAACTTATTGTGTTTAAACATTGAACACGTTTGAGGACTGTCAATATCAAGTCGTAGATGAAGATGCTGCCTGCCTCGGGTTTTATTTATTACAACGGAATAAGCTTCTCCTACTAGCATCTAAGGCAGCGGTTCTCAACCTGAGGGTCGCGACCCCTTTGGTGGTCGAACGACTCTTTCCAGGGGGTCGCCTAAGACCATCGGAAAACACATATACTCTACATTTATGAAGTACTAACGAAAATTATTTTGTGGTTTGGGGTCGCCACAACATAAAGAACTTTATTAAAAGGGTCGCGGCATTAAGAAGGTTGAGAACCAATGATCTAAGAAGGGCCCCATGGTTGAGCTCTTACTAGCACCCAAGGGCCGTCTAAGAAAGGCCCCACGGTAGAGTTCTTGCTAGCATCTAAGGGCCATCTAAGAAGGGCCCATTGGACTGGTAGAGCTCTTGCTAGCATCTAAGGGCCATCTAAGAAGGCCTCATGGTAAAGCTCTTAGTAGCATCTAATGGCCATCTTAGAAGGGCCCCATGGTAGAGCTCTTACTAGCATCTAAGGGCCATCTAAGAAGGGCCATGTGGTATAGCAAAGGCACCCAGTGGGAGTATGATGCGGCACTAAAGAATGTACGGTATATATTGAATTCCAGGCCATTCCAGCGACAGATCGAGTTACTATCCACTCTGCCAAAGAGATCTATCGTAGACGTTGTTTCAGCATCTCCGTTAGATAACATGCTGTTTTGCTCTGCTGGCACAAGCGTGGAATACACTCTGAGTTTCCTCTGCTGGCACAAGCGTGGACTACACTCTCTCCGCTGGCACAAGCGTGGACTACACTCTGAGTTTCATCTGCTGGCACAAGCGTGGACTACACTCTGAGCTTCCTCTGCTGGCACAAGCGTGGACTACACTCTGAGTTTCCTCTGCTGGCACAAGCGTGGACTACACTCTGAGTTTCCTCTGCTGGCACAAGCGTGGACTACACTCTGAGTTTCCTCTGCTGGGACTTGATGCATTGACAAATAATCGTTTGGAGATATCGCAGTTGCAAATTCAAGCTTTTATTTAAGTTTAAACTTACCTTCTTTGGCATATAGATCGATGCGTGACCTTGTGTATATACTTTAACTTCTGTATAACAATATAACGTCAGGCCAACCCCAGCTTCTACCTGAAACCATGAAATAAAAATAACGACCCTGAATGGAGCTCATCGTGCTAAAAGCCGGTCATCAACTCTCCCAGATACCCCCTCTACCAACACTGCCCCCCCCCACCCCCACCAACCGTGATTCCACATCACCCAGTTCATTAGGGGCTCATCTGACAGACCCAATTTTTCACCCCTGTCCTACATGGTTAATGCGTGTGTGTGTCAGGGGCAGGAGAGAGAGAGTGAGAGAGAGAGAGAGAGATAGAGACATATATATATATATAGAGAGAGAGAGAGTTTGTTTTTTCGGGATGTGGGGTTGGGGGCATTGGGTGTAACTACTGTAACTTTTGCCAACCACGCCCACATATACTCTATAGTTATGAAGTAGAAATAAAAACAATTTTATGGCTGGGGGTCGCCACAACACGAGGGACTGTATTAAAGGGTCGCGGCATTAATAAGGTTGAGAACCGCTGCCCTAGGGCAACGTTCCCGAGAATCCGGTCCACTGGCTTTTCGCAATGACTCAACTTTAAAGTTAGTGAATAACAGCTGATCTCGACTGTGAGCCTTAAAGTTGGATAAGTGTTGGATCTACTTGTCTTTGCTGAACACCTGGATCCAAAAACCACAATGTTATTAGTTGTAACGGTTTACCAACTTGAAGGATAATAATTTTTAAAACAATGAATGGGACTGCGTTCAATCTGTGTAAAGGAAATAGCGCAACAAGGTGTGTGCTGAACAAGGTGTGTGCTGAACAAGGTGTGTGCTGAACAAGGTGTGTGCTGAACAAGGTGTGTGCTGAACAAGGTGTGTGCTGAACAAGGTGTGTGCTGAACAAGGTTTGAGGCGAACAAGGTGTGTGCTGGACAAGGTGTGTGCTGGACAAGGTGTGTGCTGGACAAGGTGTGTGCTGGACAAGGTGTGTGCTGTACAAGGTGTGTGCTGGACAAGGTGTGAGGTGAACAAGGTGTGTGCTGGACAAGGTGTGTGCTGGACAAGGTGTGAGGTGAACAAGGTGTGTGCTGGACAAGGTGTGTGCTGGACAAGGTGTGTGCTGTACAAGGTGTGTGCTGGACAAGGTGTGAGGTGAACAAGGTGTGTGCTGGACAAGGTGTGAGGTGAACAAGGTGTGTGCTGGACAAGGTGTGTGCTGTACAAGGTGTGAGGTGAACAAGGTGTGTGCTGGACAAGGTGTGGGGTGAACAAGGTGTGTGCTGAAATGAAAGAAATGGATTGGTAACGTTACTTTACATCATGTAATCATTTGGATAGATCAACATGGCCCAGACACTGTTAAGATTTTGAACCTGATTTCCAGTTCTTTGCCGTGTCTGTCTTGATTTGTCTTTGACTGCCGAAGAAAGCATTTAGCCGAAACGTTTTTTCTTCTTACCATCCCGTCTTCACGTTGCAAGCTTCCATATACCTTGTTCCACTATTTCGTACCCACATTACAGTATCCCGTAGCAGTAGTGTGATTGGAATGACGTCATTATGGGGCTCTATCCGAAAAAAATTTTTTTTTAGAATAATTTACCAAGTACACAAAAATATTTTTTTTCTTTAAATTTTGAAAAATAAAATCAAAAGGAAAAAGGCCATTATTGTAAAGGCTTATAGCTCCAAATTATAACTAATTATTAGATTATTTAAAAAAAATCATACTAATTAATCGAATGGGAAAAAATTATCATCAGAATTGTAGAAACAATGGCCCAGCTAGCTATCCAATAAACTGTTGACAATATAAAATAGTAGACACTTAGAGCAGACATTCTAGAAGAAGCCGTCGGGGGGACTGACTTGTTAGTGTAAAATTCACCCATGTACAAACTCAGCACCGCACCTCCGAGCACCAGACATAAATATTTATTTTGCGCGCCACGGCGCGAATCACGAGGGGGGGGGGGGGGGGGAAAGAATAAGTAAACTATATTATATTTCAGATATTTTTTTTGGGGGGGGGGGGGGGGGGGCGCGGGAGGGTGACTCGATGTCGATTAGTGGCCCTTACTTAGCCTCTGACTTAGCGGCTTTCATTTTGGCACAGACAGAGGGGTGTGTGTGTACGAACCCGGGGGTAGTCAAAGCTACCAAGACTTCCTTTGTTCCCATAGTATAGCAACGTCAACACGCGTGCTTGACAAAGTCTTAACTCTTAAGCCGTGTCGGGACGGGGGGGGGGGGGGGGGGGGGTCATTAGGTGCATTCTGTTGTCAGACTGTTGCGAAGCCGTTCGGGATGTGTAGCCAGTGGTTTTTAATTAACCCTTGTCCGCTTACACTTACAGCTCATTAAAAAACGTAATTCAAGATCCGATACAAACCCAGACAATTTGTAAACGGTAGCTGTTTTGGTCAGGGGCATCTCTTAGGGAACATTTTAATAAGATTATGATTATTTTGGATTATATTGTGTCCATCTAATTTTTAGGTGAAACCTAGCGACACATTAGTGTGTAGCGACACATGATCAGTGTGTAGCGACACATCAGTGTGTAGCGACACACCAGTGCTTAGCGACACACCAGTGTGTAGCGACACACCAGTGCTTAGCGAAACATCAGTGTGTAGCGACACATCAGTGTGTAGCGACACATCAGTGTGTAGCGACACATCAGTGTGTAGCGACACATCAGTGTGTAGCGACACATCGGTGTTTGGCGACACATTAGTGTGTAGCGACACTTTACTTTATTGCTTTTGTACTTCAATGTACGACACATTGTTACCCCGCGACTCCAGTCTCACAAATAAATAATACAACAAACGATAGTAAATAATCTCATTTAGTTTCAAGAGTTTTTCTTCAAAGCCTTCAGTGTTTTTCTTCAAAGACTTCAGTGTTTTTCTTCAAAGACTTCGGTGTTTTTCTTCAAAGACTTCAGTGTTTTTCTTTCATTATAAGTATGGACTTATTTGTCTTGTTCTTTTCTAGGTAGAATATATGTGTAAATTTAATGTATGCTTATACGAAAGTTCTTTGTTGTACCGACGAAGGCATTTCGCCGAAACGTTTTCATTTGTATTCCGTGTAACCCTAACGAAAGCTGAATCTGTAGTGTTTTGTTTACACAAAATGTTTGTGTTTCATTTATCATACATATTATGTAAACTGTTTTAAAGTTGAACAACGTTTAACTTAGGAAAAAAAAATGTCGGCGGTATGCTAAACTCTGTTTGAAAACGAAGTAGAGCACACTCCATATCAAACTTAACTTATATATACAGACAGACCATCACAAACTGGCCAATCAATTCAGACATAGTGAAGAACAGACTGGTGGGTAAAGAAAAACTAAAAAAAAAAGAAGATAAAAATTCCCCCCCTCCCTCTCCTAAGCTCAACGGAGCTTAAAATTGTCGGCCCTGTGCGGGGATCGAATCTTAGCTCTCTGTGAGAGATATGAAAAGAGATGAGATGATGAGAGTGCACTGACAATCGTTGGGAGGATCGATACCATAACTGGATGGTCCCTTAATTCAGTGGTCCGTGACAGCAAGCACTGACCCGAGAACTGTAAAGAAAGGACATTGAAAGAGAGACGGTCATACCGTGGACTTGCTTCGATGATGGGTCATTGGAGGGAATTTTCAGAGTGGTGGTCAGAGACATACAAAATTATTATGTTAATGGTATATGGAGTGGGTTTTTTCCATGAGAGGAGACGGATGACGAGAGGAGACCACGAGCATAGGGAAGATCATGGCGTAAGATACTGTGGGGGAGCGGGAGATCGTGGGTTGAGGGGAGATCACCGACTGGGGTGAGGTCATCAGTGTTTGGGAGATGGTGGGTCTATGGGAGATATTGGGTAGAAGGGGAGATAATGGGCTGGTGGGGAGATCAGGGACTGACCGGAGGCATAGGGCGGGTGGGACATTGTGGAGGCGGGGAGGTAAGGGACTGGCGGGGAGATCAGGGTAAACTGGCTGGGACATCAGGGGGACTGGCGGGGAGATCAGGTGGAACTGGCGGGGAGATCAGGGGGACTGATGGGGAGATCACGGGAAATGGCGGGGAGATCAGTGGGAGATCAAAGGGGAATTGCGGGGAGATCAGGGGGAATGGCGGGGAGATCAGGGGGAATGGCGGGGAGATCAGGGGGACTGGCGGGGAGATCAGGCGGGACTGGTGGGGAGATCAGGTGAAGCTGGCTGTGAGATCACGGGGAATGGCGGGAAGATCAAGGGGGAATGGCGGGGAGATCAGGGGGAGATCAAGGGGGAATGGCGGGGAGATCTGGGGGTGGCGGGAGATCAGGGGGGGAATGGCGGGGAGATCATGGCGGAATGGCGAGAGATCAGGGGGGACTGGCTGGGAGATATCAAAATCTTTAGATGATTTGGACGGGGAATTTCTGTAATGGTAGAGCAAATCTGACCCTCTGGTGTTTAAACACAGGAAACCCTGGTCTAGCTCCTTTTGTTCGCTGTTTTAAATATACTTCAATGAATCATTCTCAACTGGGTCTTCGACTTCGAAAAAAATAAAAATACAATGGTTGCGAGAATGAAGAGAGAAAAAAAAAACACCATTAAAAAACACCTACCAATCCCCAAGTCAATTACCATTCACCCTCTGAAAATAGCCTCGCAAAGACAAAACAGAATGGCTAAGATTATCTGCTTATGGTTCTTACAAGATCTAGCTTCACTGATCTCAATGATCTCTTTCATTCTTAAGTCCCCCTATGTACCCTTTGTTCTGTAACGCTAATTAACATTAACCAACAAGAAATAAGCACAGTTCGGGTCGGTGGATCTAAAATTTTTATCCGTTGAACTCATTTGTGAAATCTCCGTCCCAATACTTTAAACCGTAATCGTGTTCTTTTGGATGTAGTTTTTTTGTGTGGATGGTTTGATCTTTTTTGGATGGTTTGATCTTCCTTTGGATGGTTTGATCTTTTTTGGATCGTTTGATCTTTGGCTGGTTTGATCTCCCTTTGGATGGTTTGATCTTGTTCTTACCACACAAGGTCTGGGGAAAACAAATCAGTGATGTGGAATTTAATTTTATTAATATGATTCAGGGACTTCCACTCTGGCCTGAGAACCGCTGACACGAGGAGGCTGGCGCTGTAGCGAAACTGGGATGAGGGGGTGGGGTGGGGGGGGGGGTTGTTAATCTCAAGATTTGATCAGTTAACGCCGAAGACACCACACCTGGTTATAAAGCTCGCCTTGCCTGGGGCGCCAGGTGAAGGCGCCCAGCGGGGGCTGGTAATAGTTGAAAGATGAAATAAACACGACCTCTGCAATGAATGGAAACCGTTTTAAAAGTGCTCTAACAACGGACATCTGAGATAGGTTCACATAAGACCTGTTCGAATGTCATTCATTGGAACAGAAGGGCCATATACTACTTATTTGAAGTGTCAGAGAGTTGACTTTAAGTGTCCCGTGAGGGGGTGTCACGTGACGGGGGTGTCGCGTGAAAGGGGGGGTGCCACGTGAGGGGGCGTCACGTGACGGGGGTGTCTCGTGACAGGGGTGCCACGTGAGCCTTTAAAACACGGTCAAGCAGAAACTGGCGCCCAGCACGGTGATATAAATTGTGATTCGCTATCTTCTTACTATGATTGAGGTGTCAGTGAGGAAAATGTCGTGGATAAGTAATCAGTGAATGATGGACACGTGGACACATGGACACGTGGACACATAGCATCATTTCTGTGTTGTCAGCGTCTAAAAGTATATAAATCTTGCACCAAAAGTTGTGTGGGGGGGGGGGGTTATTTACGAAGTTAAATTGGGGAGTTCGTGGAAGAGGGGGGGGGGGGGCTTATGTACGAAGTCAAATAGGGGAGTCGGGGAGGGGGGGCTCTTTGGTGTGACCAATCTTAATGAACTTTGACTGTTTTAAAATACAGTTGTTATGTATGTTAATTTCTGTTTTTAACATCAACATATTGTTGTCTCGTCTCCAGGACATGCTCGTGTGTGGTAGCAGTCTGACGGCCCTCGCCATACGGTTCGCTGAGGAACTCAAGACACACTTCATAGACGTCCTGGAGAGGTTGGAGGAACTGTGGATGGTGGCCAGGAACAACGAGAACTTCTGCTCGGTGAGTGGCCCGATGGAGCGGGGGCTTAGTCGGAGGTTGTTGGGGGGGCATATGATAGTGGGGTGCGTGGTGTCATTGGATGGTGAAGGTGCGTAATTGGATGGGGGTGTGGGTCATTATATGGTGGAGGTGGGTCATTGGATGGTGGGGTTGGGGTCATTGGATGTTGGGGTGGGTCATTGGATGTGGAGGTGGGTCATTGGGTGGTGGGGTGCGGGGGGTCATTGGATGGGGTGTGGGTCATTGGGTGGTGTAGGTGGGTCATTAGATGGTGGAGAGGGGTAATTGGATTGGGGTGGGTCATTGGATGGTGGAGGTGGGTCATTAGACGGTGGAGATGGGTAATTGGATGGGGAGGTGGGTCATTGGATGGTGGAGGTGGGTCATTGGATGGTGGAGGTGGGTCATTGGTTTGTGAGGTGGTCATTGTATGGGGGAGGTGGGTCATTGGATGGTGGGGGTGGGTCATTGGATGGTAGGGGTGGGTATTGATTGGTTAAGGGCCGGTCATTGGTTGATAGAGGGTGGGGGGGGTCAAATGTTGGTCGGGCATTTTTTTTTTATAATCTAGTGGTATATTGATAGTATGCCGGAATAGTTCTTTTTTAGTTGTGGATTTTGTATGGGTTGTGTGTTAATTTTCTTGCAGATTTTAGGATTTTGAATATAAAGTTATTATACAAGAACTATGTGTCAGATACAGACCTTTGTGCTAGACTTTAACATAGTGTGCGCATGTAAGACAGATACGCATCATTGGATGTGTGTGATGGTGTGTGTGTGTGTGTGAAGGTGCCTGTGTGTGAGGGTGTGTGTTTGTGTGTGTGAGGGTGTTCTTGGACGGTGGAGTTGACGTTGGTGGTTAATGAAAACATGGCGAAATTTCAACACAAAATAAGCAAGGGTGGTGTGCAGTATCAAGGTGTCACATTTAGAATTGCACCCACCCTTACACACAATGTCCCACAACGTACACACAATGTCCCACCACGTACACACAATGTCCCACCACGTACACACAATGCCCCACCACGTACTCACAATGCTCTACCCTTACGCACAATGCCCCACCACGTACACACAATGTCCCAACACGTACACACAATGCCCCACCACGTACGCATTTGCCTCCTTACAAGCATTCTCCCACCTACAACTATTTTCCCCCTCCATAATACTTTCCACCCACACACATTCACCCCACACACAATACCTCATACACACATTCCCCCACCAACACACATTAAACACACACATGACACATTCCCTAGAGACACATTCTCCCACACACTACTAATCCCCCACAATATTCCCACTGAATCTCAAACTAACCCATGTGTTTCATTTTAAACTCGAACTTTGAGCATTCCGATTAACAATTGATTATCACTCCCACCCCAAATGTAGTCGATGTGCAGAAGTCCATCCAGGGGCGTGTACGGAGGAAGTCAGTCTCTAAACTACGGCTACCCAGCTCAGTATTATCACCCTCAACATGTACATCCCTACCCTGGAAGTCCGAGAAGTCAGCCACCGCCCCTGCCATCGTGTCCACCTGTAAGTAAATGTCACATTATTGTGTCCACCTCTGTAAGTAGATGTCACATTCTTGTGTCCACCTCTGTGAGTAGATGTTACATTCTTGTGTCCACATTTGTAAGTAGATGTCACATTCTTGTGTCCACCTCTGTAAGTAGATGTCATATTCTTGTGTCCACCTCTGTAAGTGAATGTCGCATTTGTGTCCACCTCTGTAAGTAGATGTCTCATTCTTGTGTCCACCTCTGTAAGTAGATGTCACATTCTTGTGTCCACCTCTGTGAGTAGATTTTATATTCTTGTGTCCACCTCTGTAAGTAGATGTCACATTCTTGTGTCCACCTCTGTAAGTAGATGTCACATTCTTGTGTCCACCTCTGTAAGTAGATGTCACATTCTTTGGTCCAACTCTGTAAGTAGATGTCATATTCTTGTGTCCACCTCTGTAAGTAGATGTCGAATTCGTGTGTCCACCTCTGTAAGTGGATGTCATATTTTTGTGTCCACCTCTGTGAGTAGATGTCACATTATTGTGTCCACCTCTGTAAGTAGATCTCACATTCTTGTGTCCACCTCTGTGAGTATATGTTACATTCTTGTGCCCACTTCTGTAAGTAGATGTTACATTCTTGTGTACACCTCTGTAAGTAGATGTTACATTCTTGTTTACACCTCTGTAAGTAGATGTCACATTCTTGTGTCCACCTCTGTGAGTAGATGTTAAATTCTTGTGTCCACCTCTGTAAGTAGATGTCATATTATTGTGTCCACGTCTGTAAGTGAATGTCGCATTTGTGTCCACCTGTAAGTAGATGTCACATTCTTGTGTCCACCTCTGTAAGTAGATGTCACATTCTTGTGTCCACCTCTGTAAGTAGATGTCAAATTCTTGTGTCCAACTCTGTAATTGGATGTCACATTTTTGTGTACACCTCTGTAAGTGAATGTCGCATTTGTGTCCTCCTCTGTAAGTAGATGTCACATTCTTGTGTCCACCTCTGTAAGTAGATGTCACATTCTTGTGTCCACCTCTGTAAGTAGATGTAAAATTCTTGTGTCCACCTCTGTAATTGGATGTCACATTTTTGTGTCCACCTCTGTAAGTGAATGTCGCATTTGTGTCCACCTCTGTAAGTGAATGTCGCATTTGTGTCCACCTCTGTGAATAGATGTCACATTCTTCTGTCCCAAGTTCAGAAATATTTTAAAAAGTATGTTCTTGATATGTCTTGATCTGAACGGTTTTCGACATTAATTTTTTTTACTTAAAAAAAAATGGATCACGGTTCTAACTTTTTTAGAAATATCATATACTGTTTAAATAATTAGCCCACGTACCGCCCTTTGGGGTATATCTTGTAATCTGGATTGGGCACTTGCCCACGTACCGCCCTTTGGGGCATATCTTGTAATCTGGATTGGGCACTTGCCCACGTACCGCCCTTTGGGGCATATCTTGTAATCTGGATGGGAAATCGCCCACGTGCTTGTCTGTATTTGTCTATAAGTGCACACTACCTAAACCAGTGGTTTTCAACCTGTGGGTCACGACCCTTTTGGGGGTCGCGACCCCTTTGGGGGTCGCACGACCCTTTACCAGTTGTCGCCTAAGACCACCTAAAACACATATGTTGTACAGTTATGAAGTAGCAACGAAAATAATTTTGTGGCGGGGGGGGGGGTCGCCACAACATGAGGAACTGTATTAAAGGGTCGCGGCATTAGGAAGGTTGAGAACCACTGACCTAAACCTACTTCCCGTGCTACGACGGGCATACACACCACAGCGTGAGATTTGCTGGAATTGTTAATGAACTGAATGGAGTTAACCTGGTTATCTTCCTGCTGAGCAGCGCCCCGCCCCCCCCCCCCCCCCCCCAATGCAGTGTGCAGAAAACAGCGCCCTCAAGTCACTGAGAAGTGTACAGATTGTATATGATATATATTTGACGTGTAACATTAGTAACATCCTTATATTTCAATTGTAACAACCTCTCGCTTGTGAGTTTTGAATAAGTTAACAAACGTAAAGATTATAAACAAAAGTATAGATTATAAACAAAAGTATAGATTATAAACAAAAGTATAATAGATTATGAACAAAAGTATAGATTATGAACAAAAGTATAGATTATAAACAAAAGTATAATAAATTATGAACAAAAGTAAAGATTATAAAAAAAGTAAAGATTATAAACAAAAGTATAGATTATAAACAAAAGTATAGATTATAAACAAAAGTATAGATTATGAACAAAAGTATAGATCATAAACAAAAGTATAGACTATAAACAAAAGTATAGATTATAAACAAAAGTAAAGATTATAAACAAAAGTATAGATTATAAACAAAAGTATAGATTATAAACAAACTCAAGTCAGCGATTTGGTCATTCCTTTGAGTTTTTTCCCCTCCGTGGTGCTGTAAGACGTCCATCGTGGCAGAATATTAACTGGAAATCCACCCCCACCCACACCTCGACCTACCCAAAGGCCTGCCAGGGGTCCTTTGAAACGTTTGGCTAAATTTAAATCCGAGACGGCCATCTGGAGAGCTCGGTGCCACTGTTGCAGAGATTGAACACGGCCAAAGGTAGAGATTGAACACGCCTAAAGGCAGAGATTGAACACGCCTAAAGGCAGAGATTGAACACGCCTAAAGGCAGAGATTGAACACGCCTAAAGGCAGAGATTGAACACGCCTAAAGGCAGAGATTGAACACGCCTAAAGGCAGAGATTGAACACGCCTAAAGGCAGAGATTGAACACGCCTAAAGGCAGAGATTGAACACGCCCAGAGACAGAGATTGAACACGGCCAAAGGCAGAGATTGAACACGTCCAAAGGCAGATATTGAACACGTCCAAAGGCAGATATTGAACACACCCAAAGGCAGAGATTGAACACGCCCAAAGGCAGAGATTGAACACGGCAAAAGCCATCGTTGGAGACGACTTGGTCACGCTCGGGGAGTGCCGCCAACCTCACTTCCCAATGAAAAACACGACACGACGAAACACGAAACCGCGGAAGAGCCAAGCAAGAGACCTGGCCCAGAACGAGACACAAAGAGTATGCGGAACAGAAACCTGACCTTGGCAGACAGCTCCCACAGAAACAGATGATGGGACAGAAGTCGCGTGCTTTGGCCGTTACTTCCAGCACCAGTCGTAGACCAGGTCTGATTCAATAACCTCATTTATCTTGCAGGGCAAATGTTTTAATTCAGAGTGATGCTGATGGGACTTGGCTAAAACAAATTTTCAGAACCACTGGCTTGTGGATACAAGGATTTTTTAAATAATTTTTTTTGGGGTGGGGGTGGTGGAGGCGTGGGGGTGGATTTCTGTGAGGGAGTCTATAATTTGTTTTTCTCCACCGTTTGTCCACATCTTGTGTTACCTTATCAGCCCCCCTCACCCCGCCCGCTTCTCTTCTTCTAACAGCCCCCAACGATGTCTAGCACCTACATAGACAGATGCACAAGTTTACAGACACACCTGGATGGAGGTCACATGAGGTGAGCAGACTGTGTTACCTGTACCCCCCTGAGCAGGTCGACCTGCTGATGAATACAAACTGTTGATGGGGGCGCCGGAGTACATGGGGGTGGCGGTGAGGCGCATGTGTCAGAGAGGTGTTGTAGGAGCAAGCAATATGTTGGGGAGGTGGGGGGCTGAGGAATGAATGAAATAAATGGGAACAAGGATCGAATGTTCCATGGCTTGGTCTGTGGCTACATTTTAACGGTGCGGCTGCTTAGGGGCACAGTTATGGGGTGTATGTAGGGTACAGTAATGGGGTGTTTGTAGGGTACAGTTATGGGGTGCATGTAGGGTACACTTATGTGGTGAATGTTGGGGTGCAGTTATGGGGTGTATGTAGGGTACACTTATGTGGTGTATGTAGGGATACATTTATGTGGTGTATGTAGGGGTACAGTTATGTGGTGTATGTAGGGATACATTTATGTGGTGTATGTAGGGTACAGTTATGGGGTGTATGTAGGGTACATTTATGTGGTGAATGTTGGGGTGCAGTTATGGGGTGTATGTAGTGTACAGTTATATGGTGTATGTCGGGATACATTTATGTGGTGTATGTAGGGTACAGTTATGGGATGTATGTAGGGTACAGTTATGTGGTGTATGTAGGGTACAGTTATGTGGTGTATGTAGGGTACAGTTATGTGGTGTATTTAGGCTACAGTTAAATGCATTTCATATCCTTATTAATTATAATGTTCTTGTTTTTGTAACACAATTTTTGTAACCTGTTACCTTTGACCCAACAGTACAAAAATCGACCGCCATAGCTTTGTTACCTATCTCTACAATTTTGTAATTGACCTCTGTCCAGTCTTGGCAGTATGGACAATTCCCTTATCACCCCAGCTTATCATCACCTTGTCAGACGAAATTCTAATTTCCGGCTGATATTTTCAGCAACACTCAGCGGGAACTCTGCTACCCCCGCCCCCCCCCCTCACTTTTTCCCCTCTCTCTACCCTTTCCCCCCCCCCCCCCCCACTCATCGATTTCAGTTTGCTCACGATCAGATATTGTTGTTGCATTTGACACTCCAACTAGGATGGAGGTTATTTAGCTTTCTCTTGTCTCTCCTAACTCTTAGCATTCTCTTGTCTTTACTAATTCTTAGTCTTAGCATTCTCTTGTCTCTCCTAACTCTTAGCATTCTCTTGTCTTTACTAACACTTAGTCTTAGCATTCTCTTGTCTTTACTAACTCTTAGCATTCTCTTGTCTTTACTGACTCTTAGCATTCTCTTGTCTTTACTAACTCCTAGCATTCTCTTGTCTTTACTGACTCTTAGCATTCTATTGTCTTTACTAACTCTTAGCATTCTCTTGTCTTTACTGGCTCTTAGCATTCTCTTGTCTTTACTAACTCCTAGCATTCTCTTGTCTTTACTGACTTTTAGCATTCTCTTGTCTTTACTAACTCTTAGCATTCTCTTGTCTTTACTGGCTCTTAGCATTCTCTTGTCTTTACTGGCTCTTAGCATTCTCTTGTCTTTACTAACTCTTAGCATTCTCTTGTCTTTACTAACTCTTAGCAATGTTTCTGTGCCTGGTGTTGAAGAGGATGACCTTTCTGCGCCAGTGAAACAAGTCGGCGATTAAAACTGGCTTGCGTCTTGTCAATCTACTGACCACCTTTCTCTTCCCCCCTCCCTATTCCCCTCCCTCCCTCTTCCCTCTCTTCCTCCTCCCCCTCCCTCCCTCCTTCACCCGTCCCTCCTTTCCTCCCCCGTCCCTCCTTTCTTCCACGTCCCTCCCTCTTCCCCTCCTTCCCTCTACCCCTGCCTCTTCCCTCCCTCCCTCTTCCCTCCCCCTCCCTCTTCCCTCGTTTCCCCCCTCCCTCTTCCCTAGATCACTCCATCCCTCCCTCTTCCCCCTCCCTCTTCCCCCTCCCTCTTCCCTCGTTTCCTCCCTCCCTCTTCCCTAGCTCGATCCCTCCCTCCCCCCCCCCCCCCAGTTTCCCACCACCTTCAAATATTGTCTTCTCAAGCCCAAGTATTTCCACTTACAACTTCCCTGAAGACACAACACCTCGAATCTTTTTAATTTATCAGACCGCTTCCTCCTCATATCTCAAACACTGACTTGTTGACTTAAACCCCTCCTGTTTGAGACCCTCTTTTATCCTTAACCTCCCCCCACACCCCTCCCTTCCCCACCCATCTGACCACCCCAAGCCCTCCGGCCTTCTTCATTACCCTTATGCCCACCACCGCAGCGTCCATAGACGAAGACCCAAGAGAAGATCCAGGGAAAAAAAAGAAAGCCTTGTACCCATAGCCCCATCTCCTAATGCAAACAGCTCGGAGAGACCTCCCGGATCGATACCTCACACACTACTTGCTGCTCGAATAACACTTTTTAAGTCGTCTCACAAAGTCGATTCTATCCCGTTGCGATACTTGCCAAGGGTTTGACCGTGGTTGGGGGGGGGGGGGCGCATTATGTATAGTTTGCTAAGATCGGGGGGGGGGGGAGCACATGAAAGCCCTCAACCCATTATATTAACTGGGTCACAAACTTAAAAAAGATATTAATGAGAAAGCTCAGATATTTCTTCGAATACGTCTCTCAAAGAAACAAGGAAAATATCTCTCTTGCAGCCACCAGCAGACGCGTCCGAGAGTGCTCGATTCATGGCCGACCTCTTTAAACATATTTAGCGTAGTAGCTCTCCCGTGCAAGAGTGTTGTGTTAAAGCGTTTGCTTTGAAGACTAGTTTTTTCAAATTCTTCTCTTCAGATGCATTTTGGGAAGAGCTCATTCAAAAAAATTTTTTTTTTTTTAAATAATACAACAAACAACCGTGTTTCTAAAAGCTGCTGTTTGTCTTGAAAACCTTTCACACATACACTCCATACAGCGATGTGTTTTTGCTTGCACCCTCGTTTTGTGACTGGGTTTTTTTCTTTCAATGTCTTCACAGAGCTGTCGGTGACGCAGTCGTTCAACAAAACGCGCTTTTAATTCTTTAGAGTGGGACGCGATTTCTCAGGTTGTAATGCTTCTCCTATCAAATTGCAAGATGAAGTTAAAAGTTTACAAAAATAAATATATGTATAAAAGCTGCAATGCTTGGTTTTTTGTTTGCGACCTAGGGCGCAGTAATTTTTCTCACGACGGTTCCCCGCGTTTTTACGAAATTATGCAACGCTTGCGGCTAATTGTCTGGTCCTAAAACGCACACTTTGAAAGGGTGTGAGGAGTGTCTATAGAACGTATGTGAACTCTATGTGAGTCTGTTCATTGAACCTTTGGAATGATAGAATTGAACCTTTGGAATGATAGAATTGAACCTTTGGAATGATAGAATTGAACCTTTGGAATGATAGAATTGAACCTTTGGAATGATAGAATTGAACCTTTGGAATGATAGAATTGAACCTTTGGAATGATAGAATTGAACCTTTGGAATGATTGAATTGAACATTTGGAATGTCTTTTATTGGGCGAGTCTCTTATTAGACGAGTCTATTATTGGACGAGTCTATTATTGGACGAGTCTATTATTGGACGAGTCTATTATTGGACGATTCTATTATTGAACGGGTTTATTATTGAACGAGTTTATGATTGAACCAGTCTATTATTGAATGGGGTAATGGACCGTTCTATATCGTACTTATGATATTAGGGTGTATTTGTGTATGGGGTTTTGTACCCCGCAGATATGCACCCTTAACGCAGACATTCTTATTAATGCACCAACACGTGTCGACGCTTAAGATTAAGACACACACATTCCTCTCCTACCCCCCCCCCCCCACACATACACAATACATTATGCCCCCACATATACAACACATCACTAACACAACACACCACTAGCACAACACACCACTAGCACAACACACCACTAACACAACACACCAACAAGCTCTCGCACCGCACAACTCAGTTCTTGGGTAAGTTTTGTTTTGTTCACGTTTGTTATTCATCAAGCAAGTGATTACTGTAGTGAAGTAAGTTCTCAAGTGGAGTTTAGTAACAATAACACCTGTCGACTCAGGTCTAGGAGTTAAGATTTGCGGGCGAAGAATCTTCAACTGATGCCGGATTGAAGTAAGGTCTAAACCAGCGGTTCTCAACCTGTGGGTCGCGACCCCATTGGGGGGTCGAATCCCCTTTAGGGGTGGAATCCGCTTTGAAGGTTGAATGACCTTTTCAAAGGGGTCGCCTAAGACCGGTTACCGTAAATTTGATCGAAAGAAATTTCGTCGACGGAAAATTGATGGACGGAAATTTGATCGAACGGAAATTTGGTCGAATCTTTTTTTCAGTTCACAAGTTAAAATTTTCGTCAAATTTCTTTTTGAACGCACTGTAATAAATAGTAAAACAAAATAATGCATCCAAAAATAAATTTGAAGCAAAATCTTAAAAATAGAACTTAAAGATTTCTTATATCCGCTTCCGGAAACCTGCCGTCTTATTTTGTACATCAGCAACAGAATATCCGACTGAAAATAACAAACTATATTTAAATGAACAGATTCAGAATTTATATTGATACAAATTAAACATTTAGTAAATTTTAGTTAAAATTAGTAAATATTTAGTTAGTGTTTTTTTTCTAATAAAAAATTTAAATTTAGTTTCGATCACGTCGCTGCGTTCTACAAAGACTCAAAGAGTGAGTGTTGATTTATTTTAATTCTTAATGAATATCAGTCTACATTTATTTCAACACGTAGGCAGAGGTGCAAATCATGGGGGACGAAGGAGATGCCCCAAACTCAAACAATAGATTTGCACTCCTGTATACTGTATGTTGTAAAACTTAAATTATAAATTTTGATATTTTCCTTCAAAATTTTCAAAATAATAATAGAGAGAATTGAGTTGCTATTTGATACTGAAAAGATCTATTCTATTTTACCCAATTTATAGATGAAAAAGAAAGGACCAATGGATATGTTTATCGAGAGAAAAAATATGAATGCTGAGCATCAAACAAATTCGGACTCTCATTCACAATCAGAAATGTTTCGAAATGTGAATTGGACAGCCAAGTTGGCTTACTTGGCTGATATCTTTGCCATTTTTAATGAACTCAATATCTCCATGCAAGGAAGGATGGCTTCATGCTTTACAATGGCTGACAAGATCGATGGACAGAAACGAAAGCTAGCAGCATGGAAGAGTCGAGTATCAGCAGATCGTTTCGATATGTTTCACAATTTGGCAACATCTATCGATGAAGCAGATGAAGATCTTGATGTTCCATCTCTACAAAAAGTCATCATTGCGCACTTGACAAAGTGTGGGATTCACCTGGAAGCAAAATTAATCGACCGTTTCGAGTTCTACTTTCCCACAGAAGATGACCCAAGGAAAGATACGCAATCCATTTATTGCATCAGAGGTTGATTTGTCTGTAACTTTGGAAGATAAATTGCTGGCGTTAGCTGCTGATGAAGGATTGAAAATGAATTTCAGATCTATGACCTCTCTTGCATCTTTTTGGATTCACGTTAGTGCAGAATATCCTGAACTTGCCGAAAATGCTCTCAAGGCTCTTTTCCATTTCCTTCATCTTACCTATGTGAGACTGGCTTTTCAACAATCAGCACTATAAAGACAAAGTACAGAAACAGTATGGATGTTCGTTCTCCATTGCGCGTAGCATTGTCCTCAATCGAGCCACGACTTGATAAACTTGAAAAAAATAAGCAGGCTCATATGACCCATTAGTTGAAGTTAAACATTGAGCATAAACTTACACATGTACTAACTATAGTTACTATATAATTTTTTTAATACATTTCCGTGATTTTTTAAATTACATTTTATGTTTAACACTTAGGCCAGAATACAAATTTATTAAAATAACAGTATTTACTTAAAATCAGTTAAAATATAAACGATGGCCGCCATCATCAATATAGTTTAATACAAAATGAAGACGGTCGTAAATAAACAATAAGCGATCAGGGGCTTAAGATTATTCTGTTCCAAATTGTTTGATGACGTGTAGCAAAAAAACGTGCCGAATTCATGCCAAATGTCGTGGGGGATCATTTCGCTACCACGCCAGTACAAGAAAAATAGTGCACCGGTCCCTGGTGCAATGGAAAAATTCCTGCCGGTCCGCCATACTAAAAAGTTTGAGAAGCACTGCTCTACAGTATTAAAGGGTCGCGGCATTAGGAAGGTTGAGAACCACTGGTCTAACCGCTTAAAAATAAAGGCATTTAAATGTGCAACTTACATCATTTTTGGCTTTGAACTCTAGAAAACTTGGTTGGGGGGGGGGGGCATTGGGTGATGGGGCATAATTTTGGGCTTGTTCTGATTAGCTCACAAACCCCAGATATGAGTTTGTGCCAGAGATAGGAGTTCGTACCAGGGAAAGAAGTTTGTAACAGAGATAACATTTTGTACCAGAGATAGGAGTTTGTACCAGACATGGAAGTTTGTACCTGACATGGAAGTTTGTACCAGTGATAGGAGTTTGTATCAGTGATAGGAGTTTGTACCAGATATGGAAGTTTTTACCAGAGATAGGAGTTTGTACCTGACATGGAAGTTTGTACCAGAGATAGGAGTTTGTATCAGTTATAGGAGTTTGTACCAGGCATGGAAGTCTGTACCAGAGATAGGAGTGCGTACTCGTGCCACGGTGCCACCACGATGCCACCACGAAGATTGCTGATTGACTAACAATGCTCCGTATTTCATGCATACGAGGGCGTCCACACAAACTTTGGTCGATTGTTTAGGCCGTCTGCCTGACACCGGGGGGCCGCTGGCCCAACTCACCTGGCATTCTTACCTGCGCTTGAACCTAACCGTTGACAAACCCACCACATGGTAGCCAGCTTGGCCTGCCAGGATGTTAAACAACATGTCTACCAGATTTTTGGTTGGTCATGCAATATAGGCAACCCAGCGCCAGATCGAAAAGGGCGCCAGATCGAAAAGGGTGCCAGATCGAAAGGGGCGCATTCAGGGCAACGGCCCAGCGTGACGGGAGGGTTAGGTGGCGCCCTGACCACACCACCGCCACCACGATTGCCTGGAGTTGGGGTAAAATATTTTTTAAACATATTTCCAGTATCATCTTTTCAAAAGAGGTTCTCAAAACGTGACACGTCTTGCCCAGTCATACCCTCTTGCATAAAAATTAGTACGGTATAATGGTGCCGGTTCTCAAAATGTAACACCTCCATTTCAAATATGTCTTCAAACAAATGAGCGGGGCGTCTCTAACTGTACACCCTAATACCCTTTCTTAGGAAGCCCCCCTCGTATTTTTCTGTTATTGAAAAAATACCTCACTACCGATGAAGCTTTATGTTCCCCAACATTGACACCATTACCAGATATGTAGCACCCACACTGTAGCAACTCTGTAAGATTGTATCCCGACTAGTATATCTGTTAACATTGTGTTTCTGGCTAGCATCTCTGTAACATTGTGTTTCTGGCTAGCATCTCTGTAGCATTGTGTTTCTGGCTAGCATCTCTGTAGCATTGTGTTCCTGGCTAGCATCTCTGTAACATTGTGTTTCTGGCTAGCAACGCTGTAACCTTTTGTCCTGTCTAGCAACTCTGTAACCTTTTGTGCTGTCTAGCAACTCTGTAACCTTTTGTCCTGTCTAGCAACTCTTTCGCGTGCACATGTGAAGACCCTACGGTCAGTAAGGACTTAAACAGCTGTCACTGTTTGGAATCCCGATATTCGACATTTGGATGAATGAAAGTTGTGCTAACTTTTTAAAGAAAATTGCAACAGATCCACCGAATGGCCATCTGAGTAGCCCCTGAGCGCGAAGATCATATCGTCTGCTGAAGAGTTTTGAACCTGATCACGTTCCAACCCTAACACCGTTACAATATAGCGTAATATTTGCTTGTTGCTTGGATGACAGTGCAAACATATTCAGGATTGATTTTTCGTTTTCCCTATAGGCATCGACCTGGTCGACGTTAAGACAGTGGTGGAGCCATTAGTGAGTACCCGACCCGTGTTGATTTTGGTGCTTTAATTCTGCGCGCCCCCGCCCGCGGTATGCGTTTCTTGGCGCCCTCTTGTGTGGCGACATGGATTGTGCTGTCATGGAATCATGGGAGAGTGTGACAGTGTGAGAGAGGGAGAGGGGAAAGGTGGAGTGGTAGAGGAAGATTGAATTAAAAAGTCCCTTGAAATAGAGAGATAGGGGGTGCAGAGGGTATAGAATTAGGGGGGAGGGGGAGATAGAATATGAGTTCATTGGAAAAACAGAAAAAAGAGAGGGGGGGGGGCTCGAAGGCCAAGGGGAGATATAATAGAGAGATGAGATTATTATGGGGAAAGAAAGATGTGAGGTCAGAGATGGGGCGATTGTAGAGAGGAAATGAAGTGAAAGAGGCGAGGGAGGTAAAGAATATATATATAGGGAGAGAGAGGGAGAGTAAAAGAGAGGACACAAAAGCTACTGTGTCAGTTTAGTAAAGCAATAATTTGATGTGTGATCACTATGATGTGATCACTATGATGTGATCACTATGATGTGATCACTATGATGTGATCACTATGATGTGATCACTATGATTTTGACGTTAAATAGATTGACTTTAAGATTGGAAAATCGATTTAAAAAAAAAAAAAAGGTTTTGTTATTTAGTTAGAAATCTCGTTTGAGCATTGCCCCACAGGACACGTCATTTGAGGATAATTTTCAGGATATGCAATTTGAGGATACTTATTGTTCTCCTTTTCACAATTCTCCTTTACTCAAATTCAGTTGAAAAATTTATGTTTTTTTCTGGTATATCCATGTGTTTTGTTGTTCAAGATCATATTATGTATGTACAAGCTTAAATGTTATTTATGATATCCAGTCCAGTGTTTTTAAAAAAAAATGTTTTTCTTTCAAACTTTTTTTTCATTTTTATTAATTTTTTTCCTTTCATTTTTTTAGGAACGACTCCTTAGCACAACAGAACTACGTGGCTCTTGATGGAGGTAAGGACAAGTTGGTAAAAAATGTTGGCTATTTTACGACAGGAATTGTTGTTTTTTTTAAAAGTGGTTTCCCTTTATTTTGTTTCCTCAAGTGGTGTCCCTTTATTTCATTATTTACTGGATGTCTGTTGTCAAAAACTATGTAAATGTTTATTTTATGGTAACAATTTTTTTTACACTAAAAGTTTGGAGTAAAGCATGCATCATACTTATTCACCCCTAAAGGTCATACTTAGTGGAAGGGCTCAACAAAGCAGCACAAATCTATATATACGTAAATGTATTTATCTCCCCGTGTAAGATTATCACTAATTGTTGTAATATGTATACATGAATTTGCTTCACCCTCATAAACGTGGAATGATATAATCTTCTGGAGATGTACATATTATAATAATGTAAGTTTTTTTATTTTTAAACAAATAAGGTGGAGATCATATTATTCCTATTTATAGATCGATTTGAATATAAATATACATGTTATATCAGCAGGCTGTTTATAGATAGATTTAAATATAAATATAAATCTTACATGGATCAGGCTATTTATAGATAAATTTTAATATAAATATACACCTTAAATGGATCAGGCTACATATAGATAAATTTAAATATAAATATTTCATGTATCAGAGCTATTTAAAGATAGATTTTAATATAAATATACATCTTACTTGGATCAGACTCACTGGCTCATTATCTATGCTCGTTTTAGGGTATTTTTTATTTTTTTTTTAAATATTTTTTTTTCTTTTTTTAATTTTTTTTTTATTTATTGAATAAAATAGTGTAATTTGTTTTTTTATTATTAGCACGTCTTGAAACTTCTGTTCAAGTTTTTCTTCTTCCCCCCCCCCCCCCCCTGAAACTTATTTGATTTGTTTCGTTTCTTTATTTGGAATCTCCAGGTGTTTGTTGTTTGTTCCCTCGAAAAATTATCACAGGTACACAAATTTTAGTCCAAGTTTTTAATTTTTTAAATATATATTTATTTTTTGTTGGCTTTCATTTGCTTCTAATCCCGGCAACAATTAACTAACCCGCACACGGTCTCCGCGAGCTTATCTTATTTTGGCGTCAGCACAAGCATACGGAATGGTCTTAGTCGCACCGTCGCTTGTCCACTTATTAGAAGACTGCAACCTTTTCCTCTACTTACTTTTGATTTTTTAATTATTTTTTTTTTGTTGAAAACATCTTTAAAGAAATCCCCGCTGTCAGACCGTGTCAGACTGTGTCAGACTATCCGCAAACCTTCCAGTTGCAGATGCAAATCTCTTGATGGCGCCGTCCTATGAACAGCTGCACTATACACCAGCCCCGCATTTATCCATTGTTGTCCACTCGCAAAGGCCCTTGCCAAATGGCATGGCGGTCAAAACAAAAAAAGCATGGCGGTGAAACACATAAGGCATGGTGGTGAAACACATAAGGCATGGTGGTCAAACGAAAAAAAACCATGGCGGTCAAACAAAAGCATGGTGGCCAAGCATACAAGTATACCGGTCAAACGAAAAAGCATGGCGGTCAACTACGAGCGTGACAGTTAACTAACAGCATGGGGGTCAAGTACCAGCATGGGGGTCAAGTACCAGCATGGTGGTCAAGTACCAGCATGGCGGTCATCCAATAGCATGGCATTTTAAATGTATTCTCATCACCTCTGTTTGCATTACCTACTACATTATAAAAAATGAAATTCAGTGTTACATTTAATTTGGAAATCATCTGATCCCTTTCCAGTCAGCATAAATAAAAATATCCGTATCATAAATGCACATAAATCATAGATCCACATAAATCATAACTCAACATTAACCTGAAAACAATATGTGCGACAAGGTCAAAAGAAATTTCTATTTTATTTCAATAAATAAATACATCTTATCTTGTCTTATCTTAAATCGTCAATTGACAGTTCATCGGTACACCTCCTCTCTCAACCACACCTCTCTCAAACACGCCTCCTCTCGACCACACCTCACAACCACACCTCCTTTCTCAAACACGCCTCCTCTCTCAAACACGCCTCCTATCACCAAAACCTCCTCTCAACCACGCCTCCTCTCGACCACGCCTCCTCTCAACCACGCCCCTTATCAACCAAACATCCTCTCAACCAAATCTCTCGACCACGCCTCCTATCGACCACACCTCCTCTCAACCACACCTCCTCTCGACCACGCCTCCTCTCGACCACGCCTCCTCTCGACCACGCCTCCTCTCGGCCACACCTCCTCTCGATCAACCTCCTCTCGACCACAACTCCTCTCAACCACGCCTCCTCTCAACCACACCTCCTCTCAGCCACGCCTCCTCTCAACCACAACTCCTTCCCCCCCCCCCCCCCCGGAATCGTTCTTATCATGCTAATCAACTAATAAAAATATTTTTAAAAGATATTTTGTCACTCTATAGATACCTGTTCATTGAAAGAATGTAGACAAACCTATAGAAGCAATAAGGCTCTGCTTCCTCTCCTAACCTGAACCCTCCTCCATGTCTGCATCAGCATTTATTACCAGCCACAAGAAGCATTTAACTAACAATTATTATTTTCTTCTTATTTTTATTTTGTTGAATTTAACGACAGCATGTTTATCTAGAACAGGTCTGCACGACATACGGCCCGCGGGCTGTATGCGGCCCACCAGCACCCACTTGGCGGGTCGCGAAGCAATGAAACATTCTTTGTTATTTTTTTTTTCTTAATAGCTTTCGTCCCTGTCCTACTATCTTTCGGTCCGCACAAGTTTTTCATAAAGTATTACGGCCCGCACAAGTTTTTCATAAAGCATTACGGCCCGCACAAGTTTTTCATAAAGTATTACGGCCCGCACAAGTTTTTCATAAAGCATTACGGCCAGCACAAGTTTTTCATAAAGCATTACGTCCCGCACAAGTTTTTCATAAAGCATTACGGCCCGCACAAGTTTTTCATAAAGTATTACGGCCCGCACAAGTTTTTCATAAAGCATTACGGCCCGCACAAGTTTTTCATAAAGTATTACGGCCCGCACAAGTTTTTCATAAAGCATTACGGCCCGCACAAGTTTTTCATAAAGCATTACGGCCCGCACAAGTTTTTCATAAAGCATTACGGCCCGCCTTACATTTTGAGCTCTGCAGGCCTGACCTAGAATAATAAAAACCAATTTTAAAATAATAAATTAAACTGGTGTATCAATGAACATTTTTTTAAACTAAATTAACACACACTTAATTAGAATAATTTTTAGTTGGTTTTTTTTGTTTTTTTTTTGGTGATATTTTGTTATTCAATGCTTGAATTCAAAACCTATGAATATGAAAATGTCCTGGGGAAAAAACAAATTCAAGATTATTTAAGTATCAGGTTGTGTGTGGGTTGCTTTGCTAGCCATCTGATCATTTAAGAATATTCTAATGAAACGGTCCTCTGCTTGACTAAACACACTAAAATGTAAAATTAATAATTAATGCAAGGTCTCAATATCCCCAGCTTATCCCCAGATTATCCCCAGCACTTCTCCAGCTTATGTGGTACAACAACGGCATTTTTATCTGATAAGCCTTACAGCGGGTCTAAATTTCTTTCAGTCACTAAACACAAATGTTCCAAAAATTTTTAATATAGACCCCCTAACACCCCCCCCCCCCCCCCCCCACAAAAAAAAAAAAAACACAAAAAAAACACCAAAAAAAAAACACAGCATAAATATTTTGTATTGAATCCCAAAGATATTCGAGGTAATGTCTACCGTACTTATGACAAAAGTAAGAGACAGTTGATACCAATGCTAGAGCCCTTGTATTGAACCCCACTGTATTTTTGTACAGAACCAACAGGAGCTGCCGAGGACAAGAAGAAGGGGGGCTCGGTGTTTGGGAGGTTTCTGAGAAACATTGGCTTCCGGCGCTCCAACAGGAAAGGGACTTACAAGCAACACCAAGGTAATGATTTAAATTGTGTGGACCCTGGGAGCCTGGGTTATTTTGTGGGTTTTTGTTTAGGATGGAGGGGGGGGCGTTGATCCGGGGAGACTGATTTTAGATCAGGAAGTCACTTTCTGACCATATGAGACTTGCATGTTGACCATAAGAGACTGGCTTGTTGACCATAGGAGACTGGCTTGTTGACCATAGGAGACTGGCTTGTTGACCACAGGAGACTGGCTTGTTGACCACAGGAGACTGGGTTGTTGACCACGGGAGTTTAGCTTGTTGACCATAGGAGACTGGCTTGTTGACCATAGGAGACTGGCGTGTTTACCATAGGAGACTGGCTTGTTGACCATAGGAGACTGACTTGTTGACCATAGGAGACTGGCTTGTTGACCATAGGAGACTGGCTTGTTGACCATTTGAGACTGACTTGTTGACCAAAGGAGAATGGCTTCTTGACCGCAGGTGATTGACTTGTTGACCACAGGATAATGGCTTGTTGACCACAGGATAACGTCTCGTTGACCACAGGAGACTGGCTTGTTGACCACAGGAGACTGGCTTGTTGACCATAGGAGACTGGCTTGTTGACCACAGGAGACTGGCTTGTTGACCACAGGAGACTGGCTTGTTGACCACAGGAGACTGGCTTTTTGACCACAGGAGACTGGCTTGTTTCCCACAGGAGACTGGCTTGTTTCCCACAGGAGACTGGCTTGTTGACCACAGGAGACTGGCTTGTTGACCTCAGGAGACTGGCTTGTTGACCGCAGGATAATAGCTTGTTGACCAAGTGAGAATGGCTTCTTGACCGCAGGTGAATGACTTGTTGACCACAGGATAATGGCTCGTTGACCACAGGAGATTGGCTTGTTGGCCACAGGAAAATGACTTGTTGGCCACAGGAAAATGACTTGTTGGCCACAGGATAATGGCTTGTTGCCCACAGGATAATGACTCGTCCACAGTCGAATATCATGTTGGCCGCAGGAAAATGACTATTCAACCACGGGAGACTGGCTTTTTGACCATCAGATAAATGTTAAAATGACCAGAGTTGATTTGAACTTTGAAGTGGCAAGACTACAACTTCACTATAAAATTGTGACATACATTTAACTGCTATCAAAAAGTGACAAAACAATACTATCACCAATCGGTCCAAAACAAATTCCTTGACAGTCCTCTGTCACCAATCACTCCAACAAATATTCATTGACAGTAATTAGCATTATACGTAAATTCTTCTGTCCATAAACCATTAATGAAATCAGGTCATGCTGACCTTTCAGGTGACCTCAATGCCTACGAGATAAGCATGAGTGATGAGGATAGGATGGCTCTCATGATACTGGTCAAAGAAGGAAAGATAAGCACACAGACAGCCCTGGCAGTGGTAAGTTGCCCATTTTGTATATAAAACTAGAGGTCTCATTGTATCTTTCAGACTAGGGCCCATCAATGTCCCATTACATCTATGACACTAGTCCCATTACATCTGTCACTCTAGTCCCATTATATATATCCTAGTAGTCCCATTACATCTATCACACTAGTCCCATTATATATAACACTCTAGTCCCATTATATATGTCACTCTAGTCCCATTATATCTATCCTACTAGTCCCATTATATCTATTACACTAATCCCATTATATCTATTACACTAATCCCATTATATATATCCTACTAGTCTCACTATATTTATCCTACTAGTCCCATTATATCAATCATACTTGCTCATTGCATCTATTATGCTCAAGTGCCCTACTTGTCCCACTGTGTAAGATTAAAACGAACCTCACATGTTTTGTGTACGTTATTAAGTTGAGTACACACGGCCCGTACACCAGGAGCAATAACTCGCTTTGAGATACTCAAGCTCTGTTCTGGTTTAGCTCGTAATGCGCTCCCCCTATTTAAAGTCGGAATGTGTTTTTATAACTTACGACTTGTTGGGCCTCCTTGACACGAGGAATGGCGGGAGATTTTGGTGTGTGCGCCCCTGCACTTTTTTCTCCATGTGATGCCTTGTGGGTGGGTGGGGGTGGTGGGGCTGGGTAACAGTTGCCCCCCCCCCAATTTTTTCAAACTCACCTCACCCCTTTTGGGGCGTAGTGGGAAACACCCGCGTTTGACTTTCCCCGCGCGCCTGTCGTAAATTTACCCCCCCCCCCCTTTTTTTTCCCTTTTTTTTTTTCGTTCCTAAAAAAGTAATAATACAACATTGTTGAATCATTCAACAAAGAAAATTTCAATTTGAATGTTGGGCTGATGTCTAGTTTTCTTTTCTCCTGCATCAGCACCAGTGTCTTCCTCATCAGCGCTGACCATCTCCCTCATCAGCGCCACCGTCTCCCTAATCAGCGCCATCGGGTGATAAATTGTGTGTGTGTGGGGGGGTGCTGTACTATTTTCGAACTTAAATTTGTCGTCACCCCTACCACTGCCCCTTCCGCTACCCCTGCCCCAACCCCTGCCCCTACCTTACCCCTGCCCCTACTCCTACCCCTGCACCTACCCTACCCCCGCCCCTACCCCTCCAAAAATATAATTAAGGGAGTGAATTAAAAATATATATATATATATGAAAATATCATTTAAGAAGACCTCTTGCGTTGAGATGTTTGTTGCTTGGACCCGTAATGGCCTACTACATAAATATGACACATTTACAGTTTACACAACCTCCTTCAACTATTCCTCCAATTTACATTAATGTCTAAAACTCCATACAACCCCCTTCCTCCCCCCCCCATCCCACCCTGTTCGCTCCAGTTCCTTTAAAAAATGCATTGTCTAGTTCCATTTTTTTTTTTTGCAATATATATTTTTTTTAAAGTGGGGGGGGGGGGGGTATCTAGGATTTCGACAATGAGTAATGCTGACACCCACATTTCCTCGCGTTTTCTCTGACATTATCCAAGAGTTGCAAGACAGATTTTATGACTGCGTCTGTGTTCATCCAACAAAATAGCTTGGCTTGACACTACACTTAAAGTTATTATTAAACATAAAACCCTTTATTTTTTTTATTTTTTTTAAAGCGGGAATAATGGCTTGCGGGAGATAATTAGGCTTGCATCCGACTCCCTGCCACGAGAGTGACGTCCCCTTTATCTTCGTGGTTAGATACTGTACACTTAAAGTGTGTGCGACCCGGTGCCTCAAATAAAAAAAAACTACCCGTAATCGTTATTGTTCGCGAACGTATCGATTACTTTCTTTACGGGTTAAATTCATCATCGGCGTCGTTGTGTGATTACGTTTGTTGATGTCGGTGTTATTGGAATAGCGTCGTAAAATGTATGTCTCTTTGGAACAGATTTTTTTACTTCTTTTCTTTATTTTTTTTTAAGGCTGCACCTATTGGTACCCGGGTACCAAAATTGAGATGTTGGGATTTTAAAAAAAACGATTTAAAATATTATTGTTGGGTTTGTAAGACCAAATGAGGTATGAAATGAAAGATAATTGAATGGACTGTACGTTTGTAAACTTAATTCCTCAGTTTAACTAAAACAAACTACTACAAATGACATCCCAATAGCATTAGCCAAAATGGACCTGGACACGCAGCGCCGCCATTCGCACCCAAATAGACTCAATGCTATTCGGGAGGGGTTGGTGCTAGATAAAGTAAAGGATGGGGGGGTGTTACTAGAATGGTGGGGGTGTTACTAGAATGGTGGGGTGTTAGACCACGCTTGCAAGGAAAGTGGTTGTTTGAACACGTGCTATGCTGGTGGGTTTTTTTTAACCACGCGAGCAGGAGGATGTTAGACCATAACACGTGAGAAACAATAAATATGTAAGTGTACAGAGATAACCAGACAGTGAGGTAGTCACTGCGAGTGTACAGAGATAACCAGACAGTGAGGTAGTCACTGCGAGTGTACAGAGATCACCAGGCAGTGAGGTAGTCACTGCGAGTGTACAGAGATAACCAGACAGTGAGATAGTCACTGCGACTGTACAGAGATAACCAGACAGTGATATATTCACTGCGACTGTACAGAGATAACCAGACAGTGAGATAGTCACTGCGACTGTACAGGGCGCGCTCAACCGACGGCTTCAAAAGTCGCATCCGGTAGATCACGTGAGAGGATAGTACAGTTGTTAACATGTAAATATTTTTGAGTTTACATTTTGTTCTATTCGTTATATACCATTGTCGTATTGCACGGTCTCACTATATACTATAGCAAGACTAGTCCTTTTTTTTTAAACAGTATTAAATTACAGCTTAATATGCAGTTTATGTAGACCCCAATACCCCCACACCATATTCCTCTCACAGACCTCATTACCCCCTCACAGACCTCATTACCCCATCACAGACCTCATTCCCCCATCACAGACCTCATTACCCCATCACAGACCTCATTACCCCATCACCACTCAGGTAATTCATAGACCACATTGGCCCGCTCATAACCCCAAAAGACCCTTCCCCTCATACTATCTCACTCACAGACCCCCATTACCCTCTTATGGACCCCATTCGTCCACTCAGGGAACACCATTCCCACAAACGTGTGCACACACACCCAAATGTAACAGCCAGTAGATTTATTGGTAACGGCATCTCGCCTCGATTTCGTGAACTCTGGACCGTTGCTAGGCACGCGGCGGCGATTTCTCTTAGCGGATGTCATCTTCAATATCACGTGACGAGGCTAAAATGCCCAAGGCGTTGCAAAAGCATTCAGTGGAGTCTTTTTGGACGTTGTCTGGGCGTAAAAGGCAGACCGTGGCGTTAAAGTAAAACATTTGCGTTAAAGTCAAACATTTGCGTTAAAGTCAAACATTTGCGTTAAAGTCAAACCGTGGCGTTAAAGTCAAACCTTCTTGGTTGAGTTGTGAACTTTGCCTTAATCCGGATAAAACTGATGAGACTCGGAAAAATATTTCGCCAAACTGAAATTGGACAATATTTTTGGGGACGACACATTTTAGATTTGCGAAATCTCATTCATGTTCTGGCCGGGGGTGTATGCACGGGGCGAGTATTGGGGGGGGGGGGTGTGGGAACACCCCAGTATCCCATCTCTGCCGACGTAACTATGTCGTTTCTTCGCAAAAAGTAAAGGAACGCCGTTCCGTCGCGGAGAACTCGAGCCCCGGGTGTATGCCACACGGGTAAAGAATATAGACCGAAACCCCGGTCTGACCCGCTGGTGGCATTCATAACATCCCACTGTCGTCCATCGTAAAAACGCACTCAACATAACTGGAATACTGTCATGTGACCCATGACCCAGCCGGCATGCGCACATTAGGATCCGAGACTGACCAGTTTTTTTTTGTTTTTGAGATGTACCATTTCTTGACTTGAAAGTTACGAATATACCATATCTTTACTTGAAAGTTACGAATATACCATTTGACTTTTAAGTTACGAATATACCATTTCTTGACTTGAAAGTTACGAATATACCATTTCTTGACTTGAAAGTTACGAATATACCCTTTTTTGACTTGAAAGTTACGAATATACCATTTCTTGACCTGAAAGTTACGAATATACCATTTCTTGACTTGAAAGTTACGAATATACCATTTCTTGACTTGAAAGTTACGAATAACATAGATGGATTGTATTTCTTGAAATCTTCGATATTTCAAATATTATTTTCACGTCTGATTATGGTTTGAAAATACATGTATGATAGAAATGCAAAACAAGACAATCTGGCCAGATTTCAACTTTCTGTGATGAGTGGGGGGGGGGGGGGGAAGCTGTTAAAACTTGCCAGCAAGGCTCCACTACAGACTGACATCGGCAACGTCAGGACATCGGCAATGTCAGGACATCGGCAACGTCAGGACATCGGCAATGTCAGGACATCGGCAACGTCAGGATAACAGAAAAAAAAGAAGGGTTTATAAATGGAAAGGGAAAAGAAAAATATATCCATAAATTGTATCTGCATTTATGGGGGGGGGGGGGGCGGGGGTGTCCCCCATACCTTTCAGTTTTATGATGTTTAAGACTTGTGTGGTCCGACGACCGTGGTGGTCCAATTTTAACTAATGGAATTCAGCCATCTTCCTCGAGAATATAATAATAAATGTGTAGGGAATAAATCAGGAAAAAGGGGGTAAGAGGGGGCTAAGTGGGGTAAAAGGTAGGCAACCCTCGTGGGAAGCAGGCGTGGCCCAAACCCAGGACGTTTGACAATTTCGTTGTAACTTAAGCATCGGCTGAATATCCCCCCCCCCTTTTGTGCTGTTACTTAAGATTCCAGAAAGTACTGGGCTGGAGATTTTTGGACTGGTGGTATAATGTCGGGGGGGGGGGTGTCTGGGTGTGGAGGTTGATACGGTTTCTCAGAGATTTCCTCCTGGTAGAGGGAGGAGGAGCCTGTGGGGTAGTTTCATTCTTTTACCCCTGTTATTGCTAAGAAAATACCTCCCCCGCCCCATTCCTCATCACACACTGAGTACATCCATGTTTATTTATCAATGCCCCCCTTCCCCCCACTACTTCGTGATGAGTGGATGATGTGTCAGCATTTCTTATCCCTCCCTCCTCCCCCCACACCTATCAGCGACCCCCCACGGCCATACCATCATCTATCATCACTTCTCCACGACCCCCCCCCCCCCTTGGCGTACAACTTCAACTGTTCTACAATGGGAAGTTAGTTTAGTTCCCCTAATTTTCACAAGCCCCCCGCCCCCCCCCCCCCCCCCAACACTTACAAGGAATTCGACGTCACACACTCCTGCAGAAACATGAAATGTCTGACTAAACATTGTCTGGCTAAACATCATCTGACTAAACATCGTTTGACTAAATATTGTCTGCCTAAACATTGTCTGACTAAACATTGTCTGGCTAAACATTGTCTGGCTAAACATTGTCTGGCTAAACATTGTCTGACTAAACTTTATCTGACTAAACATTGTTTGACTAAACATTGTTTGACTAAACATTGTTTGATTAAACATTGATTGACTAAACATTGTTTGACTAAAAATTTTTTGACTAAAAATTGTTTGACTAAAAATTGTTTGACTAAACATTGATTGACTAAACATTGATTGACTAAACATTGATTGACTAAACATTGATTGACTAAACATTGATTGACTAAACATTGATTGACTAAACATTGATTGACTAAACATTGATTGACTAAACATTGATTGACTAAACATTGATTGACTAAACATTGATTGACTAAACATTGATTGACTAAACATTGATTGACTAAACATTGATTGACTAAACATTGATTGACTAAACATTGATTGACTAAACATTGATTGACTAAACATTGATTGACTAAACATTGATTGACTAAACATTGGATCTGTATTGTTCTGGATTCATTGCGTGTCACCAGAAAGACAAATACATGCTGTGATAATTAGTATCTGTGTTACCTGTATACGCGGTGATCCACGGGTGAGTTCTGGTCCCCGGGTGAGGCCAGTGGTCCCTGGGTGAGCGGTGGTCCCTGGGTGAGCTGTGGTCCCTGAGTGAGATGTGGTCCCTGGGTGAGATGTGGTCCCTGGGTGAGGGGTGGTCCCTGATTAAGCACTGGGTACGAGCAAGTACGAGTGGAATTTACTCAGCAGTAGATGGTCCTCAATTTCCTCAACCACCTTAGTAGTAGTAGAAGCCTTACATCCTTGCCCACATAAAGTCCATAACCAGTTGTAACAATTCTTCACTATATGTATGGCATATTATCAGTTGCAACATCTTTGCCTTCGTAAGGGCTTTATCCGGTTGCAACGTCCTTAAAGTAGGGTTAGGCATATAGCCATATCATAAACATTTAGCCCATATCCAGATGTAAATAAGTGTTGTTGTTGTTTTTTTAACTCACCAGGTCCAGAAGTTTGAAGAGGAGAGGAGGTCAGCTCGCGGTGGTCCAGGCTCAGAGGACGGGAAAGAAAATGTTTGTGTAAGTTCATTTCAGCCTTTTCCCATGCATTCTGTCAGAGGACCAACCTCTTAGCCAGTCATCAGGCTTATTAAGATGGATTTTTTTCCTGTTGGAAAATAAACCATGTTATGCCAAGGATATCAAAGGGGGTAAAAATTGAAGGTACAATATGTAAAGTGGATGAAATTAGCAGGTAAAAGAACTTAACTGTTGTATAATGGAAATAAGTTGAAGCAATGGACTACGATTAGTCGATTGTTTTGTCACGTGATACGTGTAAAAACAAGTAATACTTCCGGTAGGCTGTCTGCAACACACTAGTCGCTCACAAATTTTTCTTCAAACAACTTTCTTCCTTTAATCATAACTGAATTATAATTATTGTCACATTTATGAATGTCATTTTTAAAAAAACGCGTGTATTCAAGAATATTTTGAAAAGTAAAATTTTAATTAACACTGGGGAAGCGCTGATGGAGACAAACATTTTGCTTTAGAATTAATGATAATGGCAATGGCTGATCAGCTGTTTATCTGTTGTTATGTGTTGTTATGTGTAGCAGAAAGCCTACTAATGGCTGGTACGTATCACGTGACAAAACAAGGAAGTGACTAATCGTAGTCCATTAACTAGAGAGCTAATATTTAACCTATATAATTATAAGCTAATCTGAAAATGACATTGAGTTTCTTTCTTGTCGGTCAAATTTTGAACAAAGAAGCAATTAATAGTATTTCTCAATTAGTGTAGGAGGTAAATAAAATATTTATATTTTTGGCAGATGACAAAGAAAATATAACAATCTCGTCTTTACTTTAACATATTTTAATAGGCCTACATGTTTTCTTGAAATTTGAAAAATTTTAATCCATGTTTACATTTTCTTTTTTTCCCTTGCAGCATGACACACCCTCTAAGAAAGGGCTAGGAAAAAAGAAAAAGGGAAGTAAGCCAACAAAGTCACTTTCAACTTTTTCTGCTGGTAATCTCCCATTTTATTATCTTTTTTACCTCGAGCATTTTATCATGATGCACGACAATTTAAGATAAGATAAGATCCTTTTATTGATCTAAATCTTCATTTTCAGCACTTAAATAAATGCATATTTTAACCAAGACAACATTTTACAATTATAGCAATTTAAACACAAGACATCTTAAGTGTTTCTCTAGTGTACATTTTTTTAAAGATAGAAAAGTCTTTTGTTAACTTTTTTATACAGAATTTGGCCGTGTTCATGCCATGTCGGCTTATTATTACAATTAATGGTGACACCTATGACTCTACTTGTTCTGTACTTTGATCATTTATTGTGAGCTCTGCAACTGGGTGATTCCTCCTCTGGAAATCAATGACCTATGAACATATAATTAACCCTTTGAACCCTTGGCTCCTGGGCCTAAAATACCCCTGCCCCTGGGCTCCTGAGAAAAAAATGTCCACACATTGACACACAAGCAAACAAAGTCAAATGATTATAAAATTAAATACATTTTATTTATTTCAATCTCATTGTGTCTGTTAGTAGTCCATTAGTATTATAAAATGTATAACAGAAATAAAATTGTCTTAGAAATGTTGTAAAATGGCATAGTAAAAGGTTATCTTTACGGCCCTGATTTTTCATAAAAGCCAAGGCTAGAACTAGGGGGTAGAACTTGTTTATTTTATTTCCTAAGCACACATCGATAGCACTAGGCACTAGTTTTAGTCAATTGATCGTCACTATCATTATATATTTGTTTATTTGAATCATTTTTCAAAAGAAAATAATAATTCTTTGAATTATTTACATTATCATAAAAGTACTCTAGCTTGTGTACTTTAGAAATGTTTTTTTTGCATTTTCGTCACCTCTATACATCGAAAAACCTTACTAAAACCTAACAAAAACAATGCATTCATGGGCGCGGCCATTACTGTGACCTTTCACAAGTCACGTGATAAACCATGAACTCGGTATTTACAACACATTTTGCATACGGACTGTCGATCTATGGTAAGTTATGGGAGACCGATATATCGGTCTGGCGAGGTGTGGGTTTTTAAGGCGCAGACCGATAAAGCGGGATCGAGGGTTCTACGAGTTAAACTGAACTTAATGTTATTAAATAAAGTTTCATATTTATGTTTCCATTACTTTTGTCACCAATAATATATCATTGAAAAAATTACTGAAATGCATGTCTAAAATGGACACTAGCAGTGTTTCGAATGTTGGGTACATAAATATATTGTACGCATTCAACTTGCAGATGATCCCCAGCGATGTCAGACCTGCCCACAAGTGGGCGCAACCGAGGACGAGCTGCTGTGCGACCACCAGATCTGTCGCCAGCGAAGGGTCCACAGCCTCGGCCAGCTGGACGTTCCTCACCTTCGTCCCCAGCACGAACTCCAGCATGACCCACAGCTGGAGAGGATGGCCTTGACCAGAGCCGTTTCTTGTTCCCCTGCGTGTTCCCCTGGTCAGAAGGTGAGCCTGATCATGTAGTGCCTCTGTGTTCTTTATGACCTGCTGAATAAAAATCAATCTATTTCCCTACAGTATGCTCGCAGCTCACATTGTGCAAAAGCAAATATAGATTCTGAAATGCTCTCAGCTGTGTTTTGTGTCAAAACAGCATTAAGTATCTTTGCTCATTCCTGATGGTTGCCCCTTAATGGGCCCTTTGGGTGCTCCGATGGAAGGGTCCAGGCACTTAGCGACAAACCTCTCTCGTCCCTGGAAACTTCCGGTGATGGCATGATTCTGTGGGGGTTTCAAATTTAAAAAAAAATGTAACTTTAAATCTTCTTTCACTATCAATCTATGCGTGTTTTAGTATGGTGCTTCTATATCTATGTGCTCACTTGAGGTGCCAAAATTATTTATTTTTTTTGGGAGGTATAGCTCGTTATTTTTTGCCTTTAATGTTTTTCATTTTTTTATTTAACATTATTCATTTATGGTCAGCAATATTAATTAATATTTAGGGGCTGAAAAAAAAAAGAATATTTCACAAATGTCAATCTATGGCAAAACGGAGTTACTTCCCTTTGTTCAGGACTATAAATTAAGGCAAGCGTTATCCGCACGGCCGTGAGAATAATGCCGAGCGTTATCCGCACGGCCGTGAGAATAATGCCGAGCGTTATCCGCACGGCCGTGAGAATAATGCTGAGCGTTATCCGCGCGGTTTTGGGCGTTTTTCGTAGGCTTATTGAACGCAAATTACAGAGTGTCAGTGTGGAATGAATCGTAAATGTGTGAAAGCCAGCCTGTCTTAGGTCTAGGCCTAGATGTAAAATGTAGGTATAGGCCTATAATCTTGTAGACTAGTAGCATTAAGATGTGTTTTATTTTGGACCGATGGCCTAGAGATTATACATTATACAGTCTACTACTAGACCTAATAAGGCAGTGTTTAGCAAAATATGCATTTCTGAGAAGTTGAAATGCAGTGTAACCCCTGTTAGTCTGGTGCGACTTATGCGCGGGTCAATGATGATGACATAGAATCATAGAACAATCTTAAACTAGGGGTGCGACGTGTACAAGAGTTTACACGATATATATAGGCCTATTCTAAATAAAATTAATTATTTAAATATACCATTGAATTGAGATAGGTTTCATTAAAATTAAAACAAATCTAAAAATATTATTCCAGTATCTTTTGATAATACATAAGTTATATTTTAAAATTCTTTTTGAAAATAATTATTAAATATAAAATATACTTTTAATTAAAATGAAGAAGAAAAAAAAAAGTAAAATTCGATCCCCAATCAGTAAATGATCACATAATATAAGTTAAGTTAGCTTGTCGTCCACTCTACCACAAGACCACACAAGTTCACATCCAATTGCCTTATTCTTATCTTAAAACCAGGTCAATGGTACATTTTTTGCCACGATGTACGCAGGCCTAGGTCCATGGTTTTACGGAAATTCGTTCTTTTTAAAAACTTTTTTATTCATTTATTAGTGAAGAAAATAATAAATACCAAGCATTATCGGCAGACGAAATCTTCAAATAACGGCAAACATTATGCGCAGAGCTGTGTGACCAGCCGCTATTATGCGCCGAGGTGCCGTGCGGATAATGCTCGGCGTTATCCTCACGGCCAAAACCGTGTGAATAACCACTCCGATAAATTAAGTACGGAAGTAGCACTGCCGTCAGGAATGAGTTAAATGGCACAGCTGTAGGATCTTAATGGAAATCAGTATGACTTTTTTAAATTTTTTGTTGTTGCTACTAATCGTACACTGTAGATCTCATGAGGTGACGTTCCATTTCAGCTAATCTACACCACTGACCAGTCGTCTATAGCCAACAGACTTCATAGTCCAGGTCATCAGCAACTTTCACAGCAGCAGCAGCAAATGCATCACCACCATCACCACCACCATCACAATCTGAACAAAGTTGACGCTCTCCGGGAAAGGCTCACTGGAAAAACTATCAATGCTGTGCCAAAAACATCATCAAAGTAAATTTCCCTCATTATCCGCTGATTTTGTTTTCTGTTTAGATGAATTGCATTTTGTGAAATTTCATTTTTTTTTTACATTTTGTCAATGTTTAACTCTAACATCTTTTACTTTTAGTAATGTCCATTACAGGAGAAACTTATTGGTATATAATTTAGCAGCTGATTTTACTCATCTTTTTTAAAAAATATTTTACTTCTGTAATATTTGTCTTATCACTTCAAACATTTTTTCTCATTAATGTTTCCATATTTTCAATAATAAATTACGACTGAATGATTTAAATAAATTTTCAAAATCATTTTAATTTCTTTTCTTTTTTTCTTTCTTTAAAAATTGTAGGACATCGCTCCTGTCATCTGGATCAGACCAATCCATGGAGTGTGGTTCTCAGACGCCACTGCGAACAGATCCTATGTCTAGGCGAGCAGCCGACTCAACAACGTATAATAGTAATTCCACTGTGTCCATGAGCAGTGACAACAACTCTCCTGGCTTGGGTAGAAAAAAAAGTGGAAGTATGCTGGACCCGAGGCTAAAAGTAAGGGGTTTGCTACACAAGTCTCTTTAAACTAAATTTTTTGTTGTACACCAGTTTTCTTAATATTTACTAAATAATTGGTAATGAGTCATGAAAATTATGGATATGGATTATTTTTCGTTCACATATCGCATCGTATTTTGGGGTTTATTACGGTGATATTTATTTCTTACCATTTATTATAAGTTTAATGTACGTGGAGATTCATAACTTTCAACAATGACTTTTTAAACAAAAGGTTTTATCAAATTAGTCTCAACCCGGAATTAAACAAGGGCAGGTAATAATTCTTCTGGTACAAATTATATTAGGATATGACATTAAATGGGGAAATCCATGCTATTTTTGTAAATAATTTCCTTTGAGACCCACAGGCTGTGCAGCCATAATAATTTTTGTAAATACTACTTAACGAGATCAACATTTTAGACTCTGAAAAAAAATAAAATTGATTAATTATTTAATGTTTGTTCAACAGTGCCATAGAAGTGCCAGTTGTAGTACAGGAGACGATGGGATCTCTTCAGAGAATGATGACAACGAAAGTGTAAGTTGTCTTTAAAACCAGTCACCCACTGAGAGACACACACACAGGGTAGAGAAAGTTTTGAAGAGGACAATACAAAATAAAAGTGGAACTCCTCACTGTTCTATGGCAAACTTTGATTTGCCTCTTTATTTCATCCAATTAATTGAGTTATTTTTTTTAAAGCTTTTACTTTCCCTGATTATCTCATGCTCATAATTCATTGAATACATGGGAGCCTTACTTATTTAAATAGGCCTGCCGTTTCCAGTCAACTAAATATCTACACAAACTAAGGTTTGCTGTCGAAGGTTTTATAGCCAAAAATGTCCTTCATCTCTCCTATGTGTATAATTCTTATTGCTTCAACCTAAACACAGTCCCCGCAGTATTTCTCTTAGCTTCTGAGAGTTTTTTTTCATTACTTTGTTTGATTAATTTCGTTGAAGCCCCATGTGAAGAAAATGCTGATTTTTTAATGAATTGGTTGAATTGGTCTTTTTTTAAAATAATATTAATAACCATTTTTTTTACCATCTTTGTTTTTCCTATTTGAAGAACTCTAAAAGAAATCAACATGAATCTATGAAAGGGAAACCTGGTCGCGAGTCTAAAGTGAGTACGGAATACCAGTTCGTCATTATTAGTACTTCCTGTTAAAAAGTCTGTATCTAGTGCGTCCAAGGGAGATGAGCGGCTTGTTTCAAATAGAATGTAACAGTGCTGTATTTTGGACAGAGCTGTATTTTGGACAGTGCTGTATTTTGGACAGTGCTGTATTTTGAGTTGTCCAGCATTGACTAGGGATGCTGTTTAAAAAAAACCTAGGAGACACGCAAACTTGTAGAGTGTCCAGTTTATTTTTTCCAACATATCGTATATTACTTGTAAATCACAAATCTCTCATCAATGTGCTATCTTTTACATATATTTTATATAATGCAGAAATCAAGAGTTAAGGACACTATCATTCCCCGGCCTCCTCTTCTTAGGCAACAATCGGGTAAGGTTGGTTTATTTTTTTTAAGTTTCAAAACAAACTACCATAAGCTGCGTCAGAAATAATGCTCCGTGGTGTCTAAAAATAAAAACGCTGAATCTTAATTTATCATCGAGTAAGAAATATATAATTTTTTTATTCAGCCTGTTGTGAGCATGCACAGTGGTTTGTTAAACTGCATCATCTGCTTTCTTCAGCTCCCGTGGGAAGTCCCATTTATGGCGGGCCATATCTGGGCCAGGCGAAAGTCATTGTAGACTACACGCCAGCTTCAGATGAAGAAGATTTTGTTGTGCTGAAGGTTGGTATAATCATTTCCCTGTTAATTATTATTATTATTTGTTGTCTTTTATAGCGTGGTACCCCAGCCTAGGGCTAGGCTCACCGCGCTGTACATAAAGATATTAAAAAAAGAGACATAATGGTGATATTAACATAAAATACATATATATAATAAAGAACAGATGTATAGAGACAAAACAAAATCTAATGCATATTCACCTCATCCACACCAGAACTTTTACATGACAAGCCATGGACGGCGGCCAGCAGCAGCGTTTATCGGTCAGATGTGGGGAATCAGCCGGGGTAGTAGAGTTTAAAGAAATGTGTTTTGAGTGCAGTTTTGAAGGCTGTGATAGTTGATATATTGCGTATGTGTAGTGGAAGAGAATTCCATTGTTTGGGGGCACAGAAAGAGAAAGATCTTTCACTGTATTTTTTTGTGCTAGTCTTGGGGACAGAAAGAATACGCCCGTCTGCGGAGGAGCGAAGCTGTCGAAGGGGTAAATAGACAGAGAGAAGTTCGGTTAGATAGGAAGGGCAGGAATTCGAGAAAAAGTTGTGGCAGAGAACAGAGAGTTAAAATTTTTTAATCAAAGTCCATTCAAAAAAATATTGTTTGTGATTATCATTTGTAACTCCTCAAATCTTTTGGGTTTTTTTAAGATTTAACAGAGAAAATTTGCATTTTTTTGGCCATGATGTTTTGTCTTTACATTTCATTTTACTGGAAATAATTTAAATGTTTTTTTTCCATTTGGTGAAAATTCTTAATTTAAGGCTATACCACAACCTATGCCCCCCACCTATGCCCCCACCTTTGGCCCGACCTATGCCCCCCACTTATGCCCCGACCTATGCCCTTACCTATGCCCCTATTGTTGCTACAAGGTTTTAATATTCAACTTGTTGTTATATTTACTGTTGAAGAAAGGAGAGACGGTGAACATCATCAACATGGCCCAGTCTGGGGTGTGGAGGGGAGTGGTCAACGGAAAGAAGGGAAAGTTTCGATTCGAACATGTGGAGGTTGTGATAGAGCCTGACAAGGCGTCCAACGGTCAACTGCTGTATGGGCCGAAGGACATTCCCAAGTCGGTGGAGGATTTGCTACAGCGGATAGGACTAGGGGTAGGTACCCAAGAGGATAGAACAAGGGGGTAGGTACCAAAGAGGATAGGACAAGGGGGTAGGACTAGGGGTAGGTACCCAAGAGGATAGGACAAGGGGGTAGGTACCAAAGAGGATAGGACAAGGGGGTAGGACTAAGGGTAGGTACCCAAGAGAATAGGACAAGGGGGTAGGACTAGGGGTAGGTACCAAAGAGGATAGGACTAGGGGTAGGTACCCAAGAGGATAGGACAAGGGGGTAGGTACCAAAGAGGATAGGACAAGGGGGTAGGACTAGGGGTAGGTACCCAAGAGTATAGGACAAGGGGGTAGGACTAGGGGTAGGTACCAAAGAGGATAGGACTAGGCGTAGGTACCAAAGAGGATAGGACTAGGAGGTAGGACTAGGGGTAGGTACCAAAGAGGAAAGGACTAGGTGTAGGTACCAAAGAGGATAGGACTAGGGGGTAGGACGAGGGGTAGGTACCAAAGACGATAGGACTAGGGGGTAGGACTAGAGGTAGGTACCAAAGAGAATAGGACTACGGATAGGTACCAAAGAGGATAGGACTAGGGGGTAGGACGAGGGGTAGGTACCAAAGACGATAGGACTAGGGGGTAGGACTAGAGGTAGGTACCAAAGAGAATAGGACTACGGGTAGGTACCAAAGAGAATAGGACTACGGGTAGGTACCAAAGAGAATTGGACTACGGGTAGGTACCAAAAAGGATAGGATTAGGATTAGGTACCAAAGATTACATGGGAAGAAACTGTAGTGTACAAGGGTAGGTAAAAAAAAAAAATTTAATGGGGATATTTACTGAATGGTATATGTGTAGATACTAAAGTGTCATGTCAGAGATATGTATTAAAGCATACAGGAGTAGATATCAGTGCTACTTTAAAAACAAGTTTTTTCAATGCTTTTTAATGAACTGTACAAGGGTATGTGCTAAAGTGTACAGGTGTATGGATAAAATTAGAAGAGTAGGAGTATAGCAGTGGTTCTCAACCTTCCTAATGCCGCAACCCTTTAATACAGCTCCTCATGCTGTGGCGAACCACCATCCACAAATTATTTTAGTTGCTACTTCATAACCGTAGGGTATATGTGTTTTTCGATCATCTTGGGTGACCCCCTGGGAAAGGGTCATTCGACCCCCCAAAGGGGTCGCGACCCACTGGAGTATAGCATTGACTTGGAGCGAAACATTTTGACTTGTGTACGATTTGTCCACTTAAATTATGATCATTACAAAAAACAAAACTCTTTCATCTTCAGCAATTGGCCAACTTGTTTATGCTGAACGGATATGATGACCTTGATATATTCTCTGAGCTTGACGGCCACGACCTAGACACACTTCATATCAGTGACCAGGAGCAGAGAACAAAGCTCTTGTCTGCTGCTAGAGTTCTAACAGACTGGCATGGTAAATGATCCGTAAATGTTTTTAGAGGGGGGGGGGGGGGACCAATGTTTCCTCTAAGGTTTGCTGGTTCGTGTGCAAAATCATACAGTTGTGTGCACAGTTTTACTTTGCAGAGTGCAGCGTATCTTTAAGCTTAAAGGGAACATTCACGGGGACAACAGATTTCAAGTTAAAATCTGTTAGAAAATGAAGGCAGCCTGGTTAGCCATACCTAGCAAAGCTCCTGTTAGCCATACCTAGCAAAGCTCCTGTTAGCCATACCTAGCAAAGCTCCTGTTAGCCATACCTAGCAAAGCTCCTGTTAGCCATACCTAGCAAAGCTCCTGTTAGCCATACCTAGCAAAGCTCCTGTTAGCCATACCTAGCAAAGCTCCTGTTAGCCATACCCAGCAAAGCTCCTGTTAGCCATACCTAGCAAAGCTCCTGTTAGCCATACCTAGCAAAGCTCCTGTTAGCCATACCCAGCAAAGCTCCTGTTAGCCATACCCAGCAAAGCTCCTGTTAGCCATACCCAGCAAAGCTCCTGTTAGCCATACCCAGCAAAGCTCCTGTTAGCCATACCCAGCAAAGCTCCTGTTAGCCATACCCAGCAAAGCTCCTGTTAGCCATACCTAGCAAAGCTCCTGTTAGCCATACCTAGCAAAGCTCCTGTTAGCCATACCTAGCAAAGCTCCTGTTAGCCATACCTAGCAAAGCTCCTGTTAGCCATACCCAGCAAAGCTCCTGTTAGCCATACCTAGCAAAGCTCCTGTTAGCCATACCTAGCAAAGCTCCTGTTAGCCATACCCAGCAAAGCTCCTGTTAGCCATACCCAGCAAAGCTCCTGTTAGCCATACCCAGCAAAGCTCCTGTTAGCCATACCCAGCAAAGCTCCTGTTAGCCATACCCAGCAAAGCTCCTGTTAGCCATACCCAGCAAAGCTCCTGTTAGCCATACCTAGCAAAGCTCCTGTTAGCCATACCTAGCAAAGCTCCTGTTAGCCATACCTAGCAAAGCTCCTGTTAGCCATACCTAGCAAAGCTCCTGTTAGCCATACCTAGCAAAGCTCCTGTTAGCCATACCTAGCAAAGCTCCTGTTAGCCATACCTAGCAAAGCTCCTGTTAGCCATACCCAGCAAAGCTCCTGTTAGCCATACCTAGCAAAGCTCCTGTTAGCCATACCTAGCAAAGCTCCTGTTAGCCATACCCAGCAAAGCTCCTGTTAGCCATACCTAGCAAAGCTCCTGTTAGCCATACCTAGCAAAGCTCCTGTTAGCCATACCCAGCAAAGCTCCTGTTAGCCATACCCAGCAAAGCTCCTGTTAGCCATACCTAGCAAAGCTCCTGTTAGCCATACCTAGCAAAGCTCCTGTTAGCCATACCTAGCAAAGCTCCTGTTAGCCATACCTAGCAAAGCTCCTGTTAGCCATACCTAGCAAAGCTCCTGTTAGCCATACCCAGCAAAGCTCCTGTTAGCCATACCTAGCAAAGCTCCTGTTAGCCATACCTAGCAAAGCTCCTGTTAGCCATACCCAGCAAAGCTCCTGTTAGCCATACCCAGCAAAGCTCCTGTTAGCCATACCTAGCAAAGCTCCTGTTAGCCATACCTAGCAAAGCTCCTGTTAGCCATACCTAGCAAAGCTCCTGTTAGCCATACCCAGCAAAGCTCCTGTTAGCCATACCCAGCAAAGCTCCTGTTAGCCATACCCAGCAAAGCTCCTGTTAGCCATACCCAGCAAAGCTCCTGTTAGCCATACCCAGCAAAGCTCCTGTTAGCCATACCCAGCAAAGCTCCTGTTAGCCATACCTAGCAAAGCTCCTGTTAGCCATACCTAGCAAAGCTCCTGTTAGCCATACCTAGCAAAGCTCCTGTTAGCCATACCTAGCAAAGCTCCTGTTAGCCATACCTAGCAAAGCTCCTGTTAGCCATACCTAGCAAAGCTCCTGTTAGCCATACCTAGCAAAGCTCCTGTTAGCCATACCCAGCAAAGTACCTGTTAGCCATACCTAGCAAAGCTCCTGTTAGCCATACCTAGCAAAGCTCCTGTTAGCCATACCCAGCAAAGCTCCTGTTAGCCATACCTAGCAAAGCTCCTGTTAGCCATACCTAGCAAAGCTCCTGTTAGCCATACCCAGCAAAGCTCCTGTTAGCCATACCCAGCAAAGCTCCTGTTAGCCATACCTAGCAAAGCTCCTGTTAGCCATACCTAGCAAAGCTCCTGTTAGCCATACCTAGCAAAGCTCCTGTTAGCCATACCTAGCAAAGCTCCTGTTAGCCATACCTAGCAAAGCTCCTGTTAGCCATACCTAGCAAAGCTCCTGTTAGCCATACCTAGCAAAGCTCCTGTTAGCCATACCCAGCAAAGCTCCTGTTAGCCATACCCAGCAAAGCTCCTGTTAGCCATACCTAGCAAAGCTCCTGTTAGCCATACCTAGCAAAGCTCCTGTTAGCCATACCCAGCAAAGCTCCTGTTAGCCATACCCAGCAAAGCTCCTGTTAGCCATACCCAGCAAAGCTCCTGTTAGCCATACCCAGCAAAGCTCCTGTCGTTTTCTGCCTTAAAAAAACAGAAATTAGTACCAACATACTAAAAAAATTTAAAAAATATTGTAACCTCACAAAAGCACAACTGTGCACTTTGTGTAAAAAAAGTGCACAGTTGTGCTTTTTGTGAGGTTACAATATTTCTTTTAAATTTTTAAAAAAAAAAAAAAAAAAAAAAAAAAAAAAAAAAAAAAAAAAAATATTGTAACCTCACAAAAAAAAGCACAACTGTGCACTTTGTGTAAAATAAATTTTGCCAGGGTTGTACACAGAACTGCATGGCTAGAGAAAATCTATTTCGTCACTTGTATAATTTGATTCCTGGCATTGAATGTTACGGACAAGGGTGGTTTGGGGGGGGGGGGGGGTAATGACTTGAGACCTACGGGCATATGTTCTTTTACTATACTATCATATGATGATCTCGTGTCTTTTCAGATAAAATGAATGCTCATACGCCCACTATAGCCAGCATGGATTCTCCATCATCAAGGGCAGGCAACTCTAGCTGTGATTCGGGTTGTTACACAGGTGGAGAGGGACTGAAGCATCAGAATCGCAGACGAGGCGGCGGATTGCGTAAAACAGATGAGACGTCTCATCAGAACTCTAAGCCTCACACTCCTTGTCGTTCTTGCGGCAAACCAAAACAGCCAAGAAAATACAGCGGCCCACCGGGCGGTTCTCATTTTGCACCTGGCCAGTACCCATCACAGCATTTTGCACCTGGCCAATATCCGTCCCCACATTCTCAATATGCGACTGGACACAGTTTCGAGCATTCCCCCTACTCTCAAGGACACTTTCAATATGCAGGTCCCCAACAACCATTCAGTCCCTTCAACCCCGGATATTTCGGATACAATCCTCCAAGCAGCCATGGCAGTCACTATGCCCACCACTACCCACATTACACTATGTCTGCCTCTAGAACTCTGACTGAACTGAATGTGGCTGATAGCCATAACACACCCACAAATCTAGGGACATTCACTGGCATTCAACAAGACAGTTGTACAACGTCCCCTGTCCAAAGTGGTGCAAATCTTTCCTACAGTGATAAAAAACCCGGTGTCGGGGACAGGGTTTCCCTCACAGAGGAAGACAAGGAAGTGATAGCCATAACAGGTGGAGCGAGCCAGTCTAGGAAACTCTCCACTCCCATTCAGTCATTGTCCAGTGGCTCTTCACAGCTTGAAATTCAAAACAATGTAGTATGCAATGCTTGTGTTCCGTCAACGGGATGTCCTCAGTGCGATGAGAGTCTACTGTGTGAGAGCACAACATGTCTTCAGTGTGCTACGTACGCTGCTTGCCCCCAGTGTTTTCCGTACAGACATTATGTCAACACAACCATGCGTTCTGACAGCAAGTCTTCCAAAATGTCATGCAGCTCAACTTGCACCCAGACGACGTGTCTCAGCCCTGACCATGATGACAGCAGCCACAGCGGAGGATCCAACCTCCTCGACTACTCCATCAGCTCTCCTGCTGTTTACCCCATGTCTAAATCTAGCCCGAACCGAGCCCAGCAATTCTATTTTTACCAGCAGCCATACCCTCATCCCGCCTATGGAAGGGGGCTATCCAGTATTCCAGGAAGATCAACACCATCCCAGCTGCCTTCGCCAGCGCCAGCCCCGACAGCAATGCCCAACACACCCCCACTTACCCTGGCTCTTGCCGATCCCAGCTTAACCCAAGGAGTTTCACTGACACTTCAAGCTGATCCTCTGCCCATGCCGTCCCAAACTGACTGGGCCAACCAATCAGAGGCCACCGACGCCCCAGGAATAGCAACCCTCTACAGTCGGGGGCGGAGCCAAACCCCAGAGAAGTCTGACAGTAGTGGTTCTTCTGTGCAGCTCAAGAGTCCGACCAGGTCTTTGATGCCATTGGTGTCTACTAAGCTGAGTGCAGAGAGAATTGATCTAACACAGCTGCCCTACAGTACTGCAGTAAGCTTTTAGTCTTCTGACATCTCTAATGCTTTTTCCCAATGTTTATGTTGCAACAGAAAGCTTATTATGCTTTAACAGACCTGTTTACTCTTACGATTTTTGCGTACAATGGGCTTTTTTGAGGTGTATACATTATACATACTGTATGTTTATTTTTTCACTATTAAGATAATGTATTGACTGATTTTGTGATGATATTGTACGATTTTAAGAGTTTGAAGGTAAGCAGGTCTGCTTTAATGAGAAAGTTTAACAATATTTATATTCAGAGGGGAACAATTTGAGCAAAGTAATAGTGTTAACATAAATTTCTTTTTGTCAGTGCAACTGACTCTTTTTAATTGTCAAAGGTATAAAGCTAAAGTTAAAAAATTAAATTATGTCAAAACTCTCATGATTCTTGACAACTGATACACACAATTTGTTATCAGCTATCATCATACACACAATTTGTTATCAGCTATCATCATACACACAATTTGTTATCAGCTATCATCATGCTCTACTAAGTAATAAGAAAAACTTTCTTATTTTAAATATTGTTTAAGTCAACTGAAGGAATTAAATAAAGTCAATTGACAATGTACTTAATTTTTCCCCATTAATGTTGGTCCTCAAACTTTTTAGATTGGACACTGCGGAATCCCTCCACTGCTGGTTCAACGGTATTCAGAGGAACTCCGCCAGGATATGGAGACCATGTCATTGGTAATAGAACAGCTGAGGGAGAAACAGCTGCGTGCTCAAGGGAGACCATGTGTAAGTGTTGTGAGTAAATTTTTACATGATTACTTTTAACAGCTCAGTAAATTCCAATCAATCGATCAATCACTTCAGGAATAAAAACCTTAAACAACATGTAAAAAAAATATGGTCCATGTGGAATTTTTGTTTAAAACATTGAACAAATTCAAATAAATGTAGATCATAAAATAACCATCATCAAGGATAACATTTCCTTGATCATAACATGATCATATGTTCTATTCACTCTCAAATTTTAAAAAAATTTCTTGCTTTATTGACAGATTCAAAATGAAAGCCTCAGTGATTCTTGCAAGCACGCATGTGACTTACAAATTTCTTCAATACAAAATTTCCTAATATCCATTGGGCTACCCATGTACTACAAGTCCCTCACTGATGGAGGAGTTCTCACCCTTGACCAGATGCTCAAATTAAAGGACGTTGAACTGGAACAAATGACCGGGGCAGATTCTCGCCACTTGAAGAGAATATCCCACGCTCTTGAGTGGGTGCAGCTCAAACTGTCATCTCCTAATCACAAGCCTAGAGTTGCAGGAGTGACAGATAAAGTGTAGTACAAATATTTCAATACTTTAATCAAGTGTACATACAAATAATAAAGAATTAGTTTGGGGGGGGGGGGGGAGGGGGGGGGGGGTTAAATTAAAAATTATGGATTTTTCTTTTTTTCAGAGCTTTTTTTTTTGTTAATAAAAGTATATTAAGCTTTTAAAGAAAAACAATGTTGTCAAATGTAAATTTAACAGACAGCAAATAAAAATGTCAACATACATAGTTAAATGCTCATATATCTTAAGATACATATGTACAGCTGTAAACGACTTTGCTCTACATGAAATTGTCCAATTGTGTAAACATTGAATACAAATCTAGGATAGCAATTCTTGAATACTATGTCTTTCATTCTGCCACCAAGCTCATCTGGCGGATGTAGAATATTTATTGTAAGCCCCATTTTACACAAAATGTGTAATGCCAGATTTTCAGCTGTGTTGTTGCTAAAGTTTTAAATTAAAAAAAAAATTATTGCTTTTTTTTTTAAAGGTTTAAAAATATCTGAAATTTTCTAATTAATGTTTTTTGGTGTTTCTGTGAAAGAAATTTATTTGCTCTTTAATGACCAACTGATTATGTTTACAAAAAAAATATTTAATATTTATTTATTATAAAACTTGTTCAAATAAGCTGCAGTAATACAGCAGCTGACTCTTAAGTATTTTTTGCGGGGGGGGGGGGGGTGCTGAAATAAATTATGTAACCAAGAATTTGGTTATTTTCATAATACTTATTTATTTCACCTCGGTTGTTTTATATTTGGTTGGATGGTTCAAATAGTCAATGTGAATCTGTGCAATATTTTCCACTGGATAATCCTATCATGGTCTTTAAATACTAAATATTGACATTGTCAGGTTTTCTCAATTTTTTTCAGCTTTTGTAGAACAAGAAATTTTTGAAAAGTTTATATTTAGTATGACCAGTAATAAGTACAGGAAGAATTAGTAAATAGGTAATCTATGAAAAGGCAATTTTTAAAGATGAATTGTCTGAAACTTTAAGCAATTACAATCTATAGCCCATTTGAGGTCTTGTTATTTCACCCTTTTAATTATTGCATTTTTTAAAATTTTCTGTCATTTTAACTTTAAAATCGATCTCCTTTGATAATTAAAATATTCCTTATTAATTTTGGTTAAATAGTCGATAAAATGTCTATCTTTAGTTTCTAAAGATGGCTTCTACTTTCAATTTACCTTCGTAAAACTTTATATTATATACTATTGCTTTAATATTTATTTGCCAAAACATGTTATTTCCAACTTTCCCCCCTGTATGTTAATGAATTAATTTTCACAATACTTCACCCCTGATTCTAGTGGGTTTTTTTTAAATCATTGATGTACATAATAAATAATTTCAACGCAAAATTTGATAATCTTTACATTTCTGATTTCTTATAAATAAATAAATATAAATAAGTCAATCTTAGCACCTAGAAACTGGTGAATTTCAAAACTTTCTTGAACACTCTATAAAATTAGCATCTTTGGTTTTCAATGCCACATGTATCTCATAGAATATTGTAGCTACAGTTCTCATTACATTCCTTGAAAGAAATTGTTTCTATTTTAGAAAACTAGCAAATGGTGTAATGTTGCATTTTCGCACTAATTACATTTATAATTTACTGATGTTTAACTTGTCATGCTCTCCTCAATACTCTTAAGTCTTACCCCTGTACTATACAACACTAAATGCCTTGCAGAGCGGCACCGAACACAGAGGTTCAAATGCTGTTGTTGAGCCTCAGGGTTTAACTTTGAAAATCTGTCATGTTTCCCTAGTTTGTATGTTTGTTTTTTTTTTTCAAACAAAGTTACAATGTTAACGCTTTACATAATTGAGAATAAAAGTTGTTGAATTATGTAATACTACCTGAGGCTACTTATGTAATACTACCTGAGGCTACTAGTGTAATACTACCTGAGGCTACTTATGTAATACTACCTGAGGCTACAGTTAAATGGCACTGGCATCCAGTCTCACCATTGATCTAGTGTGCTATGGATGTTATTTGTACTAGTTTTGGTGTGTAGTTGATTGCTAGTGAGCAAATATTAAATAGGCCTTACTATTTACCATGTTCATAAAAGAATTCAACCCAATTTTTGTTCCTACAAGTAACGAATCTATGAAAAACCAAAATGTTCTGTGGGGAAAAGTAGATGGCAACTCATTTGATGGCAACATGAGTTGCCTTTTCAGCAACTTAGAACAGGATGTTCCGGCAGAGTCATAGTTCTTTCGTTTAATGTGAAACTGTAATTTCCAATAGTCATAAGTTATGACAATATCTAGACTTAAGACACTTATATTAAAGTTATATAAAGAGACCATACTATTAGTAATACTATGCTATTTCTTTTGCAGAGATTTTATATAAAAAAAAATTTATTAAATTTTAACACTGTTTTGTCCTCTTTTTATTTCTGTCTTTTTTTTAATTTTGAAGGCTCTAAATAATAATTTTCATTTTTAAATACTAACTTTAATTTCTTTTAAAAAATAAATGACATTAAAAAAGATGATGAATTCTAAAAGTTAAAACACTATTTTGCACTCTTGTTTAGAATGTTTAAATAGCATTTATATGATCTGCTTTTGAAGCAGACAATCCACTTTCACAACCAATTATTCTCACTTGTATTAGTTGTATACATTATTTATGATCACAGTAGAACAATTGTCATGTAACAATTCAATGATCACAAAAATTCCTGTTATTTTTATGCTTGTGAAAAGTCTATACCGGTATCGGTATTTATAAGAGTCACAAAACAGGACTTGGTGGTCCTATTTTTTCGTTAAATCATGAATATTGGTAAGTCCTATCTAGTAAATAAATCTTATCAATCACCTCCAATACAATATATATGTATGTGTAAAATATTTAAAAATAGATTATTTGAAAAGTTTAAGAAATGCACTTTTTAAAAAGACAAGAAAATATTTTGACTGGCTGCTACTCATACTTAAATTTTATTTGCTGCTATTTTTAAAAAAAATTAATTAAATCTTGCCCTGAAGATATTTGTAAAATATATATAGGCATGCATGGTGTCAATTTGACTGAATACACACAATTTACAAAACTTGTTTAATTATATTCATTATATAAAATTATAAAAGTAAAAGGGATGCTACAAGTTAGCAGGAAATAAATTATTCAGTAAACCTTCCGTTAATATTTAATCAGATGTACGTGTCGGTTACTCTTTAAATTGTTGTTTTCTTCTATGAACTATGTGTAACTTAGTGTAAGTGTAAGCAAGGCCAGTGTGGGAAGAAGATGTGTTCAGCTGTTGTTTGGAGGTCTTTGTTCAGAATTGTGTTGACCACGCCTGCAGCAGGTTCACTTACATTGTTTACTCTCAGCAAATAAATATTTCAGCTACATCGGGAGCATTCAGTGTTTGGTTATTTTTTTTATTACATTTTTTTAAAGATTATTGTTGTTTTCAAATTGTTTTGGTTGAATTACAGGTAAGATCCATATTTTGTTTGGTTGTCCTCATATTCTTGTAGATGCAGCAGAATTGTGCGATCTTAGTTAACTTTAGAATTTAGTTTTAATAGTATTGGTCCCATAAAACAATAAGCTAACAAACACACACATGACAAGTTTGCATCGTTTTCAACAAGTTTTTAAATTTTATTTTGATATGTAATTGTCCATATCATCAAAACCAATGTTTAAACAACATGAAAGTATGTACATTACATTACTTTACACATAAATAACATTTGTTGTTTCATTTTTTTTTTAGAGATTGGTAAATGAAATGCCCTTCACAATAAATAACTAGCTACTGTCATACTTCTTAAAAAAAAAAAAAATGCCCAAACAGGTATAGAAAAATGCATACACTTTCACATGCTCTCGAATGAGTTAGCAAATTGAATTAGAAAAATTCACAACTTGAAAAGATCACCTGAATTGAAGCCTCTACAAGAGCTCACCAAAAACAACAGTTATCAAGGCAAAACTATTTTATAATATCCACCATCACGTAGACATTATTTCTTTTCAAGACAAGTGCTCACCAGATTAAAATCGACACACAAAAAGAAAAACAATATTTTGAAATATTTAGCAGACCTGTTTACCCTCAAAATCTTAAAATCGTACAATGTCATCACAAAATCGTTCAATACATTATCTTAATAGTAAAAAAACACAGTATATATAATGTATACACCTCAAAATCGTACTTTGTACGCCAAAATCGTAAGAGTAAACAGGTCTGATTTAGTAATCCATAAATTATGATAAATCAAAGATAATCTTACCTTGAGAGATTATATTTAAAACCAGCTTTATAACCCACCGAACAACAGTGGCAGACGCAATGCGTGAAACTTGGCATCCAAAAGTTACTTGACAAAACATACATTCAAGTACCGGCTAATGCACTTTATAGAATCTTAATTAGTGTTCTGCCCCCCACTCCCTGGCTGGCAACCATACACCATTTCACGCCCCTAACTACTACAGGGTATAAAATTAAATTAATATTCAAATATCCCACCCCTTTTATATCGCAGATATATAGCTCTATAATAATCTTGATTTTCTTTATTAGTCTCACTTCAATTTCAGTAAAAAAATTATTTAAAAAAATTTTACGCACCAAATGCCCTCGCTTTCTTTTTAAGAATCTCATTCGGCGCAGTTATCAGGTATTTTATATAATGAAATCAGCTCCATCTGGTGGTGCAACACTTTCAATTTTCTTTTTTTGGTACTCTTTCATGTGGTGAAACTTTAAATTTAAAGCTAAAACTGAACATGTGTGGGGCGCCACAGATAACATGAAAACTATCCTTCACCAATCCTCTCGGTCTCCTGCACTACCCATAGCATCACCTAGTTTTAATCCCGTCCACTCTTTGATGTTATCTTCCCATCTTTTTCCCTGTCTTCCTCTTCTTCTTCCTCCTCTAGTTGTGCCTCGGGTAAAAAAAATAATAATTTTGCATTAACTCCTGGAAACATGGCTGTTAGTCTCTTTTCTGATTAGTGGATTCATGACATACTGTCATTAATATAAAGCTGATGGGCACTTTGTTGCTAATGCTGTTGCAAAAGGTAATAGTCATCACATCATCTGAAGACTGCAGACACTTGAAGTTAAAGGTCACAACGATTTATACTCCCTCCATACAGCTTGTCCTTGCAATGACCCCTAAGCAATATTAAGGCATTCCCTTCACAGAGTTCATTATTCCTTTCACAGACTTCATTATGCCTTTCACAGAGTTCATTATTCCTTTCACTAAGTTCAAGATTCCCTTCCCAGAGTTCATTATTCCTTTCACAGACTTCATTATTCCTTTCACAGACTTCATTATTCCTTTCACAGACTTCATTATTCCTTTCACAGACTTCATTATTCCTTTCACTAAGTTCAAGATTCCCTTCCCAGAGTTCATTATTCCTTTCACAGACTTCATTATTCCTTTCACCGAGTTCAATATTCCCTTTCCAGAGTTTCAATAAATTAGACAATTAAAATAATTGAAGGCTAGGTCCAACAGGAAGGATATCTATAATGCTGATAACTTCATCGGGTGCAGCGCATGTTGGTATAAAGTTATCCGTGGATTCCATCCACTGAGGTTTTTAATATCTCTAGGTGCCAGCTGGACGGTAGGTGGACAGCAAAATAAGCTGCCCAAGTCTAGGAGTTAATCATACATGTTCTCATACAGCTGTTGTCCTATCCTAATGTATTCCTCCTTCTCCAGGGGAGTCATGGTCGCCACCATCTCTGGAGTGATATTGTTGTAAGGCACAGGGTTGGCACCAATGAACACCATGGGTCCTGCATCGTCATCTTCATCACTGTCCATTTCCTCCACATCTGAAACAGCAAAACTTTAAATAGAAGACAGCTAGAGCACTATCAGAAAATTACGATTTCTAGTGCTTGATAAATTTTAGCTAGATTACACAATCAGAAAGAGATGATTTCTACTGCTGGATAAATTGAAGTTAAGAGTACACTGTCAGAAAGAGAGATGATTTCTACGGTTGGATAAATTTTGTTTAATATTTCTAACAAGATACCTTCTCCATTCTTCGGTTCCTCTAGATCTGATTCTCCACTAGAATCTGGGACCACAAGACGTGATGGTCCAGCTTTGGGCTCGTGGACCAGAAGAGTTTGTAAAATATCATCTGGACCCGTGCCTCGACCACGTTTGTCAACATCTGGAAGTTTGCTCTGTGGATAAAAAATTTTTTTTCTTAAATGTGTCATTGCACTCACACTCTCTAACCCCAAACTGCCAAAGGATCTCCTGAACTACAGAAAAGATATTTTTTATTATATCAAAGTTTACAGATCAATGAGAGCAAATGAAGGGCCGAGTAGAAAAAGTACCCGTTACAATGTTTTTAAGACAGACATTATATTTGATTACTTTCCCTGAATCATTCCTGTAAATATCATTCAAGAAAAATGTCCACAAGTGTTTGATACAGAGTTACCTCGGCCAGCTTTTATATATATTTAAATAGGAATTTAAAAACTGTAAACTAATTTTTCTCAAAACTGCAAAAATACACTCAAATGCATTTTCTAGGTTGTAGAAATATAAAAAAAACGTCTTTTTTAGACATTCTCTTCTAGTAATTTATACCTTTAGAAATGCATCATACGAGAATCAAAAGTACTCAAGTGCCATATTACATTCAAGTTTGCATCCAAATATTGCAACAAGCTTGCAACGCGTGGTACAGTACACAAGATGGTTGTTTTCTGAATTTTTCAAACATATAGAAACACAAGCATAAAAATTTGCCATACCTCTATTACTGTTGAATCCAGAGCTGACGTGCCGTCTATGGTGCTCTTGGTCATCCAGACGGGCTGATCTTTCTTTTCAACTTTTCCAGGATGGTCATCATCCATTGTGATGGTGACCCGGTTCTCAATGTAGCCGAAATCCACATTGCGTGTGGCCTCCCCGCTCCACACTGTCCTGTCACCATCCATAGGCTTGTGGCCAGATGCATTGTTCCGGCTGTTTAAAAATTTTTCAATGTATTTGCTAGATTAAAAAACATTTTCCTCATTTGACTAACACATTTTATTTTCTTAATAAGTATCAAATGTCATCTCCTCAGTTTTGTCATTAAAAAACATGGCGACTTACTACAAAGAATATTTATTAAAATTGCTGTAAGGATTGCTGTTAGGATTGCTGTAAGGATTGCATCACAACACAAGATAATAAAGTTAAATTGCTACTAGTTTTTTAAGTTTTCAATGTAATTCTTCGTAAAAGAAAATATATCACAAAAGATTTCTATTGGTGAATTAAAAAAAAAATCTGAGCATGAAAGAAAATTTCAGTAATTAAAACTCTGATCCAGGATTTCAAATCTTGATAGTGGAGATTCATTAGAATTACTGCGAGGTTTTCTTAAACAGCTGTGTTTGTTCATTCTGCATTTTGTTCATTTTGCCTTTGATGCAACATGAACCAGTTTTCTAACAGCAGTAATAAACAAACACTGGACACATACTTGATGACTTTCTTCATGTCTGTCGGCTCTGGCTCAAGCACCTCAGGAGCAAGCCTCACATCTTCACAGACGCGCAACAGATCGTAGATGGGTTGAATCTGTTCATTGAATTTAGCCAGCAGTGTCCGTGCATCTTGTTTCGGTGCTGAACTTTCATCTTCTTCAACCTAATGACAAAAATGCAGTTTGTTAAACATCTTATTGAGCCAAACAGTGCGCAGGTTAAAAAAAAATCAGGAACAATATTTGTATAATCAACTAGAGACATACTACAAGTGTAGTGCAGTTGCTCATTGGCTTTAGTACATTCTCAAATCATTAGATGGGCTCTCATGTATATTTTTCAAGTCTTTTAAAGCCATGGGTTATAAAGAATTACTTAAACTTGAATATGGTGCAATCATCTGGGACCCATACCTAAAGCAAGACGTGGACAAGTTGGAGCGAATCCAATGCGCTTCATAGCACGTGACTATAAAACCGCCACTCCTGGCTACGTCACTGGCCTCTTAAACAGATTTGACATCCCCACCCTCAAGGACAGACGAGAAAAGATCCGCCTAACATTCTTATATAAAGCAGTCATGGGGCTAATGCCGGCCATCGCAGCACACAATTATCTCCCCCCACAGAAGCCGGGCCGATTAATCAGAGCCAAACACTCAGGATGGCAGCATCGCTTCCCCAACCGTTGCACATATGCCAGTATATGGATGCAGCAACGTACCTAAGCAGAACCAGAACTTAAGGACATCATGAGAACTAATGCCAGGTTGGAAAACACAACCACTGTCTACAACAGCCCACTGGAAGATGTAAAAGTATTCATTTCATCTCCATTTTTCTCATTATCTTTTTTTTTAAACAGAGATGTTGAAAGAACAAATTAAGGGAGAAAGAATGTCTAGAAAACTTCCCTTGCAAGCTCTCTATTTTCCTATGTGAACTCAAATAGTAAAACCATTATTGAAATAGTAACAAAAATATGAGAATCCTGTTACCGTAACATTGCAGAAAGTACAGACAAGCTCTCCTGTGGACGGGTCCAGGAGTTCTCCCACCTCATAGTCTGTGTAGGTCTTGTGACAATTGGGACACTTAAAGGAAGACCGACTGGTGTTGTCACGTTCGTCCATTTCTATTTTGCGCCGCATGTGGTCCAGTTTGTATTTTACAACATTTACGAATACGCTGAGCAGAAAAAGAAATTGTTGTCGCAATGAATATAATATGGCACAAAAAAGAGACATAAAACTAGTGCTGGGATCAGAAGCTCTTGATCTGCCTGGTTGATCTCTACATGAGTGCAAGATATTGCAACTTTACAAAAGTACAACTGTGGACTTTGTGCAAAATAAAGTTTGCTAGGGTTGTACAGGTGCATGAAGCTGCATGATAAGAGAAAAATCCATTTTGTCACATGTACGATTTGATTCATGATGTCTAACGTTAAGGAAAAGGAATGGCAACTTTAGTGCTACGGCATATGTTCATTTACTGTACTACCTACGGCAGGTGCATCATAAATGGAATGCAAGTTACTTGTACCTGTAGTTTCTAGTTTAAGCTGATTGGAAAAAATAAGAAAATGTTAATTTTCCCTGCCAAGAAACTACCTGGACTATCTAAAATTACACTCACACATCATCATAAATACAGCATAAACAAAACTAACTAGCACAATAAAAAAACCAATACAAATAAAAATAGAACAAAGGTTACTGACTGTTATTGGCATATCAAGTTTTGTTGCTGCTAAAAGCAATGAATTTTTTGTAAACCACATTTTTGACTGATTTATTTTTGTCAGGAAATATGCCTGAAATTAATTTATTAGTCTAAAATTACTGTCACAAATATTTCCGGTAATCAGTGTGCATGAACACACACAGGTGAAATTTAGCTGCATAATTAAACTTCAGTGCTGCTTCAGGGGGGGGTGTTATTTTCTTAAACTTTGATCTTTCTGTATTTACTTTGCTGAACTAAGATTTTTAAAAATATATCCCTCAAATCTTAATAACACTGGTACAGTCTTTCTATTTATATCCCATTTCCAGTATGGCAAAAATTTAATATAACCAAAAATTCATTTGTCTGTAATATCTAACCTTAGTTGATCGCCACAAAAAATAATTAACAGAACAACCACCCTAGAGACGGGATAAGATTTCTAAGAACCAGCCTTGCAGGATGTCTTTATTTACATCAATTGTGTAAAAATTAAAATGTAACCATGGGGAAAATTTATGTCATGATTTTTCACATGTATTTGGGAGATAAATATTTATGAACTGTTATAAAAAGGGGAAGAACGTGCAGTATAAATGTATAAATTAATTAGGTCGGTAGGGATTGCTTACCTGTAATTGATAAAATAGAATGTGTGTCTTGTAGTACGACCCTCTTCATCTGTTTCTACTCGCATTCGACTTTTAAGGAATTTATCAGTTTTTAACATGTTGAGAATTGATCTGATAATAAAGAGAATAATACAGTATTAATACAATATATTTTTTTTTTAAAACACTAACTTATATTATAGCATTTTAAAAGCAATGGAAATTGTACTCTTTCAAAAAATTTATAAAGCTTTATAAATTGCAAAATAAAAAATACAGTTGAAAACATAATTGCAAACCTAATTAGTAACAACCTGAGGTGCTTCCGTTCAAATTTAAGCAATTCAGCAAGATCATCTTCTTTTACGCAAGGATGTCTGACCAACATGTCAATAACAACTGCATGCTCCATTGAGTAAAATCCTCTGACGATAAGCCGAACAAGCCTCTTCAATTCTTCAGGGACAGATGTCAAGGGAGCATCAGTATCCATGGCTTGGGACCTAATTTTAATGAAGTAGTTATAATATTATTTTGCTTGTTTCTGTCATGACATAACCCTAATCACTCATTAAATTCTCCATGATAGTAGAAAGAACCCTAAACCTAGGTATTCTCGTTTTAAATTTGTTAGCTTAATACTTTGATAATTAACAAATCAATTTAGGTGTCAGCCAGGGAATCAACCAAAATAGCATAACATCATTGCATGGATAGTGATCAGCGATGAAGGTCTTTAAAGACATTTAATGGGGATGTAGAAATAAGTAAGCATAATGACAACAGGCATGGCCTACATATATATAATATATTATGTACTTCGATACTTGTACGCGCATCCATTCTGGACAGGACGAAAAATGACAATAAAACTTGTGTATCACGGTTTCTAAAAGGGCTTTCCTACGCAGCTGATCAAATTATTAAATTGGTTCCATTGTTTCATTTACACTCATGACTCATAAAAAAAAAACATTCAGTCATTCATTTTTGAAAATAAAAAATGACCTGCAATGCCTCTTCAACTTCTTAATCTTGATTGTCTTTCTAGAGGCAGGAGACTAGCCCTAACCCTGGGCAAGACTTGGTAGGCAGCTGAGTTAAGTGAACTTTGTCTTTACTTGTCTTGGTTCAGTCAATCAAGTTCAAGCCCAACTCAAAGTGATTTTTTAGGAGATTTAAAAATTTACAGTTTACCAAAAATAATAATTTGGTAAATACCAAAAATGCCCCCGTTGGTTTTAAATTTATTACTCGGTTACTACACAAATATGAATTCAATACAATGATTGTGAAGAGTTCTATTTGTATTTGTGTAATGCCGATGCTGAATGTTTAGCAAGGGATGCGCCATTTTACCGGAAGAAAGAAAATATCGCTGGGAGTCTGAGATTAGATACCAGATACATTTGAGTTACAATTGTCAGTTGTCATTGCCATTTGATAAATTTTATTTTACATATTTCCGTTCCTTAATATGTAACTTTTATGTGATACGATTTTTTAATTAAACCTGTGAATTTGTATTTCTTTGTTACTATGCAACATAAGTATTAATGTAGTCTGTAGTCGAACTCCAGGTTTATCGTCCATCTATTTATACTCGGG